>JALGBA010004288.1:2095000-2747500 GCA_023970755.1 Azemiops feae
CATTACATACTGTATGTTACTCTATATTATTTATGCACATAAGAAGCAATTTCCCTGCAGTGAGCAGAATGCTCTAAAGCAGCGGTCCCCAACCTTTTGGGCACCAGGGACCGGTTCCGTGGAGAGAGGTTTTTCCATAGACCGGAGAGTGCATGGTTTTGTGTGCTGCCTGAATTCCATGGATGGGCTTTTGCTTGTTTGTGTGGACCGGTTGCTGGCATGCTGCGACCTGGTACCAGTCCACGGACAGGGTGTTGGGGACCCCTGTTCTAAAGAGATCTCCCACATTTGCTGAAAAGGAAATAGACCTTCTCTATGTAATGATGTCTCATTCTGTCATCTCCTGCAACTCGTTCTCATCTCCAGAAAAGGAAGGTTATGATCAGTTCCGAAAGCTTTCAACAGAGGCCTTCCGGTTGTGTCACACTGAAACATCTATGGTGAAACACCTTTTGAGAACTGTCTCATATCTAGAGCATCCCAGATGGGAAACTTGCCAAAATCTGACAAACTGGTTAAAGTAGGCTTGGGAATGATGGGAAAGAAAAAGATGATTAAAAAGGGTCTCTCCTTTTTAAGGAGGGAGTGAGGTAAAGATGAGTGGGTAAGTGTTCTAAACCTGAAGGGTTTAGAAAGAACAGCAAAAGGAAAATACTTAAAAGAAAAAAAAAGCTTTTCTCTTGTAAATACGAAGTAATGCTAATTAAAATAATAGTTACGCCTAAGTCTATCCTAGAGGAAATGGCAAACTTTTTTCACTTACTGGAGAGTGAAATTAACATTTGGGATAAATGAGAGATTGTTCTCGGAGTCACGGACACACTTTGAATGGTATTTTCAAATCCTGAATCAAAGAAAGCTTGCTCTATAGGGTGGGTCTCCAGGTTGCAGTAAACCGTGATTTGGGGGTCTTCGGTAGTTTGTTTACTTTTCTCCTATTTTTCAACTTCTTCATTGCTTTCTTTTATAGCTTTCCCAAAGGCCCGCTTATGATAGATATATTTGTAAAAAGATACTCTTAACTCTATTCTACTCGAAGTGAAACCTACCTTTTACACCTCTCTTATTAGGGACTCAAAGTGGTTATAAAACTGTCCTTGCTCTGTTGCTGATGTCATACACAATTATTATACAACTTGCTCTGGCTAGAAGGTAAGAAGTAGATTCAATAAAAGCACCAAATCACTCCAGAAGTTAACATACTCATTTACCCTAAGCAAGTTATTATTGCTTGTATCGTGTGTCATTTAGGTTGCTTTTAATATAGTAGCTGCTGGAAGCCAGAAGGTTTATGGGGGATTTCTTTTAATCGTTCCATAGACAATGAGCACACTTCATTGGCTTTCTCTGCTGATGCTGTAAGAAAGGCAGAAACAGCCAAGGCTCTGTTACTAGTCAGAAAGCTTAGGATTTTCCCCCAATTTCCTTTTTTTTTAGAAAGTCACATCCTTGTTGCTTTAGTAAAAATGGTGTGGTTTGTTGATTGGGTCATTACGAACTCTAGCTGACCAGATTATGTGGGCTGAAGAAAAACATCCTGATTCACTGCTCATTGTGCTAGGTGATTTCAACAATGCTAAGTTAAGCCAAGAACTATGTGAATAATTTCAGCACGTCAACTATCTCACTAGAGGCAAGAATACATTAGACCACTGCTACACAACACTAAAAGGTGCTTATCGTTCTTTATCACGAGCAGCTGTGGGACACTCTGATCATTGTATGATTCACCTGGTACCTGTTTTATACACAAAGGCTTAAAATCACAAAAACAACAATTAAATCAGTGAAGTCTTGGACTGAGGAGGCAAAGCTAAAACTATAGGCTTGCTTTGACTGCACTGATTGGAAAGTTTTCGAAGATACCTCTGCAAACTTTGATGAACTCACAGATACTGTAACATCATATGTTAGCTTTTGTGAAGACCTATGTGTGCCAACCAGGAACTTGTGAACATACAGTAACAACAAGCCTTGGTTCACAGCTAAACTCAAGCAAATACGTCATGCCAAAGAGGAAGCCTACAGGAAAAAAGATAGAATGCTGTACAGTCAGGCCAGAAATGTATTAATGAGGGAGATCAGAGCAGCAAAAAGAAGTTACTCTGAAAAGCTAAGGAATCAATTCTCAACAAGTGATCCAGCAAATATGTGGAAAACTCTTAAAACTATCACCGGTTACAGCAAACCTCCTCTCCATGCTGAAGGAAATTGACAACTGGCAGATGACCTGAATGTGTTTTACTGTAAGTTTGAGAGGAATCTACTGTCACCTATCTCCACCATCCTCATCTCAGATACACCAACAACAGCCAAACCTCCTACAACTGACTCCATCCGCTTGGGTCCCCCACCTCTGGTGATCACAGAAAATGATCTGCAAGGTCTATTTCACAGATAAAAGCCTGGAAAAGCACCAGGCCCAGACAAGATAACTCCTTCTTGCTTGAAAGCTTGTGCTGATCAATTGGCTCCATCTTCACCCAAATCTTTAATAAATCACTAGAGATGTGCTATGTTCCTTCTTGCTTCAAATGCTCTACTATCATCCCAGTGCCAAAGAAACCCTCCATCAAAGAACTGAATGACTACAGACCAGTTGCTCTGACATCCGTAGTTATGAAAACCTTTGAAAGGTTAGTGCTGGCCCAGCAGAAAACAATCACAGACCCGCTGTTAGACCCCTTGCAATTTGCCTACCGAGCAAATAGATCAGCAGATGATGCTGTTAGTATGGCTCTGCACTATATTCTACAACATCTTGAATCTCCAAAGATCTATGCAATACCATCATTTCAGATATTCTTCTCACTAAACTAAATCAGCTACCCGTGGCTGACCACACCTGTAAGTGGATCAGAAGCTTTCTGACAGACAGGAAGCAGCAGGTGAAGCTAGGCAAAATCACACCAGATACCTGTACAATTAGCACAGCCCCCCCCCCCGGGGCTGTGTGCTCTCTCCTTTCTATATATCAATGACTGCATCTCAAAAGATTCCTCTGTTGAAGTACTGAAGTTTGATTGGCCTCATTCGAGACAACAATGAATCGGCATACAGATGGGAGGTTGAACAACTAGTTTTGTGGTGTGGCCAGAACAATCTTGAACTGAACACACTCAAAACTGTAGAAATGACAGTAGACTTTAGGAGAAACCCTACTATTCTACAACCTCTTACAATACTAGACAATGCAGTATCAATAATAGAGACCTTCAAGTTTCTAGGTTCTATAATATCTCAAGATTTAAAATGGACACCTAACATCAAAAATGTAATAAAAAAAAGCACAACAAAGAATGTTCTTCCTGCGCCAACTCAGAAAACTCAGACTGCCCAAGGAGCTGCTGAGACAGTTCTACAAAGGAATTATTGAGTCTGTCATTTGCAACCTCTATAACTGTCTGGTTTGGCACTGCAACGAAACAAGACAGACACAGACTTCAATGAATAGTTAGAACTGCAGAAAGCACAATTGCTACCAGTCTGCCTTCCACTGAGGACCTGTATACTACACAAGCAAGAAAGAGGGCTGAGAAAATATCTACAGACCCTTCACATCCTGGACATAAACTATTTCAACTTCTCCCCTTAAGACGACGTTATAGGGCATTGCGCACCAGAACGATTAGACACAAGGACAGGTTTTTCCCCCATGCCGTCACTCTGCTTAACAACTAATTCCTACAACACTGTCAAAATACTTAGTAAAGCTGTATTACTGTACAGCTGTATCATCTTTCCTATTACCTATCCTTATCTTCTTATGACTATAACTTTGCTGCTTGTATCTTACAATTTATATTGGTTTTTTTGTACCCTAGTATGATTTATGTTGTTTGCTTAGCTAGTACTCTATGACTATCACTAAGTGTTGCATCTTATGATTTATGATAAAGTGTTGTATTTCATGATTTATGATGAATGTATTTTCATGTTGTATATGATCACGATTATCACTATTACTTGTATGTACACTGAGAGCTTATGTACCAGAAAAAAAATCCTTGTGTGTCCAACCACACTTGGCCAATAAAGAATTCTATTCTATTCTATTCTATTCTATTCTATTCTATTCTATTCTATTCTATTCTATTCTATTCTATTCTATTCTATTCTATTCTATTCTATTCTATTCTATTCTATTCTGTTCTGTTCTATTCTTGTTTCTGTTCTGTTCTGTTCTGTTCTGTTCTGTTCTGTTCTGTTCTATTCTTGTTTCTGTTTCTGTTTCTTATTCTATTCTGTTCTGTTCTATTCTTGTTTCTGTTCTGTTCTGTTCTGTTCTGTTCTGTTCTATTCTTGTTTCTGTTTCTGTTTCTGTTTCTTATTCTATTCTATTCTATTCTATTCTATTCTATTCTATTCTATTCTATACCTGGGAAAGTAGGGGGGGGGAAACAGGATATAGTAGAAGAGAAGCAATGCCTGGAGAAATATCCGGCCACTGCTATAACAAATGGAAGCATCTTCTTTGTTCACTTTCTAACACCATATTCCATGATCAGATTTATCTATTTATTTATTTAACAAATTGAAATAGCTGCCCAACTCACACATAGGTGACTTGGGTGGCTTACAAAATTTTAAATGTTGTCCGCTAATGGAATTACATCAGATACTGGCTGCACAGTTGAGAAAGATGCCTTCTGTTTGCACTTTAGGAATTCCTAATATTGATTTGATATACTGGGAGTTGTAGGCCATTATTTCTGGAGGGCTACTTTGGATGATGAGGCAGCTGAGAGTAGAAACGGAGTTTTTTGCTTCCAGTGCAAAAATATCCTATAATCACATAATAAAAGTAAAGACAATCCCAAGAATGGGAAAAGATAAACATAGTTCATTTCTATGTCAGTAAAGGTACTTATGCTAGGTTTCTATCTTTCAATATCCAAAGGTGCTTAGGAATAACAAGATGTTTTTCCTCCCCATCTCAGAACAATTCGACAAACAGTTTAGCAGCCCTTTCAATTAGATCTCAGAAAGATTCAGGAAGCAGCCTATTGATCACATGCATTCATTCATAATGTTCATTGCTTTTCCCCCCTGATCCTCTCAGGTAATAAAAAAAAGATCTAGCTATGCCAGTTTGCGGTTTATATAGGTAAAACTACGGTAACAGGATGTAAAGTAACACGTGCATACATTTTAAAATGTCTTCTTCACAGTGGGCATCAGAATAACAACTCAATTTCTGTGTTTAAAAATATATCTAAGTTATTAGACATATTGTTATTTTTTCATAACTAGTCTAATACTTTATTATTTAATTCAGAGATCACCAAAAGAAACTCGGGTATTTGGGATTGCCAGATCTCTTCATTAAAGAAGGGCAAGAGAAGAGGAAATAGACGGAAAAGTCTCATATGAAAATCATGATGGCTCATAAGGACCTCATAAAAATATTTCCTTTCAGCTTAGGCGCAATGCCAATCAAGCAAAATAGTTTTTTCTTTTTTTAAAGTATGAAAATCATTGCCATCCAGTTAGCTAAATCAAATATTTTGGAGGAGATGTTCCCATGAGTAAGACTAGGTAAACATTTGAGGAAATGCCAGGCATAATTGTTCATATCCAGGACCTAGAGGGCTCCTTTTACTGATTGAAAAAAAATTTACTCTGACTTTAAAACGACTCTGCCCAATTCTGTGCACCAATGGGAGACTAAGATGGAGTGGAACATTTTGCAGAGTTCATCAGACATAGGCCTGTCTTTATGTGAAAACTCATACCTGGAGCAAAATTGTGAAATGCATAGAAATGTTCTATTTGTAGTCTTATTTATCAGTGATGTGTTATTCATTTATGAAATCATCACCGATGCTGTGATTATCAAATGAAATAAATTGGACCATGGCGTCTATCAGAAAGCCTAGCATGATAGGGGGGGGGAGGGCTTTTTAGATTTCTTAAATGAAAACAGAAAAATGTCATTGCTTGTAGAATGTTATTAAAGGGTTGAAAATGAGCACTTGAAGTTTTTCACAGCAATAATGTGAAAGCCATAGCAAATTTGCCATAAGAAAGAAATGTTAGCTATCCTAGCCTTGGTTAACAAAAGAATCAGATTCAATTCAGATACGAGCACTTCATTGAAGGAAGTTGACATGATTTATATAAAAAAAAACCTCTTTGGCAATATTATGTTATTAGGGAAGAGCTAATAATGTCCTTTATTTGCAATCAGTTGAACTTTAGCAAAAGTTCAAGAAAGTGAGACACAAAACGAACAAAGATAAATAGATGTGACTTTTCTTTAATAACTTGTTACTTATTTTTCACTGCTTTTATGGAATTCTTAAGAAAACTCAGCCCGTATTCCAATCCACTGACTGCATCTGCCCACAGAAATAATTTTCAATTCATGTAGCCAAAGCAGCCCTATATACAAACAGAGACATTAGCATGTTATCCAGAAAATCCCAAATCTGCATCAGTATAAAAGCTGTGTTGGGGGAAAAAAAACACTAAATTGATTGTCTTTTTTCCCCAAACAGTCAAATAAAGACTATGCTAATTGTATATTTGAGGTTTTCGAATATTTGCTGCTTTATTAGAATACCAATTACCTAAAAGCAGCTTGCTTAGTATGGAATAATGGTAAGGAATAATGACTATTGGCAGAAAACCCTTAAATAGGAAGGGAGAGCAGATGGGGAATAAATGATGGACAACCTGAATTTTCTATGCTGCAACATCTCCCTGCAGATCCTGCTGGTAAAAACTGAATGGAAATCAGACTCATTTTTGATAGCCATGGCATCTCCAGTAGAAGAATCCTGTAAAAAAATCTTAAAAACACAAAAGAGATTCATTTCTCTGGACCTTGTAAATTTTAGTTCCACATCAAGCCTGCCAAGGTTTCCTTTTCCTTCCCCCCCCCTCTTAACAAATCCCTCTTCTGTCACTAGAAAAGAGGAGAGCGAGTAGGTGTGATGAATTACTCCATTTTAGAAATAAAATGAAAACCTTTTGACTGCATTTTTCAATTAAATCCATGAGCTGTACGGGAATGAGGTGCACTTGAGCTTTCATTGCATCTTCTCCAGTTCAATTAAGGGCCTCTGTGGGACCTTCCAACACACTCGAGACAAGATTTGGTTTCATCAAACCGAACCGTTTGCCACTGAATTTGGGGACAGCCACCTCACCATTATTTATTCCTTTCCTGGATAGAATGTAAATCCACTGTTCGTTGATTAAAAACACTTCAATGCAACAAAATAAAACAATTGACCTTAACACTGCCCGTTTGAATACAATCTACAACAAGATTGCTGGTTTGAGGGATAAGTTTTCCCCACTCCAAATAGCACTGTATGAGCGTGTTTGTGAGTATAATGCATCTCTAAATTTAGATATACAATGTCTAAGATTACATACATACATACACAAACACACACACAAACACACACACACACACACAAAGTTTCACAGAGAACATGAAAATTGACACAAACTAATATAGCATAACAAAGAGAGAGAGAGAAAAGAAAAGTACAGAAAGAAAGGGTCAATAGAAAGAAGATGCTTGATTTCTTTTGCAGCCAATACAAGTATGTTTACAAAGCTTTGTCATTCTATCATTACAACATTAAAAAAAAACCCTCACTTTTTCTATTATCCGTTTTTTTTCCTAATCATTAAAACCAAAAAAATTTTTTTTTCTGTTTCTTGCCAAAGTCCAAAAGGGATTTCCAGCCAGGTATATGATGTCTATATGTGTAAATTGACATGTGTATACAGTAATATCCATATGCTTAAATGTAGCCCATAACCCAATGCTGGACCCGATTCTCAAGATCACAACAGCTGCTCCCACTTAGCTACTTTGTCCTTCAGAACAAGTATACCTATAATTTTCTTACAAAACACTCTTAGTAATTCTGTCTTCATTATTACTTCTATGAAGCTACTCCCTGAATGCTTCTATTTTAAGAGTTCCGGTCTGTTGCCAATTGGGAATTGAGGGCGGTTGTTCTGTTTCAGAAGAAAGGACATCGAGGCGAGGCAGGAGTAACAAACACAACTTCTTTATTTAGATCACAAACAGAACAGAAGACAAAATGGCGCCAGGGCCTTTTATACTCCCTTGCAAGGGACAGCGTCAGCCAATCAATGCAAGGCTAGTCTCCCGCCTTGCGCATGCGCACAAAGCTGGAGACAGCCTGTCTGGTCCTGGGCAACCACGTGGTTTGCCCGGGCCTTCTGCAGCCTCCTGAGCCTGCTGAGTCATTCAGCAGTCCCAGGACATAACAGCGGTGGTCCGCTCTTCTTGAAAAGAGAACCTGGCATGTGATGTTTCTATTCTTCAGAAGAATCACAATGGAGCTATGGAAAGCTTGTTTCTATAAATTCCCTTTTAAAGCCAGAGGGTACGGCCATTTCCCTTCTTCTGGAAGGTAATGCTACAATTGCACTGTGAACTATACAGAGAATCTTTTCTTTAGACTGATCTTCTGCCCTGCTTTTTTGGATGACTTTGGCCTTCAGGGTGAAGAAAAAACCCCAACCCCCCCCCCAAACCCCAACGCTTTCCACTTTCTTCGCAGCATGCGTCATTAAAGAGCTCTCTACCGACTTGCCTATTTTCTGAACTAAAAACATTTCACGTTTTCACATTAGCTTACAGGACAATTGCTCCCTTTTCATTTCTTCCTCCTTTTAGGTATTTTCTTCCATCCTACAGGATCATTTGGCAAACCCAGCTTTTTTGTTCTTTAGCCTCCGGGTGCAAGTTAGACCCGAAAGGCTAAAGTATAACAACATTATTAGCTCATGTCATCCTAAATGACCTTGCCTTTAAGAGACCAAATATTAGACTTTTAAGTCAGCAATATTGGAACACATGAATACAAAAATGGACCTGCTGGAATAGGCCAAGAGCTATCTTAGCCATCTTTTTCTCATAGTATCCCACCAGTGTCCAACAATAGAGACAGAGAACATATCTCCCACAAGCAAGAGATAGGGACGTGCCCTTTCCTTTAAGATTCCCTGGCAACATGTATCTGAAGGCATGCTGCCTCCAGGCTGACACTAGTCTTCCAGATTGATAACCCAGGCTACATTTGTCCTCCATGAATTTATCTAAATCTCATTTTAAAACCAGCCAAGTTACTAGCCCTCACTATACCATTTACTAATGAATGCCAAGAGTTAATTGTATTGGCATATGGAGAACTACTTTCCTTTTGGCCACTTCTTTGTTTCCAGACAACTTTGTTGGATGACCCTATTTTAGGCATTTCAGACAGGAAGAAAAACAAATCCTGCTGATTTTTTAAAAAGATTTTTTTTAAAATCCTGACTTCATTGTTTTTTTTTATAAAGAACTCCAAGACAGTGAACATATATAAGAATCTTTCCTCCTCCAATTTTTTTCCACAGCAACAGCCTGGAGTGAGAGAGTGACTGACTCAAAGCCATCCAGACATTTTTTTCTGCCTAAAACAGGACTAGAACTCACAGTCTCCTGGTTTCTAGACTGGAGCCTTAATCACTAGACCAAACTGGTTCCCCAAGCCACACCATTTTGAGCACCTCAATCATTTCCATCCTCTTAGTGACATTTTTCTGACCTAAAAGTTCCACATGTTGAATTCTTTTGTGAGGAAAGTGTACAAATCCCCTAATCAATTTAATTGTCCAATTCTGCACATTTTGCGGGTCTATTATATTCTTTTTTATAAAGGAGGTGATCAGAACTGTACTCAATATTTTAGATGCAGATGTGCCATAAGTTTGTTGAAGGACATTACAATGTTGGCTAAAAGATGAGGCCTTTCCTAATGACAGAGTCTGCCTTTTTCTCAGCTGCTGTTCACTGAGTCAACATCTTCATTAAGCTATCCTTTATGTCCCTAAGTTCTTCTACCTCTTTAGTTCCAGGTAGCTCCGTCTCCTTAAATAGGTATATGAAGTTAGGATTTTTGTTTTAGGCTGTATCACCTTACACTTACTTACCCTGAACTGCATAAGCTATTTAGTTGACCATCCACCAGTTTAAAGAACTCCTTCTGGAGCTCTACACAATCAGTTTTGGCAAACATAAGAAAGCCCTCCTGGATTTAACCAGCAGGCCCAATTAGTCTAGCATTTTGTTCCCACAGTGACCAATTAGATGCTAGTAGACAGCTTACAAGTAGGACTTAAATGTAGTAACGCTATCTCCCTGGGGTTGGTATGGGGGGGGCCTACTGCCCCCTATGCTGAATTTAAAACAGGGGTTGATTATCCAGAGGCCCAGTTTTATGATATCATAGCTTCCCCATATTAAGCAATGATTTCCTTCCTTCCTTCTTGCCTGCCTGCTTGCATTAAGGCATCTAGATTTGCTTTTGTTTGAAGAAAACAATTTGGCCTGTAGAGACAATGTGTAGAATAGAATAGAATGGAATGGAATGGAATGGAATGGAATGGAATGGAATGGAATGGAATAGAATAGAATAGAATAGAATAGAATAGAATAGAATAGAATAGAATAGAATAGAATAGAATAGAATAGAATGGAATGGAATGGAATGGAATGGAATGGAATGGAATGGAATAGAATAGAATAGAATAGAATAGAATAGAATAGAATAGAATAGAATAATAGAATAGAATAGAATAGAATAGAATAGAATAGAATAGAATAGAATAGAATAGAATAGAATAGAATAGAATAGAATAAGAGTTGAGAGGGACCTTGTAGGTCATCTAGTTCTAGTCCAACCTCCCGCCCAAGCAGGAGACTCACCATTTACGACAGATGGCAGTCCAGTCTCTTTTTGAAAGCTTCCAGTGATGAAGCTCCCATAATTTCTGAAGACAAGCTGTTCCATTGGCTGATTGTTCTCACTGTCAGAACATTTCTCCTTATTTCTAGGTTGAATCTCTCCTTGATCAATTTCCATCCGTTATTCCTTGCCTGGCCTTCAAGTGCTTTGGAAAATAGGTTGACCCCCCTCCTCTCTGTGACAGCCTCTCAGATATTGGAACACTGCTATCATGTCTCCCCTGGTCCTTCTCTTCACTAGACTAGCCGTGCCCAGTTCCTGTAGCCGTTCTTCATATGTTTTAGCCTCTAGTCCCCTAATTATCCTTGTTGCTCTTCTCTGTATTTTTTTCTAGAGTCTCAACACCTTTTTTGTAGTGTGGTGACTAAAACTGGTTGCAGTATTCCAGGTGTGGCCTTACTATGGCTTTATAGAGCGGTAGTAGTACCTCACGCGATCTTGATTGAATCCCTCTGTTAATGCAATTTTGCCAAAGGAAAGACCATTGAGTCATCTGAAGATAGCAGATGACTATCTGCTACCTCCTACCTCTCCCATCTCTACCCAGCAATTTTGGGCTAGAAATCTGCAGGATTTCAGCATCCACTGAAGCTGCCTAGTCTAGGGCAGGGCTTTTCAACCTTTTCACCGATTGTACCACTTTTAGGATATGGCAATATTCGAGTACCACCTAGCAAGGTGTCAAAAACTTGGTGACAAAAAAAAAAACCTGTTCAAAGTTGCAATTGCACTGAAATGACTTATGACCATTTTTCACACTTATGGCCATTGCAGCAAGAGGGTCATGTGATTTATATTTGGATGCTTGGCAACTGATTCATATTTATGATGGTCACAGTGTCCCAGGGTCATGTGATCCCCTTCTGCAACCTTTTGACAAGCAAAGTCAATGGCAGGGCTGCTGGTGGCCAAGTGCTAAGGTGGGACTTCCTTCCTTCCCTCCTTCCCTTCCCTGCCTCCCTTTTTCCTCATTCCCATCTCCTTCTCCCTCTTCCATATATTAATCAAACAAGGGAAGGCCTCCAGAGACAGAAAAGACAAGCTGCTGAGTGAACTAGCTTAAAAAGGCACTTCCCCTTTAAGAATTAGCTACTGGCTAGAAAGGAAAGTAAGGAGCCCAGCCGGCACTTAAGGAAGAAAAAAAATGTAAGTACTGGCTGCCGGCTAAGGCAGCCTCCCAAATGGCTCCATTCATAAGTAAAATCTGCAGCTCCAGAGGACTCTCTCACTGTAAGTCTTTGCCTGTGCTGGCTCTTTCCCTTCCCCACTACACTTGGCTAGGTAGGGCTGCGTACCACCTGCCACTCATTAATGTACCACAAGTGGTATGCGTACCACAGGTTGAAAAGCCCTGGTCTAGAGGACTCTTGGGGTATATGGACTACAGTGTAGGATTGCCAAAGCTTTCCAGCCTGCAGAACTAATCACATGTCAAGGTTGCCCCAGGCAAGCCATCTTCAACACATGCAATGCATTTCTCAAAGACGTTCATCCCAGAACTTCAACCAACGCCAGAGATGGTGGGAGAAGACCAAGAGGAGACACTACACGGAGTTGCTTTCCTATGCTGTTCCAAAACAAAGAAGACAATTTTGTTTTGGGAAGCAACTTTGGCAAAGGGTTTCTTTGTTAAAAGCTTCATCGAGTCCAAGCACTCCTTTGAGGCTTTGCACAGCCTTTGTAAATAAGTGCAAATTGTTGCCTTTGGCCTTGATGTCACAGCAGCAACTCTATAGCTCCTGTGGCCCTCAGAGGCTGAAAAGATACTATCTAGAAAAAACCAGTCTGCTTTCTATTTGTAAATAATTCCCAATACATTTTACTATCAACCTGTAATTTCATCACATTTTTTTGGTCATTTGCAAATTTCATATGCTTTTAGCAGGGTGTTGCTTGCAAATCTAGCATAAGCCAACAACTGATCACTGAGACAGCAATCAATCTGTGCTCACTCCTTTGGTTTCAAACTGCCCACTTACTAGTAATGCTGTCCACACAGCATCTGGTGCTTCATAAATTAACAACTCTTCACCTTTCTTCACAAAAAGGAAAGCAAATAAGTTTCTAGCATTTCTCCATGTATTTCACATGTTTGTCTGGCAACTTTCAAATGTACCTTCATAGGCTGCTGTAAGGGTAGCTGAAAGGGAACATTGATTCAAATGATTGACAAATATATTGAGAAGCCTCAAACGTTTTCTGTTCAGCCTTGCAGAGCAAACACTACAAATGCAGCAAACTCTACAACGGCCCATGGAAAGAGGTTAACTCCATCCCAATACTGATCTTGTTGCATGGCAACAGTCCATGCGAATAGCTGACTGGCAGAATCGCTGCCAGGCTGAATGCAATGTGTTATGTCCTGGGACTGCTGAATGACTCAGCAGGCTCAGGAGGCTGCAGAAGGCCCGGGCAAACCACGTGGTTTCCCGGGATCAGACAGGCTGTCTCCAGCCTTGTGCGCATGCGCAAGGTGGGAGACTAGCCTTGCATTGATTGGCTGACGCTGTCTCTTGTAAGGGAGTATAAAAGGCCTTGGCGCCATTTTGTGTTCTGTTCTGTTCATGATCTCAATAAAGAAGTTGTGTTTGTTACTCCTGCCTCACCTCGATGTCTTTTCTTTGGAAACAGAACACAATGGATACGTGTGCATGTGCTCGGATAATCCTCTGATATAGGAAATGAATGTCCATGCGGAGAGGGTGAACTTGTTGGTACATAAACTTTATCTGGAGAAAACCCCCCCCCATGCAAACAGGTTTTAGAAGCTGTCACAGCATCAATGGTGGTTTGCAGGTGACACTGTACGGTTGGCAAAAATGTATGCAGCTCCACAGGCAAGGAAAAGCAGTGTCTGAAAATGCACAAAGTTGTCTGCCTTTGATCTAAGGGCTCCTGACTCATGCAGAATCAAAGCCTTATTGGAATACAGACAGTATCTGTTTTTCTTGCCTAGTTCTCCATCACCACCACAACGTGTTCACCAACAATGCCACTCTCATTGCTAAAGCTGCCATGTATAATACATCATACTAATGATTCCCCTTTATCAATTCAGCCCTGACTTTGGCTTTCTTGCTACCAAAGCATATAAAAAATAACACTTCCCGAACACGTGCAACCTAGCACATTTTTAACAGTTGGAAGAAAAATGAAAAAGGCTCGATTAATGTGGTCTCCAACATCTACCTTTTCTTCATGTACTTGTTCAACTTCTCAGTCACTCCCTTTATCAGACAAATCAGCCTTGTTTGTATTCTGAAAGGCAGAGCTCTTATGTTTCCAAATGATCTTTTAAATTAAGTGGAAGAAGGGTAGGGGGAAATCTGAGGTTTAGTAGAAATGATCACTTAGATCAAGGGTGTCAAACTGCTGGCCCGCGGGCCGGATGCGTCATGCTGAAACCACGCCCACCCCATTGCCGGCAATGGAAAAAAAGTCGTGATATGTTGCGACACGTCACGTGATGTTGCGAGTTTGTCACCCCTGACTTAGATCAACTGCTGGACATTCTGGAGTTGTAAATATATCTATCTCGAGAACATTAGGTAGGAAAGACTGCCTTAAATAAAAAGCAGCCAGTGGTGGCCTATGTTTTGGTAGGCAATGATTCCCTTCACCAAATGCCTTAAATGTGCTAATAAGACACATTTGAAGTGAGAGGGTTCAAGCATGAACCAGCACCAAAATACACATATCTCAATACCCAGTAAATGTTAGATAGCCCTACTGATTGCAAGTCTTATATGCATTCAGGAAGGGCTGTTGGTTTAGGCCATATACCAAAGCTTAAATTCATTGAGAATTTGCTTGCTTAGTCCTTTCTTGTTGTAGATCTCTTGGCTTACTTCTGGGTTCAAATTCTCTGAAGCCTGCTTGCGTATAAATTGTTCTGTTCTTGCAAAGCAGACATCGAGACGAGGCAGGTTCACAACAAAGGATCTCTTTATTAAGTACATTCACAGAACAGAAGCAAGAACGCAATGGCAACTGGCCTTTTTATACTCCCCTTGCAAGGGGATGCACAGCCAATCATTTGCAGACCATTCTCCCGCCTTGCGCATGCGCGCAAGGCCGGAGACAGCCTGTCTGGGTCCCGGGCAGACACGTGGTCTGTCCGGGTCTCTGCAACCTTCCTGCAGCCTTTCTGAGCCTTGCTGAATGACTCAGCAAGGCCCAGGACATAACATAAATAATAGCAACATAATCCCCACACATCTATTTAGCAAGCACAATTCTCTTCAGAACCACAATAATGTTTGGGCTAGAACTACCCATTCTTGTGATGGAGCCCAGAAAAACATAGTTTGGCACGTTGGTTGAGATCCGTTTTTCAGCCTTAGCCATACTCTAACATTTCAAGTTCTCTGATCCGAATTCTCTAGCCAGACAGATTTGCTCCCTTATTGATAGAGACATCTCCAGGGTGTGCCTCTGTACTGCCTACCGCAAAAGCTCTTCCGCTAGTATTAATGTAGAACATGGATGGGCATATTTATCTGGGAAAGGACATATGAGCTATGAAAGAGAAAGAAGAACACAAGAGGCTGCTTGCTACAGGAATAATATTGTCAGAAATGCTAGAGTGGCCTTATCAGTGAGATGGGTGGCATATAAATTTAATAAATAATTAAGTGAGAGGGACAGACCAGAATCTAAGCAGTAAAAGGTAGATGAATTCTAGGTTGGCAGAAGAGAGAGAGAGAGAGAGAGAGAGAGAGAGAGAGAGAGAGATGTGCTTCTAAGCACTCACTCTCAATTTGGCTTTATCATCCTTGGGCTGTCATCTTTGTATTATCAATAATTGATCTTACATTATCAGATCACTTAGTGATTGCATTTCAACTCAGATTGCTAATCCCAAATACTTTCCAGCATTTAATTAACCCCCCCCCCCTTTTTTCTAGCAATCGCTACATTGTGAGTTTTAATGATAGGTTCTTGCTGCTGATGAATACATATTATCCTGGTTAGTGCTAATGAGAGCTGCTTGAGCAGAGCAAGAGGGAGCAATTCCCCTTGGATGTTGCTTTTTAAATCAAGAATAATTGAGATCTTACATACATTTCCGACTGTGTCATGTTTGCTGCATTTTCATTTCTTGTTTCCCACTATAGATTGAGAATATATGATTGCAGAATAGATACAGCAGTGCTTCTTATCTACTGTTCCTGCACAAATTTCATCCAGAGAATTCTCTCCTTTTGTCCTTCTGAAAATTTTACACTCTGGGTTGATCCATATTGCCCAATTTCCCTGTGGCCAGAATGGACAATATATATATAATAAAACAAAACAATTTAAAAAACATTAAAAGAATAACAACATCCACAAAATAAATAAATACAAACAGCATTGCTTTAGTGTTCCAGTCCATTTTGACAAACCTCAAGAATTCATTACCTCCTTCACAGCAAAAGGGAAAGTTCACTCAACTGAGTCAGTGGTTCCTAAGGTCTCTAATATGCACTCCTTATTTAGTGACCAAGTTCCATTCTATCAACATGATCATTAAGTGAAATGATTCCTAAATGAAGACCTGACCCTCTCTCTCTCCCTCTTTCCCTCTCTCCCTCTCTCCTTCCTTCCCTCCCTCTCTCCTTCCCTCCCTCTCTCCCTCTCTCCCTCTCTCTCTCTCTCTCTCACACACACACACACACACAAACAAACACACACACATACATTGGGAAGATCACTGTTTGCTGACATCTAATTCAGATATAGTTACAACAATACAGCAATACAGCTACAGTAAGGTTACCCTCACTCCAGGGTGCGTTGTTATCAGGCACAGAAGTTTGCACTCATTGGTTGGGAAGTGTTTTTGTTTTACAACCATTTGTTATTGTGGTATTTGTGAATGGTCACTAACCAAGGTAGCTGAGCAAGAAGTGGCTGCGAAACCCTTATTAGGATGCTATAATAGCCCAATGTTGATAGTATTTGCCTTGTAAATTCAAAGTTGCTGATCTGAAAACTAACATACTTTTTCCTTTTAAATAATAACGAATATTTATATTCCTGATCTACCTGCTTTTCTGTCTTTTTTTTTTAAAATTTAGTAATGCAGCTTTTCTTCATTTTTCTAATCACTTCAACTAGAAGAGTTTCACCCCATTTCCCAAAGTCCCATTTCCAAACCAGCAACAGATTTCTCTAAGGACAACCTTTGGCAGAACAGAAGTAGCCTGTCCTTGAACCAGCTCTAGATGCAGAAAAAGAGGAAGCCTGCAGCACAATAGCTCCTATAAGCAAATACCTCTCTTTGCCTGGATCTGAGTAGTTATGCATTTGGAAATAGTGTTCACACTTAGGGATCCCCCCCCCTTTCTGTATTTTTCATTCTATGTAGCCACATGTTCCTCACTTGTACTAGGAACACTCATTCCACCATGATGACCTCACCTGAGTTTGATTCCATTAAGTAGCTGAATAACAACTTTATATGAAACCCTTCTGAGAAACCTAATACTATCAAATTCTTTTGAGGTTTTAAAAGCGAGACTGGTGATATTTCCCCCATTATTTCATCCCTATTTCAAATCATTACTACTTTTAGGTTCCACAGACCAGAGCTTCCTCCACATCGTGTCAAAGATTCTTTATGATGAAGGCAAGGCTAAGAGACTAGAATGCTCTGAATGGCCATAATATAATTACATGGTTGGTGATAAGTGGTAAATCTTGCTTTAAAGGAAATGCAGAATGTATTTTTTTTAAAAAAATGTTTCAATATTTATTTAAAATTTTTTTTAAAATAATACTTATAGAACCTCTGTGCCCGATTTAGGATTACATAGAAGCTCTGGACAAATTTCTTTCATTTTTTCTTGCAGGTCAGTTATAGAATGTAGAATCCTACTCGCCCATTATCCTTTCAAATTATAATTCCTTTCTTAAGAATCTCATTGCCCAATTGAACCTCCCCTACGTAATTAAATTGTTATCCCACCTAATCAATATGTATAGAACTATCACGCACAGTGAAACCCTAACAATGTTCACAGTTGCCTTGACATGGTATCTGCTCTACAACCTGGTTTGGAACAAGTCAATCATAAGAGAAGATATGACAAGGAGTGTGAATAGGATTCCAACTAGCATCCTTTGAAGTTTCACCAATCTTAAATAAAGAGTACCTTTAAAGTTCTATCAAGTTGCCAAGTTCAAATGATCAATTACTTACAACTTCTTTGGAAGCACTGTCCCTCTAAGATTTCTCCTTAGACTTCCAGGAAATATATTGAGAATTGGAGTCAGTGCTATGAAGTTGAGTGGCTTAACTGAGAATGTTCTCCTTTAAGTGAGGACATGTATTAATCTTATAAGAAGCTGTTTAATATGTGCTTGATACCATGAAGGCTAAAACAAACTTCTTACAACACATACCCTTGTTATGTGATACCTTTTCAATTTGTTATGGAATGAATAATATAGAGTAGATATGTCCATTATATCAGATGATTTCTAAGTAAAATTTAAGGTGCTGGTTTTAACTTATAAAGCTCTTTATGCTTTGATGCTTGGACATCTACAAGACAACCTATTTGATCAGACCGCTCTGATCAAACAGAAACTTTAGCTACTGGTCCCACATTTTCAGGGATCTGGAAGGCTAAAATCAGAAGACACTGCTTTTCCATAGCACCACCAATCTTGTGGAACAGCTTCTTGGTGGAGTTGGCACTAACCCACTCCTTGTTAACATTCTGGAAGCTTTTAAAGAAAGAATTATTCTGGACAGCACCTCTCCTGATTTTAGCAAGCCAACTCTATTTCCTATTTTTATTCTTTGCAGTTTTCTCTTTGGGTGATGTTACTGTTTTACAATTGCACAGTTGTGGTTTTATTTGGTTTCATATTCTATGTAAGTGGCCAAGAGTCTCTGGATTGTGGCAGGGTAGTTATGTGGAAAATAAATACAAGCATTGTAGTGCTAATATTTTCACAAAAACAATGGGGATGATAAACACTGAAATACAATCATTAGACCTTAAAATAGTGATGCTAATATAGTGGGAAGAATTAGATTAGATTTGAAAAAGCAGGTTGTATTAGTTGTTGAAGGCTGCAAGAACGTAGTACAGGTTTGGCACTGAGAGATAAGCATTGTTTTTTATGGAATTGCTTAAAACTTAAGTAAAACTAATATATATTGGGGAAAAAAAATCATCCTTTTTTCCAAGAGAGGTGAAGAAATAGTAATATAATTTGTGTTAGGCTGATGGTTTTTGAGACATGTGTTTTCAGTGCCTAATAGACAGTTAGTGAATAGATGTGACAACTCATATTTTGAAGCCAATGCTCCATTTATTTATTGCTTCATCAATTTACAGAATTGATTATAAATGAGAGGCAAGATGCTGAGGTCTTTCAAAGAGTTTTAGAAAAAGATTGCCACCTTAACCCTGTTCTAGAATGCACAACCAGAGAATGTTAGACTTCCTTTTACAGAACTGATTTTTCTTTGATTTGCTAGAATTGCTAGAATAGAATAGAGCTGGAAGGGGCTTTGGAGGTCTTCTAGTCCAGCCCCCTGCTCAGGCAGGAGAACCTATACCACCTCCAACAAGTGACTGTTCAGTCTCTTCTTAAAAACCTCCAGTGATGGAGTGCCCACGATTTCTGGAGGCAAGCTGTTCCATTGGTTAATTGTCCTCACTGATTTGCCCAGATTGGTAGGAACAGACTGTTCGTTCCCACTTCTCCCACTTTTCGTTTAGCATTTGGACTAATGTCGGAACTGCCAGTGATTTCCCACTAACTATGCAAGAGCTAACATTCTGCATTGATGTAACCCAATGGCAGCATTTGTCCATTGTACAACTGGGACTGAAGCTGAACCGTGTGGAGAGACCAATGTCAACATGTAGCCGCTCATAAAGGTCATTGGTTGAAATAGTCTTGCTAATGCTGCCCCCTTGACTTCTGGCTGATATTCTGATTATTCCAGCCTATGCTGTTTTTGTTTTTAAGCTGCTTTACGTGGGCATTTGTGGAGAGATTTGCTGTACAAAGTTCTTACGGTAAGGAGCTTGGCAACCATAAATGGTTGACTGTTCTATTATAATTTCCATTTTTTTTATTTCTCCACTTTGAGAACATTAAAACTATGAAACGTTGTCTAAGTGTGTGTGTGTGTGTGTGCATATGTATGTACATTTTAAAAATAATATTGTAAATTAAAGGAATGAATCATTGAGATGTAAAAGCAGCCATACATAGTTGATGGGAACTGTAGTGTACGTCTATAGAACACTTCATTGAGAATGAATGGCATGGATTGTGAATTAGAAAATCTGCTATTCAGACTATTTCACCCCAAAGTCGCTTGGCTCCACCAAGGGTGGGTGTTCCTTACCCATCCAGGTGTGTTCCTTTGTTGCCTCTAATTACCCTCCTACCTATAAAATGATCCCAGCTGCAACTTCCCACCTCCTCAGTCATTTACTTCCTCTAGTGCACAGGTGCGGTTTTCAAGGCTTCTTCTGATCATTTTAGCCAGGATTTGACAGCCTGTACTTTCTAAAATAGTGACAGGAATTGTACATTCAAGCATACATACAAACCCCTTTCCACTGATTCTCCTTTCCTTCTCCTTCCCCACAATGGGAATCACAGTTACCTTTCTCAATCTGGGGTCTTTCAGATGTGTTGGACTACAAGTGCAATCGTCCCCCTCAGCTTCATGGAAAAGCTGTTCGGGATTGGCAGTGAAGCATCAGCAGATTCTGAATAGTTGTACCATAGTTGAAATACAAAAGTGGAATGGGAATAATTTAATCTATTTCTCAGGAATCAAGAGGAAAGTGGAATTTGCTGCTAAAATTCTTGAGGAGGGCTGAAGCTGGATTAAGCAATGGGGGAAGGAGAGAGAAAGTGAGGGTGATATGCTTCTCCCTATACATTTAATTTAGAGCTGAATTATCTCAAAGCATTTACTTTCAACTTCCTGACCAGAGACCATGAACAAATGGACTCCGGAGAGGTCAGTGAGTTGGTACCCTCTAAACAAGAAATCTAGGAGGTGAGGACAAGCAAAGCAGGATTTGTTTTTCTATGCCAAAAATAGACTGGAGGGGAGATATTTGTTAAACGACAGGGTGACAAAATTATAGCAGTTGTACAGATGTATACTATGCCACCAGGTTTACCTGTTTCATATTTCACACAATAAAAAAACCCACAGAAATTGCATTATTTTACGGGTGTTTTCAAAATCTGCTTTTCAATAATTTCAGAAAAAACAAAATGGAAACTCAATGGTGGGCTTTTCCAGGCAGATGTATAGATTTATCAACAGTGTGAGTTGATACCCCACCCCAATCCTTATGCTCACACAATGCTGTTGTCAGGTCTATAAAATTGTTCCAGGTCCTGAATTACTTCAAGATAAGTTTCATGGCTTTGGGGAAAATCCAAATAGCCCTTCGGATGTTTTGGAAGTGCAATTCTCCAAATTCCTGGCTAGCATAGGTAATCACGAATATCATACAAATGTATCAGAAGGACAGCTGGTTTAAGAAAACTTTGGATAATTGTTATTTATTATCTTATGGAATAAAGTATGCTAGTGATTAGCTTAGTTCAATATGGGGAGAAAATATATGGAATATATGTTTTAGTTATTCTTTTCTGACCATAGATGTTTTATTTACGCTATGTTTTTATATACATACAGATGTTGTCAAACACTAAGGGGCTGGTTGATTGTGGTGGCTACATATTGTACAAATAAATATGATTTGACAATGGAAAACAGATAATGGGGTGACATTGTCAAACACTAAGGGGCTGGTTGATTGTGGTGGCTACATATTGTAGAAATAAATATGACTTGACAATGGAAAACAGATAATGGGGTGACATATACATCATAAGGGTGTGTGTGAGCAGGAAATTATAACCAACTCACCACTGACACAGATCAAGAGTGAAATATGGAGTTATCGCCCTGATAGAAACAATTTTCTTGGGTAGAGTTGCGAAGAAATTGTTAAGGTCATTCCAAGTGGACTGCAAATAATCTATGGTTAACTTACCTTTTTAGAATATAATGCCCAATTAGGAATAATACAGTTTCACTTGAAACCTGAATCCTGGATAAAAAAAAAAACCTCAGGTAAAACGAAACAAGTATTTCACGGAAATATATAGAAGCAACCGTAATAGAGCAAAGCTGGTAAAATACAAAATGTGCCCCACGATGATGATGGAGAATGGAAAGACAATGCTGAGGTTGCATTTCTTCCTCTTCCCTCCCCCCTCCCCCCCCGGGTGCTTATTGTTTGTATTTATTTATTTATTTTGAAGAGAAAATGCTTTTGCAGAACTCGAGCCCATTACCAGAATGAATGGATTCAATATCTGTGCAATGATGTGTTAAAAATGAAAGGAACATCATTACATGTCAGCGATGTTATTAACACATTTCACTTCTTACTTGAACGAGACAGGCATTATCTCACCAGGTAGCACATACAACCCACTTGCTATTTGCTGCTTTGACTTGAGGGTTGGGTTGTTCCCCAGGAGGCGACCGGCATTGCCTGTAATAGGACTGTGTGCCTGGATCCCGGGGCTCACCTTTCCCGTGTGCACTCAGACATGCAGCAAAATGGCAAAACGGCTTGTTATGCGGAGAACCTGCCGGTTGTCTATTTAAACCAGCATTAAGACATTTCCGACTTTGTGCAAAGGCGAGCCATAAATTCCTCCAGGCTTTACCCTCCACACAACCCCCCCTCCCCCCACCACGAGTGAATAATGGAGTAAATCTGAGGATCAGTTACCAGAGAAAAAGCTTTTGTTGGTTACCAATAGACACACATACAGATTCACACCCCTCTCTTATTACTTGCCAGGTGTGAATCATCCGTGGGAAATTGCTTATATCTGGACTTAAAGAAACTGGTTTTCTTTCTCACCTGCTTGACAGGCCAAGAAAAGAAACAAACACCTGCAGGCTCTTTTGATTTTCAGATGAGATAACATGGTAGCGCTCAACTATTATTCATGAACAAAGTATCTTTCTGAGGAGGTGGTAATATTATTACCTGATTTTCTATATGGATGGTGTGATTCAATAGTTCATGCTTGGATTGGCAAGTGGAAACTAGGAATCAGAATTGATTCCCCTTAGGCTTCTTACACTATTTCCATAAGCAATAAAAGATGATAACTTTCTTCTTTATATAGGCACCACTTTCCCCCAAACTGATGCTTTCCAGATGTGCTAAGACCACAGCTATTCTGTTTCAAGCAAACACCACCTCCGGATTTTTAGTCAAAAGGAGCTGATCTAAATACTAGATCATAATTATAATAGCAAACACTTTCCTCATCAGAGCAGGCACTACCAGTTGGATGGACAAATAGACTGAAATGGTTTAAAGCAGCTTCCTTTCTTTCTAGTGTCTTACAACACAGTCCGGGGTCTCCAAACTTGACAATTTTAAGACTTGTGGACTGAGGGAGCTGAGGGATTCTGGGAGTCTGCAAGTCTTAAAGTTGCCAAGGTTGGAGACCCCTGGCATTATCATACTTATTCAGAAGTAAGTTGTACTAAGTTTAGTATCCAGGAAAGTGTGGATGAATATTCTTACAGATTTCTACAGATCTCAACCTCTGCAAACTCTTTTGAGAAAACCGATGAGTTTTCTTTCTTTCTTTCTTTCTTTCTTTCTTTCTTTCTTTCTTTCTTTCTTTCTTTCTTTCTTTCTTTCTTTCTTTCTTTCTTTCTTTCTTTCTTTCTTTCTTTCTTTCTTTCTTTCTTTCTTTCTTTCTTTCTTTCTCTTTCTTTCTCTTTCTTTCTTTCTTTCTTTCTTTCTTTCTTTCTTCTTTTTTCTTTCCCATGAATTTAAAAAAAAATTAAAATTTCCAAACTTCAAAAGGACATTGCCTTTTGTCCACTAGCTCTATCTAAAGGTGAGGCCATATTTCATTGGTGAGGAAAGCTTATCCTCCATCTCCTATTTTTGAAACTTCTTCCTCAGAAGAATAAAATAGCTTTAGCGGGAAGAAGATGGACTTTTAAGGTGTATCTTGAATTTATTTGGGTCACTTTTTCATCAAGATTATTCCCTTTTTTTCAGCAGCCAGAAATATCCAGGCTGTAAAGTACTTAGATTTATGATGATATAAATTGAGAACTCCGAGGGGCAGTTCAGACATTCAGACTGAAAATGAACAGAAAACCAGCCAGCAGCCAACAGCAGATCTGCTTGTGAAGCATGAGTGCGTTCATTCAGAGCAAATGACATTGCATGTGACCTGAAAATTCATGTGTACAAATACAAGAGCAATTTGTCTGATGCTTTCAATTCTTCCAACTCCACAGAATGGAGGGTGATGACAATGAATATCAAATTTCTGAAGTACCGAACAACAAAAGTGTATTAGTTTACATGCAACACTTCCTTGGGGCCTTGCATATTTTTCTTATAGTATCTTTTGGGACAGAGCAAACCATATTTCAGAATCCTGTCCATCATTTATTATAAAAATGATGGTGTAGATGAACTAGGAATATGTCACAATTTGGATTTTATGTGCCTGCCAGGACTGAAATGGCCCAATGGAGAGTTGGAAAACTTCAGATAGGAATTTAAACCAAACCAACTTTCTATTTATTAAATGCGGTTGCTTGAGCTCATTTCATGCACATACATATATATACCCCCCTTAGTTACCAAACCCTAACATTAAACTAGCCAGGCAAAACACAAGATGACATGAAGATCTGAGATACTCAGTTTACAAAATACATCTTCAAAAACATGGATCTTTGTTTTACCTTATTTCGTATAGTAAAATCTCTTTGTTGTCTCCAAAGGAGCAAAACATTCCTTTTAATCTCCCAAATTTCTGAAAGAAGGAAGAAACCCACCTCCTTCTGACCTTTAAGTAAGACATCCATTGCTCAGAATCTCATTCAGATAAAAAATTGCAGAGTAACCAGTAGTCTCGCATCTGCCACTTGGTGCAACCTTGTCTAATTGCTAACTGTAATTCAGCTTGCCTAGCTAGCTTTAACCAGATACACATGGGGGCACATGGCATAGTTATAATTATAATTTGGAGGATGTGGGTGTGAATGGTAAAATGGATCAGATCCTGTTGGCAAGTAGACCAATTCATCTACACTAATGAGAATAAACCTGGAAAATGGAGAAAAGGAAGGATTGTTAAAAATTTGAATTTTATTTATTTGGCAGAGTGGCCTAGAGGTGAAGATGCTCACCTCCCACTCGGAAGGTTGAGAGTTCAATCCTAGGCAGAGGCAGATGTTTCTCTCTCAGGGCGCAAAGAGAAAATATCTGCTGAGAACTCTGCATAGGCGTCAGGAAGGGCATTTGGCCAGTAAATTCTCAACTCCATTCAGTTGCCCTGACTTCACCCCGAATAAAGTGATTAAAGTGTCATAAAAAGAAAAAAAAATATTAAATTTCTGCACTGCACATCTCACAACAACACGCACAAGATCTACCTAGTTGCTTGGTTGAGTTGAAGATGGAAAATATTTTTAAGCATCACTTTCCAGATTATTCCACAAGGATATGGAATAACTTTAATCTTTTAGAAACTTCATGTATATTTGGCATATTAGGGCTTCTCCATCTACTAATAAATCTATACAATGTAGAAATAACTAGTCTGGAAATAAATGACATAAATCCATTTATTATAGTTGGAAATAATTTCCTTTTCTGGCAGGAGAGATAAATTGCCACTAATGTGATATAAGAATGATTTGATTATTTCAGTGGATCAAATATATCATTGTCTTGCAAAATTCTCCATTTTCAAATTGCAATTAAGTAGTTTTAACCATGACAATAAAACATCATCTGCATATGTTTTATCTCTAAGGCAATTTTTGATGCTCTGTAATGCTTGATTTAATTGTTGTTTACATTACTGAAATGTACTGTAATCTACACAAGAGAGGATTTTTTCTGGCAAAATTGCAAAGATTAACATTTTGGGTAGAATCATCAAATGGAGAAACATGCACAGAATTAGGAAACACAAAAATGTGAACTACAGCTTAGAGTTGACTTTTTGTGGTTTGTATGTCTTTTTAAATAGAGCTGAACAATTATGATACAGACCAGGAATATTTAGCCATATTTAGGTTACAGTTTATTATTAAGATTACTATATTAATATAGTTTATTGATGTTTATATATTAGTTGCAAGAGGACTAAAAATTATTGACTTTTGCAAAATATTCTGTAAAACCTTTGTTCTAACATTAATTCTTCCTTCCCCTATTATATTAGTATAGTCTTATGAAAGCAGCAGCTGGACAGGATTATATCCGACATTTATCTGGATCAAAATATTTGAACATCCTGATATTTAAGGAGCTTGATCTCAACACGTTCTCTATCTTCACTAGTGTCTGTCATGATGTAACAGCATCCAAATAGAACACTCAAATTTAAGCCATAAATACACAATGTATGGTCAGGAACCATGGGAAACCAGATTTTCCCCATTCCTAATGCTTTCAATATGTTTTGAAATCAGCAGTCCAGTAATTTTCCCTCCTGTTTATCTCAGAATGCTGAGAGCAGTCCTGGAATAATTATTCCCTCCAACAATAATTATTCCTTCCAACCGATCAACTGGAAAGTGCAGAAACAAAAATACAGAAAATTGAGCATTCTGCTCATAAGCCCAAGCAGTTCCTAGAATATATAAAAAAATGCCTTCATCTCCACTCTATTCAGAAGAACAAAAAGCAAATTGCTAGCATTCACAATGTTTGCAGAACATGCCATTTTATTTGTCTTGAAGCTTGGCAAAAATATTGAACTGGTAGTATGATGGGAAGATAGGAAGGAAGCATTGCCTTGTCGTTGTAACATCATTCTTCCTGCATAGAAATTCCATTAAAAGTTATGACGCCTAGTTTTGTAGTTGGGTTGTTATGTAGTTATGGTTGCAGGTTGGAGTGGAGAACATTGATGATTCTATGTGTGGGAGAGAAATAATTCACCCGAACCCAGAGGCTGGCAAGCAGGAAACATGCATATACTGTAGAAGCTGGGAAAAATCAAGGTATTTTTTTCTTTTACAAGGACTGTGAAATATAGTTTACAACAGTGTTTCTCAACCTTGGCAATTGGAAGATGTTGGACCAACTCTCATTTTTCTTGTTATTGGGGAGATTTCTTTTATTTAGAAAAATGATAAACATATTCCCCTCATTTACATATTTGCCTAATTTTGTCTGACTTCCATTTGAAATTTAATCATCATTTTTCCCAATAATATATTATTCTATGCTCTTGCAGACCAATAGACCATATATGCTCCTTCCAATTCTTTTCAAAACCCAACTGTTGTATGACAAACTGCCAACAATTTATGTTTTAAGTCACATTTTAGGGGACAACAATAGTTAGGAATGTTAAATGAGAAATAATCTCAGTTTCTTGATGAATAATTTGATGTACCATCTTGAACCCTCTTTATGACATTTCTGTCAAAAATGAAAGTGTCTACCTTTAGTTCTGCAGAGCCTAACTATTTGAAGAAATCTTTACCATAATTTGTTCCATTTCTCCATTCCTAAATCTCTTCCCCAGTCCCATATTTCACTCATATTAGAGCGCCCTTTTCAATATAAGGCAACATTTTATAAATCATTGATATTAAACATGCTGCAGTTGTCACTGGTCCTATTTTTATTTACACTTTCTAAAAATGTTTTAAGTCCTAGTTCTGCTTTTGACTATTTCACTTTTTAAAAGAAATGGTTTATTACTATACCTTTCCAGCCAAGAAGCAGTGACTCTTCACAAGGATGACTGAAAAGTCTCCACTCAGATAGGATTTTTATCTCTATAAAAGACAAGCAAGGGAAATAAATTTGCTTTCTTCCATTTATTCCGTGCCTCTCCATCTTTCTTTACGTGAAAATCAGGATGCAGAGACAGACAGTAATAGCAGAAGCTACAGCAAAAGTGTGGCTTTTCTTTTATGCCAGGGGTTCCCAACCTGTGGACCGTGGTCTGGTAGTGGGCCATGGCCTGCTGGCCACCGGGCCGTGGGACAGGCTGGCCAGTGTGCGCACATGTGCGCGCACCCCCACTCTCGCTAGTGCCATGGCCACAAGGTGCAAAAACAGGCCACTGCTGTGCCTCAGGGCATGTAAACAGGCCGCCGCCACACCGTGGGGCACAAAAATGGGCCACCGCCATGCTGCGGGGTACAAAAACGGGATGCTGCAGCACCTCAGGGTGCAAAAATGGGTTGCCGCCAAGCTGTGGGGTGCAGAAACGGGGTGCTGCGCTGTGCAAGAACGGGGCAGGGCTAGCGAGTATCATGCAAGCACTAGCCCCGCCCCATTTGCATCATGTGCGGGCTTGCGGCTATGTGCACGCACGTGTGTAAAATGCTTCCCCCTCCCTTTCCCTCTGGTCCGCCAATCAAGAAAGGTTGATGACCTCTGTTCTATGCCACATTTGAATTATAATACATGTAGGCCTATTAAAGCCAGTTTGTTGTGGTGGTTAAGGCACTAGTCTAGAAAATGGGAGAGTGGGAGTTCTAGTCTCATCTCAGGCTGACCTTGGGCCAGCCAGTCTCTCTCAGCCCTAGACAATGATAAATCAGTTTTGCTGAGAAAACTGCAGAGACATGTCTAGGCAACTGCCTAGGAGTTAACATTGACTCTCATTCACAAAGAGCCCATTATCAATTTCTTCCAAAAATGTACCGTTATTTTCCTTAAATTTTATACTCCATTATCCATTATTTATCACTATATCCTCTATCTAAATGCACAATCTTGTAGGGACCACTTTTAGTATAGAAATCAACTGTTTTAATGACCTCACAACAGAATTTTATATAAGATACACCATTTGCCAACATCGCCAGCTGTACATGCATACAGGAGGGTTTACAACAGAACAAAACTCTTGGATTCTTTATCCAAAATAGAAACTTTTCCATTCTACCTTGCCATGTATGAAATTGCTTGTCATTTGTCCAATAGGGCAGCACATTAAAAAGATACATAAGCTGTAGAAAGAACATCGTATTCATAACTATTATTCCACCACTTGGATTCACATTCTGTTTTTATCACTTGGCAAAGTCTTTTAAGATAACTACACAAACCAAAGTGTAATTACCTTGAAACTATGTATTCAAGTTCTTTGTCAGTGTAATGTCTGGGTAACAAATCTGTTTGTTGCACAAAATAATATGCAACATCTTTCTTAATTTTCTCTGAATCTGTGAGAAAATATTAAAAGTTACTAATTCTTATTTGTGGAAATTAACAAGGAGACCTGAGATTCCTTCAAAAGATTCTTCTTTTAATGCCTTAGAAGCTTCCAGTGATGTGATGATGGAAATAAAGGATCATCAGAGTATACATTTAATGGGTATCGCTCTCCCCCATATCAACGTTTTAAATTTAATTTAATTTTATTATGTTTTAACCACTATAGCCATGGATATTTGTGTTTCATACTATAACATAAATAATTCAAATTATTTATTCTAAATATTGTAGATTGCTGATATAACATGTCAAACAATTAAGAGATCTTTGGATAAAATTGATTTTTTTTTAAAGTTCCTTTTAAGAGACCCAGGCTTCTCAATCCAAGATCCTAGAGGATTATCCATATTATTTAATTTAGGAGTGATACTATACAGAGTTTACTACAAAAGCTGTACTTTATTTATCTGAGGTGAATCTTTGACTGATTTCCCTCAGCCATTCTGGATAACAAGTGTTTTGGAAAATCAATTTTGAGTTTTGGTTATTACAAAAAAAAAAAAATGGATCGAACAATTTGAGCAGTATCACATTTTTACTGTGGTATGGACAGTACAATAATCCCCTTTCAACATATATTGAAGTAGCATGCGATCTGTAATTTTTAATTCATCCTTAATTGCTGAAGATATTTTATGATGCAAACAAGTTGAAAACAATCCAGAATATGTTTTGTGGATTTGTGAATAATATCTGAAACAATTCTAATATTTTCATCCCTTTTACCCTTTAATTTAACCTCAAATAACAGTTTCTTAAACTTGTTATTTAGTTATGAAAGATATGCCTTTTGTGACAGCTGAGAATTCCAGTTGAAGTCAAAATTATTTCATGCTCTCAAACATTCATACATTTTACAACTATTACTTGTAAAACAAAAGTGAATTATAATTTCTATGGTTCATAAATGGAGGCTAAAATAATTAAAGCCCCAGTCCAAACTGTCTAACAAGGATAATCTATCTTTTTATCTTTTATAATCTCCTTCCTTTCAAAGGAAGTAGAGCTATCAAGAATAATAGCTACACCTCTAGACTGAGAAGAGCCATTGATCATAAAAATTGTTCAAATCCTAGGGTGTTTTAACAAAAAAATCCTTCCAATCTGTTTCATGAATTACCTGCAACATTATCTCATTTGAATTCATTTCTTTAACCCTGGAATCGTTCCATCATGTTTAACCACATCTGCTAAGCCTTCTATCTTCAAAATCATGATTTAAACCACCTCCTTCGCTCCTCCAACTTACGATGGAGAAAGAATGAGTTTAGCTAATTTTCCCCATGCTTTATTTTGTTCCATCTTGATGGCTGCAAGTTGATAATCAGGAAAGAAAAATCAATCCATCCCAATTAATTTCAGCCCTTCCTGGCCACTTTCCCAGCACTGCTGTTGCCTGAATTGTTCGTGGCGGATGTCTCCGTGCGCTAAAGCTGTGTGATGGGAGGAAATATTCGGTGTTGGGAAGAGTTAAATCTTTTTTGACAATTCAATCTTTCCCCTTGGGTCTCCACAAATGGCACCTGTTGTTGAAGTCAATAGAGCTTACAATTTAATTTCATCTGCCTGCAAACAATCTCTCTCATTAGGGGGTAAAATGATGATGGGATTCATTGAGCCGTGTGGGTTCACTTTCTACAGGGCACTACGTAAGTACAACCATCTTTTTCGACAAAGGGAGGCACAATTATTCTGGAAACGGATTGTAAGGAAGGCAAAATCTGCAGGAAAAAAAAAAAGCCGGGCTCTGCAATTTCACTACATTTGTTGTTGGATGCCAATTTGCAATCTAATTATTGTGTTTAACAGGCTCTGGAAATGCAGCAGTCCAAATGACAGGTAAATGGCTTTTTAAAAATCCCATCCTATATTAGCAACAATCTTGCCAGTTCAGGTGGTGCAAATCAAAGCTAGATTCCTCTCTCTGGTTTTTTTGGTTCCATTTTTTGGTCCCCTTTTTTTCAAAGGGGGAGGGTGACAAGCCCTCCCCAAGCATTGCCATGCACAGCACTCCGATATTAAACAAATGCTTCAATTTATAATTTCACAAATTAATGAAGTCTGTCAATACACCCACAAACTTGCAAGATTGTGGAATCTCCTTTGGATCTTGCAACATGTCAAGTATGAATCAGAGAAAGCTCACAGCATATCAGGTGAGTGTTGAAGGGAATATTTGTAGCTCGGGGTTGAAATGAGGGGTCCTTGGTACTCTCTGAGCTTGGTTGTTTTCTTGCAGATGTTTCATTACCCAACTAGGTAATATCCTCAGTGCTAGAAGGGAGTGGCGCTTGCTCTCTGTTTGTGTACAAGTGGCTTGCCCTGTCGGCGTTGGTGGGAGTGTACTTGGTATTCCCTTGAGTATACTGTTGTTTACTGTTTGATTGTTTGTCTGAGTTGATAGTTGGTAGATTGTTGAAATGTTTGCCTACCTTTTGGTACTCTTTGAGATAAAAAGACATTTTGAGATTGAGACCATGGGCATAGAGGAAGATTTGGTGGTCTCTAGTCAAGCATGGCCACTTTTCTTTTTACCAACTGATTATAATTTCAGGGCTATTAGTAATAAATTTCACTACTCTCTTCATTCATTAATCCCAGACCATAAAGTGAAACCAGGACATTGAAGATTCCAGATTTGAATCCCACGCCTGTCTTTTAAAAATAAGATCAAAAGAGGCCCTGACTTTCACACACATCATTCTTTTTCTCCTTTCTTTTCCAGCAGAAAAATAACAGCATACTGTAGGGAGGAAATTGAAGGTGGGAGATCACAGAAATCTAGGGGGAGACATCTTGCTCCACGCTAGTCTAATCCTAGCAGCACCAACGCCCTCACCAACACAAGACTCTCTTATGTCAGAATTGTTTTGGGGATACATTATCTCTGGGTTCTTGACAAAACTTAAACAACTCATTGCTCCATTTTTAAAAATCTGGCAGACTAGGGATTCATTTCTGGCCAGCTTTTTGCTACCTATCTCTGGCTAAACTGAAAAAATAATTAAATTTTCACTCACTTGCGCCTTGACCATTTCCTACCTGGATGACTGCAGTGAACTCTATGTGAGGCTTTCCTTGAAGATCACGTGGCACAAATCAACTGACGCAGGATGCAGCAGTGCACTCCATGATGGGTGCCCCTAGTTTTGCTTTTGGCACACTTCTGTTGTGTGAGTTGCACCGGGATCCAGTTTCTTTCCAGGTGCAATTCAGGGTGCTAGACATCACCTTTAAAGACCTATACGGCACAGGACCTGGTTATCTGCTGGACTGCCTTTTCCATTTACACACCCTACTAGGTTAAATGGGGGGAGGGCAGACGCCTAGGCCCATCTTTTAAACATCACCATCGTATGGGAGTTTTCCGTGGCAGCCCTTGCCACGGAACACTCTTCCCCCTGAAGTTTGGCAGCCCCCTACTGGTTTGACTTAGCACCATGTTTTTATGCATGTGGTTTTAATTGCTTTAATATGGTTTTTATGTTATTTTAATTTTGGATTGGGAACGGCCCAGAGTTTGTTATAAGATCAGTGGCCCTATAAATGTTTTAAATTAATAAAAAAATACCTAGATTTTATATTCACCCAGCTCTGTGTCAGAGGTCTTAAAACTGGGGTTGTGGGATAACAATACTCACCAAGACATTCTTTATCTAGTGTAATAGTTATCTTAGAGTGCATAGACTAAACAATGAATTTTGAGCCTACAACTTTATATCTGAGTATTAGGCTGAATATTTCCACTTTTGATGTAGCTATTCCCTATTGCTGAAGAGAAAAAAGCACATATTTCTCACTTTAAATTATTATTTTATAATAGCTATATATTAATAGTAGTTGTTGTATAATATGTGTTCATTTTGCTACTGAGTATTGTCAGCATTATGCATTTGGGAGGAAAATAGGCTCCATACTAGAGTTAATCTCATGATGAAAAATATAGATTATAATCTGCCGAGTGAATAGCGCTTTCTTCTCCCTTGACTCTATTTAATTTGTACAAACAGCAGGCTGGCACTGAACAAACTGGAAAACCAGCTGATATGAAGTGACAAACCTCTACATGATCATGCAAGATGCCATTAGCTAGCTGGTTTGTTCTGCTGCTAGCAATTGTCGAAAGGCATCAAAGTAAGTTACCTTAATGACAGCTCTTTTCTAATCAGCTCAGCAAATATACTTTAATGTGTCATTGTTTTCCCTTGATAAGATACCTATTGCTTTCTTTCTGATTACTTGCAAAATGTTTAGATTCAATCTATTTCTGCTGCATCCAAGAACAATGGGATGAAAACTGGAACTCAAGGGTGTGCAAATCTCTTTAATTTGACTACTCTCCATTTCTGATTTTTCTATGTTGTGATTTTTTTTAAAAAAGCCGTGCATGTAATTTTCTTTAAAAATCAATTTACATTGTCATGCACCTTTTATGCAGTATCTACATTTCTATAGACAGCTTTCCTCAATTGCTTGTTCTCTCAATGATGAGAACTTTTTTTAAAATTTTTGGAAGCTGGAATTACCTTGCAAAATTTGAAACAGTGCATATACCATTGTGTATAAAAGTGTTCCAGTTCAATTACAATTTGAGGAAGTGTGAATTGGTTAAATTTGCATGAAATTGCAAATCAAATGACTATCTCTCGCTTAACTATAGCAATACAGATACATTTCTGGTGGCTTTCAAGTTGGGGCTAGATTTTTAACCAAAAGAAAGTAAAGCTAGAAAAAAATGCCATTATGTAAGGGATGTGGCTAACCTAACAATATAAAGTAGCTATCTTTAAACTTGCTTAACTCTCTGTTTTTAAAAATTAGATTGTTTGAAACATTTCCCATCTATTCCACTGTATATGGCCCACTAGTGTTCAAACTATTTCTGACTGGAACAGAGCCTTTTTCAATTGAAAGCTTAGTAAGTCTGGTTTTATAAACTGGATCATGACCCTGGCCTTCTCATATTCACAAGTCGTGATTTATGCACCTGATTTCATATCATAAAAACTCACTTGCTGCAAAGCGCAGAAAAAGCAAAGAAAATCTAGACAAGGAATCTTCCTGCTTCCAATTCTTCCTGTCAACACCTGAAGGATTGAGCGTCTCTTAGATCGATGAGGAGGAAAGGTTTCTTAATAATATAAAGAATTAGCCTGGACACGGCTTGAACATGGGGGATGTTGCACCAAAATGTGGTCTATAGCTCTTCTTTCTACTATGGAACATCTAGCTACTATTGAACATCTAGGTTGGACAGAATTTCAGCACAGTAATTTCACAAATAAACATAAATATATCAATACTCTGCTTCTAAAGTTTCACATGGCATTTCTGATTAACATAATCAACCACTCTGGCTGGTTGCATAGCCCAGCTAACCCAAAGGAAGAAAGATCTCCCCAAGTGGATTCCCAGGACATGTCCTTTTAAGATCCAAAAGAATCAGTGGCCAATCAGTCAGAATCTGATAGATGAAGAGACTGTTCTGCTGGAACACTCCCGTTTTAAGTTCATTTTAGAGAGATGGTATACATCAAGGAGACAAATAATGGCAGGAAGCAACTCAATAGATTGTTAATCACATCATTTGGCCAAGTCTGAAGAACTGGTGTTTCTGCTCAATAGAAGTTTGTCAAGGCCAATTTAGCTACAATGGTCCAGCAAACCTTGAATGGCCATTGATCATTCTGAATATTTTAAGAAGAAAGACACTGCATGTTTATTAACCAAGAGGAAAATAGCAGATTGTTCAGGGAAATTACATGTCAAAGAAGAGTAAATATGCATCCTGAATAGCAATAAAGAGGACTGTCATTCCTTGTTTTCCTATGAAATGCTTGTTTGTTTGTATGAGATGCTGTAGGCACCGATCAGTATACAGAGAATGCAACCACTGCAGTTTTGTGCATATAGGTAGTGTATCTTGAATTGTTGGAATGTTTGTCAAGAAGGTATTCTCTGTTGCTGGGAACCTATCAAGATCTAGAGATTCAACTATAGATCTAACTACATACCGTGTTTCCCTGTGTTTAGGCGTTGGCCTAATATGAGCCCTATCCCAAAAATAAGCCCTAAAAATCAAGCTACAGTGGGGGTGGGGGGAGTGGAGCTTACCATTGTAGCCAGGCCTCCCATGGATCGACACTTGCCTTGCCTTGCCAGCCCACTTCTCCTGCAGCTGAAGGAGCAGCTTCATTCTGCAGCTGAGAATGGAGGTCCGGCCTGCATTTTGCAGTTAGAGGCCTCTCCGGAAGGTGTCTGCAGCCGAGAACTGAGCTATGGATTCAATATGTAGCTTGATTCTTGGCTGCAGAGGCCTTTCCAGAAGGCCTCTGACTGCGAAATGCAGGCTGGAACTCCATTCTCAGCCTCTGACTGCGAAATGCAGGCTGGAACTCCATTCTCAGCTGCAGAATGAAGCTGTTCCTTCGGCCACAGGAGAAGTGGGCCAGTTGGGCATGGCTGTCAGTGTTGCTGCTGTGAGGTAAGTGCAAAAGACACCCCCCGAAAATAAGACCTGGCACATTTTTTGGAATCTATCTATCTATCTATCTATCTATCTATCTATCTATCTATCTATCTATCTATCTATCTATCTATCTATCTATCTATCTATCTATCTATCTATCTATCTATCTATCTATCTATCTATCTATCTATCATATCTATCTATCTATCTATCTATCTATCTATCTATCTATCTATCTATCTATCTATCTATCTATCTATCTATCTATCTATCTATCTATCTATCTATCTATCTAGATAGATAGATAGATAGATAGATAGATAGATAGATAGATAGATAGATAGATAGATAGATAGATAGATAGATAGATAGATAGATAGATAGATAGATAGATAGATAGATAGATAGATAAGACTGGGTCTTATTTTGGGGGAAACACGGTAGGAGAAAGAGAGAAGTTCAGACAAGGAATCTTTGTTGTGATTAAGTAAAACAAGCATCTATCTGCTGTTGTATTAAAGTAATTTTTTCTTTTGTTCAAGCTGGGCAAGTCCCTGCAGTTTTCTGGCAAGTATTTTCAGAAATGGTTTACCATTACCTCCTTCCTAGGGCTGAGAGAAAGTGACTGGCTGAAGGTCACCACTTGGCCTTGTGCCTAAGGGAGGACTAGAACTCACGGTGTTCTAGTGAATTCTGACCCCTAACCAGTGTACCAAAAGTGGCTGTCTATTAAAATAAATGTGTACACTAAATATAAAACTAAAAGCAATCAGTTGGGGACTGATCCTGTCCATATTTTACCAATAGATGGCATTGTTGATTATGTTTATTCTCATGTGTGATAGAAGAGGACTGTTACAGCTGTAAGGTTTTTGATTTTTGAGAATCAAACCAGGACAGATTTGTTTATATCAGTGTTTTTTATTTCAGTGTTTTCCCTTTTCTATAGCTGATAGGATGAAATCTGCAGCAGGAACTATTGAGATATGCTATTACTCCCCCCCCAAAACAGGGACTTCTTTCCAAATATTTCCTATAACTTCAGGGAATTCTGGATTAGAAACAGGACAGTTTCAAAAGTGGGAGGGAGACAGTAGTCAAAATATAGAAATGTACCAAAGGAATAATAGAATTATTCCTTCCATTTTAGATGTTGGGGGGTAATCCACACTGACCTCCTGTCCCAGATTTGAGATGGTCTGCTTACTAATCCTGGACAGCAGGTCTTCACACCACAGCCTCCCTCTCTGGCTCCTGCTGAAATAGGCTGGAATTGGACTAAAGAGTTCCAGCAGGAAACTAAAGTTTTCCAATGGAGAATAGGACAGTCCTTCGTATTTGATCCTGTTCTGATTCACATGGAGGAAGAGGCTGGCAACTTTCAGAGTTCCAACTGACCTGTTGCAAGACCAGCTTTCAACTTGGCTACAAACCTCTGGTTCTCTGTGGCCATTTTTCCTCTGAGAGGAAAGAGCTTCCCCCATCAGCCACGGGGATGTGTTTTTGTTTACTTGATCTAGTAGGAATATTGGCCTTCTGGAAGGCATATGGCAAAGCTGATATTCCCACCACTGTGATCCCTATCTTTGCCTCTGAGGTCAGGGGAGAGCAGTGATATTCTCCACAAGAAGGGATCTCAGTAGTGGGAGGCAATGAGGATCCATGACTGGAGAGGTTGAGGGAGAGAAGGAAGTAACAGAGAAAGGAAGAGCCAATTTCCTCTGCCTTCAACCTCCTGACAGAGACTTCTATTTCCACTGTCAGCCCTCTGAGATAGACCACACTTGAACACTAAAGTCACAAATACCAAATCTATTTATGTTATAGGATTACAGTGACAGAATCTTGCAACTCTGAATGGGCTTCCTCCTTCTCCGCTTTTAGGGAGAGAACTAGGGAGGGTCAAGGATTTGCTTTCTCAAATTCCACTCTTTCTTTGGCCTCAGGTTTATCGGACCATTGCCTTGCCTGTGGTCCTTCCCTCAAGGTTAGTCTCACAGCTCATCACAAATTCAGAGGCCAGGTAATTTTTCTGGCCTATTTTTGAGTGTGGCATTGTGACACAGTAATTTCCAATTTACCTTTGGTCTCTGGGACAGGAGGAAAACATATTGTTGGCAATATGGAAAGAACCCTAAGAGACATACTAAGCATCCTTTCCTAAGAGCTGTGGTAGTGCAGTGGTTAGAATACAGTATTGCAGACTAATTCTGCCGGCTGCCGGTTGCCAGCGGTTCGATTCTCACCGGCTCAAGGTTGACTCAGCCTTCCATTCTTCCGAGGTCGGTAAGATGAGGACCCAGATTGTTGGGGGCAATAGGCTGACTCTGTAAACCACTTAGAGAGGGCTGTAAATCGGTATATAAGTCTAAGTGCTATTGCTATTGCTAATCATAATGCTAATTTTCTTGTATAAAATGGCACTGTAATGACACAATGCAAATCTTAGCCTTTCCTACTTGTTATTGCACACAAACACATGAATGATATACATTTCCTCCCTCCTCTCCGTCCCCGTCCTTTTGTAGTCACTTGTGCCTCCACAAAGAAGAAAGACTGGCCTTGCAAAGCTGTTCAATATCCAGACGGAGCCAGAATGTCACAGCATCCCTTTAGGCATTGAAATCGGATGGTGGCAGAGGCCGGAGCTGTTGTATTGAGTTTTCTCTCTTAATAAGCTGCTAAAGCTGCTGGAAGGAGCTCCTGACAAATCCACCAGGACCAGAGAAGATGTTTGTGGATCCTAAAATTAGACTAAGAAGTTGAATTGTTCCTCGGCTTCTTTTTAAAGATGCGGCTTCAATCGATGCCTGAGTGGGTTACAATCTTCCGAGGTTAAAGGTGCCATAAATTCCACCAATTAGGGAGAATCAGTGCCTCTCTCTGATGTGCTGTGTAATCAGGCAGGTGGAAGCTCCATGGTGCCATCGGAGGGGGAAATAGACTGAGTCATCGGCCGCCTGCTCACCTGGGAACCTATCACAATACTGTGGCTTAAAAATAGAAGCCTCTTTGCAACAGTCCCCCATTTGTCAAGGGAGAAAAATCTCTATGGGGAGAGGGAGAGCAACCCTGTCTTAAAGGAGCAAAAGGAAAGCAGATCAAGCAGTGTTTGTGTTAGCTAGGCAACGTTTCTGGTAACTCATCGGAAGCGACAATACGCTCATCTTTAGTTTAGCTTCTTTTGGCAAATGCTACCTCATCTATCCTATCTCTTAAGGTTCATCCATATTCATACTTTTAAAGAATCCCTTTCTACTTCTGCCTTCAAAAGTTTTTATTACTTATTGTCCTGCTAACGAAGGCAGTGCATATTTAAAGCAAAAAGCTTTAAAATCTGGGAAGGTTCAGAATCTGTGATTTAAAAAAAACAACACGCTTCCCGAGGCATTAACAGTAAACGTGCCACTTTCTCCTTGATGAAGCCTGCAAATCTGCCAGGTGTTGAACTATACAATAACAGTTCTGCATTTTTTTTTTCTGGTGTGGGTTTTTTCAAACTTTATCTGGAAGCAAAGCACAGAAAAATGAAATTGTCCCTATTTGCAAATCAGTGTGGCTAAGTTGGACTAAACTAGATGTTATGCAGGTGGATTAATGACCCCAGTCTTCCATTTGCTGAATGGTAATAGCAGAAGAGGGAAGGTAGGTAGGAAGGTAGTTAGGTGGGTAGGTATGAAGCAGGGACACTCAATGGGGAGGAGGTCAAAGCAGGCAAGATGGCAACTGTCGCTTCAACACTGAAGCTACAAAGAAGTGGAGCAATGCATGTAAAAAAAAGCAACGCATGTGTGGTTGTAGCCACCATTTTGGGGAGTATCCTTGGGAAGAAAGTTGCTGTGCTACTCCACTCTTTGAATACCATGCCTAGAAAGTCTATCCATTCAAATCCCATAGACCAGGGCTGGGGAACAGGCGAACATGCTGGCTCAGGAATTCTGGGAGTTGAAGTCCACAAGTCATAAAGGGGGCATGGTTCCCCACCTCTGCCACAAACAGATAGGAAGATCTTTTATTTTTCTTCTAGCTGCAATTGTTTCTTACTTCCTAACTTCCGCTGCTGATGGTTGTTCAAACATCTGATCAAATCTCAGGAACTAGGATGCGGTTGCAATGGGAAAGAAAATAAAGACGAGAAAAAAGAAAGTCCATTTTTCTCAGCCCTTCCATTCTTCCTTTTCTGATCCTCCTGCCTGTCCACAGAAGGGAAAGAAAAGAGCATGCTATATGGGGCATCATTTAAGCTGAGTGTCCTTATGTGTCTCTATCCTGAGATGAATAAAAAAGATAAGAGAAAGAAAATACAGAAACATGGAGGTTTAATTAGCATATTCATACAGTTGGGACCAGCAACTCTATTGCTAAGTGTGGAGATCACTTAGTGAAACAACACATGACTACCCCGTTCTACCACAGCAATTCCTACTGCTGCCATTAAGCAAATCCCATGCAGCCTTAGGCAAGCACCCACCCTGATCCAAGTTATTCCCTGCTTGGGTCTTCCCAGCTCCAAGCCTTGGTTCTTCAAATGGTCTCTGGACAAATGGATGTGAAGCAAGGATTACATGCGGTTCTATGGTATCTGTTCTTAAACCTTGAAGCAAATGAATCTCCTATGATTTTATGCCTCTAACGTCTGCAGTGTTAGCTTTTTTTCAGATTAAGAATATTAGATGATGTTATGAACCCACTGGAGAACTTCCTTTAAGCAAGGGGGAAAAAAAGAGTCTAAATTTTTCAGCGAGCAAAATTGAGAAAGTCAGGTTCAAACGATTTGTGTAACAACAGCAAAAAGAAACTGCACATTTATGGGGTTTCTCTTATGTTTTAAAAGCGTTACTGGGAGCCAGGGGTTGCAGCAAAGTTGGGGAAATGAATAAAACTGCTACAAACTAGTAGGAGTCTGTGGAATCCTTAGTGCTCTCTGACTTTGTTTACTCGCAGACAATTCGTTACCCAAGTAGGTATCAGTGTGAGTGAGTGTAGGGTTTGCTCCCTGTTCATATTATTGTAACTTGTCCTGCCTGATTTGTTAGAGGTATGGTTTTCTCCTTGGCAGTTCCTTCACTGGGGTATTGTTTCTGCTTGATGGTTTGTCTGGTTTTAATCCCTGCTTATCTGGATGTTGGCTGCTGGAGAGGATGTGTTTGGGTCTTTTTGTTTCCTTCTTAGCTTTTTTATTGTCTTTTTTGAATAGTGTGTAAATAAAAATGGTTTGTAAATATCATCTGTAAGCAAACCAATCTCAGAGCACTAAGGACTCCACAGTTCAACCGTGAGTTACATACATTCTCTTCTATTAGAAGAAGCCTCCTATAAGAAGTAGGAAGTTGCAGATCCCGGTATTTGGGTCCTCAGCACCTACCACTGGAAAGAATTGGCATATTAAGGTACTTAGATTTTAGGAGAGTTGAAGGAAATTGGAACTGGAGATATTCAAAAAGGAGGGAAACTATCCCATCATTTTTATCCCATCAAAAGTCAGGAAGGAAGAGACTAACTTTCACTAAGTTCTTGCACTTGCAGGCAAGACAAAATTTCTTTTTTAGATACTTTCTTTTAAATTCCAAAACTATAGCTGAGGCCTCTCTGTCTTTGCCTTGCTACACCCTTTGGCATACAAATAAAGGTTTTTGCACATTACTTGTACATAGGTAACCTTTACATTAGTAAGACAATATAAAACCAAGGAAAAGAAATCATAGAAGCAAAATGACAGAGGGAACCTCCTGATGAGATTTAGTGGTCAAAAGGTTGAGTTATTCACAGCAATCAGGGACATGGCTAGATACAACGCCAAGTACTTATTGAGATATAGGCACTTAGCAAAAGCCTTGAGGGATGTAAATAGACGAATAGGTACATATGGTCAGACAAAGGTCAGTCTTAGCTGAGCTCCATCGGAGAGGCTCAATCTCTTTGGTGGCAGGGAAAAGATTTAGTAAGACTGAGGATGCAATGAAATGTCTTTGAAAAAGCAGGGAGAGAAATTGAAGGAGAGAGGAGTAAAGGAAAGAAAATACAGAAATAAAGTTGTCTGTTTCTAAAACCCAAGATGGCCATGAGCAAAACAAGGGGAAATAAGACAGACTTTCCTCTGAAAGCTGCAGTAGCAAAATGTAATAGATGGAAACAGAGTGAAATAGAAATATAAAATTGTCATAGTATGAGTAAGGGTGATAAGAGACGAAACATTCAAGGAATTAAAGCTAAAGAACCAGTTTGGCCTATTTGTGAAGGCACCAGGTTAGAAACCAGGAGACTGCGAGTTCTAGTCCCGCCTTAGGCATGAAAGGCAGCTGGATGACTTTGGGCCAATCACTCTCTCTCAGCTCAACCTACCTCACAGGGTTGTTTTTATAAGGAAAACAGAAAGGACAAAATAGAAAGTATTTTGTATGTTCACCAGCTTCAATTACTTATAAATGTGTGCTATGTATGTGTACACTTTTGAGAGCAACTACATTTCATTTTTTCATAACAAGTTTTATTAGTTTTTGTTTGTTTTACAGCCAAGTGCTTGTAACACATCGTGGAGATAGGGCACTCCATAGAACACAACAAAAAATACAGTCATACATATACAATTTAAACTACTACTTCAAAAGTTCCCTCTTATGGTATACAATTCGAGCATTCCTAAAATATAAATTGTTTCTCACCTCTATCTATTATTCCAATTTCAATTTATGCTTCTCAATCAAATTATATCTCTTATTCTATTTCACATACATATTATGTAAATAAACATGAATTTATATATTTTAAAACTATTGCATTAGACATAGTAATATAATAACATTATAATAATAATAATAGGACAATAATTATTTCTATCATAAACAAATAATATAACTATTATATCTTAATATTTCTCAACTATATTCTATTTCATATATTCTATCCAATATTTTCATAGATCAGTCCACGTCCCTAAAATATTCCTCAATTGTTTCAGTTTAATCCATTTAATACCTCACTAATTACCATTCCATTCTTATAAATAAAAATATCAATAATATTTCACCAGTCTCAATCTCAATCTAACTCCTTTAATTATAAATTTTCCAATTTTTCTTATTGCCATTCCAAATCATAATCAAATCCATAATTTAAATCTAGTGTTGACTCATACCAAAGTAACCTTAAAGATCTCAAAAATATTAGTTCAATCAACGTCCAGAAGCCCTTTTTACCCATCAAATAAAATTTTAACTCTTATTTTTAAATCTAATTCTAGCTTTCTTTTTGTGCCAGGTAGGTTTCCACAACAGGGCCTCTAAATCCTCCCATTTTAGTAACTGGCTAAAGGCCTTTTCCCACCATTGAGTCCAATCATATTCTTTTTCTCTTTTATCCAGTGTTGTCTGTACTGTCATGTTGTCAACGTTTTTTGTGCCTCGTATTTGGAAGTCCAATCCTATTGCTTTTAAAGTTGTAAATGTTTTAGTTGAGTTCTGCTTTGGATCATCAAAGAAATCCATCATGTAGGATGTGTCCTCTTCCTCTTCAATAAATTCAGTAGATTCAATAGATTGTAAATGTATTCCATCCATCTCATTAAGTTGTAGATCTGATTGTGTATCATAGTCAATCAAAGGTTGAGCTTCAATTTTTAATTCTGAGTCCTCCTTGAAACTAAGCGATCTAATATGTTCTTTAAGTTCCAGTCTCGCTTCCAAGATTTTTTCTAATATAAGTCCATAATTAATCTGTGAGTAGGATTCCATCATCTTTTTTTTTTTTTTTAAAGAAGTTCAGCTTAAAAAATAGATTGCAGCGTTATAAAATATAAAATGCAGACAGAGATATATTTCCAAAGAAAGATAGAGAAAAAATAAACCAATAAGTCAGGTCCAGCACAGAGATAAAAACTGGCAGTCAGTTGTTATGTTGTAATCCAGTCTGGGCATCACGCCAAAATCAGGAAGTGGGAGTTCAAATGGAGCAAGTTACATTGTATCATTCAAAGTTTCTGGGCTTCATGCCAAGTCCCAGGATGCATTGTATCCAAAAGAATCTACATAAGTCCGCCCAGAGAGCAAAAAGTTTTTTAGGCAGTACTGTTCAGGAGGGGGGGGAGAAAAAAAGAACATTCCACCCCCTCACTAAGGATTTTCACCTAAACTGAAGATAAACAAGCCAAAAGAGAAAGTCACAATAACCCGGATGCTCGAGTTCCAACTGCTTATGTAGACAAAATAAAATAGTAAAAAAAACAATAATTGTTTTTCCAAAGCCCGTTTTCCCCAGTAATCAAACGCTGCTTTCTCAAAATAGGGAAATAGTTTTTAAAGCTGTTAGCAGGGAAAAAGGTAAATTAACAAGAGGGAAGGAAAGGTCTCACCCGGATCTTCCACGGTGGTTCTTTCGCTTAGATGTTGCTGTGACTTTCGGCTGGAGCAGCTGAGTGATCGGCCATGTTACTGGCCGATCTTTTCCCCGTCGGCCCAAAGGTGGTTTTCTCGGACCGCAGAGGGAGCCGCCGCTCCCTCCGTGATCAACGAGTGCCCTCCTCTACGGTGGTCGCCCCTACAGGGCGACTTTCGACCCTATCCAGGGTCTACCGGCGGGGGGAAACCGGAAGGCCAAGAGAACGAGTTCTCTGCACGTCTGCGGGCGCTGCGACCGGAACCGGAAGTCTACATTTCATTTTTAATGTGTGCCAATGTGCCCACAGTAAAAAAAAAAGACAACAAAGCTTCTTATCTTATCTTATCTCATCTCATCTCATCTCATCTCATCTCATCTCATCTCATCTCATCTCATCTCATCTCACCTCACCTCACCTCACCTCACCTCACCTCACCTCACCTCACCTCACCTCATCTATAGACTAATTAAGTGTGATACTACTCTAATCAATAAAATAAACTCTGCATTGGGAAAGGAATATTAAACCCAGGACTAGCTACTGTGAGAAAACAGAGCTATCTAGGAATTCCATTGCCTTGATGACAGACCAAAGCTCAGTGAGCTTTCCCGGTCAAGTTCCCAGATGCAGTTGAGGTCTCAGTTCACAAAGTCACAATTATTCATTGCCCACCTGTGTGCACCATACTTCACCTGGCAGACAAAGCAACTGATCTGGAACGTCCATAGAAAGGAAGTCCAGATGACAAAAGACCAAAGAATCTCAAGATGGCCTTTGCAGCAGTCACTGAATCCTATGTGCAAAGCTACTCCTGTGGATTTGTTCCCCCTCCCAAGGAGGCCTTCTGCTCTCTGTTGTCTTTCCTTGGGCTTTTAAGCCTGTGGGGGAGGGGTTTTCCATCCATCTGAGAAGCAGTATATTTCTTTGGACCTGCTTGGAGTTAGCTGAATTCCTTGCAGACGAAGATACAACAATCAGGGTATTGCTTGCTCTTCTCAGTTGTGTTATTTCTTGATTTATATTGTATTAACATTCTGGGACTATCTTTACTCTAGTTTATCTTTCTTAGCCATTTTGAAGGCTATTTTTGGCAAAAAGCAGGGTGATAAGTTCAATAAGTAAATAACACAGTTTCCAAAACAATTGCAAAGCAGTCATCCACCAGCAGAGAAGTGCTCCTTTCAAATTGTGCTATGCCTGCAGTTGCTACAATCATTTTGCTCTGCAATTAGTGGCCAAACAATCCTAAATTAGCAATTCACCAGCAATTTCAAGGGTTTAATCTTCAGTGGTTTACATCTCGACTGATGCTAGATTCATAGAGCTCATTAACTGCCATTTGATCTTACATGCAAATGAGCTTCTAATACATTTCTTTTAGAGTAATTGAAAATAATGATGCCTATACAGTATGCTACTAGTCTTACACCACAAATGTGTGTTTGTAATGTCAAGACCAAGAAGAAAATCTTAGAAATTTTTCCCCCCAGTATTGTTATTTTCTTTTCAGTTATATGCAAGACACCTTGTGTTCCTTTAAAGACACCCACATATTTCTTCAAAGTCAAACTGATCTGTTCCTCAAGCTGCAGAAAGATAACAAGAATTGTTAAAGATCTGAAGAGAGTAATATTGTATGAAGAATACTTTGTAAATCTCACAATTTTAATTGCAACTTTCCTAGAAATGCAAGTTTTCATATAGACATTCTATGAATAGGTACCTTTGGCTATTACAGAAGGGGAATAAATGTATATATATATTATATGTGTATATATATATCCAAGCACTTTTCAAGATCAAGCCAATGAATGAATGAATTGCATACATTCAGTCAATTAAGGATAGAATAAATATGATATAATTACTATCTTCAACATCTTTGTCAATGATTTGGATGATGGGATAGATGGGGAACTCATCAAATTTGCAGATGACACCAAGCTGGCAGGAACAGCCAACACTCCAGAAGATAGGCTTAAGATACAGAAAGATCATTTGGCACTATCTAACAAAATGAAATTCAATGGTGAAAAAAGTAAGGTTCTACATTTAGGCAAGAAAAACCAAATGCACAGGCACAGTATAGGTGGTACCTTGCTCAATAGTAGTAACTGTGAGAGTCCTAGTGGACAGTCACTTAAATATGAGCCAGCAGTGTGCTGTAGCTGCCAGAAAAGCCAACACAGTTCTAGGCTGCATTAACAGAGGGATAGAATCAAGATCACATGAAGTGTTAATACCACTTTACAATGCCTTGGTAAGGCTACACTTGGAATACTGCATCCAGTTTTGGTCACCACAATGTAAAAAAGATGTTAAGACTCTAGAAAGAGTACAGAGAAGAGCAACAAAGATGATTAGGGGATTGGAGGCTAAAACATATAAGGAACGGTTGCTGGAATTGGGATGTCTAATTTAATGAAGAGAAGGACTAGGGGATGACATGAAAGCAGTGTTCCAATATCTCAGGGGTTGCCACAAAGAAGAGGGAGTCAAGCTATTCTCCAAAGCACCCGAAGGCAGGACAAGAAGTAATGGATGGAAACTAATCAAGGAGAGAAGCAACCTAGAACTAAGAAGAAATTTCCTGACAGTTAAGACAATGAATCAGTGGAACAACTTGCCTCAAGAAGTAGTGAATGCTCCAATAGTGGAAGTTTTTAAGAAGAGATTGGACAACCATTTGTCTGAAATGGTATAGGGTTTCCTACTTGAGCAGGGGGTTGGACTAGATGACCTCCAAGGTCTATTCTATTCTATTCTATTCTATTCTATTCTATTCTATTCTATTCTATTCTATTCTATTCTATTCTATTCTATTCTATTCTATTCTATTCTATTCTATCCCAGTCCAGTCCAGTCTAAAAGCACATACCAATGTCAGAGAAAACAATACAAAACTAATTGGTCTTGTACTTAAAAGTTCTTTTCAAAATGGATTGCTGGGCAATGATTGATTATGGCTGTTGATATAGCAATGACATACAGTAGATATGTCCTGAATAATTTATCTTCAACTTGATACTTCCAGTTGGGTGTCACTTGAGTATCAAGCAGGTGTCAACTCTTAGCAAACCACATAGTTAGATTTGTATCTTCAGTCTTGCAACATTCTATTAATGTAGCCTTACGATAAGGTAGAATTATTCCATCTAGTTGTGTTTCTGATCTGGGAGGGCCAACATCAATCTTGCAAGTCTGCAAATACTTCCCACCCTCATTTTTTAACTGCTTTATCTATTAGGACAGATCCTTCCTATGTTTCTTTCTCTTGGCTGGGGGAAAGAAAGCTACAGCAGGCTCCTGCCTCTCTTCTCAGATTGTTTCCCAGAGGGCAACTCTTCCCCTCGTTCCCCAAGGTCATCCACAGATTCCATCACACCTGGGGAACTGCTGCTGCCTCTCCTGCCTTACCTGGTGACAAAGCATGCCATGCCTGGCTAGCACATCACACTGTACTCTCCACTGTCTATGGGTTATTGCTTTCTGAGCCAGTGGCAGAAGACAGAACTCCCCCACCTGCTTCCTCCACTGGCTCTGTGCCATTGCCACCTTCCCCAACATGGCCCGGTGAGCTCCCTTTGGCAGAGGAGACTCTGCTGCCTTGCTATGCTAACCGGATGGTCCCAAGGCTGTGTTTTGATCCAGAGCCCCCCTAATTTTGGGCCGGTGGCAGGAGGAAGAAGATGGTGAAGGTCTTCATGGGGTAGGAAGGGTAGGCAGTGGAGTGAAGGAGGAGCAAAAAGACAGAGAAGGGAGGGGGGGCATAGGCAGGTGGCCTGGGGAGACTGGAAGCAGAGGCAGTTTGCCCAGGGCAGGAGAAGAGTGAGGTCCTTGCTTAATAACGATTGTGCATCCCTTGTAACTTGAGACTACCAGAACTGCTGTTGCTAAGTGGCATGGCCACACTATGTTTTGCTTAATGATTGCTTTGTTTAGGGACAGAAATCCTAGTCCCAACTAGTGTTGTAACCCAAGGACTGCCTGGAGCAATCAAAATCACTGGCTAGAGACTTTGCATAGTTAAGTATTGCCAAATAAATACTTGAATCAGGAACATTGTTTCATTTCTGTGAACATATCAAACCGCATACAATTACTCCCCACTCCTGAGTAATTAAAGAAAAGGATTCCCCCCCCCCAAATTCAATATTTCCCATTTGTAATTAATTTCTTGAAATCCCTTCTGTAATCATTCAATTTTAAATCAGCATTTGCATTAGCATAAAACCTAAATTGTTTAATTAGGTGATAATCTATTCAAATAACAGATGAATACATTTTGGGGAGATAACTTTATAATCTTTATGGGAAACAAACACCTTTTGAGATGTGGTACATTTGAGGAAAAGGATTTGGGAAAGAAATCTACGGTGTTAACAGAGCCAGTGATGAAAAAGAGCAGATAGAAGAGTTCTAAGATGTCATGGAGGATTCTAGGGGTGCAAAAGCTTTGGGGAAGAAATCTGAAGCCACAGAGGGAAGTCACGGTGTTTATGTTTTGTAGTTGCAGTTCCAAAAAGGCAAAGAAACCAAATGCTCCAGAAAGAGAATCTGACATGTCTGCCAGCTTTGAAGAAGAAGAAGAATGGGCCAGGAGAATTACTGCAGCAGAACACAACAGCAGAAAGAACAGTGGTGGTGAAAGAGAGATCAAACTTCAGGAGAACTTCTGGGTGATTTGAGAAGAGGAAGGGAAGCATCAAAAGAGCCACCAAGTTCAGACTGGTGCCAGCAACAGAGACACTGAGCCAAATGGGAAAAGGCTAGCTGATGATGCTGTTCAGGAATAATATCCAAGTAGGGAAGAAGGTGAAGATGTCCAGCTATGGAGTATTTCGACAACCATTCAGCCCAGCCCAGCCCAGCCCAGTCTATCCCAGCCCTCTACATTTAATTCCAAATACCAGCCCTGTTAGTACGCAAGAGAGTAAGTTGGTTTATTCATTTATTGATTGGGTATGTTAATGCTGTCCAACTTCAAGAAGATCCTGAGTGGTGTACAATAGACACAAGGAAACTTCAGCATGTGATCTAGAAAATGGAGAGATCCCAGATATGATAGAAGCAGGGAGTGTCTGTTTCCATAGGAAATAGGGAAAAGACAGGAAAATAAATTTGTTATATTTAAGCACTGCCCAGCACTTCTTGCTCTGTTTTGATATTGGGCAAGGTAAAACCACACTTCCTATCTCTTGCTCTCCTGTTATATCTTTTCAGCCTTCCAAGAATCCAAGTAAGCATCTTATAATAAGCCTGAAAGGCATCAAGAGAAAACCAAGAATATTTTTTGTAGTCAAATCACCTGAAGAACAGTCAAGAACATGGCTGCAGGATTTTTACAGATTATAAGCACATCCAGCTTTGTGTATAAAGTTCTGAAAAATGCTAGGTAGATTTTTTTTTTTTAGCCTTTGCATCTCTGCTACTTTCTGAATATCCTTCAACAAAAATAAGTGATGACTAGGGACTCATATTATGCTACATATGTATATACTTCATACATATGTATGATATGAAAATGATATCCCAGATGATATGATATTATATTAGTCTTGAAAAGCTTTTTTTGTTGTAGCTTTGGTTGAGAGAGCACGGGTAAAAGATTAGATATTCTTAAGATCACTGAGGACTTTACATAATCCTGGCCTACGGCAGGTGTTAGTATTTGAGAAGAACCAGTATTTGATATAGATCACAAAGACCAAAAAGCACCAAGAACAATATTTTAAAGGGGTTCGTTCAAATCCACCAAATCACATTTCAGATTTCAGGCATTTCTAAGTTTTGTTGTTGTTGTTAGTTGCGAAGTCATGTCTGACCCATCGCGACCCCATGGACAACGTTCCTCCAGGCCTTCCTGTCCTCTACCATCTTCTGGAGTCCATTTAAGCTCATGCCTACTGCTTCAGTGACTCCATCCAGCCATCTCATTCTCTGTCGTCCCCTTCTTCTACTGCCCTCAATCTTTCCCAGCATTAGGCTCTTCTCCAGTGAGTCCTTCCTTCTCATTAGGTGGCCAAAGTACTTGAGTTTCAACTTCAGTATCTGGCCTTCTAAGGAGCAGTCAGGGTTGATCTCCTCTAGGACTGACCAGTTTGATTGCCTTGCAGTCCAAGGGACTCGCAGGAGTCTTCTCCAGCACCATAGTTCAAAGGCCTCAATTCTTTTGCGCTCAGCCTTTCAGCTTTTCTTATGGTCCATTTCTAAGTTTAGGAGCATTTATTTTTAAAATTTGGTTTGGAGACATTCAAAATTGCATGGATGCGGAGAAGAAGTGAAGTGGAGGTTGACTGCTGCCAAGGCAATATTGCCAGGGTCTTTCTCTTCTATGTTGGCAGAAATTAATGTCTGGAAGATCTTATTTTGCTAAATCCAGATGCTATCCTGTTTAGAAACCTGATTGCCTTAATAAATAAAAAAACCACCCTACTTCATTGACTCATTGATAGTTTCTTGAAATGCACAATTCATTCAGAATTAATATTTCCCGCAGAGTCAACTCCAATCCACTATTTCAATTTTGACAGAAAAGACAACCAAGTACCATTCTAAGAAAATAAACAAAAGTCAGTGTAGGTGATGTTTTCACATCTAATTTCTCCCATTCCTCTCTCTACATGGCTATGGAGAGTTAAAACCACCCAAACTGAGAAATATTTCAATCTGCTTTCCCCTCCACTGAGAAATTATGACTGACCTCATTATGATGTTCGCCACCCTGGAGACGAATGAAGGTCAACTTTGTTCCTTCGGTGAGAGATTTCCACTCCTGGAGAAGGCATGAATCTCCTGTTCCTTCCTATGCACCTCCATGTCCTAACTTTGTCACAATGGATTCCTCCCGCACTGTTACAGTATGTGTAGAATTGCAGGAGGGTGTGAACCTATAAGAAGACTAAGATGTTTTGGAATCAGATATTTATTTGGGGTCTGAAAATTTTGAAAATGGATGTAAAATTGAAGCATGTACCTTTTCCTCTAGGGAAAGCGAATAAACATAGAACTAAGGAGAAACTGACAGTTAGTTTAATTAATCAGTGGAACAGCTGGCCTTCAGAAGTTGTGGGTGCCTCATCACTGGAGGTTTTTAAGAAGAGATTGGATGGCCATTAGAAAAGGTATAGGGTTTCCTGCTTGAGCTGGGGGTTGGACTAGAACAGGGGTGGCAAACTCGTAACGTCACGTGACGTGTCGCGACGTATCGCAACTGTTTTTCCATTGCTGGCAATGGGGTGGGCGCAGTTTTCGGCATGATGCATCCGGGCCGGCAGTTTGACACCCCTGGACTAGAAGGTCTCATCCAACTCTGTTATTCTGAAAAACAGGTAGAAAGAAAACATGGGATTTTGTTTCTATGTATAACAAGATGGAGAGATGGAAAGATGCCTAAAGATGGGAAAAGTTTATAACCACAGTGGAAGAATGGATCTTAAAACTGATGGAGTTAGCTGAGTTAGAGAAATTGACTGCTTGGCTTAGAGACAACAATTTGACTCAGTTTCTTGCCACTTGCAAACAATTGCTAGATTTATTACAAGATAGGAGGAAAATCAATTTATGATTTTGGGATTTGAGGGCTAGATTGTATATGACTAAAGAAATATTGTGGTTTTTCAAATATGTGCTTATTTATGTTCAACAATTTATTATGCGTTAATTAAAATTAAGAGAATATAATTTGAATATTTTAATGTGGATTATTAGTATTTTAAGATATTTTAAATATTGATTATTCATCTAAATGTAGAGAAAAGTTATTGTATCTCTGTATTGAAAAAAGTTGGAGGCCATTTGTCATATATTTGAAGTATTTTTTGTCACTTTTTAATTTGTCTTGTTATTCCATTCCCCCATTTTTCCCTTTAAGTTACTTTGTATTTTAAGATACACGCACAATATATACATACATACATACATACATACATACACACACACACACACACACACAAACATATATATATATGTTTTCGTAGATTTTCACGGGTACAGGTATGCAGGTCTTGGCGTATTCGGGTCTTTTCCCGTGTAAGATTGAGAGTATCTTGGACCTCGCCGAAACGTCGCCAAGATACTCTCAATGTTACATGGGAAAAGACCCGAATACGCCAAGACCTGCATATATATATATATATATATATATATGCAGGTCTTGGCGTATTCGGGTCTTTTCCCGCTTTGCTCGCACAAGCACGAAGCCGAAGACACCAGCCTGAAGATGGCGAGTGGGACCTCGTCGAAACGTCGCCAAGATACTCTCAATCTTACACGGGAAAAGACCCGAATACGCCAAGACCTGCATACCTGTACCCGTGAAAATCTACGAAAACATATATATATGTATATATGTATATATGTATATATGTATATATGTATATATGTATATATGTATATATGTATATATGTATATATGTATATATGTATATATGTATATATGTATATATGTGTATATGTGTATATGTGTATATGTGTATACGTGTATATGTGTATATGTATATATGTATATATATATATGTATATATGTATGTATGTATGTATGTATATGTATGTATATGTATGTATGTATGTATGTATATGTATGTGTGTGTGTGTGTGTGTGTGTGTGTGTATGTATGTGTATATATATGAGTCTGTTCCACTAGCCAACTAGAGTCATAATCTGGATGCTTCCTTCATCCTTCACTTCCCACAAAGAGACTGTGAGGGTTTGCAAGGACAACTTGGAATGCTCTTCTATATTTGTGCCTAGGAAGAGCAAACAACCAGTTTGCCTTATTTCTCTAGAGAAAACAGAACATCACCAGTTTTCTGACTTTCCATTACTTCCATCACTTTCCATTAAAGTAATCCCCATTGTCCCCAAGGATGATGATTATTTAAATTATTATTTTTGTTATGGCTATTGTTATGCTGCAGTTATAATTGGAAACTGGCAAACTTTTTGCATTGTTTACTATACCCCAGATGGCAGCTTGTATAAATATGCATACACAATACACACGCATGCATGGACATACATACTTGGTCATTACATAGATTAGTATTTCATTCTCCTTTGCTGTTTCCTTTTTGAAATTGGCATAATACTTCATTTTTAACATGAATGCATCACAAAGGAAAGCAGGAAGAACAAGAATGGGGGCTTTCCTTTCTTTCCGCCTTCCCTTCCCTTCCCTTCCCTTTTTTTAATCCTCTGGGACAATCCTTCCAGATAATATCCTTTTTAAAAAAAACAGTTTATTTTTAACTGCAGGGAATCCCTACCAGATCCCATAAATATGTAACTCAAGAATTAAATTAGCCAGAAGTTATCTAAAGCAAATAACTTACAAGGAAAACTGTGTTTTCAACCTGGCCAGCTGATGGCTGGTTTTCTCCAGCCTTAAGAGAGAAATTAAGGAGAGGACTGTGCATTACTCTCTCATTTCAAATCCTCTGGAGCAGATAAACATTATCATGAAACTGGCCAAGGATGAAATTTAAATAAATAGTGATTGGAAATGATGACAGCAAGATTTCCCGACCCACAAAAACAGACAAATTAGTTTAATTAACTGCAAATCTTGGAGTACAAAGATATGGGGTAGTTATTTAGTTTGTGCAAAGCATTCTCAATATTTCTGTAAATAGATTAGGCAAAAAAAAACAAAAACCCCACTGCCATATATTTATTCTTTTTTTAAAAAAATAAGGAAAAAAGTAAGTTAGAATTACCCCACATTTTTTCTCATTTTGAACTTCTGTCACTTTACAATTCCACTGCAGTTTACAGAGTTATTCCATTTGTCTTGTGCTGGCTAGTAGTGGTAAATCTTTCTCTGCTGAACTTCTTTAAAGCAAAATTCTGCTTGCAGCAAAACCTCATGTGTGACAGCCATGTGTACAAAATTATGAATCCTCACCTAAACTTGCATTGGGCATAATGGCAGTCCTTTGAGATTTCTTCTGTGCAAAAAGAATGCTGTTTATAGACGTTGTAAAAGAGATAAAACACATAAAAGAGCATTTCTAGTATACTGCATAGAAGTTTACTGCGTAATACTTAAATCTCGTTGTTCCTTGCAAGACTCTTCCAGTTAGCCTTTTATTAACTTGATGTCACCTTTTGCTTTTTCATGGTTTCCTGAAATATACTCAGAAAGTGGCTAGTTTAGTTCTGCGTCTTTAGCTTTCTGATGTAGCTATAAAGGCCACATTGGAAAAGATGAAAGTGAAGGGTGAAAAGAACATTTGGCCCATATTCTCTGTTACTGAGGGATGTAAGTAGAAGAGATGAGGAATGTGTAGTTTTCCTGAAGTTGCTAAACTAAAATTTTCAATGCTCTTCATCACTGACCGGAGGTTGCTGGGGCTGCTACAGGTTGCTGTTCACCAATGTCTGCAGAGTCACAATTTTCCCATCGCTGGTTCGGTCTTGTAGCATCCAGTAATCATGAACAGGATAAACAAGAATCGCCTATTTAACATCCAGCTCTCCATAATTATTTTCACAGAGTAATACTAAAGCATGTATTATTGTAACAAAGGAAGCTATTTCATTTTCATTACATTTTATTAATTTCAGGCTCAAACAAAAGGAAAAATTAAGTATTAAAACAATTTGCAATTCTTTCTAGTACTGAAAGTCATGGATAGTGCAAGCTAAGGAACATTTAACTTTAGTGCCAGGTATGCAATAATCCTCGACTTACAACAGTTCATTTGAAATTACAATGGCACTGAAAAAAGTGACTTGTGACCATTTTACACACAACTGTTGCAGCGTCCCCATGGTCACATGATCAAAATTCGGACCCTTGGCAATTGGTTCATATTTATGATGGTTACAGCGTCCCTTGGTCATGTGATCACCTTTGGCGACTTCCTGATAGGCAAAGTCAATGGGAAAGCCAGGTTCACTTAACAACCAGATTACTCACTTAACAATTGCAGTGATTCACCTAACATCTGTGGCCAGAATGGTGGTAAAATGGGGCAAAATTCACTTAACAAATGTCTCACTTAGCAACAGAAATGTTGGACTCAATTGTGATCGTAAGTTGAGGACTACCTGTATTCTGTAGAAAAGGCAATTGAGAGAATGACACTGGGTAGGGTCTTTGAAGTTATAAAATGCTTTTAATATATCCTGTGTGGGTAGTCTGCCACACCTCCAGTGAGATGGCTGCTGAGGAAAACTTTTCTAGGGGAAAAAAAAGGTGATTGCAAAATAGGCAATCACAGCCTATTTTGTCAATACGTTTTTCCCCCCCCAAAGGCTCCAACTCACTGCACAAAGCTGTTTTTGTGGGTTTCAAACAGAGACCACGACCGTATCGGTGGGGTAAGTCCATTCAAATGCCCCCACTGAGTGTTGATGTCTCTCTTCTCCTCCCCCAGACTCCCACCAGCAGGTTATGTTCATGTCACGTTGGGCCAGAATACTATAGCAATGGTGATGAGGGCTTTGGACCTCAATAAGGCATTTTAACTATTTTCTTCTTTTCAACTGACTTTGATTATTAAAATGTTGCAAATCCCAAGACGGGTCTTATTGTGCTGAACTGCTGAAGGCCAAATTGGACTAATCTAATGGTGGGTGACAAAAAAAAAAAAAAAAAAAGAAGACAAAAGAATTCACCCTAGCCGTTTCTCTTCTTTGGTCCCGCTTCCATTTGTTTTCACACTGTGCAAAGAAACGATGCAATAAGCTTGAAGAAACCTTGCTTGAGGCTGATGCTGCAGTTTTACGTCCGTGTGGAGGGACGTGGCGAAGCCTCCCGGATGATGTGGGGTTCCCCGGTGTCCAAATGCTGCTCAAGCAGAGTGTGCCAGCTGTCTTCCCAACTGGTGATCAAGGATCTCCCGGATAAAGGCAATCGGATGCAAATCTGCCGTGAAAATGAAAAGCTGGCCAAGTGCAGCCGTCTTTCTCCAATTACTTTCTCAGCTGATGGGTGGCTGAAGCTTCCAGCAGGGATCAGGAAAAATGCACCGGGAAGTCCTATTGCCAACCCCAAGCCCTCCCGGGGAGACTTTTCCTCCACCTCCTAGGCTAATTGAACAGCATCTTCATGGTCTAGAAAATGTGCAGCATTCCCCTGCTATTTTTTTTTTTTTTTTAAATGGGGACAAGTTGTGACAAACAATCAGGATGATGCTTGGTTAGAAGGGAAATGGAGATTTCTTGCTGCCTATTTATTTGAAATGTTTTACTACTTTTTTTTTTTTACTTGTGCCAAAGTTCTGACCCGTGCCTTAACTTTTGTTTTACAGTTGTAGCATCTACGTGGCATCTGACGTGTGATGAAACTCCCATACATGAGCTGAAAGAAACCAAAGTTATATATTTTTTTAAATCTTTCAAAGACAAATATAATGTGTCAGTTTTTCTAATGTTTGAGAAGCTTTGTCTTTCTTCTCCTCAAGAGGCAGGCAGATAGTCTTCTCAAGTCTGCTATAATCTGAAGCCTGATGAATTGCATGTCAGCCTTCATGTAGCATGTAGCATGCAGTCTGCTACATGTATTGGACTGCAAATCCATAATTCTGATGAATAGCAAAAGCACTTAGACTTATATACCACTTCACAGTGCTTTACTGTCTAAGCAGGTTACAGAGCCAGCATATTGTCCCCAACAACCTGGGTCCTCATTTTACCAACATTGGAAGGATGGAAGACTGAGTTAACCTTGAGCCGGTGAGACTCGAACTGCTAAACTGCTGGCAGCCGGGAGTCAGCAGAAGTAGCCTGGAGTACTGCATTCTAACCACTGCGCCACCAGACTATAAATACTGGGATTTATAGTCTAACACTCTGTCTCCCAACTTCAGCAGCTTTGAGATGTGTGGATTTTAATTTGTGTTTTTAAAATGAGTGGGTGACAGCATCAGTCTTTTAAATACATTTGTAGAATTCTTAGCAAAGACCATGTTAGCTGGGGAATTCTGGAAACTGAAGTCCACACATCCCAAAATTGCCAAGGTCAACTGGCTGAGGAATTCTGGGAGTTGAACTCCACAAGTCATAAAAGGGCCAAGTTTGAAGACCCCTGGTCTAACATATTTGAACCATCCCTAGCTGAAAGAAGGTTGCCTTGGGTTTTCACCTTCTTAATTTTTAAAGTGGAAGCAACTAGCAGCTGCTTCTATTTATCCTACAATCTCTTTAGTTAGAAGTATGGAGGTTTACTTCATGAAAGTGTACAGGACCACAATGAAACCTGACATTTCTTAAGATCTTATGAGTTCATTTTGGGGGGGGGGGAAATCACAGTTGCTACAGTCAACATATATGGAGGAAATATTTGCAGGCATGTCATTGAGGAAAGTTGCTTGGTTTAGCCATAGCATTTGACCATTCTAGGTCAATGCTCCTGTACTGATTGAAGTTCTTTCAGGCAAAGGTCTTTTTCAGCCATCCCTGTAGATGCCAGGGAAGTGGAGAACATCCCTTGAGCCTTGAGTAATGGGTCTTCTACTGTTTGTCCCTAACCGAGCATCAGGGCCCAGATGATTGTTGCAAAATTTTATGCCTTTGCAAATATCAACATAGTGAGAGTCAAAATGTAGGCCAGCTCGTTGTATTTTTTTTTTTCAAGTAACAGGCAAGACCATCATCCCAAAATTTTGGTGGAGGAAAAGTTGAGAAAAAGCCTAAATCTTTTTGCATTTTTTTTTAAAAAAAACCCCTCCCTGAATGCTTTGCTAATAATATGCCAAATTTACCAGCAAAATTCTACCCCAAGGAACCCATAAGGCTGCTTTGGAAACTAAACTGCTGAAGAAATAATAATAATAAGGGAGCTCTTTGAAAAAGGGTATGTATCAGCATAAAAACAGATAAAAGAAAAAAAAATGCAGTCATACAGTATTATATTTAAATGGAAGACCGTTTCCCATGTTATGTGTACATTTCACCCATCTCCTCTAAAATGTCTGAAATCCTTGGTTGGTACAAAAGTGTGCATGTAAGAGTGAAAGTGACTCACCTCCCACTCTGTGTGTGTGTGTGTGTGTGTGTGTGTGTGTGTGTGAGAGAGAGAGAGAGCGAGAGAGAGAACGTTTTGGCATATCTTTAACCAGAGATGCATATCAGCCTTCAGCAAGCAATATAGTCAAACCACTCCTTATCCCAACTGACTAGGATAATCAAGCCAGCTTGGTACACAAAAGATGAGACCAAATTTTGGAAGGGCCAACATCTCTTCTGGGCAATTCCCTCTTCTTCTCTTTGGCATTACAACAGCTGGAGAAGCTGCCCTTTGGAAATGCCCTCCATGTTGCCCAAATGGCTGCTTATCCATCATGAAGGACCCAAACGATTCAAATTAGTTGCTATTGTAAATTGGGACAAGAAGACCTAGGATTCAACTCTGAAAAAACAACCATAAAAATTAAGCCAACCCCGGCTAGTGCTTTCCTCACTATTTTTTTCTTATAAATGTCAGAAGCATACCTTAATTAATACTGAATAACTATCAGCGCTTTGCAAAGGGTCAAGTGGGACTTTAAAGGTTTTGACATTACCAGTTTCCAGTCTTTGTTGATTTCACTCATATCCTCATTCTCCTAGTTCATTCACCATTGATCCTTGTGACATTAACTTATTATCCTGGTAGCTTGCTTCCAGTTTTAACTCTGCGCATTTTAAAAGAAGTTTCCTCCTGGCTGGTGATAAAATCAACATATACTGTAATAGTTATGATATGGTAGGAATAAGAAGTCAAAGGAAGTTACTGTTTCATATAGTATGATGTGGGAGCGTATGTATTATTGGGGTGTTATTGGGGTGACAATCTGTCCCACTTCTCAATGCAACTATTTACATATTTCATTCAACTTTATAAGATAATTCTGTTTTATAGATAAAACATAATAACATGCAAAAAATAATGTAGGGTGGCATTGTTAACTATCAGTAATAAAACACCAGCCTTAATGTACCAAATTTTCAGTTAAAAACCCCCAAAACCTTTGCTGGTCATGGTGACTACTATTCCATTCCCAGAATGCACGAGGAATATGTAGATAATGACTTTCTAAGACTTTTCCTCTTTTTCTCTTACACTTAAGGAAAATAGCTGCCACTTAAGAGTATTATTTCTTGTTCTAGTTTCTATAGAACTAGAAAAGAAGAAGTAATGCCCTTTTAAAATGCCCAAATACTGAGACCAGGTTTTCCTTCTGACTTCCTTCTTTCCTCCAGAACAAACATCCCATGTTCTGCTCAATATCTATACCTGAATCCCATTTCCTGAAAGGTTTTGAGAGGAGAAGGGCCATAGTTGGGCAAAGGACTCTCAGAGTGACTTTGGATCAGTCTCTCCCTCTCTGCCCAACCATCCTCATAGGGGGAAATCGGAGGAGGAAGCATTATCTGCACCAGATGGACTTGTGTAATGTGAAGGTACAGCATAAATCACATTAAGGCATCTGAGAACAGCTTGGGTTTGGGAAATTTGGCTTTGAAAAGAAATGGAGGAACATAACAGCCATTAATAAAAAATATAAAAGAAAGCTACTGAAGGGTGCTTAAGAGCCATTTTAATGACCTCTAGGACTAGAAGTAACAGGCTTCTGCGTGAATTACCTAGATGTTAAGCTCACAGAGGATTGGTACTGCTCTTTCTAAACTATATAATGAACACATTAAAAATAGTTTCACAAATCTGTAAAAGTCTTGCCCCATTGAATATGCCATCCAAAGTTCAACTTCACTTAATGTTATGGTGTCTTCTATTCCCTTCCCGGAATGCCCTGAGGTACACAAAGATGATGTTCATGGGATCGTATCACTGGCTTTCAGCCTAAATTGGTCAGAGAGAATCCAGCCCCACTGCTGTTCACACCAACTTCTGCTCTCTTCCCAGAATGCACCAGGAGTATGTAAATGAGCTCTTTTCCCTCACATCAGACCACCATTACTTCAGTGGCTTTCTTGGACATCAAGACGTGCTTCAATTACTGTTGCCCATTGTGCTCAGGATGCCAGCTTCAGTCATATGGCATTTTTTTTAAAAAAAGCTCCACAATGGAGTCCCAAACACCTAAAATGGAGGGGGAGAGAGAGAGAGAGAGAGAGAGAAAGAGAGAGAGAGAGAGAGAGTAGGTAGTCCTCAACTTATGACCACAATTGAGCCCAAAATTTCTGTTTGCTAAGCAAGACAGCTGTTAAATGAATTTTGCCTCATTTTAGGACCTATCTTGCCACAGTTGTTAAATGAATCACGCCATTGGTAAGTTGCAACACGGTTGGTAAGTGAATCTGGCTTTCCCGTTGACTCTGCTTGTCAGAAGGTCACCAAAGAGGATCACATGATCCTGGGACACTACAACTGTCATAAATATAAGTCAGTTGCCAAGTGTCTGGATTTTGATCATGTGTCTGCGGGGATGCTGCAATAGCCATAAGTGTGAAAAACGCTCCTAAGTCACTTTTTTTCAGTGCTGTTGTAATCTTGAAGGATCACTAAAAGAACGGTTGTAAGTTGAGGACCACCTGTAATTGTAAAATATCTCTTCCAAGGGACAAATCCAGTTGCATTTGGCAGGTCTTGTTCAGAGTAACCTTTGTAAAAACCTCTCTTAGTCATTGCCGCAAACCCTATTCAAAAGGCTCCAGGTACTTTGAAGGCAGAAACCAGGACTTGCAGAATCTTCTCATGGGACATCTGGACATCTAAAAGTTTTTACTGCTAGGATAAGTAAAATGACAAAAAAAAAAAGAGTTGCATAAAAACTTTATTTAATCTTGCACCATAATTAGGTTTAGAAGAGGGCACTTCCCCATGGATCTGACCTTACGAAAACCCATCTCCTCTTACCATCAAACACTTAAACTATTACCGTAGGTGGAACTTCTTAGAAGCATAAATGTATACCACCAAGGGGGTTGTATTCAAATATCCTGCTTTGTGTAAAATAGGTAGCTTTTTTTTGTATTCAAGGACAAACCAACCTTAAAAGTGCAGAATTATAGCTAAGATTGACACACACACACAGTACTGATAACTGCCATTATCGGTAAAACTACCTTCACCAAGAAATCAATAACTATTTGTATAGTTAAAAAAAATAAAGTCAAAGAAAAATTTGTTCTCACAAACCATGCGTATGACGCTGTCTTGACTTGATCACCCTAAATTTAACATCTTTACTTTCACATGTTCACAGCAGCTAACCGGATATACACAATGACAGACTTAGAGTAGGGTTTTTCAACCTTTTCACAGATTGTACCATTTTTAGGACATGACAATATCCAAGTACCACCAGTGCTTAGTAAGGTGTCAAAAACTTGACTAAAAAAAAAAAAAGGGGGGGGAGATTTTGGGTTTTACCGGTTAGGTTCATTTGTTGTTATAGAAATGGCTAGTTTATAATATTATGGAAAAGTAAAAGGTTGAAGTTCAATGTTAATGCTTCCTTCTACTGCAACAGAGGAAGTTGGAAGTCAATGCCTTTTCTTTTCTTTTTCCCTTCTCCCCCTCACTTTCCCCCCTTTTCCCTCCCCTCTGTGTCCTACTATTTGCTTTTGTATTTTTGTATTTTATTCTATAATCTAATAAAATGTTACAAACTGTAAAAAAAAAAAAGGAAAAACGTACCGGTTTTAATTTCCTCAGTGGGGGTTCCTTTGCTGAATCACTTTCCCTTTACACTGACAAATGTATGATGGATTTCTCAATATTTATTAATATGCACCACTACCTTGATGGTCAGGTGGCTGGTCGGCCCTACTTCCTCTCTCCCTCCCTCTCTCTCACTCACCCTTTGCTCGCAAAAGCCCCCCCTCTTTCACTCTCTGCTTGCAAAAGCCTCCCCCCCTCTCTCTCACACACACCTCCCCAAAAGCCTTTCCTCTCTGCCTCTCACACCACTTCTTTGACAAAACCCCTTTCTCTTCTGATTCTTTCTCTGATGTCTTTTTTTCTCTCTCCCCCTCTCCCGCCAAAACTGCCTCCTTTTATAGCCTCTCCTGTCTCCGCCCCCTCCTCCTTTCTCTTCCAGGTGTGCCGGAAGTGCCGATCCTGGGCAAGTCCTGCGCTGCGCCGCTTTGGCTCGTTCCCTCCCCTGCTACACTTGGTTAGGCTAGGCAGGGCCGTGTACCACCTGCCAGGTGCCAGTGTACCACCAGTTGAAAAGCCCTGGTTTTGAGGTTTGGAGTGAGGAAATAATCCTAAATCTTTCTGTTCTGCCTATAAAAATATATTTGGTATAAGCAAGTGATTGAAAGGAAACTACTATTTGATTTCCTACCATAACGTATTTACATAAAAGAAAAGGGAATTTATTAATTTGTTTATGGAGTTGCTTTCATAATGCATTACAGACTTTTTGGGGAGAGGGGGAAACAAAACGTCCTAATGCAGGTTGTCCAAACTTGGCAACATTAGGATCTGTGGACTGCAACTCCGAGAATTCCCCAGCCAGTGACCAAACCTCAGTCCTGAACACATATCAGGCATATATAAATTATTCCAGTGACTGAAACAATAACTTGTTAGCTTGAGCTAGTCATGTTCACCTTTTTCAGATCAACAGTAACATCTGCCCACTTCCCAGAACATATCAGGACTTTGCAAATTAACAAAGAGCAAAATACCATATCAGATTTAAGACCATAGCAGGGAGGAGCTATTTAAATGTCTTCTACCGGCATCATTACCTGATTGAAATGTTCACTATAGTGGATCTTGTTCAACCAAGCCAATAAGATAATTTTTGGGGATAAAATCAGAATGCTGTAGGCTGTTGTGGACACATATAGTTCAGAAAACATTTGGGGCATATATTACTTTTCCTACTAGCTACAAAGTAAATTGTGGGAATTCACAGTGCTCCAATTGGGATGGGGGTATCCAATCTTGGCAACTTTGAGACCTGTGGATGTCCACTCCCAGAATGTGAATCCACCAGCACGGCTGGCTGGGGAATTCTGGGAGTTGCGGTCCACAGGTCTTAATGTTGCCAAAGTTGGACACCCTGCATTAGAAGGTTTTGGTTCCCCCTCTCCCCAAAAAGTCTGTAATACATTATGAAAGCAACTTCATAAACAAATTAATAAATTCCCTTTTCTTTTATAAACATGTTATGGTAGGAGAGCAAATAATAGTTTCCTTTCAATTACTTGCTTATACCAAATATATTTTTATATTTCTTTTAGGCAGGACAGAAAGATTTAGGATTATTTCCTCACTCTAAATAGCTCTGTCATTGTGTATATCTGGTTAGTTCACAATCATAGGCCATATTTGAACCTGATTTGGTCAAATAATAGGAAGAAGAACAAGTGGATTCCAAAGTTAGGTATAATGAAAAACCATGGTTCCTTCAAAAAATGATCTCATTTAAACTTCTGTCTTTCTTGAACAAAAGGAAAAGGAAAAGAGAATAATAACATGAAAACTCTAGATTCAGGCCTGTTCTTTTAGTTTTCTGTGTATAAGAACAAACTGGAACTAAGGTGGGGGGGACAAAGAGATTAGCTGCTGAGAACATATGAAATTCTATTACTGATGCTAATATTTCATAGTTCGTTCAATTACAGTTAGCAAAGATACGTGTTTCTTCGCCAAACAAACAAGATGTCACTGGAAACCTTTTCCCCCCTTAATTGTTTTTTTAATCAGAAAATTTCAAAAAGCATTCATTTCCACTTTTGTCTAGTTACGTCACTATTAAATAAATAATAAGCAGCTTTGAGCTTTTTGGGATAGCATTAATGCATTAATTGCTTAGTTTAGCACTGCATATTTATGATTCAGCTCCATCGGTGCCTGCATCAGACTACAGAATCAGCTCATATCGGCTGCACAAAGCCCCCATCTATTTAAATTGCTCGTTTTTGTTTCCTTCTGAAAAAGATTGGCACCAAGTGAAAGTGACTGCATGAAGTTGCCTGTCCTTGTGGAGGGATTTATTTATTTTATTTTAGGAAGCCATTCCATAGCCATTCTTGATTTAAAGCCATAAGAGAAAAGCAATTAGAAGTTTGTGCTCCTAATTATGTTCTAATTAGAAAGTTTAATGAAAGTATCTAAATGAAGATATATGGGGCCTTTAAATGAAAGAACTGATGACCAAGTAGCTAGTGCAAAAAAAAAAAAAAGATAGTCCTTAATATTTTATGCAGGCGAAACTAGACCTTCAAAAAAGATGTGGCAATTTTCCAAAGGAACCTATTCTGGGGAATAATTCTCAAATTCTGACTGTGTTTCTAACCTGCATCAGCATGTGCCATGCCCCATCCTAAGTGTCAATAATTCCAGAAGGAAAACATTTACTCCAAAGTCCAATAAAAATATAATACTAATAATAATAACAATAAACACCACCATTGCCTCTACACAATGGACCGTTTGTTAGTCAGGCTTGAAGGCAGAATATCATTTCTGACATATGACTAATATAATCCAGTTTGGCAAATCTTATCTTCCAGTTTAGCACCAGTTTATATTTCTCTAACAGCTTTTATATCCCATTTCTGATATGAAATTCTTCTTCCTTTTGTGAACCATGCCATAATTTAACTCTCACAGTTGGGTGCCGTCATTGCCTATGTGAAATTATTATTGGAGTCAATTAGCTTTCGACTCCGTGAATGTTGCCCTGAAGTGAAGGAGGTAATAAGTTATTTCCAGGAATCTGCAAAAATCTGTGAGGCTGATTTACATATCAGATGTTCTGCTGTTGGGTTCTGCTCTGATGAGGTGAAAAGGTAACGGCTGAAAACAGTGTTTTCAGATCTGGGAATCTTCTGAAAAGTGTATCATAGAAAAACAAGGTCATTGCACCAAGGCAATTAGCCTTTTCACAATAGACTATTCTGACGTTGACTGTATTTCACAAGGGACAACCAAAAGGATTGGGAATAGTTATACAGGACAAAAGAAGAAGAAGAGACCAACTAACTGCCTTTAAATATCTCAAGAGCTGGCATGCAGAAGAAAGAACAGCTGTTGCTCTCTAGGGTTTCAAGGAGAAGTGCAATTACCAATACTTCAGGAAAGCAGATTTTGGCTAAACGTTATAGACATTTCCAAATGGTTAAAGTTGTTTGAGGCTGTGATTTCCAGAGTCCCAGCCATGAGAAACAGACTGGATTAAATCTACACCGTGTCCAAAATCCCTGTATCTTTCTAAAATTCTATAACTCTGCATATTGCCCTATTTAGAAAAGTAAGTTAAATAAATCAATAAAAATAAAATGCGTTAGCATTGAAGAACTATATTAAAATCATCATTCTTTACACTTCTGCCCTTTATGCCTCCTGTTGTTGCGTGTGTGTGTGGGGGGGAAGACTACTTAAATAAGCAATTAGAGAGAGATACAACCAGGTATCTTTTATTGGCAGGCCGAACTATAGTGATCACTGGGCTCCTGGCCAAAAGAATACTGAAGAGCCTCAAACTCATCAAGGTTACGGATTATATACTGTACAAAATGTTGCGTAGGAATGGTAAATCATACTGTGACTTTTACAACCAGAACACAGTATCTGAGAATACTATGGAGTGACCTTACTAAGGTCATCCAAGTACCTTTGCATGATATAGGGCAGATATTGAACTCCATACTTGCCATAATTACAGATGGTGGTTGAAATAATGACATTTATTGTGTCCATATACTGCTTCCTTTCAGTCCAAAACAAAGTCAACAGTCCTGGTTTCTATTATCTGTCTCCTGTCCCTCCAGGGTCATTAGGCAGTTTTGGTTTGTTTGCTCCATTCTCTTTGGTGTTTTTCGTCAAGCTTATGCCATCATACATGACATTAGCCCTTCCATTCCACTATCTCTCTCTCTTCCTCCCTCTTCAGGTAGCATGGAGGGAGGCTGGTTTGGTAATATGCAGACCAGCCCTGTGGGACTGGTCAATATGGCTTGCAACATGTATTGCAAAGGGAACAACAAGCCCCACAGCACAGGCATAAAGTAGCTTCCCGATGACAAAACAAATGGTCCAAGGAGAAGGAGATCTTTCATCTCTCATCCATGTCCATATGGAGGAGAAGCTATGTGTATCTGATAGAGGCTTATGATCAAGACTACTTTCTAAAACCTGAGCTTTGCTATTTTCCTCTAAGTTGTGTGCCTGCAAATGGATCAGTGCAAGATCAGTTTCAGTATGGAGATGCTAATTGCCCCAGACACAACAGGAGTTCACTAACTTAAATAGTTTGTGTGATGCTAGGGAATTGTGATGGGTTAAGTCAACTACAAGAGTGCAGCTTCCCTTGAAATTACCAGATAGTTATATAAGCATGCTTTCATTTTCATTGCCATGTATTTTGAGAGCCAGCAAAGTCTACAGTGTAGTCTGGCTGCTAGCAGTTGCTAGCTCATTTAGTTCATTCTTTTGTGTTATCCAAGATGTACCCAGGAGGAGGGGAACTAGCTTCGCATCCACAAGTACCCACAAGTAAACAAGTATCCATCGTCAAATACCCACATTGATGTTTGAACATAGATCTCTTTAACATTTATATTTTATTGTGTTTTAGTAATCCAGATGAAATGTATATATACAATATATATATATTGCTAGTCCATGTGTGATATGCCATACAATAAGTAAGTAAGTAAGTAAGTAAGTAAGTAAGTAAGTAAGTAAGTAAGTAAGTAAGTAAGTATGTTCTCCACAGATGCAGAAGAAGCCTTGTTTTAATTTTACATAATACTTAGGATGATGATCTGGAAAAATATCTGGTGCCTTCTGGAGGCAATCGCTTCCGTGAAATTTATTTGTATTTGTTACCACTCTGGTCATATGAATTTGATCTGGAAACAATATTCATTTAAAAAACAATAACAATTCCTTATCCTTTGAATCACATGATTGCAACACTGCAGAGGTGTGGAGACACAGGTCCAGATGCAATGTAGGCAATTCAAACATAGCATTACTAACTATAGAAAACTGCAAGTATGTACTGACATCACTGATGATGCAATCACAGGCATTATTGTCCTTACAAACAATTAGGAGATTGGATTGAGGTGGGGGAGAGTTGGAGGTGAACAACAGGAAGGAGGATTATGGTGAGCAACAGGGAAGGTGAAAAAAGAATTTGGATGAGGGAATCTTTTAAATTATTGGCGATAGAGGAACACAAATATGAGTGGCAACCATATATTCAAGAAACAATTTTGAGGTTGTCTTATATTCAGCAGTGGGGTGGATTACTTGTCTGTTAGCACCCCCTGTTTGCCTTCCTGCTTTGTAAATTTGTCTTTTTAGAGCAGAAAACTAGACTCAACAGTATCAGATGGTATTTTGGCAGCCATTTTGTGAATGGGCACATCCATTGCATCTACCTTGTAATGGCAACCATGATGCTTCATCAACATTCATATTTTGCACTAGCTCTCAAGTATGTTCCTTATCACAATACTACTTGGGTAATAGTATCATTCAGATGTGAATTTTTTAATTTATATTTATTTATTTCCTGCCTTTATTATTTTTACATATAACTCAAGATGGTGAACATATCCAAAATACTTTCCTCCTTCTAGTTTCCACACAACAACCCTGTCAGGTGGGCTGGGCTGAGAGAGAGTGATTGACTGAAAGTGACCCATCTGGCTTTCATGGGCAAGGTAAGATGAGAACTCACAGTTTCCCGCTCTCTAACCTGGCCCATCACCTTGTTGTCTTTCAGAATTTTTTTTTTTAAAAAAATCAGTATTTTCAACAGGCCAGAGACAAGGTGATTTCTGCTTCTGTCTGGTGAATGATAGGTCGTTGGTATTTAATAATATATTCCCCGAACGTGCTAAATTGTGTATGTGGCTTTATATAGTATTTTTATGCTCTTCTGATTTGGCATGCCATCTAAAGTCTTTGATTTGGCAACTGATAAATCTAAATAAAAAATAATCCTTGAACTCCTTTACATAGCTGCATTTCCCCCCCTCTCTCACATGAAAAACTTTTGTATAAAAGAAACTCTTTTTTATGCTCTGGCAGTTTGTTCCGCAGCTTGTATCGCTGTGGGCACCACTTCAAATCCTCTTTAATGCTTCCAATTACTTAATTTGTTCTGCTTTGATTGGCCACTAAATAAATTCAGACAGGCCCATCTATACAAGAGCTGAATAGTTTATGCCATCAGTCAAGGGTTGGGGGGGGATTCTATGTTTCCATTTTATGGGATACTCCCTACTGGTCACTACTTGGTAGCTCCATCCATGATTTCACACGTATTGGGTGGTGGATTAAACTAGTTAACAGGCTAGATAAATTATCAACATTAACACAACTGTTTTCCCCCCCTCAAGGACTGAACAGAATCAGAGTCATTCATTATACAAAACAATTAAGCTCATTCTTTCAGCTTAAACTTTGCTAGGTTTTTTCTCCTTGTTTCTTCTAGTGGAAAAAAAGGTGATTTTTTAATTGAAGCATTTGTCTTTTCTCAAGAGAGTAATATTGACAGAATAGTGGTCATTACTGTTCACAGCATTTCCCCCCATTTAGCTCTAGTAGAATAATTATTTTACATATATGGCTAAATGTACAATAGGCAATTCCTACAGAGAAGGTAGGCTGCCTTTTTGGGTTAAACTTTTGCTAACAGCTTCCATCATTTAAGAATCCCAGTAAAAAATAAAACCTAACAAACCTAACAGCAATGGAAAAGCAGAAGCAAAGTGGTCATAAGAACCAATAGTAAGGACATAGCAGCAAGGACATAGCAGCTGTCAATAGCACTGTCTGAAGTTCAACAGCATACAATGTGGTACTCTTATTTATTACAAGAGCCTCTTATCATTTTTCCTTTGCTATCTCCTAATCTTCCCAAAATCTTTTCCAATGAGTGGAAGGACGTGGAAATATATTTAAATAGAATTGACTAATTGCTTAAAATATTAGATGACATTTTTAATCAATCGGAATGCCTTTTAATTGCCCCATCACATTTTAGATGTTCTTGGCCTTTCATAAAATCACCTGCTAGAATTTCTTTTACAGATTTGCTACTCCTATTCATGTATCTTTGGAAGTGTCTTTACGTTAATTGGACCCAGGAGACTATAGTGCTGGCTTGTTCTTGATCAATCTTCTTGCTTTTATTCTCCTTTTTTTTTTAAAGTCCCCAAGGCAAGTTAATGTCTTGTTTTTTGCAGAAAGAATGATTGCAACCAGCCTGCCTTCCATAGAACACCTAGATATTGCATGGGTCACAGGAGGGCTGAGAAGTTATCTGCAGACCCCTCACATCCTGGACACAAACTGTTTCAACTCCTTCCTTTGGGACGGCACTGTAGAGTATTGTATGCTAAGACAACTAGACATAGAGACAGTTTTTCTTTTGTGTCACCGTGCTGCTGAACACCTAATTCTCACAGTTGACAACATATGGTAACTACTAAGTTCTGTCTAATGTGTATGTATATTAACCCATAGGGTGTGGCTATAGTATTATTTATCCTTTTTATTACTTATTTCTCCCTTCTATTGGTTGCACACTTTTAGTATTATTTTGCAAGTACACTGAGTGTTTCTGTACCGGAGACAAATTCCTTCTGTCTAACCACACTTGGCCAAATAAAGTTGTATTGTATTGTATTGTATTGTATTGTATTGTATTGTATTGTATTGTATTGTATTGTATTGTATTGTATTGTAATTTTATTGCACTCCATTCCATTCCATTCTATTCTATTCTATTCTATTCTATTCTATTCTATTCTATTCTATTCTATTCTATTCTATTCTATTCTATTCTATTCTATTCTATTCTATTCTATTCTATTCTATTCTTCGTATTAGTTTTCTTCTCTGTCCTCCATAATCTAGTCATTTCTGAGTTAAATTCTAAATAAAGCTCAGGTTTTCCATTTCTTGTAAGGAAACAGAATTCCTCATCCTTTTGGAACACCAATATTGAGTTGAAAAGATTTCCTATTTAGATCAAGGATAATCCAGAATGATCTGCTTCCATTTAAAAGGTCTGACTTCTTGAGTTTATCCATTATCCAAATGTTCTTCTTGCCCTTCTTCACCACAACAACTAAGCTAGGGTAATGTTTGGGTTCCTTTCACTAGGTGAGTCTGGTCAGCCATTTCTTTGGGATGTTTAAATTTAAATGTTGAACTGAACAGTATTAGAGTTGAGGGCCTAAATGGTCCCTAACCTTCTTCTTTTGCTAAATTTGTAATTTCTTCCACTCCCTAGCTGTTCTTTGCACATCACATTTTTACCCACATTTTCTGTTGGATATGAGCCACTTCCAGTTACTATTGGTCCTTTTTGATCTCAAGTTGTAGAGGCCTGGTGGACTGGCCCAGTATCTAACCTCTTGACTATATGCTGGTTTTGTTTTTCAATTATATCTGACACTATAGGGAAACTAAAGCTAATACTATACTGGATATTTTTACACGTTTTCTTGATTATCCTCACTGAATCTGGTGGAAAATATATTGCTTTAGAAATATTTTTCAAAGAAGGTAAAAATGGGTGAGATGCTCATGGCTGGGTTGCATTGAATGTAATGATGAGATGGTCAAGGTATGTGTGTGATGGCCTGCCTTACATTGTATGATTTTCTCTTCAGCTTTGGTGACTTCTCCTACATGAATGAATGTCATACACGGGACTTTTTTGAATCAGGAAACGTGGGCAGGCAGAGGAAAAGAAGAGTTTTGTGTGTTTTTCCCCCCAACAGCAACCAAAGTCCATCAAAAGAAAAGAACAAACATCTAGATTATCTTGAAACTGAGATGGAGGAACAGAAGCCACTTTCAACGGAGAAAGAAAATCTTGGGAAAGTGGAGAACAGTTGAACTTGGCCCTACAATATAATTCAAACTTGGCCCTACAATATAATTCAAACATTTGAGAAAAGCAGATTGTGGTGAATTCCTTCAAGTGGTGCCCGTTTCCCGTAGACAGTACATCATCTGTTACTGCAGAAAAGCACTTATTCTTTTGAGTGCAGATTCTGCTTCTGTGTTTGGGAAATGAATGCTTACTAAAGGCTTGATTGAAGTGAGATTTTTTTACACCGAGGCTAGAAAGTATCCTGTACATTCTTACATCTACATGTCTTTTTCCCTTTTCTGAAAGGCTAAGGTCTAGGCAGCTTTAGAAAAACATTAATCTGTTGGCAAATTCTCAGTCCTGCTGTGATTTAGTGTGCTAGGACTGCCTTGTTGAAATGATCCATCTATTTTTTTATTATATATTTTTATCCCCCTTGCTGGAATTGGGTATGTCTAGTTCAGGGGTAGGCAACCTTGGCTCTTTTATGACTCGTAGCTGGCTCAGAAATTCTGGGAATTGAAGTCCACGAGTCATAAAAGAGCCAAGGTTGCCTACCCCTGGTCTAGTTTAATGAAGAGAAGGACGAGGGGGGACATGATAGCAGTGTTCCAATATCTCAGGGGTTGCCACAAAGAAGAGGGAGTCAAGCTATTCTCCAAAGTGCCTGAAGGCAGGACAAGAAGCAACAGATGGAAACTAATCAAGGAGAGAAGCAACCTAAAACTAAGGAGAAACTTCCTGACAGTTAGAACAATTAACCAGTGGATCAACCTGCCTCCAGACGTGGTGAATGCTCCAATACTGGAAGTTTTTAAGAAGAGACTGGACAGCCATTTGTCCGAAATGGTATAGGGTTTCCTGCCTGAGCAGGGGGTTGGACTAGATGACCTCCAAGGTTCCTTCCAACTTTATTATTATTATTATTATTATTATTATTATTATTATTATTATTATTATTATTATTATTATTATTATTATTATTATTATTATTATTATTATTATTGTTATTATTGTTATTATTGTTATTATTATTATTATTATTATTATTATTATTATTATTATATTACTAAGTAACTCAAGGTGATAAACAAACTATAATACTCCTCCCTTCTCCTATTTTTTCCATTACAACAAACCTCTGAGGTGGATTGGGGTGAAAGACAGTGGCTGGCCCAAAGTTCACTAGAACTTACCGTTGCCTGGTTTCTAGGCAAGCACCTTAACCACTAGATCAAACTGACTCGCGGTGTTTAATACTGCAAAGCAAAAGGAATCTGAAATGAAATGCAAACAAAAGAAGCAACATGCTGAAACATGAGAACAGATCATCCACTTTCTTCCATTTACAAATGGAGCCGGGGGAAAAATTGCTGGACATCCATGAGTAATACCCCAAAGACTTTTGATTTGGGACCCTTGCTTGGGGGGACAATTGTTTGCAGAAGCACACAAGAAGTTGCTTTTGAGAGACGAAGCAGCTTGAGCTGGTTTGTTCTTTGATTTTGACTGTCCTTTGACTTGGTTCTATGAAAGCTTTTCCATGGCTCCTCTGGGGCCCTCGGCACAGCCATCCCTTTTGTCTTGGAAAATAACAAGTGGAACCGCAGAGTCACTTATTCTGCACTGACAAAATGTCAAGAAAATATAAACAGATGTTTTGGATGGTCCCCAGTGGGGCAAGAAGAGTGCAGCAATCAGCTTTTCTAACCTTCTCCCTATCCCCCTACAATCTGAAACAGGAGCGCTGTTGTTGACTTGTTTCATTTTGCTTTATTGACTTTGCTGGGGAGATCTCTGTTCCACTGCTGACAGGAAGATGATGGAGAATCTGAAAATTATTTTAGGCAGAGCCGTGCTGGGTATGCCATGATAAGCTAAGTATACATTTAGAAATAGTAGTGAGAATTCTTTTCCTTTCTCCCGGCTGTTGATAAAACAATTGCACACCAGGGCACAATGAGTTGCATTATTACATTCTTTATTGCACCAAGTTAGTCGGTAGATTTGGGCTGTCGGTACACAGCTTTTATGCTAATTTTCAAAGTTCTTACTTGGAATACAATGATTTAATTGGCCCCGCAGAGTAAGGGCATGGACGCTAGTGAGATTTTACCATTAAATATAGTAATTTCAAGTATGAAGGGATGGTGAATGATCAAAGATGCTCAATTGAAGGAGAATCTCTATAGAACAGAAGTGGGCAATTTGCAAACTCTGAGTTTCCTTATTTGGGGATCTGTGACAGAGCAGGATTTAGGTATAAATTAAGCAAGCTACTGCTTAGGGTCTCATGGTCTCTCAACATTTCAGATTCCCCCCCATTTGTTTTATACTTTGGTTATTAGTTCATATATGAACAGCACCATAAATTAAGCTCCCGCCTCACTAAATTAAGTTTGGATGTCCTTCACGAATTGGTTAAAATATGCTTTTGTTTATGCATGTATTCACATCCTTCCCTACCGCATCATGGTCTGTTGTGATTCCTCGCCAGCCAGTGGATTCGGCAGCTGAATCTGAGGAATCAGATGAGGAGGAGGAGGGGCCTGGAGTGACATTAGAGCCAGAGGAAGGCTCTGAGGAGCTCCAAGACTTACAGTCGGATGAGGAGCCTGGCCCCTCTACTTGCGCTCAGGCTGAGACACAGCTGTGCTGGGAGCCTGAGTTGGACAGTGATGAAGAACAGTTGGGACAAATCCAGGATGCACGAAAGCGCAGGCAAGAAATAAAGGAATGCAATGGGGCGGCTCCAAAGGCAAAGGAGAAGGCATTAGGAAGCCACGTCTTGGCTGAATTATAAAAGGGAAAGTGAGGGATGTGCTGGTTGCTGAAGGCAACCATTCGTGTTGAGGATCGAGTTTCTGTGGACTGTGTTTGTTTGTCTTGGACATTGACTCAGGTCTGTGAGAATAAAAGGGGTTGGTTTTTTCTTGCGGTTCCTGCCTGTTTCTTGAAGAGGGGTTTCTCCTTGTGAGCATAACAAGGACTCACGTAGGCTGGGACAGAACATGGTCTCATTACTCATGTTGGGCATGTTTTTGCCAAATTCAGTTACTGTATGATTTTATTTGAGGTTAACTTTTGCCTAATAGAGGCTTCCAGCAGTTTTAGGCCTTACCATGTCTGAATCCAGCTCTATCTTTAGCCCTCTTAATTATCTTGAAGTGGGCATCAGTTAACACCTTTGGTGGAAGCCTAAAATGAGGCATATTCACATATAAAAAACCCCTCTTCCACAAAATCCATGTGATATACCTCTACCCACTTTGAAACCTTCAAAGTACAGGCGGTCCTCAACGTACAACCATTCATTTAGTGACCATTTGAAGTTACAACAGCCCTGGGAAAAATGACTTATTGATCATTTTTCACCTTACGACTGTTGTAGCATTCCTGTGGTCACATGATCAAGAATTGGGATGCTTGGCAACTGGCATGTATTGTTTGACGGTTGCAGTGTCCCGGGGTCATGTGATCAACTTTTGTTCACAAAAGTCAATGGGGAAGCCAGATCGACTTAACAACCGGGTTCCTAATTTAACAACTACAGTGATCCACTTCACAACTGTGGCAAGAAAGGTCGTAAAATGGGGCAAAACTCACTCTTGCTTAGCAATGGAAATTTTGGGCTTAATTGTGGTCGTATGTTGAGGACTACCTATAGCCACTGGCTACCAAAATTTTGCCAAAGTAGCTCTTAATTTTCCTCTCCTATTTAGCCTGGGAATTAAAACCCTGAAAATGCTACTATTTTTCTTTGGGTAAAAACTTTACTGCAGAACTAGTGTTATTTTTCAGTGGTTATTGGAAACCCCATCCTTCCGAAAGACCTAATTTGCCTGGTACAAAGAAGCTTATGCTTCCAGAAGTGGGGAAAACACGATACAAAGCAGTAAAAAGGAAGGACTTTGTTTCTTCGCTTTCAGCTGTATCTGAAACTTTGTTTGATGACTCTGTGCTGCATTTGTTTTGGCCAGTAATAATCCTCTCTTTGATGTTGAAAGGCAATCACAAAAACATTATTTTTAAGTGGATGAGGTGATTGCAATCAGATCCATTTCAGATATATAGAGCTTTTTTTTTACTACTTTCTGGCTTTGGTGATGTATGATTGCTTTTCCATTTGCCTCAAATTGGTCAGGAGTTTGATTGATTTAATTGAACTTATGACTAACCTCAAACCAGTGGTGGGATTCAAATATGTGAACAACTGGTTCTCTGTGTGGATGCCACTTCCGGAAGTCCATTCTGGGCCCGGGCAACAAAAAATTAGCTACTGGTTCTGCCGAAGTGGTGCGAACTGGCTGAATCCTGCCACTGCCTCAAATGCTTCATTCCAGCATTTTCTTTAAGGCCTTTGGCACTTTGTTCTGATGCAAGTGTGACCAGCAGTAAACAGTGAATGGAAAACACAATAGAAAAGAGACTGAGATCAAGCAGTTGGGTATGGTGACTGATACAAGGCAGAACTCAAAGGAAAGTCTGGAGCAAGTGTATCCAATACTGGCAACTTTAAAACCTGTGGACTTCAACTCCCAGAATTCCCCAACCAGCATGGCTTAAAGTTGCCAGGCCTGGTTGGAAACCCTTGCTCTAGGGGGGAGTCCAAAGAAGAAGAATCAGGAGCCCAGGCAAATCTCAATTCATCCACATGGTTCCAAAATTTTAAAATAGACTTCTGAAGCAACTTCTCAAACCCAGCAGTGAACAAACTGGGGTCCTCCTGGCAAGTCAACTGTCATTCTGATATATCTCTTCATGAGGAAGTCTGTTTCTCAGGCAAGTATTTTGTTATGGATCCTGTTCCCTGGAGCTAGCTGGCCTTTTGGCCTCAATCTTCTGATTTAGTTGTAGGGCTTGTAAAAAGCTAAGATTTTCTAACTTATTGTTGGGTCTTCTTGGAGCCAACCATTTCTTTGAAATATCTTAATTTGACGCTTAGGGTTTATCCTCAACCATGAATCTCTCAATGAAGACATGACACCATCTTTCACCTAAGTGTGCCGCTGCCATTTTTTGCTACAAGAAAAACTAAAATGCTCCACTTAAACTAAAGCATTAGTGTGAGAGTATAAAATGTATCCACTGGATGATTTGCTGTTTCCTGAGAAGGAGGAATGCACCCAAAGTTAGATAAAGTGGCTGAGCTGCCGATGGCTTATAATTCCCACAAATCACATTTGGGAAGAAATAATATTTTTACACTTTCTGCTAAGAATACCCAAAGGCAACAGGCAAAAATAAGAAATCAGCCGCTATGAAAATCCAAAAGAAAACCTTTTTTCATTACTGTAGTATCTCATTTCCCCAAAACTGGGAAGCTGGGCCTGTTATTTGAGATGACATAACTGACCTGCAGAAACCTATATAGCCACTAGGTGGCAGCATCTAGCGATTTACTGCTGTCTAGTAATCGTCCAGATTTTTGGAACCAAAGTACAATAGTCCTAATATTATAGTTCTGAAGATAATGGATTCCCAGTTTGGAAGTGACATTATTTTTGGTATCATTTCCATTATGTGGAAAAGCCAGTGCAAACTGAAAAAGCACCATGTGCTATGCTCTTGGAGTTTAAATATTTTGCTTGGCATAGGGCCATTGATTTTTAAAATGTCTTAATGGCCCCCAGGCACAGTGGTCAAATAAAAGCCAATGACTAAACTAGTACCCTATAAGTCTATAATACGTTTGTCAGTAAAAGTTGGCAAATCATAGTCATTCTCTAGAACCAAATGATGACTTGGTCTCATTTCTTTGAAAGTAAACATCATAGAACTCAATAGAAAGTAAACCCTATTCATGGTTATTATACAGGAAGTGAAAGGGGAGGTAGTAAATCCAGCTCCCCCGTGCCTGACTATTTCAGGTTGTAGTTGTTCTTGGGAGAAGTTCTGAGATATTTCTGGGAACATGGGCCACTGTGGGAAAATAATTTGACTTGTATTTTTTTTTTATCCTGTTGAACCATGAGAGGCCCTGGGACTAGAGATAACAAGCAAGGAACTCCATGTTGTTCTTTTTGCCTCTGCTATGATTTCCACTGATTGGAAGATTGATGTGCTGAAAGTTTCCCCTTCATCCTGCTTCCCATAGTGCTTCCTTCCTTCCTTCCTTCCTTCCTTCCTTCCTTCCTTCCTTCCTTCCTTCCTTCCTTCCTTCCTTCCTTCCTTCCTTCCTTCCTTCCTTCCCCCCTCCCTCCCTCACATCTGTTTTTGGATAATGTCCAAGTGAGAAACACACTTCTGCTCTGCTAAATATAGCTCCCACTGAATGAACTGGAAGATCCAGTCAGGATTATCCCTGCCTTTTCCTACAATCACCTACCTACCCACTGTGCCCAAGACAAAAGGTGCTTATTTTTTATCCTTTGAAAGAGGAGAAATGTCACGAGGAAGCAGTAGGTAGTTAAGAAGACATTTCTGACCATTTCAGTTGTTTAGGTAGACCATTGAAGTTTTCTAAAATGCACAAAGGAGGCTCCATGATTTGAAGGACATGGACCTTCTGTCTCTTTTACGATCCTCACCCTGTTTGTGCAAGAACAGTAAAAATGCTTAGGATCAAGGAAGAGAAGCACTTGTCCAGATCAGAGGGCCTAGCCGTGTTTGAAGAGGTACTGGACAATGTTCCTGTTATACAACCGCTTCTTTGCGTTGTGGTCTAATTGCTATTTATTGTCAGCAGTGGGGAAGATTCACCTGGATTTGGCTATCTCTTACATTTCTTGTATGCAATGGAATTAATTGCATTTATTTATTGCATGGAAATCTTACCTTGCCTCTAGAAGCTTAACATGACACACTGCATTTTTTCCCCTCCATCACAGCCCTACAAAGCAGCTTGGGGCAAGACAGAAGAAGCAGATTCAAGTCATTCACCAGCTCCAAGGTTGAGTGAGGGCTTGAACCTCCCAAGTCTTAGTCTACTACCTTAAACACTGCACTGCCATGGCATCCAAGGACAGTTCAGTATGTAGAGAAAGATATCTACAGCCAACCCTAAAATGCTGGATGCAGGTGCAAATTCTCCCAGAGGTACTTTTGTTCCACCACTCCTTCTACCCAGGAATAGGTGAAAGGTTGAGGATTCTTGATCATTCTCAATTTCCTCCCTAAAGTTGGTGAGAGCTTTTGAGTCCCTTCTTCCTTTTCTTCAAATGACAGTTCCTTGGAGAAAGAGTTGTCATTATTAAACTCGTTTAAGCCTGTAATGTGGACACACAAGAGAGCCCCAGGAATGTTGTGTTTGGAAGTGATCAAACAGTTAAAAGCATTGGTGAGAAAGCTGAGGCATAAGCACATTCCTTAATTGTTTTTCCTGCCTGATCAATAAGGGCTGCTGGATCCATGATGTAAAGCCTCCACGGGCTTGGAATAAAATGTAGGTATATTGACGAAAGGAGTAAAGGGCTAGAACATACACACTGCTTGTTGGGTTACCATATCTCATTCTTTGACTTAGTGTACATTCAGACAGCTTGATTTCAAGGGGCCTCTGCAGTGAACTGAAGCATAACTTTGACTGTCTGAAAGCTTCACTCGCTTGACAAACCTGTTCTTCTTGTGAGTTTAGCCCCCAGGCACCTGCTAGGAAAATAAAGTGATTTAAAGGAAAGACTGTCAGGATTGCTCAGCCATTGTGCCTGAATTTGGATCCCACATATTGAAAGATGGTCTGACTAAGGTTTTAGTGGGGACTTATAAAAATCATGCCGCTTGGACTAATAGGTGATCCTGTCAAGTGAGACTTCTTTTGAAAATGCAGCTGCAAGGTAGGATGTCTTGTATTTTGTATTTTGTATTTTGAAGAGTTTTAATTTGTCTGAGGCACAACTTGCCATTGTTTGAGTGCAGCCTGTTTCTTCCTGTGGAGTTTGAGGAGAAAAGGTGGATGGGAACGGAGGGAGGGGAAAGACTTACTCCATCTGCAGTCTCCTTAATTAATAATTCTCCTTAGAAGTTGATTTGGAGTGGCTCAAAGAACATTAGCTGGTAAAAAATTAGATGGAAATATATAAACTGAAAGAAAAGCCACTAGGGATTTTCTCTGGTTTTTTTAATACCTGTAGATGCACCAGTCAGCTGGGAAATGACAATTATTCACACAAAGCAGAAATAAGCTGTTTCCCTAGACTAATCATCACCGGTTGACTAACTCAAGGCCCCAAGAAATTAAGAGAAAGTATGTTTTACTAAGACAGATTTTTTAATACACTTAATCACATTTAAATGCACTTACTTGCTTCAATTGCTTGAACCTGAATAGGAAGTTGGGTAGTCACAGCATGCATGTGAATGCATGGGTGTCTTCAAAAGTGTCATAACTGGCAGTAGATATCTGTGTACAAGTAGCCATTACTACTACCACTTTTTGATTTTTATGCCGAACAGTAGTACCTAACAAGTCTGGTATAAGTTCGGTGTTGTCTTTTAAAAACTATCAACTCTCCTGTTTCAGATTTCAAATACTGACTCATATAGTTGCTATGATAACTCATAGTTCACTCAAGGTCAAAGAGATAACCACGGTCAAAGCATGCTTGAATGATTTACTTTTAAAAGGAATATGCAGAAGAATAGTCCAAAATCAGTGCCAAAGCTGAGAGCCAGGTCAGGGTTGTCAGCCAGTCTAGGGGTCAGAGGTTCAAGGTTTCTTACATGAACAGGAGTCCTAGCAATATCATGTAAGAGTTGGAGATCAAACATTGTTTTCAGCAAAGGGAATGTGGGTCAGGGTTGCTTTTTAAATCAGGCTGCAGCCAGCTGTCACTAATCAAGAGATTTACTCCCTTGCTTTGCAAGGAGTGTTAAAGAACATCCCTGCTCTCCTATCTACTTGTCAGGCACAGGAACTATGGGGCTTATGCCATCCTCATTTGACTGTTCCAGCTGCCTGTTTTTGACCAGCTTCATGTGATTCTTGGCTTGGTGTCTCTTGAGACTGCCATTCCACAGGTTCAGCTGAAGCAGCTTCCTCAGAATCAGATTCAGAGTCTGAATCCTGGGCCTGGGCCATGACACCAACAAAGATATTGATAGTCTGTCTGTCTAATCGTATTGGCCTTCAGTCACAGACCCTTCTCCTTCTTCTCCTCCACCCCTTCCTCCTCCTCTTATACAGCTTTGGGGGGTCGAGGGAGACGTCAGTCATAGATTGGCTTGTGATATTCACAATAAGACACTCAGATAATATGTCAATGGTCTTTTCCGAACTTAGACTGAAATCATAAACACACTTCTCAATAATATACTAAGATAATTTTCCTAGAATGAAACACACACAAACAAAATAGGTAGAGATATATACCAACATATGCATACATATATAAATACACATGGAAACACAAATACACTAAGATACAATTTAAAAAGTTGGATTACAGATAGTTGAATTTCTGTACAAGCTAAATGTATGCATGTCACTGTTTTGCTGATGTTAGGCCCCAAACCAAGAATGACACTTGGCAATTCCTCCTAGCTGAGTTCCTTATTGTTTCAAACTTACATACAGAGAAAATCTTGACAGATTGAGGGCTCTACTATCTGCATCTAAAACTATTAGGGAGGATCAGACTTCATCCTCTTTCTCTCATACCCAGACTGAGTTGTCTCTTACTTCTCTGGAATGCACCCCCCCTTCCACTTTCTTACTGCATTCCATTATATCTGCTAAAAATCTTGAATATTTCTAGCTAGCCATGTTGTGGTGTATACACATGAAGATCTACCACACATGGGGAAAACTCTAATTCTGTAACATGACACCTCCCCATTAAAGTTCCAATAATCTTTGTGAACCAGATTTGAGCATGCACGAAAGAATGTTCCTATATATTTGCTTGCATTTGTCCCCTTCGTCCCGTTTGCATTTATCATTGTAGAACCACCTGGCTAACCATAAAACTAACCTCTACCTTCCTTAGAGGTTATTTAGTGTGGCTGCAACTCTGTCCAGGAAAGAGTTGAAAATTGGGGCTAGTGAAGACAAAATGGCCCCCAATCAAGGTGGGGTTTAGATGAATCAGGGATGCTTGACACAATAAATTATAATGTGTAAAGCTTGTAGCTATGTAAAATGTGTGGCCTCACCCGCCTTCCACACTCAAACAAGACAAAACAAAACCCCAAAACAATTGAAAATATCAAATGTGGACAAAATAGATTTTCTTGGAAAATTATAGAGACCTTCTACTGCCTTGCATTATCTTTAAATAAAGTGTTTAGCTTTGACTAGATTGTGCCATTATTTCTGAGTGATGATGTCCTCTGGATCCATGGAATTGCTTTCTTATATAGTATTTATATGCAGTATTAAAAGTTTAAACATCACTGAGACAAATTGGAATAATAGAAATGTGAGATTCTGGCATTCGAACAGGGAGCGAGGCTCCTGCTTTGCATTCATTCCTTGTTGGACCAGAGCTATTGAGTCTTCCTCTGATCTGAAATAGAAATACTACCATTTTTATATAAAGGTCGAAAAGGTGACTAAGTAGAACTGAAAAGACATTACGTTCTGTCAATTTCTGCCACCCACTTGCAGAACACCTGACATGGAGAGCTGACCCTTTTCTGCACAAAAATTCATTTTTTTCTGTGACTGTTTTAAGGACAGGTGTTCAGGTAATATGTTTAAAGTTGTAGCGTGATACGTTTTGCTTGCTGAATGCTGCTATGGGAAAGGCTGCGCTGTTTGGGCATAGAGAGAAATTCCAGTTGGGGAACTATCTAGGAGATATTTAAAAGGGTTTCAGGGACAAGATTGCCTTGTGAAACTGCCTAGGTCCCCAGTCTGTGGACCGGCACCGGGCCGCAGCATGCCAGAAACTGGTCCGTGCAAACAGGCAAAGCCCCATCCACGGGATGCAGGCAGTACATGAAACCACGCCCCCTCCGGTCCGCAGAAAAACCTCTCTCCACGGAACCGGTTCCTGGTGCTCAAAAGGTTGGGAACTTCTGGCCTAGGAAATGGTGCTAATGAAACAGAAGAAACACACTGATGGATCTTCTCAGCATCACCCATCTCCCCACTCTATGGAAAACATTTCCTTCCTTCCTTCCTTCCTTCCTTCCTTCCTTCCTTCCTTCCTTCCTTCCTTCCTTCCTTCCTTCCTTCCTTCCTTCCTTCCTTCCTTCCTTCCTTCCTTCTTCCCAATTGTGCTGACAGATAACAATTGGCTGTACCTGCAAATCCAGAAGTAAAAGTTTGAAGGTTTTTTTAAAAAAGTTATATACAGGATCACATCTGGATACAATGCAATAGCCCAAAACATGTGGCTCCTCAATCATCAATTACTTCCTGAATATTGCATTATATTGCTTACCACATCCTACTGAACAATAACTGTATTACGGAAAACTGATTATACGCAACATTTCTTACGTGTGTGAATGATGTTTAGGTGATAAGTAGAATTTTGAGCCCCTATTCCTTCTCTCTTCTTTCATATTTCCTAAGAACATATGATGCCATGATCGGCTCCTTATCCTATCATGGCTGGCAACACATATGTTGAATGGCAGAATATCCAGATGTTGCATGGCATGTTTCCATCAGCCAATGTTCTATTTATCATTACAGAGAATAACCGAGTGAATAATCTGTTTCTGTGCCTTCAGTATAAACTGCTCTTTCTTCTTGTGTACAGATGTGTATCCTAATAATGTCCTAAAGTAATCTTACAGCTCTTACTTTGAGCTCTGTTCCTATTATTAGTATTCCCAAAGAGTTTGCTCCTGTACTAATGTCTAAGTAAATTAACATCTAGGTTCCTTCAAGTATCCCCCAGGGCCATTCCTATCCTTAATCTTATTGATTACCCTGCTTTGTTACATTAGAGCCGTTTGTCTTTCATTTTCAATTTCCTACTGTACTTGTTCTTTCAAAGATGGGGAAGAAGGGGGGGGAAGAGAAAACGAGAAAGACCTACTGGCTATTTAATTTACTAGAAACTACCATTTCCTTCTTAACCATCATCTGGGAAAGAAAGCACCTTGACTACTTTTTTCAGCTCTGTTTCTTTGAGGCCAAGTCTGTCTTTTGAACATGACGACTTAGCACTACTTGGTTTCTACATCCACTTGGCTTGCTTCTCCTTCACACCTTCCAGATGCTGCAGGAATTTCCCCCCCCCTTTGCCATTGGGTTAGGAGGGCTGCTGTTGCACACCATTTTCTGGAAATTCATCAACTTCTTCCACTCCACTTTCTTTTTTTCCATGTCTTCCATTGCGCTACATTTAATAAAAAATGGACAACAGTTCCAGGAGACCTGGCCCTTTTGAAACTCTGCACATGAAAATATACATGTCTCCCTGCAGAAGATCTAGCCAGGATCTTTACAGATGTGCCCACCTATGTTTGTATATGTGACAGTCATACATAAGGGAAAAAAATCTAACTGGCATGTAGAGAGAGAAAAAAAACTCTCAATCACGGCAGTTCATCCTATCAGAGGCATCTTCTGAAAATCAGTTACTGATCATTTGCTTCTCTTTCCTTTCCAGATGTGTTCTCAGAGGTAAATCCTTCACTTCAAATCCTTCATCCTGTTTGCGTCTGCATTTCAAGGGGATTCGTATTGGCTTATTGTTACTCTGCAAGCTAGTGGAGGACTTGCTATGTGTGATAATGACATGTTTCATTTAGAAAAATTGTATATATGTGACTGAGGAGCAGAAAAGGAGAAAGACATTTAGGTTTTACATATAATATATTAGATATTTTCAGTCTTTTTTTGTTGAAACTTGATCTCCCTTCCTTCCTCCCTCCCTCCCTCCCTTGTTTCTTCTGTCCCTCCTTGCCTCCCTCATTTCTTCCTTCCCTCCTTTCCTTCCTCCTTCCTTATCTTTCTCCCTCCCTCCCTCCCTCCCTTCCTTCCTTCCTTCCTTCCTTCCTTCCTTCCTTCCTTCCTTCCTTCCTTCCTTCCTTCCTTCCTTCCTTCCACCATTTTGTTGGATTGTTCATTCAATACTGGAGCAGTCTTCTTGCAATTTCAGTAGTGGCTTCATGCACGAGTTTATTACTGAGTAGAGAAAATGAGACTCCTTCTTTAATGGTGCTTTACTCCATTATAGGATAAGAGGCATTTAACTGCTTACATCACCACAGAAACGTTACCCAGTTGCTATAAAGTGGCCCGTGAAAAATACTGTTTGACCTGGGCAAAATTGCAACAAAAGTGTTTGAGAATTTGTTATACTTAGAAATGAGAGTTGATTAGCATCCTCTAAGAGAGCCGAAAACAATCAACTGTTGGAACACTCTTGAGCAGAAAAAGGCCAGATAGAAAAGTGCAAGTGGCAGAAAACCCATAATGAATACGATTGAATACAAATGAGAATCATTACTGAATCTATTGCATGCTAATAATCTCCATTACCTATGTCTCCAAATGTCACACCTACAGGCACCAATGAGTAAATGAAGGTGATCTGCAAGATCCTGATCTACCTAAAAAGAAGCACCACATGGAGACAGCTTCAGAAGAAAACAGGGGAGACAGCTTGACTGGATCTAAGCCCATTATTTCTTTATCTCCACCGAGCGTTGGAACCGGGAACCAAGTTGTTAGCATTTTTAGAAAAAAGGACACTGCATTATTGCCAGAGACCAAAGAAAGCATCCTTTAAAAATAATTCTGGATAGAGGATGGCTGTCTATTACATTTCCGCCAATGGAGGGCACCACATTTTAACTTAATATTGGAACATTGATTGGAAGCAGTGACATAGACATTTTCTCCATCACTAAGTTTTAGATCATTTCACTGTAATTTGCATGGATAAAATTTGGGTTTTAAATTGATTAACATCTCAAGTTTAGTCCATGAGATACACATCGTTGTTTGAATTATGAATTTTCTTTCTGTTTCTCTCTAATTCTGAAATGGAATTAATCCCACATATTGCAGAAGTCAGTGAAATCCTTCATCTGCCCAGAGTTAAGCCGTAAAATAGCCAGCACATCAATTAAGTCTGTAAACTTCTCCCATTTTGCAATCATCACCTCCATGTAACATTCTTTCCTCTTTTTCTACTGGCCCCCTCAAGAGGAAAAAAAATAGTATATGTGATGCTCCAGTTACATTTATTTAGGATTAGAATGAAATAGTTTTCAGCTGGCAAGTATCTTTGGTTTTCAAAGCTGACAGTGTCAGACATGAGTCAATTTGAGGATGATGAATGATTACAGGTAGGTTCTGCCACTCTAGCTAAAGAATAATAATAAAAAAAGAACTTAGCTCCTCATTCTGTATTCCAAAAGAGTCTGATGATATTGCAGCAGCTGGATCAAAAAAAAAGGGAGCGCTAGAAAGCAAGCTATTAGTAAGTGTCAGACAAAGTTAGTGAAGCATTTTTATAACAGACTGTTTCTGTAGTTTGGTTGATCTTTTAAGATTAAAAAAAAAGTCATTTTAAAAAAGGAGCATTAAAAGCAGGAGGCCGTGCCCCAACATATGACAAGCTACATCAGAACCATCAAATTTTCCTTAAGGCCTCATCGAAGCATTCATCTTGCCGAACATAGACAGACATCTCCCTCCAATCAAGACAGGAAGGCGAGTTGGACGATGTGGTGGGTGATCAAACCATTGATCGGGGCAGATGTCCAGATTGATGAAACAGATAAGCCAAACTTGGTTATCTCAGGGCCAGGTGGAAATGTGGATAGAAAAACAAGCTGAGCTTAGTGGAAAAAAAAAACAACCATACAAAAAAGCCTGTCAATGCTCCAAAAATAATAGAGCAGGGCAGGTGACCCAGATGAAAAGTATAGGGAAGACTGCATTTCCTGTCAGAAACAGGAAATGTATATAGAGGCTAGATTGGCAACATTGAAAATGGTGGAAGGATGGAACAAAAGAGAAACCAAGGGAGGACCTTCTTACAGTTCAATGCTGTTCTATTGAAGAAGGGGGAAAAAAATTACAAGCAGTAAAAAAAAAACCCCATGACTATAATATTGAGACTGCTTATTTTGCCTTGAGTGATAACCTATTTCAAAAACCGGATGGGAAGAACTCTAGTTCTTTATTCAAGAGGATTGATGATGGGATGGGCTTGCAGTATTTTTGGTTCTTCCTATCAGCCTATGCCCAGAAAGTAAATGCTGTTCATGTAAGCCCTTGGAGATAGTCCACACAAGAAGCACTGATCACAAATACCAACACTATTCTTATTGTAATGTTACAGTAACAGAATTTTGCAAGTCCAAAAGTACATATCCCCCCCCCTCAATTGCCTTTACAGCCCAAGAAACTAGGGAGGGTCCATCCTGAGAAGTTGGCTACACTTACATTCTGTCGGCTAAGCTGCCTCTGATCTGATTGTTGCCTAGTCTACAGCTGGTCCTCCTCCTCCTGCTGTCTTTCAAGGACTTTCTGACAGACCATTACAGTTCAAGGGTCTTTAGCAATTCAGTCCCCAATAGGATGCCTAGCATCCTTCAGTGCCCAGTAGGCAATTTGTTTCCTGTAAAAATGTAAAAAATATATATGAAAAAAGTGACTTAATTTTCACAGTTTTAAAAAACACTAAAAATAGGAAGTTGCCATATTGAAAAAAAAAGTGCTCATTTTCAGCTTCACTTTTGTTCGTTGGTAATAGTATCACTGGGTGCCAGACAGTCCTACAAAAAACAAAACGAAACAAAACAAAACTATGGATGTCTGTATAGCCCAATTACTGTATAGGCAATGTGCCCAACTACTTAAGTAAAAGAACAAAGATAAGCAGGGACCCTAAAAAGAGTATCCTGCAGGAGGGTCCTATCTGAAAAAAAAACCCAGGTGTTTTGTAAGTGGTGAACTCTCCTGTGAAAGCTATTCTACGATTGGGTGAACCTTCTTATAGCCCACAACTTCTTTCGAAACCTGCAAATATGTCAATCAGCCCCAAAGGGAATTTAAGATGTCACAAGAAATCTTGTACCCTATGCTGTTTAATAAGCTTATGCATGATTGAGATAGTATAGTGATTTAAATAGATAAGGTTCTAAGCTGCTTCACAGGAGCGGTTAAATTGGTCATTCCATTTAAAGAGGAGTATGTTTTTCATTTGGATACCACTTCTGGATTTTGTGCTTGTGATAAAAAAAAAATGTATTTTTGAATTTGGTTTTGTCGATTAGATAGATTTGCTGTTATAGAAATGGCTAAATATATAATAATATGTAAAAACAAAAAAGTTGAGGCTGGAATGCTTTTAAATTGTACTGTGCTAAAAAGAGTCGGAGGTCAACACCTTTTTTTTTCTTTCCCTTTGTACCTCACAGCTTCTCTTCCCTTTTCCTTTTCCCTCCCTTAATCCCCTATTTCTGTTTTTTTCTTTGAATTTTAATATTTTATATATTAAATAAAAAAGTTTTTTTAAAAAAAGATTCTAAGCTGCTTCAGAATTGGCAAGAACACAAAGGTTAAGACAGCGGCTCCCAACCTTTTCTATACCCCACGCCCCTAGAACGCTTTTAATATATTCTCGCAATCCTTACAAAAGTTTGAAATAACGGCAAAGTATTATGCATATACACTATAATTTTGGAAACCCAAGTTTTTGCACCCCTTGGAATATCGTCTCGCACCCCCGGTTGGGAACCCCTGGATTAAGATCTTTTTAAGAGTGTCGTCCTGAAAACACATGCACCTATTTCAAGGAGTCACATTACAGATATAGCGACTTTAATGAGCCTGCTCCTTAGAGCAGGGGTACTTTTTTTTTCTTTCACAAACTAGTTCAGAGGCCTGGAAAAAAAAAAAAAGAAGCTGCAGCATTATATTGCTGCAGAGATAATTTGGCATTTTGGATCGGGATGCAGCCATATAACACCAAAGAAGCAATTGGTTCCGTTAAACATGGATGGTCTCAGGGACCACTTTTCTGTAACAAAACTGTGAAGCTAGAGATGCCCTTCTAAAGATGCCTCTGCTCTCAGGGGTACATTTATTTGGCACGCAAGAGAGGATTTTACCTTGTATTACTCCAGGCCATGGCACGCCCTCCCAGAGGAGTTCCCTCTACTTCCCCTCCCTTAAACAGAATGCTCAAAATGCATTTCCTTCAGCAGATTTTTAATCGTTCATTCATGCTAGTATAGTGTGTGTGTGTGTGTGTGTGTGTGTGTGCGAGTGTCTAAACTTTTTAATTTAAATTTGCAGTTTAGTTGGTTCTAGTGGCCCTGAACACTGTACCTGACTGACCAGAAATATACATGGGATTGAAATAAATGAAATGAAATGAAGTCACTTTTATTTTGCCTGTTTGCCTCTCTAATTCTGCCTATGTATAGAGAGGATCTGCCCAGAAGAAACTGAATCAAGGGCTAGATTCCTGGAAGAGAGCTGAGAATTTACGCAGGAACACATGCAGTCAAAACATGCATCATGATTTCCAAAAGTGGGTAATCTCCAGTATTCCCCCTACCTGGACTTTAAGATTTCACTAAAATTGAAACACGTTATTATTGTAAAGGATACCGAGTACCAGGAACTCCTTGCTCAACAGATATATAATGGAGCCCATAATTTCTGTTGTAAGTTGTAAGGCACCCGCATGATTTTACAACTTTTTTTTATTTTTTTTGCAGCAGTGGTTAAGCAGATCAATGTATTCCCATAGAAGGTTTTTTTGTGTGTGCCAGTAACTGGCTGAAAATGCTGTAAAATGGCAAAACAAGAGAGACCCAAATCAGGATCATGAGAGCGCACAATACTGCAATGGGCTATAAAATTGAGCTGGTTGCCGAACACCCAAAATGTGATCATATGACCATAGGTGTGTATGCAGCTATCAGAACTCCAGAACTGAGTTGTAAGTAGATTTTTGGGGGAGGGGGAGGGGTCCGTTGTAACTTTGAATGATGTTTAAGCGACCAATCTTTAAACGAGGACTATCAGATTAAGTGTCAACCAGTGGTACAGACAGGGCTAAGTAATGTTGTTTAGAAAGCCTTCCCCTCTATGGAAACCACAGTTGTGTTGAACACTCTTCCCCAAATTCCCCCACCCTTTTGGCTGGGAAGTCTGGAAATCACATCTCATCCCATCAAGAGACCAACATATTAAGAGGGCTGGTATAGAGACGCCGTTCTCTTCATTGCTGCAGGTTAAATGTCAGCCAGTGGTACAGTCAGAGCTTAGTAGTGTTGTGTTACCTGCCTATGGAGATTCTCAGTCATCCAGATCATGGTTGTCCCAAAGGTGCTTTTCCAAAAGGCAACAGGACTTCCTTGGTTTTTTTTTTTCTTTGAAAATGTTTTGCTTTTCATCCAAGAAGCTTCTTCAGCTGTGTTGGTAACTTGTGTTATCTGCTAAAACAGCAGTTGAAATGTTTGGCTGAACGTTTTCAGAAGAGTTTTTATTTAATCAGAAGCTGAGCTTTGATGCACAGATGCAAACAGCTACCTCTTAGACTGCTGCATTGCATTATGCTTTCTGGCTACCCAAGTAAAGTTTCTTTTCTTCCATCAATTATCTTGGCAAAAGAGTTGCCTGAAATTCTGTATCTTTCAAATAAACCCTGAGCTCTGTCTTCTTCCCGATACCACCGACACCTTGAACTAGACCCCCATCTCCAATTCTCGAAGTGCTCGAATCAAGTAGAAAAGTATCACAAGCATTAAAGAGTGCAAATTTGGAGGAAATAATTCAACCTCTAAAGCTGCCTTGAGTTGGTTTATTTGAAAATAATTTATTTGGATTTCCTGGGAATGTGAGATTTGTGTGACTGCATTATCTTCTCTCCTACCTTCAGAACTAACTTAGGTTTTCCTCCGAGCAAATTTGGATTATTTGCAGTGTAAAGTCTTAGAGGCAGACCGACAACTTCTCTGCAGGATTTGATAGCAGAATTGAAAAAAAAAAATTCTCTGTTTGAAAGACATAAGCACGTGAATTAAAAGTGATCTGGAAACAACTCAGCTTTTCGAAAGCAAAAATGTTCGCAGGTTATTAGGAAAGAAAGGGACAATTTTGCTTGTTATGATGGCAGATTTGACTAAGCACGTTTCACAGCAAACATTTCCCCTAAGCTAAAAAAAATATTAGTATCAGGTAGTCCTCGACTTACGACCACAACTGAGCCCAAAATTTCTGTTGTTAAGTGAGACATTTGTTAAGTGAATTTTGCCCCATTTAATGACCTTTTTGCCACAGTTGTTAAGTGAATCGCTGCAGTTGTTAAAGTTAGTAACATAGTGATTGTCAAGGATCTTGTCGTTTGGAGCCTGCCTTCCATTTCCCCCTCTCCTCCCCCCTAGTGTGTTGGCTGAGAAGCAATAATGGTGGCAACATCACAGGTGCGCTTCGAGCTTGACACTTATTAAGTGAATCTGGCTTCCTCATCCACTTTGCTTGTCAGAAAGTCGCAAAAGGGGATCATGTGACTTTGGGACACTTAACAGTCATAAATGTGAGTCAATTGCCTAGCATCTGAATTTTGACCCCGTGCCCATGGGGATGCTCCAACAGTCATAAATGTGAAAAATGGTCCTAAGTCACTTTTTTCAGTACTGTTGTAACTTCGAACGGTCACTAAGTGAACTGTTGTAAGTTGAGGACTGCCTGTAATAAAAGAAGGCTACAACTAATTATGACCAGATACAATACAAGCCTAGATCCACCAAACAGAAAGACAACAGACAAGTTAACCAGAGGACCGAAACATTTTAGAGATGTTTTATCATAGACATTATGGAAAAAACTATGTGTCAGACTGAATACATTTACAGTAATAGGCAATACTGCGATGAGTTAAAGACTAAGATACTAGAAAGGTAGGCTTGAATGACTTTGATCAGCTAGAACCAGGAGAAATGGTGGGCATGCCAAGGAAAGTCTGAAGAAGAAGAAAAAAAACTGATCTTAGTAATTTCCTTCTCCAAAACCCAATTTCTATTTCCAGAAATGTAATGAAAAAATAATTACTTTTTAAAAAGATAACCAAACAACCAGTAATAGAGGAGCTTGGGTCTAAAATACAAAATTATTGAATATTAGAAGTAAAACATATTCTGTAATGGCATTTCGGTATTTAATGGGATTTCGGTGTCCTTCAATGTTTTTCAAAAGGCCTTTGGATCAGCTTTCAAGCAGATGCCTCTAAAGTGACATAAAAGTTTTTGAAAGTCTATAACCAAGGGCAAACAGCATGGTTTCACATTAAGCAGCATGATAAGGTATCTTTTTATTTAATGTATGACATGACTTGTCTTGAAAGAGCTGGGAAATAAGAATGTAAGAATATTAAAAATTAAGTTGAAATCCTAAAAAGTTGCAAGTACCAATGAAGTAAAATAAATACAGTGCCCAGAATCTAATGTTATTAAGGGAGGAAAATAAGCAGACCGCCCCCCCCAGTATTGTTTTAATTTTCTAGCCCTGCATGTGGACTTAAGGAAAGGAGAGAAAGGAATTATATGAGATAATGGCCAGAACCTCTAGACAGTACCAGTTTATTTACATGTGTCATATATACATATATATATATATATATATATATATAAAAAACAATAATTTTTGGTAGTGGTATGGGAGCCATATCCAACTTGAAAGTACAGGAATGGAAACAGGGAGTCATTAAGTTGTTTGATCATAAAAAGGGATTTTGTAACATCTCGGGTGATATTTGTGGTTCTATTTATCCAGAGATTCAGGACATGAGGAAATGAACTTAGGTTTACAAGCTTTATTGACGATTGAATCAAAATCTTCAGTCAGTCAGTCAGTCAGTCTCAGGCATGCTCACTCAACTCAAAATCTAGCTGTTGAGGTAAATTTTAATCTCCAGAAGAATCAATCAGGTTATTATCACACATGACACCTTGTTTCCATTCACTGTTATAACTTCCAATAAGGTTTGGGAACCTCAGTTCCATCTCTTTTGGTGTCTTAATAGAAATCTTTGTTCTTGTTCCTTCTCATGTCTTCTAACAGGCATATCGTAGAGCAACCTTTCTGCATTTGTGACCTGCTTTGTATGAGCCTCCATTTTCATATGTACATGACATGTCCAACCACAACTTCATACAAATGCCTATCACAAAATTACATAGGACAACCATAATTTATAATGTAATGAACCTTTTGGGGATACTACACTGACATTGCAAGTATAATGTACATATTTAACAACATAATAACATCTTTAAGTTTGGGATTTTGACGACTTCAGTCACTTTTATTAGATACTAAATATTTTCCCTTATTTTGCATTATAAGAAACTCTACTTAGTTTGTTATTCTTTTTCTACCTGGAAATGAATTTAATAAATTGCAAGTGGAATTAATATGACTCTGAGGCCGCCTCTTAAAGAATTCAGGGACTGAATGCGAGGTATTTTTTTTTTCTTTAAGCGTCACGAAATAACTAGCTTTTTATTCAGTGGAACTCAGGAGTGCTAGCTTGTGTCAGGTTGATGAATTATGTAAAACCTGATTTCCTTGTGTATTATTAATCACCCCAAACAAACGAAGGCATTCTAATTAATTTGTGATTATTATTATTTTTTTTACTCACAAAGCTGAAAGCAAGTTACCCAAACGAAAGCAGCAATAAACTCTCCACAGGCAAATGCGGGGTTTAGTGTTAGCAAACCATTGGTCAAATGAAAATAAACAAACCAAACATATGTACACATTCCCTCTCAGGAATATTTAGCTTATCTTTGCCAGAATGCTGCTCAGAGACATTTGGCTGAGAAAAAGCCTAAATTTGATCATTTGCATTTATTGTAGTCGCCCTCTAAATTCCCTCCTCTCTTCCACTTTTCTTCTTTCTTACCTTCCGTTCTCTTCCATGCATTAGTGGTTTTTTTTAAAAAAATCTATCTAGTCACAATATTGTTGCCTGCCACATCTGCATGCCAGATGTGCATGGACATCTTCCTGAATCATCTGACACATGTGGACATCTGAGAAGATGTAGGTGATGCTCCCTTAAAATAGCTGCCAGAGTGCTACAACTAGTCATAACATACCCATTTACTGTGTGGGAGTGCGAGCTGAGAGGATTAAAGTGACACAAGCTGGGTTGCAATACAAGCACGGCTGCTTTGCTACCTATGTTGTGATGTTGCACTATGGCCCAAAGGGGCGGAACTTGTGGTGCACTGTCACAATGCTGTTTTTGTTATGTTGATGAAAAGCAACAAGAACCTCTGGACATTGCTGCTTATTTATCAGAAAGCAACCAGGCAGCTCTCTGTCATGCCAGCTTATCCTCATCTTCTCTTCCAAGTAAAGCACAATTCACCTTTGCGTTTCTGTGAATGCTTGTGGGGCCTGAGGGAACCTAGAGGCATTCTTGCAAATATAGATTATGCTGAGGTGGTGCCTCTGTTTGCAGCTATGCCCACTTCCCATTTCCTGTAATGTGTTTATTTATTTTTAAATGAAAGGCCACTAAAAGCCAATTAAAAGATGGGGGCTCAGGCTGTTGATCCCTGCTACCCACATGCAAATCACAGAGGGAGAAGTCACAATGGAGCTTGTAACCCGTTGCTGCAAAAACAGTTAAGAGCTTCTTAAATGGCACTAAGCAAACTGCACACAGCACCAGAGCAACACAAGTCACAGCAGCTCATTCGGTGCCTCCTTTCTTCATTCCTTCTGCCGGCACTGCCAGGGCCCATGAACATAGCAACATCTAGCCTCCCTTCTCACCCAACAAAATGACGCTGTGCTGGTATGGAGCTTGCAAACTTCCTTAGCTGCTTTTGCCTGTTGTTAATTCAAGCTTCATGTCTATGCTGCATTTTTAGGTAAACTTTATTTAACTCTGCATCCCTCATCCTCAGCCGGAATGAATGCCGTCCACAAAAAGATGTACCACGTGATTCTGTCAATCAGATATCAAATATCAAAGGAAATTAATGAGAAAAAAAAATGTGATTACAGGCATAGTGAAAATGCATCCTAGCTTGTTTAGTCAGGATGAAAGCTCTTAATGATTGCTCTCTTGTTGCCCCTTTCCTCAACAGTGTTTTTCTTTTTTTTGAGTCTATGTGGCTACCTTGTCAGAATTTAAAGCCTACATGGCTTGGAACTTGTTTACTTGAGAGACCATCTTTTTCCAAGATTGCCTACCCATCCAATTCAGTCTAGTAGATTGGGCACGCTGCAGATCCCATCAGCCAAAGAGTGTTGACTGGTGGGAACTACAAGACGGGCCTTTTCTGCTGTGGGTTTATGACAATTTGCCACGGCCAACTCACTGTGGCCAACTCACTGCGGGACAAGAGTTACACTAATATCAAAGAAATGATGGAATAGAATCATTAAAGAAAGGATGCCAAAGGAGAGACAGAATGAAATGTGAATGACAAAACTGAAAATATTTTTTATTTATTTAAATAATTAAATTGAATTGTTAAATTGTCCGGCAGTGAGTTGTCCCATGGTGAATTGTCCCACAGCGAGTTGACCACGGTGAGTGGACTGCAGCGAGTTATCCCATTCCACTCTGTTGTAGTCCCTGCCTTGTGTAATATTCTGCCCTTGGAGATTAGAAAGGCCCCAACCGCGTTGGTCTTTTGTAAGGCTTTAAAAATTTGGCTGTGTATCTGGGTCTGAGGGCATGGAATGCATTAAGGCCCCTTTTTCTTGGCTTTACTCTTAGGTGGTTAAATATCTCAGCTGCTGCATGTATTAATTTTTTTGGATTTTAAAAAAATTGTTTTGACTGATTTATAGTTTTTAGCCTTGTGAACCACCTTTTTTTTTTTTTTAAAGTGAATAATTCCAAAGATTTACCATTTTTTCCACTCAGCTGAGGAATAGGGTTTCACCACCAGATCTCAGACAGCCCATAATAGTCTGGAAGTCAAACCCTTCCATGCCTGAGAACACAGACATTAAACAAGGGCAAGTCAGTCGAAAACCTATAACAATAACTTTACCCAGATGAAAAAGAATTGGGAGAAAGCATCCCAACATATTCCATAAAACACTAACTTCATTAATGCATTGTAAATAGGCTGGGAAATTTCTAATAATCTCTATTTACTCCAGGCTAGAATTAAAAATACCTTCCTGCCTGGTTTTGAGCCAGGAATGTTATTTGGCTGGGACTGGCAGCTATATAAATTGAATGAATGAATAAATAAATGCAAGTTACATCAGATTTTTATCAGCACTGCTGAAATAAAAACATAGTGGTTAGAAATTTTATTTATCACAGGAAACATTCCTGGCTCAAAACCAGGCAGGAAGGCATTTTTAATTCTAGCCTGGAGTAAATAGAGATTATTAGAAATTTCCCAGCCTATTTACAATGCATTAATGAAATTAGAGTTTTATGGAATATGTTGGGATGCTTTCTCCCAATTCGTTCTCATCTGGGTGAGGTTATTGTTATAGGTTTTCGACTGACTTGCCCTTGTTTAATGTCTGTGTTCTCAGGCATGGAAGGGTTTGACTTCCAGACTATTATGGGCTGTCTGAGATCTGGTGGTGAAACCCTATTCCTCAGCTGAGTGGAAAAAATGGTAAATCTTTGGAGTTATTCACTTTTTTTCAAAAGAAAAAAAAAAAGCAAAGCCTGGAGGTAACCTACTAAGGAAAAAATTGTAATAATAAAAAAAGCAAACCGTTCATAGAGTTTCAAACTTAGTAACCTTCTGTGTTCTAAGCAAAAGCCTTAACCACTATACTATTTGAGTGTTGCTAGTAAAAGGAGTTACAGAACTATTACTGCGCATAGGAAGTATTGGCTCAGTTGAAGGGGTTGCCTTTCCCTTGCAACAAACTGAAGCACTCATGTTGAAAGAGACAGGAGCACTCAAGGCAACATTGCAAGGAAAAATGGACTTCTGAAGTGGAGCAGAGAAACATGCCTTGAGGTCTCTTTGAAGGTGAGTGAGGGATTAATAGAGGGCAAGATGATCAGCTTCTGCCCTCCAGAAATGGTTGCCCGTCTGTTCTGGCAACAGGGCACTCAGATAGAGCAGATAAGCTGTATATCTTGCCTGAGTAAAATTTCAGTTTATTCAGTCCACCACGAGATGGACTTTTACTATTCTGCCATTTAGTATCTGACAATGTTATTTGTCATAATGTTTAAGCATTATCTTTTGACTCTCTCAATTAGAATATATGGTCCACAGAATGGCCTTTGTTTGAACAACTTGTTCGGCTATTTTTATTTTTTCTAGTTTATGCACTTAAACAGGTTGCTTAATTTAGAATTGAGCGAGTTCGGTAAATTCAGAAGATTGGGTTAGTTAAAGGCTAATCCTGCATTAACATATTGTATGAATGCAGTCGTAAAGCAGTAGATCATATAATCTCGATGATCCAGATTTGCTTCTGTTCATTTGAATTTTCACAAAAAACAGAATAATACCCATCCCCATTTGCTGGAAACGTTTGTATGCAAGCTTTACAAGGTTGGGGAAATAACTGAAATTTCTTTTAAAAATTCAGAACATCGCCCAGAATTGTGCTTCCATATTTTTCTACCCAAACCAGTATCTGATCAGCGTAAATCTAATGTGAATAACATTTTAATTCTAGTAAAATTTAGCAAATGTGTTAAATTTGCTAAATTTGCTAAATTTGCTAAACTGCATGACAATTAAAGATTTCATGCATGCATAATGTCTCTTTAAAATCAATCAGGAAGTGTTGTGGCAAACAAAAAACAAAACAAAAACCAAACTCCAAAGTATTTGTAGAAGAAACTTCAGATGATGGAAGCAGGAAAGGTGCAGGCTTTTTCAACTACATTGGAAGGAATGGACCTTTACTCCTTTTAAAGAAAGAAATTAAGGGTGAGATACACACACACACACACCCATCTCCATCTCCATCTCCATCTCCATCTCCATCTCCATCTCCATCTCCATCTCCATCTCCATCTCCATCTCTATATCTAAATCTATATGCACAGTGGTGGGATTCAGCCAGTTTGCACCAGTTCGGCAGAACCGGTAGCTAATTTTTTGTTGCCCAGGCCCAGAATGGACTTCTGGAAGCGGCATTGCAATTGTGCACACATTATTCACTAATTATTCCTCTTGGTTTCAAAATCTTTTGCCAAATCTGTAACTCTGAACTGAATAGTCAAGTTATAGGATAAATGTTGCTACCCGATATGCCGATGAACTTTAGTTTTTCATATTTTGAAAATATCAAATTCTATTCGAGCCTGTTACTGCATGGAGTGGTGACTGTATGGATTAAAACTGGGACCTGTCACCCCCTCCTCTCCTGGAAGTTCCTCTAAAGCAGCTGATAAGTGGACTCCCGCCGGAGAGGTCTTAATAGATGGAATTCAGCTTTGGTTTACTAAAAAGCTTCTCTCTATAAAGCCACGTAAGCCCAAAGATGACATCTTTATAATTCCACCGAGGGTCATTAGGAAGATAGGCTTAACCTCCAGATAACCTCTGACTTGCTGGCTAGATCCAGGATGTTATAAACAGACCCGTTGCCCTTGATTAGATGAAGCAGTAGCCAGTCTTCCTGAAGAGGTAGAGTTTCCCTTATTCGTCATGTTCTATGAAACTGAAGATAAGTGCTCAGGAGAAACAAGAAAGGAGGATCAAGAAGATTCTGCCTACAAACATCCAAAGAGGAGGTCTGATCTCTTTCTAAGCAATGAGAGTATGCTGAAAGCCAAGAGCTTATTTAAGAAACTAATAAGTAACTTATATAGGCTGATTGTGGTGATTTTATTTGGAACTTTAGGGGGGGGGCTGGGGAGAGAGGGCATTTGCTTTTCCTTGTTTTCCCTCTTTCTTTCCCAATCGGTTCATTCTTTATATCTAGAGATTTGGCTTTATTGACATTAAGAAGGGAAATGTAGCTTCGTTTCTGATGTGCATGGCTATATGGCTGTAGGATAAATAGGTTCCTATAGGTGAGGTTATACCTAAGGTTTATTCAGTTCTATAGTTCTAGTATTTGGATGGAAAGATGCAAGCACTTTCCTCACTAACTTTCCTGGAGGGGACCTGGGTAGAAAAGCTACAAATTTTTCAAGTAGGCCATCAAGGGGATATCAGGATCACTGGTAGCTACATAATCTTATTGTCTTTTAGAGGATGTCCTTGACTTACAAGAATTTGTTTAGCGACTGTTTGAAATCACAACAGCACTGAAAAAAGTGGCTTATGAGTGTAACTGTTGCAGCATCCCCCATGAGCACATGGTCAGGCTTCAGACACTTGGTAACTGGTATGTGTTTATGACAGCTGCACAGTCCAGGGATCATGTGATCACCTTTTGTAACCTTTTGACAAGCAAGGTCAACGGGGAAGTCCGATTCACTTAACAACCATATGATTCACTTAACAAGTGCAATGATTCGCTTAACAACTGTAGCAAAGAGGTTGTAAAATGGGGCAGAACTTCACTTAACAACCGTCTTGCTCAGCAATGGAAATTTTTAGCTCCATTGTGGTCGTACGTTGAGGACTACCTGTATAGGAGAACTCTAGGAAGAAAGGGTCTTCAAGAAGGTTTAAAATTATCCCCACCTTCTGTGTTGTAATAAAAAGCTAGAAAGTAACATCAGGCACAAAGAACAAACTGGTAATTTGTTATTTTATGGTTGATGAAGTGTGTATGGACAATGGAAGTTTGTCTAGTGCGACTTTTTTTGAAGATTCTCCTGGCATGTTAGTGACAGCCAATTATCTAGATTTCAGATTTCATATTCCAGTCCCAAATGCCTATTTATACCCATTTGCAATCTGTTCTTTATCACACAGCTCCAATAAAGGCAACAGGACCATGCTAATTATTTTAATTGCAAAAGATCTTTTATAGCTTATTTGGTGATAAAGCTCGCTATACATTGTAGGCATACTTTTTGATCTATCTGCTGACACCGTTGTCTGTTAAGATAATTTAAGTGAACAGCAGTGATATTTCAGGAACTCTTACAGTCTCAAAATAAAACAGGTCACAGAAGTGCCTAAAGCAGAAGACACCTGGTTTGGGCATGGAGGAAATTACTGTTTGGGATTTGAAATAACCCTTTGAACTCTTCCATTTACGCTAATTTCTTTGCAGGGTCAACATCACATGCCCCTTGAAGTTGCTTACCACATTCAAGGATAGATTTTAAAAAATGTAGTTACCAATTTAAAATGCTTTAAATGTTTGCTTATTTCTGTTTACGTGTAACAAATTTAATCATTATCTCTGCTCCCGGAATGTAATTTATTTATTTCTGTCCTTATTATTTCTACAAATAACTCAAGGCAGCAAACATATCCAACACATCTTCCTCCTCCTGTTTTCCCTACAACAACCCTGTGAGATGGGTTGGGCTGACAGGCAGTGACTGGCCCAAAGTCACCCAGCTGTCTTTCATGGCTAAGGCAGGACTTGAACTCATGGTCTTCTGCTATCTAGCCTGGTACCTTAACCACTAGACCAAACTGCATCACTTAGCTGTACTCAAATATATCCAGAGCAAACTCTGCATTATTACGTGTTGACCTCTTTCTATGTTTTAATTTTACATTTGTATATTATTTCCTCTATATTTATTTACTAAAACAGAAAAAAGAGAAGGCCTCTTACCACCACCCCTCCTGTAACAGAAAAAGAAAAAAAGAAAAGGAAGAAGGAAAAATATTATAACCAAACAATAAACTTTGTATATACAGTATATGTAGGCTTCTCACAATATATTAATGCATAGGAAATGTAAGATAAAGATTTTAAGAAACCATAACCATAGTTTATTTTAACAGTCAATAGACAGTCTACTATATTACGTTCAGTTTGGGTTGCCACTATGTAAAAAAGATGTTGAGACTTGGGGAAAAGTGAAGAGAAGAGCAACAAAGATGATTAGGGGACTGGAGACTAAAACATATGAAGAACGAGTGCAGGAATTGGGCTAATGAAGAGAAAGACTAGAGGTGACATGGAAAACTACAGTTTTCCAATATTTGTTGAGCTGCCACAAAGAAGAAGAGGTCAACCTATTTTCCAAAGCATCTGAAGACAGGACAACAAGCAATGGATGGAAACTAATCAAGGAGAAAAGCAACCCAGAACTATGGAGAAATTTCCTGACAGAACAATCAATCAGTGGAACAGCTTGCCTTTAGAAGTTGTGGATGCTCCAACACTGGAGGTTTTAAAGAAGAGATTGGAGAACCATTTGTCTGAAATAGTATAGGATCTCCTGCTTGAGTAGGGAGTTAGACTAGAAGAGCTCTAAGGTGCCCTCCATCTCTATTATTCTATTCTACATCTCTAAGTAACTTGTTCATAAGTCTACATAGGGCTGCCTTCTGGAAACTTTAGTTGGTGCAGAATACTGTGGCTTGACTGTTGGCCAACAGCTGTTGCTGTGGGCATGTGAAAACTGTAGTGTGAGCCAGTATAGTTTGCTCATTAGTAATTTTAAGTATTGTGTTAACCCATATGAATTAGTGCCCAGATAACTACAGGACCAAATCTCTTTGTCAAGTTCAAAGCATGTTTTTGCTGGTCTGTCAATTATCGCTTCTCAGCTTGCCAACAAATGTGGGGGAGGGAGGAAAAGGGATTGGTATGCAGACTTCAAAAGATCAAGAAAGCAGACAGTGAGAACCAAGGACAATTCACCAGGTGTCCGGCCAGACCCAGAGACACTTTCTCATAACAATATTTTCCTATCTAATTGGGCAACATGTCCTGATCGAGAAGGGGGAGGGAGAACTCTATACTTTTACTATATGGGATTGGGTGGGGTTTTGCCATAATTGGTTTTGCTTTCATGCGTGCTGAAGTGATGTACTCAATAAAGTTTTACATTAGGAGTTCAGAAAGGCTCGAAGGTGTTTACTTGGTTAGGTTCGTCAATCGGAACCTTAACCCAACTTTCTTCAGAAGTTGGCTTGATCATGGTGACTATGCTGTGGGAAGCAGCTGATTTCCCCCCACATTGGAGAGATCAGGGAGACCAATACTTCTTGATGGTATCAATCCTTTGGAGAATCATTCGGCTTGAGATTAGATATGCTCCTACCATAGACACTTGTAAAAGTTCTTTCAGGAGGGTTTGGATGCCTCTTTATTTGGAATTTTATCATTTTTAGTCCTTTTCTATATGTCTGGATTTATATATCATGTACACATACATATACACACATGCATACACATTACATATCCATATCCATATATTTGTAAATTGCTGAGATACTGTTGGATTGTGTGGGATAAAATTCTAATAAATAAGTCATAAGTAACAGCAGATCTTTAATCTGCTAAGAAGTATGTTGGTAATCAGTGGGGGCACAGATAATTCCTATCCATCATCTAGCTCTCAATTTCCATGTAATAGATAAATAATTCAAATGAACATGGATATTAAGCCATGTCTCAAAGTCAGGTTAATGAATGTAAACACTTCTTCCCACAAATTACTAACTTTAGAAAATCAAAAACCAATGTTTTAATGAAATGTTATTCCCATTAAGACATCCAACAACACAACGATTTACTCATTACATTATACAAATGCAATGGAGTCCGATAAGTCCAAATTATTAGTTTTTGTTTATAAACTTCTATCAAACAATACTGCAGGAATGATACCAAAGACATATGAAATGGCCACCATATTTATTGATTGGCTAATTGGAATATCTCTCTGTGAATGTGACATAGAAATGCATTGGTTTTCTTTATTTGTCCTTGAGAAGTTGGTGAAGAATTATGGTGTGAGTATGTTCTGAAAATACAAGATAATCCCTAAAACTGCTTTAGTAGAGATATTTTTAGGGATTCAGCTTCCCTGATAAGATTTAGTTAGCTAATATTTTATTTTTGTATTCATTTATTTATTTTTAAAAGCAGCTGATTGTTTCTGAACTTTAATCTCCTTGGGCCTTTAGTCAATAAACTAAAGTGGAACTAATTTGGTCCCTTTGACTAGCTGTTTGTTAGTTGTCTCATATAACTGTTGAATTGGCTACAAACAGAAAATATAAGATTTCAGTGTTCTTACATAAGAACTTGTGGAGTTTCAGGTGGAAAAAAAGTGATTCAACTTGGGTTGAACAGAATTGATTCTACTGGATGTGGCTTGAAATTGATATATTTTCATGTTTGATGCACTGAAAAAAGTGACTTGTGATCATTTTTCACATTTCAGATTGTTGTAGCATCCCCGTGGTCACGTGATCAAAATTCAAACACTTGGCAACTGGCATGTATTCATGATGGTTGCAGTGTCCCGGGGTCGTGTGGTCATCTTTTGTGACCTTCTGACAGGCAAAGTCAATGGGGAAGCCAGATTCACTTAACAACTGTGTTACTAATTTAACAACTGCAGTGATTCACTTAGCAAATGTTGCAAGAAAAGTCATAATATGGGGCAAAACTCCCTTAACGACTGTCTTACTTTTGGAACTTTGGGATTCAATTATAGTTGTAAGTCAAGAACTGCCTGTAGAGGAAAGCAAACAATTCCTAGTTTTATCATCTTGAAAGTAGATACATAATACTTGAAAGATGCATTTGCATTAGAAATGCAGGATATACATATTTAGATAAAATAAATAGAATTATTATAAGGAGAATCTAACAGTTAAGCACTATATCTGAAAACTCAAAGTAGAAAGAAATGTAGTGAAATGTGAAATTCTTGAGAATTTGTGCTAATAATCATTGGGGATATGAGGCTTCACCAGTGGTGGGATTCAGCTGGTTCGCACCACTTCGGCAAAACCGCTAGCTAATTTTTTGTTGCCCAGGCCCAGAATGGACTTCCGTAAGCGGCATCCACACAGAGAACTGGTTGTTCACATATTTGAATCCCACCTCTGGGCTTCACCAATGGTATTTTGCTGTGGAACCCAAAGGCCAATTGCTTTTCCATCTTGTCTCCCTTGAAATATCACACTTCTTATATTTGATACAGGATATAGCTCAGATGGTACATGGGTACAAGAAAATAATTCAGTTTGCAAAGTCCATATAGAGTAATGTACAAATAATTTTTACCTACATTATATCAATAACCTCCAGCTCCTGAATAATAATAATTTATAAAATAGCTATCATGCATTTATTTGAATAGAATATGTAGGGCTATATGGTGCTGATAATGTATTGACAGTAAGGTATTAAATTAGAAATGCAGTGCAACTCTGAGTGAAATCCCATATAGAAAGACATCTAAGGTCTACACAATATACCCAAAGGCTACTTACATAAGTTATGTTAGGTTAGGATAGAAGCAAGGAAGATCTGAATCTTTATCTCAGCCTTAAATTTTTCTGCATAATAAAACTTACATGTTCTAATAAATAATTTTCACCATGCTAGGGGAAAAAACCCATTTATTTGGCTTACTGCAAGTCCATTAAACTTTTTCTACATCAGTGTCTCATGTATAAAATTTGATTATGTTTCACAATTTGTTCTTTATTAAAACGATAGTACCAGGCTGCTCTGATCTGCATATTACTATGGCATGCCTTGGAGATTGATCCTTATGATTACTTCCACAGTACAATAACAAAGTAAGCATTCATCAGAGAACTACATAAATGGCTGTCTCTCTACCACATCAGCCTGGATGTTTTCCAGGATGAATATTTGTAGCTGCTCAATTTGAAAGCATTTTATATATGCTGAAATTGTTTCTAATTGACGGGCATGATAGATCGTGTTTCATATAAATAACCAAACAATTCAAAAGAAAATCATCAACTGGGATGCATAGTAAACTAGTTATGGGTAACGTCAATTACCAGTCCCGTATCTGTACACCACAGTATCAGTTTCCTTAAAAAGAAGACCGTAGCTATTAACTGACTATTGATTATGCACTACAATTTATTTTCTGTGTTACAATTCGAGTACAATAAATATATTAAATAAAAACTGTGTAGGGAAAAATCAATAGTCAGAAGAGAGGTAGCTGATCAAGTGGCAACATTTGCTTGAAATAATGAGACAAGCACTACTTAGAAATTATTAAAGCAGCCAACTCCACTGCGTTCCTCAGCCAGTTAAAAGATAAATCCATTCTCTCCATCTTAATGTGGCCTCTTTAGTCTGGAATTTGCATCCCTCTGAGTAACAGTAAGAACAACAGGACCCATTGGTAATAACCGGGGAGCCAAAGGCTGGCTTAACAAATCGTTTTAAGGCATAATGTGGTTTATTTGGTTGGGGTTTATCATGTGTGAATATAAGCATTGTAGCCTGTATGCCGAGATTTATAGCTTAGTTTTATTTGAGAAGTGGGTGATGTGGCTTGTGCAAGAAACTATACTTAAAATAAACCAAGCTTAGCACAATATTTGAACTCAACTGTTACAGAAGCACTGAATTGTGAGCAGATAATATGAGCTTGATACTGGAGCCTTTTGCTCTGGAGAATTTTGAGCGGAGCATCAAATTTTACTACTGTATAGATGAATGACTTGATAAATCTTTCTATTGCTGAGAACTAAAGGCTATTTCTTAGATTACTGGTGCAGCTGGCTGTTACATTTGTCTGACGGAGGTCTATACTGGGCTGGAAATGTTTGCACTGAGAACTCTAGTATCTGTCCAGATGATTTGGGAATTATCAGTTCAGTTCACTGCCTGCTTCCCAAGAGAAATGCCACTAATATGCAGAGAAAAATATCATCAGTTCTCCCCATGCTGTAAAGTCTTTTAGTTACAATCTCTCTGCTGTGGGAGTTTGGTGCTGATAAGTACACAACCAGAGAGCAAACAGTGACAGGTTATATATGAATTGATTGTCAGAAGGAAGAATGTAGAGCTGTATCTTTCTCTGTGTTCCTCTGTCCTTGGAAACAAATCCACAGAGAAGGGCCTTTAGATCATAATGGGGCTCTATGCTACATTATCTGGGACATGTTATGCACAAGGGTGTTATTGTGGCACCAGAATGCTTCATTAAGCACTGTTTGCCGTCATTCTCAAGGCATAGCCTCTCCACAAAGCTCAACTTGTGATTGAGTCTGTCATATTTTTCCTGAACTTGAAAAAGTCTATTTCCCCCCCCCCCTACTGAAGTGTTTTATTTCTGGGGTCATTAAAAAAAATCAGATCATCTCCTTTCCTGGAGGGCAGAGCTACTGTAGTCAAGTTCAAGGTTATTTTCGCTTTTTCTCCAGACTCTTTTCCTTGATTCTTCAACTTTTACTGCCGTTCTGTACATCTTTGCCTTCGTTTTTATCCTTTGTGGGTAGACATTTGTAGACTCTATTCTTCCATCTCCATCCCTTCTCAAGTTCATCTGTAAAACTCCAGGCTAGGATCCAAAAGCCGTGCACTTTTTCCTCTCTGTCACTTGGGGCTTTCTTTGCACTTACATGCTCACCTCCTTGACTGCAAGTCATTTTCAATAGCTTATCACTGTGTCAGTGCACATGTTGACAGCCAACATTTTAAAACCATGTTTGCTTAGTGACGAGAAAAAAATTGCGAAGGAATGGAGAGAGAGACAGCTTTGTGTCGATTCAGTTAGCGAGGAAGAAAGTCAAGGATTTGGGGTCTAACAGAAGGAAACAAAGCTCAAGAGGACAATGATCATACTGATGGAGCATTTACTGTACGGAGTATTTGCTTTTTCAGCCACAACAGCCTGGAAAGGAATGTATTTGGATAGTGTAAATAACTCTTTTGCGACTGTAGTTTTTTTTTTTTTAAGTAAATGTAGGACATATTTGCCAGGAATCAGATGGGAGCATGTGGTAACTTGCAGCATATTTGGACCTATTTGGAAAGTTAGTTTGTGACTTTTCTGATATCTTAGCAAATTTTAGGATTTAATATAGTAAATATGGATCTATGTTTCCAGGTTTGAAGTTGATAGATCTTTTAATAAATACAGGTAGGTCCTCGACTTATCATCGGTCGCTTTTATTGGCTGCAGAGTGGACCCGCACTCAAAAGCTACTTATGATCAGGTCTCAAAGTTATGGCCGCTGTAGCATCCCTGCGGTCATTCGCTCTTATGACCAATCTCAGGGACACTGCAGTTTTGAACCACAAGAAATTGACGCTGTGGAATAATCCAGAACATAGCAGGAAAATATTCTACTGGACAAAAAAGAGATCAATACCTTAAATTAGTTGATTTATAATGGTTATTGTAAAGTTTTTGAGAGATAGTATTCTTAAACATGATTTACCTATAGTATTTGCTTAGCAAGCTATACAATTGAAATGAATTGGAAAAAAATTGCATGGCCTAGATGCTTTAGCTAAGCCTCAGAGGTACCCAGGAACTTAGGATCTTTAAGAGATGCAGTGTTTGAGGTAAAATGAACAATTCAATGTTATATGATGTTAAAAATAGAATGAAAGTTAGCATTATTTACATATCTAAAATTTGGAACAAAGAATTAGAATATGTGATCTTCAAAAATCAGTGGGATCCTAATTTTATAAAATGTAAAACATACTTCTAATGATTTAAGAATTAAGTTCATTCATGACAAGAAAATATGTCATCTGTATTAGATCCCTCAGAGAGTGCTTCAAAGAGAAAGGCCATCATATTAGTTTGTGCTAGTTTTATAAGAAATTTGACCAGATTACATGATTTGGTCTTCTCCAAGCATACTGTAGCTAGGTTTTGATTTGAAATCAGAGCATGTTGATACAATTTTGGAAAAACATATAATAAAGAAATGATGTTATTGCTAAAATATGAATTTTGTTATTTTATTAAAATCATCGCTCTACCATGGAGTCTGGCATAAAGAATAATCTTACATAAATGGAAAGAAACATATCCTCTTAATATTAAAATATAGGTTCAGGATATGAATATGTTATATATTTTTCAAGAGTCTGTATTCTAAAAGTGAGAAGATGAAGTAATATATTTCTACGTGATTTATATTTAATATAAACTTAAGCATGGATTTAATCCCACATTGATACTAAATGGATAACCTATGGATTTTCTTCTTTATTCTTTCCTCCTCTTTTAGATTTAATTTATTTTAAAATGTATGTAGTTTTTTTTTAAAATGTATAATCACTACTGTATTGCTTTGTTGGTGTTGTAGTTATTTGTGTTTCACTACAGCATTATTTTCTATCTGTTAATGGTGTATTTTTTTGGGCTGATAAATTCCATATTCACAACCTTATCTTATACTTGTAGTCACATTGTACATAAAATATGGTTTTACAAACCCTGGAAATAACTTTGCATTGTTTTTTAAAAGGAATTTCAAAAGCAGCTTTTAAGCACCTGATACTTTTACTAGACAGACAGATCAGTCTCACTAGTGGATATGTGGATTATTCAAAAATGAAGCATATATATTCTCCTAAGGTCTGTCCAGAAAAAAGAAATGAAGATTTTCTTCTTTCCTTTTCTTGTATAATTTTCTTTCCTTTGGTTGTGAAGGAAACAAATGTTCGTGTGCTGCCAAACAATCTCTCCAGCTGTGACTTTGTTTGTCGGAGAAATAGGAAAGTAATGGGTCATGAATGCTGTCCCATTCCCCTGATACAGATTCACAATTGGGGAAAATGCTTAAAGGAGCACCCCTGCCCCATCTCTACTGTTATCAGAGCACTGAGATTGGAGAGGCAAGATTTGGGAAGTGTCTAAATTGAATTAGAGAGATGCTTCAAATTCAGATCTCACTCACTGGGACTGAATTAGATTGTCCATTCTTGCAGGGGGAAAAAAAATCTAAACAAATTAAACTGATTGTAGAATAGTCTCCTATGGATATATCCAGTTTGAATCTCAGAATGTTTTCCAAAACATCTTGAACTATAATAAATTTATATGTCACCCATCTCCAGCGACTCTTAGTGGGTCACAATATCATAAACATCATAAACAACTAAACAGTTAAAAACATTAAAACACTGGGCAGTGAAAGTTAAAACATCAAGTATGCATGAATTTCAGAGGCTAAACCTTACTCCATTCAGTAGGATTTACTTTTCTTAGATTTACTACATTTTACTGGTGGTTTCTGTTTTTCATATTTATTTTCTTACCAGATGAGAGTGTGGAAGATTATGACCACCTTAGGAGAAGCTAGAACTTTAGGAGTTAATACTTATTTAAATATTATTCATGTATAACTACAGTGGACATATCTAGTAGTTATGCAGTTGTGCTTTAGTCTGACAAGACTCTTGTCTATAGGTGAGCAAGAATAAACATATCATTCTGGTCAGCTCATTGTATCATTTCTGGTTCCTTGAAACTGACATTGAGTTTTAGGGAGGGTCTCTCTTCAGTCCCTTCCTCCCCAAAGGTATTCAAGGCTACTCAGTCGTTTCCTTCCTTCCCTTCAACACATTGCCAGAGTCTGTGATGGCCCCATTGGAAGCCAGTTTGGAGGAGGAGAAGCTGGAGCTGGAACTGGACCATTCGACGGGGATGGCATGTCTTCCCAGGAATGTCCAGAGAGCCCAGGAACTAAGAATGATGCAGTCCAGGCCTATCCGGCATTGGGGAAAGTGGTCAACCCGATGGAGAGCCACCTGCCCTAACAAAGGCAGTGGAGGATCAGCTGATGATGATCAACAGTGATGAAAGGCAATAGATCACCTCCAATGAGGAACAGCTGCCTTTCCTGCATGATATGTCAGCGAAGAGAGCTGAGGAGAGGGAAGCACAGAGGAGGTCTGCGAGGAAGCAGCCCCCCCTCCTTACAAAGAACATCTAGCTTGGGGTGATTTAGCCAAATGCAGGGGGAAGGTGAGTTTGTTGGGAACAACCATTTGCTTTGGTGTGCGCTTTCCTGGCCTTCATAAACTCTGCTTTGTGGACTTCGGATCAAGTTTCAGCCTTGTGGATTTCAGACCTTGCTTTGTGAACTCTCAACCTTGTTTGTGGACTTTGGACTTTCTCCTTGCCTTGTAGATCAGCTCTGGTGACTTTTGGACCTAGTTTGTGGGACCAGTTTGCACTGACTGTGGGTGGCTGCTTTCAGGGAAAATTGGGGTGGAGCCTTACTGGCACCACTGGAGGGCCATCTGTTGTGGTATAGCTGAGCAATAAACAGACTTTATTGGTATATGCACCTGCCAGTGTGACCCAGGTCAGAACAGATTCCACCACAGTTTCAGAACATTTAATTTGTGAAGCACATCCAATTCAACTGATAGATTGACACATTTTCTTGTTTCTGTTTATTTAAAACACAAACACAGATTATTTCATTGGATTACTCCTCTCCCTTTCATTTCCCTATGTCCCTTAAATGAAAAACAGAATGGATGAACTCACAGCAGAGAAGGAGGAGGAAATGAAAGCAGACAAGGAGATGGAAAAGTCAGACGATGTGAGTGAATCCATTGCCACGCGGCTGGATGAACCTCATTATTTATCTTCTTAATTAATGCAAAATATTACTGAGTGGATCATTTTAGCTTCCCCACCTTCTCATTTTTGACTGGAGCTATTTCATTTCCCACACTCTTTTCTCTCTGTCCTTTATTAGAGCAATTCTGTTCAGCTCTTATCTGGGCTTCTTCAGATCCTCTTTGTTCCTATCTTTGCCTCCAGCACTGATTTCATGGCTGAGCTATGCCATGTTTTCTGCTTCTTCTGCTTATTCACATTCAATTCTCTCTTTTTCTCACCATCACCACAGCAAAAAGACTTAGTTTTTTTAATGCTCTCAATTTTCCGTTTCTCTTTCAATCAAATTCAAGAGATTTTGTTTAATACAGAAACAGATTACATATTTGTGGGCATCTTCTGAGACATCAGATCTCTTGTGCCGACATATACAGGCAAGCAGAGCAAGACCTATCTCCAGCCACGCTATTCTGTTTGAAATATATACTTTAGTATATATTGTATATGTACACACACACACACACATTGTATGACTTAATGGCTAATATTGTCTTCTGAATCTGTCATATAGAGCAAGCTATAGATCATATGTTTGTTGTTGTTTCTAGGGCTGTTGTTGTTCCCACCTGTCCCCCTAAAAACTCAGTTTGTGTATATGGAGATGTTCCCTCATTCCCATAACTATAATCTGTGAGGTTAGTTAGGCTAGGAAATAATGGCTGACCCAATGTCTCTCTGGGACAAGACAGTCAAGTGGAGACTTGCATCTAGTTGTTTTGGCCTAATCCAACATCTCACTATCATTCAGTACTAGGTCTGCATTGACAATTGCAGAGACACCTCACAGTTCAAATATAAAATGAGAACAGTTTCTTATATGTACAGGGTCTGTTTCTCCTCTCCTCTCCTAAGTGCTGCCTCCTTTCCCAACTCTTCGTTTCCTTCCAATTTCCCCATGTTGCTACTGCAATTCTTACTTCTAAGCTTCATTTCTCCTGCACTTAATACAGCAAAGAGACTTGAAAGAAAACATTTGAATAGTTGAACATGGGCAGAAAAGTCTCTGAGTTTATTGGGGAAAGGTTGGCTGGGGATTTCCAGCTGTCAGAAACAGCTTGCTGTGAATTTGGAACCATCCACATATGTCACTTTGGTAGGATACTACTTGTAGGAGTGCTTGCTCCCCATCTGCTCATCTTTTACATTTGCAAAATACAAATTTAATACAAAAGGCAGCATGCATCTTCATTACTATCTTCTCCCATGGAAAATGATTTTGTAATAGCCTACCTTCGAAGTGCTAACTGCTTGGGGAAGTGGGAAGCAGGAAGCAATATTATTCTTTCAAACCTCAGTGGCCAAATCAGAAAGGACTTAGCTGAGTTTCAACAGATTATGGCTTTATGGTTTATTCAAAGATTATTGCTCCAAAACTAGTCATCTGTATAAAATGAAAAAAACCCATTTGACAATATGAAAAAAATATCTGTTTGAAATCTGAGCGCCTTTTCAATTTGGCCTGGAATCTATCCTCCCCCCACAAACTGGGTAGAAGCAATGATGTTGAGGAACAGGAAGAAAAATTGCTACTAAGACAGCAATCAGATAAAAGAAATCTGAGTCCAGGGCAAAACTATAACCCGAGAAAACCTAAAGGGTAGCACATTCAGATTTGTAAGATTCTATTACTATATCTTTATTATTAAAGTAGCACTGATCTACATTCCGTGGTGGGATTCAGCCAGTTCGCACCACTTCGGCAGAACCGGTAGCTAATTTTTTGTTGCCCAGGCCCAGAATGGACTTCCGGAAGCGGCATCCACACAGAGAACCAGTTGTTCACATATTTGAATCCCACCATTGTCTACATGGCATTGGTTTCCTAGTCTGGTCTACTACAAAGGGCTGACACTTGTCAATGGTGGAGCACAAAACTCAAAGCTTTGGTCAACATTGTACTCCACATTCATTTTCTTCCTTTGTCACCAAGTTTATTTGTGTGGAGGAAATAAAAAAAAAATTATAATATAGAGGGCAGAGGGAATGACCTTGAAGCAAGAGTCGCTAGCAATGCCAATGAGAGAAAGTCAGTGGTCCAAGGTCACCTAGCCAGATTTGTGCCCAAAGAAAGACTAGAACTTTCTAGTCTTAATTACTAAACCAAACTGACTCATCAGTGTATGTATTTGAGTCCAAACTTTTCATGTTTTTTTTTACAAGTTCACTAAGCATGATTAAATGACCCATGCTATTTTCAACATAAATTTGAAGCAACCTTATACATACTGGCTAATTTTTCTGGTGTCATATACCAATAGTACTTCATTTTTTAGAAATTCTCAATGTGAATTTCAATCCTTTCGACCACATGTTTTCCCATTTGTTCCAACAATTTCAGGTCAACATGATTAGCTTATTTTAATATACACTCTTTCACTTATTCATCCTCCATTTCAAATTTCAGCAAGAGTTTATACCACAGGTGTCAAACTTGATCGTGTCACGTGATGTATCATGACGTATCACAACGTTTTTTGCCTTTGCGAAGCCGGGATGGGCATGGCCTGTGCGTGATGCATCTGGCCCGCGGGCCACCAGTTTGACACCCCTGGTTTATACAATTTGGCAATTACATGCATGTATATATAATTCAACTTCAAATGTTATCTTTTGTTGCTCAGTTCCAAATGTCCAGTGATCGACCTCGAATCTTTCTCCCAACTATGCTTACAAAAACCACTGAAAATTAAATCCCTCTGCAATTGTTCTCTTGATTTCATCTTATAGTCTCCATCTTCTTGTTCCCACAACCCTCAATAGGTCAACCATAACCATGCTGTTTCTTTCCTACAAAATGCTTCTTGTACTGACAGCCATAAAGAAACTTTTAGGCACAGTCTGGGTTTATACCTATTCCATATTCTCAATACATAATGTTTTCTAAAATCTTAACCTTAACTTTACTTTACTTTAGAAAGCCATGCCATCCAAACTTCAGATAATTCTCTTCTAATTCTAAAATTGTTTTATTTCTCAGTAGCACCCACTCTTTCATCCAAATCAAACAGCTGGTTGCAAAATACAGTTTTAAATCAGGAAATCCCAATCCTCCTTATACCTTTGCATTTTGGAGAACTCTGTATTCAACCCTTGGCTTTTCCCCATGCCGTTCAAACCTAGATATATCTTTCTGCCATTGTTAAATTGGTACGTTGATTCTTTGAAGACAAAAGAAAACATCATTTTAGGTGATACGGTCATTTTTAGAACAGAGATTTCTCCCAACAGTGACAATTGTAATTTCTCCAATCTTAATATGTCCTTTTTAATTTCATTCCATGTCATAACATAATTGTTTGAAATAACATACAGTTTATATTAATCAGACTAATATCCAAGTATTTTACTTTTTTCTCAATATTAAAACCCATTTTCTTCAACAATTTCATTTAATTTTCCATGTTCATATTTTGTGTTAATATCTTTATTTTTTCATTGTTAACTTAGAACCAGTAGATGCATCAAAATCCTATGTTTTTCTATTAATGTTTTTATTCCTTTCAGAGTGTCTCCCAAAATTATCACCAAATTGTCAGCAAATATCCACAATTTATATATTTACCTTTTAATGCTCACTCCAGCAATTCCCTCATATTGTCTTATGTTTCTGTTCAATACTTCCAAAGCTAATATGAATGACAAAAACATCTTTTGATTTGTCTCTTTCTGTATCTCACAATGTTTTTGTTAATTCTCCATTTGCAATTATCTCTGCCTTTTGTGAGGTATAAATCAAGTTTTTCAATTTAATAACATTCTCACCAAAGTCCATATTTGCCAAATATTTTAACAAGAGAGTCTTATTATTCAAATTGTCAAAGCCCTTTTCTGCATCAGAAATTTCAATGTAGTTTCTTTTTTCATTATGTTGTTCTAGATATTCCAAAGTGTCCACATTAATGCTCATGAATAAAGTCCTGTAAAACCATTTTCATTTGTCTTGACTAAAATCATTGTAATTAACTTATAATTATTAAAATTATTATTCAGTAAGGATAATAGTCAGTAATTTTTTGGTGAAGGTAAATCTTATCTTTCTTCAGGTATTAATGCTATATTAGCCTCTACCTATGTGGTAACTTTCTAGTCCATACGTTGCAATAATTTATCTTCAAATATTTAAAATAAGGGACTGGCCCACTATCTGGTCCAGGAGCTTTCCCTATTTTTGCCTTTTTTTTATGACTTCATAAATGTCCCCTACTGGATGTCCATTCATTGTTTCTTTTTTTCTGCAATCTTCAGTAAGTTTTTGTTTCTTTAAATATTTGTCAAACTTTATCAGAAAATCTTTACATAATTTATAATAATATTGATGGAATTTGTTTTTGCATCTTTGAGTTGTTGGTTAATATGCTGTTTCCATCTTATACATTTATTTATTTGTTCTAAATCCCCCCCCCCAATTTATATGACACCATTTCCCTGGCTTATTTGCAAATTCAGAATTCTTTTGTTTTGCAGTTTTACTTCTATTTCTCTTTACTGCTAATTTGGACAATTTCCAGGGTAAGAATTCAAGTAAATCTCCTTTTCCAATGCCTCTGTACAGTAACTTCAAATGGCTGCTAAACAAGCAGACAGAAAACAAGGACTGCCTATAGTTGATCTTTCCCAATTTGGATTGGGTCTAAAACAGGAACAGGAGGGGAAGTTACCTATGTACAACAAATAATATTTTCACAGATGTAGTGGCAGAGGATCTTAATTCAGATTCAGAGGCTTCCATCTCATATTTTTATACTTTTTAAAACGTTGAAATATGTAAGTTACAGATCCTTAAAATCCACTGAACTAGATTCTGTTCATAATTTCAAGCCTTTTTTCTGGCAGTCATATAGGCTGGAAAGATTTCTTTTCTTTCAAAACAAAGGCTGGAATATCACATCTAATGCAAATTATGTGCTCTGTTCTCATAATCGGAGAACACAGAATCCTGCTTTTTAGGCACTACTTTGGGGGGTTAAGTAATTAACAAGAAAGACCTTCTATGTCAGGCACTCAGCATGATACACTTTTTCTTGTAATCTTTGAAATGTATTCTGATTCAAAATGTAATGGCCTCAAGCTGAGCATTTATTCTCAGTATGTGATTCCTCTTCTAATAGGCCATTAATTTCAAAAGGCCCCCAACTACTTGAAAAATTCATTTAACCATAGTAAAACTGTGAAAGATACCTTTTATATGACATTAGAATTTTCATTCTGTATTACCTTTTCCAATGCCATTCAATTAAATTCACAAAACCACTACACAGCGCTGGATTTTTTTGAACTCTAGGGTAGAGATTAAAAGGGATGAAACTAATTTGCTGCAACTGGTCAGATGCTAGGTAGAAATCAGCCACTCTTTATGCAGAGAATGAAACCTGAAGGGCAGTACAAAATCCTCACTACAGAGAAATGTATATAATACTTTCTGGGATTTCTTTCTAGAGTTTAGATCCCAACTTTAGCAGGTCAGAATACAACCCAATGGTCTTTACAAATGAATTTCACTTGTGTGTCATGATCCCTACTTGAGTTTCAATCAAATATCAGGTGAAAAGTTACTCAGAAAGCTGCTCCTCTTACTGAGAGGAATCCCCCCCCCCAAGAGTAGTAAAATCAAAGCATCCATGATCTAACTCAGCCTTCTCCAACCTTTCTGGCTTTGTGGACTGATTGGGGGGTATGGTTCCATGCGAGTGGTGGGTGAGCATGCGCGTGCAATTCCATTTGTGCAAGCAGCATGCATGCATGCCCACCTCTCACACAAATGGAGCTGCGCATGTGCTTGCCCGCCTGCTGTGTGCGCAAATGGAACTGCATGCATGCACGTGCTCACCCACTATTTCTGCAGTCCGGTTCTGAACGGGCTACGGCTTGGTGATGGGCCACGGCCCGGGGGTTGGGGACCACTGATCTAATTGCATCATCTGCTAAAGGATTTTATTTATTTTCAAATATGAGTTCTTCTAATGCTTAAAGTCATAATTTGAAAGAAGAGCTTGGGAGAGCTATTGTAAATAAAGGCTTATATTTATTTGTAAAATGCTGAAATGATGGTTCCCCCAAGTGAAAGGGGCCAAGGGAAAGTTGCTGGGTCCAAAAGACAAGGTAGAAGTTATTTTTAAAAATCAGGCATGGGCAATCTTTTTCCTATCAAAGGATGAGTTCCCTCAAGGAAAGCCTCTTGCAAACCTCCTGCCAGTAACGATGGACAGAACTGAAGCAAAATAGAATTAGATTCATGTTGAAAGTGGTCTCACTTTCTCTCTCTGTGTGTCTTTACTTTCAGAATTCCTTTTCCCGAAAATAAAATAAAAGGTTGAATGCTTTTCTTCCTGCATGCACTTAAAAAAAAAAAACTTTTCCCTTTCTTTGCAATGTGTAACTAAGGATTAATTCTCGACTACAGCCCTTTTAAATTACAATTTCAGGCATGCCTTGTTCAAACAGGGGAGGGGTAGATTGTCCTTCCCCTATTGACGACAGAGCTGAGAGTGAGGAAGTAACTGAGGTCCTGAGGAGTGGAGTTCCTGGAAGGGCACTTCTGAGCGAAAAGGCTCCATGGGTGTCCTGGTCAGAGTTTCCAGAGGATAAATAACTACGTGATGATGGGAATGTCTTAAGAAAGATGGGAGAATGAATGTTGCATTCTTGGAATTGAATTTCACACATCTTAAAATTGCTAGAAACCCTGTTCTAGCTTACTGGATTGATAAGCTCTGGGTTCAGCTCTGGGACTGTGAATTTAAAGCAAACATACAGGTAGTCCTCAACTTACGACTGGTCAATTAACAACTGGTCGAAGTTATGACAGACTGACCTTGGGACTGCTTACAACCCATTATAGAAATTGAATATATAAATCAATAAATATATGAATAAACAAAATCCTGCTCTTGAGGTCTGAGTTTAAGGTGGATGGTGAAAAGCTACATACTACGTAGGAGGAAAACATTATTACCTCTTGATTTGGGGGGAAGAAATAAGTAATGTTGTAAATTAAGTGGACAGCAGCCTTTTATCTGGAAGAGATTCCTAAACAGGAGCCAAATAGGTCAAGTTGAAGGTGTACAGTTAGCATAGCAGAGAGGCAGGTTACAGCTTACTGCAGGGATGTGTCAGGTCTGCCATATTCAGCTTCTTCGCTTCACTGGCATCCTGCTGTAAATCACAAGGGAGGGGGGAGCAATGTGGGGCAGTAACATGTGGGCCTGGGAATGAGATGACAAATGGCAGGAGGAGAGACACATTGACAAGAACTAGAGGTGCCAAACTGGAATAAACCAGCCTCCAAGGACACCTGGCCTGGGAATTGAATGTGAAACTGCAGTGAGAGGTTCCCAAAACATCAAAAGACATCTCATTGGACACTGATGGACTGGTCAATGGGGGAGGGCCAGGGAAAGAGGAGAAAATGTAACACAGGAATATGCAGATCTAGCTTTACTTTCACTGCAATCACTTAACTTTAGTAAAAGAACCTATCACTTCACTCAAGTGGAGTCAAGGATCTTTCTTTCCTAAATGTCTAAGCTGGGGCAAGTCTGATAGGATGCGGAAATGGAAAGGTACCTTGAGTTGTCATAAGCACACAAATATTTTAGCAGATCCCAAAAACAAAATAAAGCTTTAAAGCAAACTGACTGGCTTTGTCACCTTTTCTTTCCCTTTGTGCTGTTTCTCTTTGTTTCACTCTATGTCAGTGTTTCTTAACTTTGGCTACTTTAACCTGTCCTGCCTTCAATTCCCAGAATTGAAGTCCATACAGCTTTCTCAAGATTGAGAAACACTGCTCTATGAGCTGTAGATGGAGATCCAAATTAAAAAAAAATGGGTTACATGAGTAAAATGATCTTGTGGCATTTTGGATTCTGATGAGCATCTTCTTTCAAAGTGCTACCATGATGATGACACATTGCTGCATCTCTCTTTCTCAGCACCAATTCAGTTTCTGGATCTATTTGTTCCTTCACCCTCACCAGCTATAGAAAAATGCTTGTACAGTTTCCTGTATGTTTGAAAGCCGCCATGACAAATTAGGGGAAGAAAAAGTATTGATAGACTCTACGTTGGTTAATTGTTGAGAGCCACTGACAATATTGTGAATGTTAGGAATGGTTCCTGAGACTGAGGCTTGCCAAGAGATAATAAATTCTTATGTCACAATTCATATGGCAGCTTTCCAAGGATGGAACAAGATTCCTTTTGACATGGAGTTGCCACCAAGATTTTGCTACAAGCTACCCGTGCTGCGAATGTTAAAGTTTATCCTTAGGCCAAGCATCTGAGATTTGACAAATATTTCTTCATTGCAGAGACAGAGAAATGTTGGGGGTTTTCTTTTTGAATTAGTTTTCTGCAGAATATCAATGAAAATGAAAAGCTGTTTTCTGTTCTAACATCTTCCTGGTATTTCTCTGATCTGAATGGTCACTGCTCTCAGTGACATCGTAGTGTGCTTTATTTGCAGAGAGTGGTTAGGTTATATTTTTAATGTAATAAACCATCATTTGAATGTGTTTTCTCCTCTCTGATGTAATGTCCAAATTCTGTAATGGCTTGTGAATAGCATAAACATGCCAGCAAAAGGGACTTAAATTTCTCATCTTCTGAAATTCTAATAGCAATAGCACTTAGACTTAAATACTGCTTCGTGGTGCTTTACAGCCCTCTCTAGGCGGTTTACAGAGTCAGCCCGTTGCCCCCAACAATTTGGGTCCTCATTTTACTGACCTCGGAAAGATGGAAGGCTGAATCAACCTTGAGCCTGGTGAAAGTCGAACTCCTGGAGTGAGCAGTGAGTTTTAGTCTGCAGTCCTGCATTCTAACCACTGTGCCACCGTGGCTCTAATGACAGAAGAGAGAGTTTGTTTCTCAACAGAGTTTTATTTTGTTTCTCAAAAATAAAGAAAGTAAACATACATCACTGGAAGAAGTGGGTGCTTAAAGATGACCGATGTCTTTCTCTTACAGCTCATCTGAACCAGCATAGGGATGTCCCACTTCGTGGAGGACATGAATGTATGCCTTCCTCCTCAACTTGCCTGTAGTGCACTACATAACAACTTCTGGCTGTCTGTACATATTTCATTTCTTCTTCGTTTCCCCCCCCCCCAACCTCAGCTGGCATAGTCAGCATGCCGTGCTTGTTCCTGATGTGGGTAATGTGTGCTAGGGCAAGCATGCTTGCCCTGCTTTCTGATTGCTGTCCTTCACCGACTGTTGATCCAGAGCTGCTGAAGCAGTGAAAAACTGCACATTCAGGGAAGGGGGGGGGGGAGAGAATTGTACTTCAAAACAAAAAATAACAACAAATAAACAAATCTCTAGTGCAGTGGTTCTCAACCTTGGCAATTTTAACGTTAAGGTGTGAAACTCTTAAACAGCTCCCAGGATTCCCCAGCTAGCATGGAGAAGCCAGAGGAAAGAGAGGTTGCAAGAGGGATGAAGGGGGGGGGAGGAAAAGAAGAAAAGAGCGTCCTGTTTGTGTGTGTGTGTATGTGCCATGCAGGTAAGAGCAGCAAGGAAGCTAGCAAGCTTCACATCTCTTCCTAACCATCCCAAAGAAGGAGGAGGAGAAAAAAACCCTCTCCCCTCTCAGCACTCAACCACACCTCCAAGTTCACTTGTTAGGCTTACAGGTAGTCCTCAACTTATGACCACAACTGGGAATAATAATAATAATAATAATAATAATAATAATAATAATAATAATAATAATAATAATAATAATAATAATAATAATAATAATAATAATAATAATAATAATAATAACAACAACAACAACAACAACAACAACAACAAAACAACAACAACAACAATAATAACAATAATTAATAATAATTAATAATAATAATTAATAATTAATAATAATAATAATAATAATAATAATAATAATAATAATAATAATAATAATAATAATAATAATAATAATAATAATAATAATAATAATAATAATAATAATAATGTTGGAAGGAACCTTGGAAGTCATCTAGTCCAACCCCTGCAGGAAACCCTATACCATTTCAGACAAATGGCTGTCCAGTCTCTTCTTAAAAACTTCCAGTGTTGGAGCATTCACAATTTCTTGAGGCAGGTTGTTCCACTGATTAATTGTTCTAACTGCCAGGAAGTTTCTCCTTAGTTCTAGGTTGCTTCTCTCTCTGGTTAGTTTCCATCCGTTGCTTCTTGTCCTGCCTTCAGGTGCTTTGGAGAATAGCTTGACTCCCTCTTCTATGTGGACTAGAATTTCTGTTGCTAAGCAAGTCAGTTATTAAGTGAGTCATGCCCAATTTGTTTGCCACAGTTGTTAAGCAAATCACTGCCATTGTTAACTGAATCACGTGATTGTTAAGCCAATCCAGCTTCCCCCATTGACTCTGTTGGTTGGAAGCTGGCTGGAAAGATTGCAAATGGCGATCCCATGACCCTGGGATGCTGGAGAAATACATCAGAAATACATGCTGGATGCCAAGCATCCAATTTTTGATCACTTGACCGTGGGTATGCTGGAACACTTGTAAGCGCAAGGACCAATCATAAGATACTTTTTTTGTTGCCATTGTAACTTTGAACAGTTGCCAACCAAATGGGTGTAAGTTGAGACTACCCGTATTGAAGTTTTTCTAAGACGCTTGCAAGCCAGAGCTGGGAAAGGGGATTTCTTCAGACCAATGTCAGCTCAAGGTTATATGGTACCCCCAGGTCCCATTGACTGATGGTGCTGTCTCTCACCAATACAAATATTTGCATTTTTAAAATAATTCAGAAGGAGGGGCGGCATTGGCTAAGCTTTGGTGCTCCAGACCAGTAGCTACCTAGCCTTAGTCCAAAGCCAGCTATGCTATACACCAGGGTGCCAATCTTGGCAACTTTAAGACTTGTGGACTTCAACTCCCAGAATTCCCTAGTCAGCCATTGAAACTGAAGTCCACAAGTCTTAAAGTTGCTGAGGTTGGACACCCCTGATATAGACTAACCACAAGGTCTGGGGGTGGGGTGAATCTGACAACAGTTGGTCAGTTTCCTTTTTGTGGCTCAAACGATAACAAGAAGGGTGAACTAATGCTTCCATCACTGGTCCACTGCTCATTGCAAACAAGGTCTCTAGCATGGAGCAAGAGATTGGACTACTGTAGATGACTTCTAAGGCCCCTTCCCAGGGTTTGATTGAATGACTCCTAAATGAAATTACTCATATATATGGAAACATAAATTAGAGCCTCTTGTAGCTGCTATCTAGATAGAACATGGGGCAACTTTCATTGTCAAAGACAATGATTTCTTAAGCTGGTATGAGTATGGAAAGCAAGCAGCTTAAAGCTATTGAATTGCCTTAGACAGTCTTTCCTATATATACAAATTCTAAGTTTCATAATGTGGAGGCTCTGAGCAATGAGGTTGGCCTAGCATTTAGCTAGATATCTTATAGATCAATCTTGTAGATATCTGCCTCTATGTATGTGAATGGACACATCCGTTCCCTCACCCACACAAAGGTAAGCATGTCTACAGCATTTTTCCCACTGCAGAAAGCCGTGTTGTACTTCCTTTTACAAGCTTGACATTTTGGCTGCTAAATTTGTCTTGCTTCTCTTTGAGAGTTAGAAATGATTAAGACACTTCTTTCCTAATTGCACAATCAAAATAAATTATGGCCACAAACTGGAAGGCGTGGACAATTGTGGGCGCATTTTGGGTTCCAAGATAATGTCCAAGGGTAAATTGTTTTCATATAAATTGCATACTTAAATAATTGCTTTTAAAACGCCCATGTATTTCTTTGTGCAAAAGCATCGATGTTTATAGTCTTTTTTTTCCCCACTCCAAAAAACCCAACCGGGAAAAAAATATATCACAAACTGCAGCAACAAATTAAATTGCCCAGTTACATATTAAAATGTTGCCCTAGGTATATGCTGGCTGTGCTCAGTCATCAGCTCTTTACCCAAAAATGGCAATAAATCTGGATGAGATCTTTACATTCTGAATTGCTACTGGGTATCCAACTGAACAAGTGTTCATTCCTCTCGAATTACTGACAAGCTATGTTGTGTTATCTGCTTAATTTGAACATAATACAATATGTCTAATGGAGTTCCTCCTTTCCCCCACCTTCTGAAGAAAATAAACACCTTCGAAGAAATAAATGACTTCGCTGACAGAAACACAACTCCTGCTGAGATTTTACATTGCAGGTACGCATGACTTAAATAACCGATAGGTGGGTCATATCTGCAGATAATTCATATTGTATAACAAATCCAATCTATTCAATTTGTCTCAGTGAGTATGTCACGCAGTCAGTGGGCTACCTTAATGGTCTACATCAATGTTTCTCAAACTTGGGCACTTTAAGAAGAGTGGGCTTCAACTCCCAGAATTCCCCAGCCAGCATGCTGGCTGGAGATTGTGGGAGTTGAAGTCCACACAACTGAAAGTGGCTGAGGTATAGAAATGCTGCTATAGGGAAAGAGGAAAGGCATAACTTATATGGAAAGATAACTCTCCTTCAGAGAAACATAACAACTCTGTTGATGCTAGCATAGAGGCTTTGGAGTAGAGGAAGCAGCCTAGGAATCCCGAAGAGGCAGGGAAAAATAAATCTAAAAGCAATTTTTTCTTTTTGTGGTTAGCATATGGAAACTGGGTGATTAAAATAAACCAAAGTGTTCATATTAGAAAGTTGGCACCCCTCATCTTCAGATTTGCTATCCAAATAGATAAATATTTGGGTTTTGCCTCCTGTCTGCTGCTTTGGTGCAACATCTCTAAACATTGCATTATGCTGCTGCTTCAGACCGATCTGACACCATACATATTGAGGTTGAAAATGTCAGTCACTCTGCAGAGCTAGTTCCCACCCTCTCTTGATTTCTTTTTCAAAATGACTAGAAAAGAGAAAGTAACCCCAGGTGCTGATTTCCTGGCATCTCAGTTGTCTAGTAGGCCTTTGTGATGGAGTGCCTTTTTTGTTAAGAGAAAGAGAAACAGAGAGAGAGGGGGAAGAAAGAGAGAGAGAGAGAGAGAGAGAGAGAGAGAGAGAGAGAGAGAGAGAGAGAGAGAGAGAAGACATTACACTTTGCAGTGTATATGAATGAACCTCATTCATACATTTAGAAATGAAGTTGTAGAAGGTTTCTTTCCTCCGTCCCCTCTCTTCTGTCCTGTTCTATTTGTTCCTTCAATTCTTCTTTGTAAGAGTGGGATGAACACACACATGTATACTAAGGAAAGCATCCATCTTCTACTAAAGAGCAGCATGTTTTTGCTGGCTGGGGAATTCTGGGAGTTGAAGTCCATCCATCTTAAAAGCTGCCAAAGTTGGGAAACATTGCCCTAAGGTTTCTGCAGCTGCTGCTGCTTCTGCTGCTCAACATCCAGCTGCTATCTTCACATTCTCTATTGTTGTTTTGCACAGCTAGCCTTGCCAATAGATCCTGGCCCCAAAGTACAGTCCCCCAGCCAGACACTTCATAGCTTTAGTTCCTTAGGACTGCTAATGAAAGCTGGTAAGTGTTAATAATAATCAGCTCTCCATCATGGTCATGATGTGTAAGTGCAGAAACTCTACAATGTTGTCTGTGCAGATCAGTGGTGGGAAACATGTAGAAAGCCGTGAGAGAGAACGTAATCTCATAGTACCTCAGCCAATGGGGAACGAGGAGGGATGGGCAGCCGATGTAGGGGATGTATAAAGATGTTGATTTGAGATGATGAACTTTGGAGAGAACCAAGCCTTGATGGCTTCTCCTCGCTTATAGCAATAAATGAAACAAGAAGGTCTTAACTATGTCTTGGCTGGTTATTGGTCAGGTGAGTTTGCCTCTGGTTGCAAAGGAAAGTGGCCTGGAGCACTTAACACAACCCAGCATCAGTCGGAAGGGTCTTTGGTGTTTCTAGCCCAAACCTTAAATTTGGAAAGTTCTGAGTTGCCTGCCTTCCAAAATGGTTCTATGATTCCCACTACTCAGTTAATGGCTGAATATGGATTTTGATAGAATGTTTAATTAAAATTTCAACAGAGTTCCAGTTTTAGCTGATGTCAAGCTGCAAATTTCCGAAGCATAAAGCCGTTTCTGCCACTGTTAGATTTCATTGATTGATTTTACACAGCATAAACTTGTCCTGCAGCAAAGTGCCACATGGTCTGATTTCACTGTCCAACTTTTTCTTCAATCATCTCTTTTAAAGGCAAAGCCACCTATTTCTCCAGCTGGCAGGATTCACTGATATCATGGCTGGCAATTATATCTAAGAGCAGAACTTGGCCCTTGTAGTATACATTTTGCTATAATAGATGGATGTCAATTTAACCTGGTGTTTTGCTTTCAGATAGGATTGCTTAAGGCTGGCAGGGCCTAGGAGTACAGAATGATCCTGTTGTGACTGCTTGCTTTTCGTGGACCGCTGAATATACAGAGGTGCTCCAGGATCTGGAGTTGGGAGGTTAGATTGCCTGTTGGGAGGTTTTTGTTGATGGCTTTGTCTGGATTTGTCCTTTGGAAGCATTGTATTTTTTTTAAACTTTTGTTAATATTCTTTGTTACTGTTGTATTGTATCTCATGTTCCAAACCAGCAACTTTAAGATTTGTAGTCTTCAACTGCCAGAATTCCTCAGCCAGACATGCTGGCTGGGGAATTCTGGGAGTTGCGGTCCATAAATCTTAGAGTTGACAAGTTTGGAGGCCCCTGTTCCAATAATGCAAAGGTATTCTATTGTACTTCTTATGGTCTGAAACATTTGTAAAGTGCAGAATTGCCACACTGTAAGTATAATCATATCGTTCCAGTTTAGATTCAATAGCGTGCTGGATCAACATGGCAGCATTCCTGCCCATTTACTAACTGTTTGATGTAACAGTTTAGGAGCTAGGAGGCAATGGAATTCCCAATGGAAAGGGCTACTGGCATGTAGAGATCATTTACACATCAGTGACCCCTTTCCTTGCTCACTTAAGGAGTAAACAATGCTGGCACTAAAGTTCCCGGCATCCACCAAAAAGTGTTAGAATGTTATAATGATGCATATGAATGATGGTTTCTTTGTTTCCAGAGGTCCTTGCTTTGCATTGAGGCAAAAGGTTTGTTCCACTATTAAACTCTGCATCTTGCTTTGGGAAAGATATTCAAGTGCCAGGACCTGTCTACACCTGCAAAGATTAAAATCATGCAAGCCATGACAGTATTGAAGAAATAAATGCTGGGCAGTTATGTAGCCAGGTGATAAGTAGAATACCGCTTGTGCAGCATGCGGCCATGAATATTTGTAGCATTTTAGCCTCAAACTGTTTTGTTCGCCTATTCCCCAAAGCCTGCTCCAGATAGCACACAATAGAAATTTGTAACTGGGGAAGGAGCACTGGCATGCAACCCATCACTACAGAAAGAGCCGCTGTGTTGGCTGAATAGCCTCATTAAGGAATAGCAGCACATCACTCCCGATGAACAAGAACAATAGCAAGTACAGAAACCAAGCTGGTTTGGTAGGAAACACAATCTGTGAAGGGAAAGAATTTATGCTTCCGTCACTAGGATGTTGAATTAGCTGGAGGGATGGTGGGAGAAAAATAAACAGGACGGCAATGTTTGCCCCACAGTGTGTCGCGTTTCTGAGAATTAGGAGTGTAGAAATAAACGGCAGAGCTCCAATGTTAGAAAGGCTGAGGCCTGGGGAACTGAATAGAAATATGTCATATCTCTGTGGTTCTTTATAACATCCCTTTCTGTTCGTTAGAACATTTCTGATGGTGGATCAGACTGTCGAGCCATGCTAGTTATGCCCAAGGATTTTTGTCATCTGATGGATTACAGCGTCCTCCATCTTTGCATTACCACTTTTGTAGTTATTTTGCATTTTAATTTTTCTTGAAATTTAATAAGGTGGCATTAAAAATGATAAAAGCGCCTCTGAGACAAAGTGAACATAATACACATGGGGCATTTCTGAATGGCTTTCTGAGCTACATTGAATATTTCCGAGCATTTTTAGGAGAGCTTTCAATGCATTAAATGGCAATAGATAAAGGAGGTCCATTTGCTATTCTACTGTTCTGTATATAAGGACACCAGACAGACTCTTATATGTCCTGTCTTGAACAAATTTTCAGTTAGGAAGTGCAATTTCTATTTAATGCCACTGCTCTCAGAAAGGACTCGAAAATAACCTCTCAAGTCACTCGGTTCTGTGCCTCAATTTTTCCAATACACCATATCATTGCTTACAATTGGAACTTCTGATATTTTTTTATTTGGATTTATTTTAGTATCTATGTTCTCAATTATTTCAAGACTCTCTTATATGTGTTTTTCTCTTATACACATACACACACACGCATATATAGAAGGATGAAATACTTCTTTTATTCATTATCTTGCCTGTATCTGGCCTTAGGGCTATAATAAATAAGTTTGAATTTGATAAAGGGGGTGGAAGTGTTGCCGCAGCTGAGCATAGTGTGTTTGGATTAGATTATTTGACAACATTACCAAGTTGTTAACCAAGTCTTGGTCCCTGTTTTTGGACACCATGGCTCAACTGAACAACATACTGAACAATTTTGCGAGACCCTTTAGCATTATTGATAGAATAAAGCATGGAAGTGGGAGACATCCTGGTTTATGACATTGGCTGGGTATTTTCTCTGAAGCTAATCTACTTCACAGAAGTATCTCTATTCAAACCTGAATAGAGGATACTCAAGTCCTGAGTACTTTCTATATAAATGTAACAAATATCAAATAAGCTCCAGTGAGTAAGTGCAATGAGCATTTCCTTTAGAAAAAGATACCTTTAGAAAAAGATATCTTCAAAAGTTTTGGGGAAAGTCTTCAAGACCAGAAAGATATGTTTCCAGGTAGATCTGAATCTTGTTCATTTCTTTCCAGGTAGAACTTGCCTGAAACTTCTTTTTTTTTTTTTTTGGCATAACTTGAAATACTTAGACAGTTTAGCTTAACAGGATATAAGAATAAACATCAATGAGCTATAAAGTGAGATTAATCATCTACAGGGAAAAGGCAGAGGCAGTTATCAGAGCTCAGAAGAAGAATATGAACATGATGCATTAACACAGACTGTCCCCAAACCATAGCAAACCTTTTTTGTACATATTTATCATTTATTTATTAAACTCATATTTCCCCTTTGAACTACCTAAAATGCTCAAGGCAGCTAGCAGCAATAAAATATATTTTAAAAAGCAAATCAATGTAAAATGTACCCATAAGATAAGAAATAAAGTACATCCACAAGTTAAAACCTACTTTAGTGAAGAAGTCAGTTTAAAAGCCTAACGGTTGTTTGAATGAAACAATTTTTTTGGCTTGTGGGTTGTGAGACATGAGAAGTAGAGAAAGCCTCTTCTTCCCAATTTGACAGGATGTTCCAGTGGGAGCAAGGTTTGAGCTGACTGGTCCTAAGTCATTATCAAACACTATTCATTTGAAACCGTACTTGGCCTCCTCCTATTCCATACTGCTTCATAACACTTGAGTGCTGGTCCCACAGAACCTGGTATTGTGTTAATGGTTGTGATCTGAAAGCCTTGGGTCCTATAGTTTGCAAGGTTCTCACTAAAATTAATAGTTACAATGCTTCAATGGGACATATGCCACTGATTAGCACTTGGTATGGCAATCATGAAGACCTTGGAAAATAGGTTTAAATATCTTGATGTGTTTATATCTATAAAGATAATAGAAATGCAAGCCATGATATTCACTGTGACATTCTGTGGAAGCGCGGTTGGACTTTAAAGAAGCAGGATAGGAAGAGTATTGATGCTATTGAACTTGGTGTTGGAGAAGACTCTTGAGAATACTGTGGACAGCTAAGAAAACAAAACAATGGATCAATGAACAAATCAACCCAGCGTTCTCATTACGCTCAAATTATCCTACTTGGGACACACTATGCAAAGATCTCTGAAAAAGGTACAATGCTTGGAAAGGTGGAAGGAAAGAGAAGAGGGTGACCAGCAGCAAGATAGATGGACTCTAAGCAGTAAGGCAGACACCATTGAGAGACTTGGAAAAAAAAGATTAGGGATAGATCATCATGAAGAAAATATATGTGGTTGCTAGATGTTGAAAAATGACTTGATGGTAGATAATCCAGAAATAAATCAAATGTAGGCCTATTGCACTCTAGTTCTGTCTGGGGCAGTTTAATCCCATCTGGAATTAAAGATGGGAAATCCTGGATTGGACAGCCAATCTCTGAACCCAAAGCCACTCAGTAAATCTTAGCCTGAGCCTCTTCCTCTCCACTGAGATACTACAGCAGGGGTCTTCAAACTTGGCCCTTTTATGACTTGTGGACTTCAACTCCCAGAATTCCTCAGCCAGCGTGTCTGGCTGAGGAATTCTGGGAGTTGAAGTCCACAAGTCATAAAAGGGCCAAGTTTGAAGACCCCTGGGTTAGGTAAAATCCTAATGTAGAGATAGCGTTTAGCTGTCATTTTCTTCTTACAAGAAACACATGCTAGCTTATGTTGCAGTACATGCTCCAATGTAATTACATTGCAGTAGTTGCTGGCTATGTGTTTGTGTGTGTGTGTGTGTGTGTGTGTGTGTGAGAGAAAGATTGCTACTTTTCAGCTTCAGTTGAAGCTGACTGTTGAGTGGTAGCTCCTGAGTGCTGAATTTAGTCCCAAACGTGCAGCAGTTGCAAAAATAACATCATATACATTATTCAAGCAGCCCTTGATTAAACCTGAGTTTTGCTGGTGGTTGGCTTATAGAGCTGAATTGTCAGGGCAAGCAAACAATTGAGGAGACTAATTTAAGAAGCATCACAGATATTTCTGGGGGTGAAAGAGACACTAACAAGGTTGGGCAGATATTTAGAGTACTGAATCAGTGGCTGGAAATGTTCCAGTGTGGGTGTGTGTAGCAGCAAATGTCACTGAACTCATTCAAATGTGCTCACTCTCTTTCTGCAGGCTGCCTTCTCTCTCCTTCAGTAAAAAGAGCCTGAGCAGCGAGCAGCAGAAGGTTGGTTAAAAGAGGTATGGTTTAAAAAGAAATAACCAATATCACAAAATTATTACTGTAATAAATAAACCAAAAGAGGGAAAAACGCATGCATAAGTACAGACGTCAGAATAAAATCCATGCAACGGAACCATAAAACTCATATCAGAAGAGGGCTAAATGTGTGTCATCAGTCTCTTTTTAAAACTTGCTGTAGCAGAGAAAAATGAAGCCATTCGTGGGAGGGAATTTCCAAGTGCTGAAGAATGCCCTCCCGATGGTTATTTCTAGGAAGAGTCCCTCCTTCACAGCACATACAATAGGCTTTGGCTGCAGACGTCAACATATAAGGACTTCAACATATAAGGACCACTATTCCTTTAAGCCAGGGGTCTTCAAACTTGGCCCTTTTATGACTTGTGGACTTCAACTCCCAGAATTCCTCAGCCAGCATGCCTAAAAGGGCCAAGTTTGAAGACCCCTGTTTTAAGCACATAGGTCCCAAAGTGGAAGGGGACGTATACATAATAACAAGCATTTAAAATTAAAGGTGGAACTATCCTGGGAGCCAACAGAGCTTAGCCAGCATAGGAATTACAGTATATGTTCCCTTGTGGAAGCATCGCACAAAAGGCCTTGGCTCTTTTTGGTCAGGATCCAGACCTGAATAGAGTACTATGACCGCACTGATTGCACTTGTGATTTTATTTATTTATTTCATGCATTGTTGAGGCCATCCAGCTCAAGCAATATGACTCTGGGTGGAATACAAGTAAAAGAAAACATTGCCAAAAAATAAAAACACCCCACACATCATTTAAACAACAACATATAAAATGGGAAACCAAAATTGGATAATTAAAAATCAAAAGGGGAAATCTGCTTAGGGAGGCAACTGGACCTAAGTGCCTGAGGGAAAAACCATATCTTAACTGCTTTTTTAAAGGCAAACAGAGTTGGGGCCTACCATATATGTAAGGTTTAAGATGCCAGTGCATCAATCCTGGCCCTGTTTGACCTTTTGGCAGCTTTTGATACGATCAATCACAGTATTCATCTGAACCAACTCAAAGGGATATTTGAATACGGTAAGTAGTAAGACTGAGGGCAAGGTTTTGTGATGTTTCTCCTCCTTCTTCCAGAATCAGTTCTTGATGGTGTTGGTAAAAAAAGGGAAGGCTCTAGACCCTACTTTGAGGAGTAGTTTCAAGTCTCTGTGCCCATCACACTCCTATTAACTCCTACCTGAACCCTCTGGGAAAGCTCATCTACAGGCATGGAGTGAGATGTCATCAAAATACTGATGATGCTCAGTTGTACATCTACAATCCTGGTCAATCAAATGATGCAATTACTGCACAAAATGGACCTGCGTAAAGGTATCTACAGTAAATTATGGCTGCTATTTGCTCTTCAAGAGGAGCCATGAGTCTAGAGGACCCCCAAATTCCATATGAGATCTGTCAAGGCAATGTAATCCCATCAAGAACTAAAGAAGGAAAATCTCTGCATTGTACAATCCACCACAGCTTCAGAAGGGCTGAATCTGTGCTGGTTTCCCCCCATCAAGAACCTTAGAGCTTCCAGACACTGAGAAAGAACCTCAAGGCATTAGTTGGAGAGCCTAGGGTTGACATGTAAAACTATTATCGGCATACTGATGATGACTCAATTCCTCAATTAATCAGAATAGAGCTGGAAGGGACCTTGGAGGTTTTCTAGTCCAATCCCCTGCTCAAGCAGGAGACCTTATACCATTTCAGACAGGCGGCTGTCCAGTCTCTTCTTAAAAATCTGCAGTGATGAAGCACCCACAATTTCTGAAGGCAAGCTGTTCCACTGGTTAATTGTCCTCAATGTTAGGAAGTTTCTCCTTATTTCTAGGTTACTTCTCTCCTTGATTAGTTTCCATCTATTGTTTCTTGTCTTGCCTTCTGGTACTTTGGAAAATAAGTTGTGCCCCTCTTCTTTGTGGCAGCCCTATTCAAACAGATGGCCTTGTTCATCGTTCTCATGAAGATGTTAAACATGAACAGGGAGAGAATCCAATCTTTAGGAACCTCACAAAGCAAGGGTAAAACTTCCCTCCACCTCGATCAACTCAAGTGATACCAGCTCCGAAGGAAGGAGAAACACAACCATAAGAGTATTTGTCCCACTATTAACCCCTTGAGCCATTCTATAAGGACACTATGATTGATGTTATCAAAGATTACTAAAAACTCAAGGAGGGCCAGAATGGATGTACTACCTCTATCCTGGTCCCATCACAGGTCATCAACAAGTGTGATCTGTGATGTCTTCATATTATGCACATATTTTAAACCTGACTGAAAGAGAGCCAGGCAATCTGTTTCCTTCAGAAGACTCTAAAGTTTGGCATGACCAGCTTCTCCATAACCTACACTATTTAAAATCTATCCATGCTAAATATTTTGCAGTATTTGTAATTCACATTAGATGATTGTTGGAGAAATACACTACATTCCTGAATTTGTCAACTACATCCAGCTCCTGATATTCCTCAGTATTTGTCAAGCTTTCTAAAACAGTAGTTGAAGAACTTTCACTATTTTAATCCTCCTTTTTATATATAATTGAATTGGTTTCATGATCATGATACCCCAAAGTGTTGAGATTGTATTTTGTTCACCCAGTCTCAGATACCTGTTGTAACATGCTATAGATGTCTCTTTGCATGGAAGAGTGAGGACTTCTAATCAACTCTTACTACAAAAACACATTTGTTTTACAGAGAGTCAAATTCTTCTAAAGTATTTCTTGAGTCTAACTTAGCATTTTCTGCATGTCTATTAAAATGAGCAAGCAGGAACGAATTTGTAAGACCGAAGGACAATTTGCTGAGTTCTGAGTCGCAAAGCAAGAAATTTCTCTAACTACATACAGTATCTGCTACATGAAGATGTCTTAATTGAAGTAGCCTGAGGTCTGTTTTGAACATATGCTTCTAATTTGGGAACATTTGCTTATTTATTGGAAAAGGACTCTATGCTAAAGCCAGATGTTCAGCTGCAGGGGACATTTTGAAGAGCATCTGCTGATACTCCTACAAGGCCAAGGTCCTTCCACAAGGCCAAGGCATTTCCCACCGCACACATTCTTTTCTCTGAACCCAGCTGTCTTCTGCTTCAGAGCAAGTTGTCATCACATTTTCCTACACAATCAGAAGAGTTTTATTGTGGAGATGTAACAAATAGGGTATCATCCTTCTTCCCCACAGTTGTGAAAAATTCTGGAAGTTTTGTGTCTTAGACTGCTTTTGAAAGAAGCCCTAGGTAAATGATGGCATTCTGTAACTTTAAAATGTGTTATGTGTGGATTGATCTCAGTTTAAGCATTTAAACAGTTTAAGCATTTTGAATCCACTTGGGTCCTTCAGAAAAAGGCAACTAGAACCTTAAACATGTGAGGTAGCCCTGGGTAATGTACTGAGGCAAAACAATAAAACCATTAGTACAAAATGGTACGACAAAAACCAAATGCTAAACATAATAAAATAGCTTTATATTTTAAGCTAAATAGCCAAGGAAGGGATAGTGATCAACGGCGGGCAAGATGTTTAAGAGTTAGCTTTCCCATTGGTCTTCACCAATTCTTGAATTGGCCTCATTTTTTACCTCATCATTTGGCCTCTTTTCCTCCATTCCCAATCACTGCAGTCACCTGACCTCTCCTCTTAATAATAGATAACAGAGCCTGACAGATTTTGCAAAACTTGAAGTTGATCTTGGAGAAGGGAAAATATCACATCTACAGATGGTCTTAGCCCACCTCACTTATGGGCTCTGTGCTTGCTTGCCTTCATGTGAGAAGTACTGAGACATTTCTGGGCTGAAAGGGGGCACCTGGTTGGGGCCTCCTTTCATGTCCCCATTAAATTGCCCACTGAAGTAGTACCCATCTATTTACTTGAAGTTGCCCACTTTCGAACTGCTGGGTTGGCAGGAGCTGGAGAGAATGATGGGAGCTCGCCCCGTCATGCAGCACACTCAGGTCTCAAACACAGGATTGCTGATTGTCAACCCAGTGCCCTAACCATGGGCTTTGTGCACAATATGAACAGCATTGCTAAGACACAGCAGGGAAAAAAATGTAATTAGTTCAAAGTGGAAAAAGGCCATTAAAATGTTAGGGTTCTCTCCTGGCAATAGTGAGGATAGGGGAAAAAAATCCCAAATCACTGCCCTGGACTAAAGAGAATGCATGGTGGATGGTGTAATCTAAACAAAATATTCCTTTTAGTATGTTAAGCAATAGTAGAATGTCTATGAAAATAGCCATTGTAGATTTTATTGTTTTTCATTCTCTCTCTCTCCGCGCATTATTTTCTAAAGAACAAGGAAAATCAATTGCATCTCTGAATGGAATAATGGTATGGATGCTGTAGCTATCCTTCTACATCTGTAATGGGGCTATTAATGATTGTGGAAATTGATAGTGACAGAGAGAGTCAGACCAAACACTTGTAATGTCATGAATCTAGCAACAACAGGAACAGCAACAAAATCTTCTTTTCCCCTTAATCTGTTATTGTGATACTGTTAAACCTCCTGTTTAATTCAAGCCAGCATTTAAAATTATGCTCTGCAAGGAAGCAAATATCTGCTTCCTGTCTGCATTGCTTAGGATATACCAAACTCAATCTCGGCCACTGTGTGTTTAGGAGAGAGAGGAGGAGGAGGAGGAGGAGGAAGAAGAAGAAGAGCAAGAGGAGGAGGAGGAGGAGGAGGAGGAGGGAGGAGGAAGAAGATACATGAAGCTAGAATGCAGACATAGTTAGACTAGACTTTTTTAAAAATATATATATATTATTGATTTTTTAATATAAACATCTTGATATTTGGTAAACAGTATATTGTCTGGGTTTATATTTACAAAGTAATCACTATCTGTTAATTTCTATATTTCAAAATCCACACTATAACTTTGCTTGATTTTCTCTTCTTCCAATAATATTCTCTTTGCAACCTAAATTAATACAATTCTTATTAATTTGATAGGTAACAATTAAATATAAGGATTTTTCTAAAATTTCTACCAATAATAATCTCATCAATATTATGCTTCTTTTCTATCTGGTCATCTTGGTTGCCTCGTCACAAATCCTGTTTACAATTCTTATTTAAATTTATTTTCCCTACAATGTTCAAAACATTTCTACTGGTTAAAAATTTCCCAGAATTAATTACTTTAAAGTATTTAAATCTATTTTCATATCTTAAAAAATAAGTAAGAAAAAGACAGAAAAGAAAGACATAGAAAAAGAAAAGATGTGAGAGAGAAAAAGAAAAAGAAAAAGAAAAAAGAGAAAAACGGAGAAAAAAAGAAAATAATATACTACTTAAAATTCGTATCCCTCTTGAATTAGTATACACTTATTTCCAAATTCTTTCTGTTCTTTTTACCCGTAATTAAACCTATGTTTAATCTTTAAATGCTCCATTTAATAAATCCAATCATCTAATCTTTAACTCTATTCAAAACATTTTTTCCCATTTTTAGTTATCCATTGGAATTTTCTTAAAATCAAGTACATTTAAATATCTAAAACATTTTCTTTATGTTAATCATCCCACACATTTTTATAGTTCTCATATTGAAAAAGAAAAGAAAAAAAGATACTGTCTTACTTAGAGAGTTCATCCCTCTTAAACTAAAATCTTTCAATTTCTTCAGCCATATTCAAACAAGTGTTTAATTTTTAAATATTCCCTCTGATACACCCCATCTTCTAATTCCTCAATTCTCACTTTAGCCCTCTTCTTTTGCCATGCATCTCTCCCAATCAATATATTCTGTTGCATCAAAGAGTCTTTCCATAATCTTGTAAATGTTCTTGTGGATATAATAGACAAATCAAACATCATGTCTTTGTAAAAAGATTTTGCCCCTTCATATTCATTGAAGATTTCTCTTATCATCCCTTGTCTCCCCATTTTTTCTGGTACTCCCAATGGCTCAGCAATCCGTTTTGTCAAATCTTTTTCCTTATCCTCAAATTTACTTTGTGATCTTAGAGTTATCTTTTCAATGTTCAATGATTCTTGTAAGTCCTTCTCCACTTAAGTCTCCACTAGTTTATATTCTGCTTTACATGATCTCTCTCATTTTTTGTTTTCTAATCATTTGATTGTTGTGACATTAAATTGAGAATGCATTCATTTAAATTTTCAAATTCATTTTTAATTTCCTCATGGTTTGAAGTTAATATCATTTGCATTTGTTGTAACAGAACAAACATTTCCTCCTGGTAAGTATTCATATTTTCTTGGTATGTTCTTTCTGCAGATCTCTGATGCTCCATAATAACCAAAAGTCCTTTCTCTGCCAATCACTTTAAAGTCGCAATTTAAAAAAATATTTATAATCCAGGAAGGTCAATTTTTTCTAAGTTTTGTAGTTCTCACTTTGTAGATAGTCCAGCTGCTCTTTGTTTAACCAACACCTTAAAGGTCACAACAACAGGCTTCTCTTTCTGGGCTGTATTTTTAGGGCAGTATTTTCATCCACCACTAGATGTCAGCACCAGTCCATCTTTCAATTCTCCCCCCCCCCCAAACTTAATTTGCTGCTTCCATTTAGAGAAGGATGGGACAAAGAACTCCCCCTCACTTTCAGAGAATTTTACTTCTGGGGTTTTTTCTTTTTTTTCTCAGGAAATCAGTCAGATAGAAGAGAGAAAATCAATATTCTTACCCAGTTCAGTCATGCTGTTTACAATCACGCTTAGTTTAGTGCTTTTGGCTTCGGCTGCATGTAGCTTGGGCTAGATTCATGAATAACGCTAGCCTTTCTTCTGTTGGTTTTTGGAGAGCTTTCCCCAGACGTCTGGATTGGCTGCCATCTCCCCAAGATTGACAGGGCTTCCCTCCTTCCTTGCTACCTCTCCGGGGTGGCTTTGGGCCCATTTAGGGTCCCCAAACAGAGAGAAATCAGCCATAGGGATCGGATAATCTTGATCCCTTGACTGGTGCGCTAGCTGCGCAAAATCGGAAGCCTTAGACTAGATTTTATTCTTTTTCCTCCATGTTGTGAACCAGATCCTTGTAGATTTGGGGCCTGATCCAGCTTGTTTTTCTTTTCCTTCCTCTTTTATTTTAAGGCAGGAATTCATTTTGCCTCCTAGGCTTTGACAAAACAGTATTTAAAGGACAGGTCAAGTGGTACCAAAGGGCATATTGGTTTACTACCAGGCCTATAACTGGCACTGATAAAATCATTATGGTGCAAGAGATAAAAGGGCAGCCCTCGAGGGCTCAGCTCTGGGCACACAAGATGCTGCTGCAGAGGCATTTGCCAGGATCTTGTGGCTGTGGCAATTTTGGTAAGCCGAGTTTAATTTTCTATCCCACTTTCAGCTATAAACATGAATGTTTGACTAATGTGTTCCTCTAATTGGGAATCTTTTTCTTGCTTAAGAACAACTTGAATCTCTTTTTTTCTTTCACTGACCTCTTTCTTTGGTGCTTGATCTTCTGCATTCAGTAGACAGGCTTCCAATTGGATGTATCCAGCTATGCATCCAACTTCTGGGGTAGTTCAGTTCTCAGCTAATAAGGGAAGAGGGGCAGAACCTGGGTCTGGAGGGAGGTCCCAAGTTGTACCTTCCTCAGCCTGTCGAATCCCTCTTCTGTTTGGCTGCTGCTAGGAAAAGTTATAATGGTAAGAAGAGGAGCTTGGAGCAGATCTGGAGAGCTAAAAAGACCAGAATTTCTTCCTCCCTCTCTCTGCTTCCTACAAGAAAAAGAAGAGACAGAAAAAATAAAAATAAAAAATATCAGGATTTTCTTTCTGTCATGGGAATTGTATTCTGTTGCAGGCTGTTTTCAAAGGAGGGCCAGCTTTCTACTGAGCATTCTTATAACACCCTGGTTCATTTACACGGCAACGATCTGGATGCTGTCCGTTTTAATTTGGTCAAATCTGATTTCTTGACACATCCAAAACTTTGTTTCATTGAATATCACTGGAAATCAACACCAGATGCCAACACAAAAATTCTCTATTTTTACAACCTAGATCTGGGTGCCTTAATATTAACAATAGTAACTGTGAGAGCCTTTGGGCTGTTTTGTATTGACTATTTATTTGTGGGTTTTATTACCTTTCTTATTTCTTTGGACTACTTTGGACCACTTCAGCTTAGATGAAATTTATTTACATATCGTGATTGGAAGACAGACATTCCTCCCAAATAACAATTAACCAGTGGTATAGCTTGCCCCCAGAAATCGTGAATATTCCATCACTGGAGATTTTTAAAAAGAGGCTAGACAGTCACTTGTCTGAGTTGGTATAGGTTCTCCTGCTTGAGCAGGGCGCTGGACTAAAAGACCTCCAAGGTCCCTTCCCACTCTATTCTATTCTATTCTATTCTATTCTATTCTATTCTATTCTATTCTATTCTATTCTATTCTATTCTATTCTATTCTATTCTATTCTATTCTATTCTATTCTATTCTATTCTATTCTATTCTCCTGTGAATTCCAGGGAAAGGGCTACATTTATTGATAATAATAGAAATAAAATAAAAATAAAGGCAAGGGCAGGAAGTGCAAAGTATTGCAAAAATCACTGTTAAAATGTGTGGATGTCCAAAGAATGGCTTGAAGAGTACCTGTTCTTTGGAAATGGCTGGTGCTTTTGTGAATTTAAACTTGTGATGGGTAACACAAAAGCACTGTCTTTTTTTTCTTGTTCAGTTACCTTTTTCCTTTGTCAACTCTTCATGCAATTCTGTTTCTTCTCTTTTCCTGTCAGCTACCCCTTCCCTTTCTCATCACCATCCTTGTTTTCCTTCTTCTCTTTTGCTGTTTTGCTGGAAGATGAGAGGAAGATGTGCATATCCTTATGTTTCTCTGGATGTGACAGAACATTTGGTATCTGAGTGGCATATGAATTAATTTTGCAAATGGGCTATTTTGCTTCCCTCCAGGCTACTTATCCACAGATGTTTACTTCTGCATATATGTGTGAGTGTGCTCTCTCACTCATTCTTACCACACACCTGATCACAAAAGTGATAGGGGCACACTTTATAGACACAAGGAAGATCTGCAGAAGTGTTTTCTGCTGGAGAGGAAGAAGAATCTGGGCATTGTACATAGATGTACATATTTTTTGCTTGAAGGACTGAATGACATTCATGGTCATCTTCCTTTTGAAGAAATTGTTATATGCTGTTATACACAAACTCTGCTGCACAATTTCAACTACTTTAAGGTTTAAAGTTTTTGTGATACAAATGTGTATGCACGTGTGTGTGTGTGTGTGTGTGTGTGTATGTGTGTGCATATACAAGTAGAAAAACAAAGGAATGTTTTCCTCTTTCCAACAAAAGGAAAGATATATTTTTCTGCCATGATATTTCTAGGTTTGAATCCCATTACTTACTGCAGAATAATCAAATCAATGCTGCAGTCATTTGGGCACAGTAATTATATGTGCAACTATCTCGGCCCTTCCCTTTCCCTTGAAAGCTTTCCTCTCTAGTATACGTTTTTTACGTACTGTAGTTACCACATTGGTTGTGTTTATTTCTCAAGCATAAAGGCTATTAATCACTCTTAAGCACAAACAGAGAAAAAAGGGAGAGAGCCAAAGACTTGAAAAAGAGAATTCTAGAATTCATTTCATGCAGATGTGCAGCTCCATTAAAAATGTTTTTCTAGATTCTGTGGCATCTTTTTGCAGACCACTTAAACATAATCCAGATGTTTGCTAGTTCTAGACTGAGACAAGGTGAAAATAAGGCATGGGTATATAAAAAAAGAAATTAAAGAATGAGTAGAAAGCAATAGAAAGATGGGACAGTTCATGGGAGAGGTGCAGAGGAATGAATGTGAAAGAATTCTCTTGTCTAAGTATTAGTGATTAAGGCACCAGGCAAAAATCAGGAGACTATGATCTAGTCCAACTGTAGGCCTGAAAGCCAGTCCCACCATAGGCCTGACCCAAAACTGGGTGACTTTGGGTCAGTCACTCTCTCTCAGCCCAACCTACACCACAGAGTTGTTGTTTTGTGGAAAATAGGAGGAGAAAGGAATACTAGGTATGTTCACTGCCTTTTATTTATAAAAAATAATACAAAAATAAGAAAAGCCGGAAAATAAATACATTTCTACATACCTGACAGAATGACTGTTGGTCTAATACATGTTTTTGGTGAGCTGTAGACCCTGACCAGAATTCAGCCTATTAAATAGTAGATGTTCCACATTCAGTGTTCATATTGGTCAATAAATAATTAAAAAATATGATTTCCTTGTTTTAACAAAAAAAAAAAAATGCCCATTCCTAATACATTTTTTTTTTGCTGTTTTGAATGAACAAAACTACATGTCTTACCTAAGTGCAATACAATGAGGGAAAGCATCATCTATTTTTTTTAATAACCAATCCATTTTGTTTGTTTATTTTTCTGAAAGGGAGAAAACCAAACCAAACTATTTTTTTTGGTTTGTTTTTCTCCTGTCAGAAAAACAAAATTGTCTTTGCCATTTTCCTGCCCTAACTCAAGAAATGAACTCACCCGTAATCTGGCTGCCTTAACATCATCCCCCCCACCCGAGAATTGTATGAAGTGACTCCAAAGTAACAGTCAACTCTTCCTGGCCCCAAAAGCCCTTTAATTAATCTATTGGGTCTCCAAGATGATGGGATGGAATCTCTCTTTATGGGATAGATCAAGAAAGAAAACCACAAAGGCTCCATGACCCGATTTCTTTTTGTTGCTTGAAACAAATGCAGTTTGAATTGCAGGGCTGCCTCTTTCATGGGAGTGTGACCTTTTGAGAAAGAAAATTCTTTCTTGCCAAACCAAAATCTTTTGGTGTTTCCTTCAACTCTATTTGTTTAGCCACTTGGAGGTTTTTCTAAACAGAGGTGGCTGTTTTGTGTACTTTGTCTAACTTTCTCTATGACTGGAGTTTCGCTGCAGAATTATTTAATAGTGTAATGGACACAGTAGGTGGCACTCTTAGCTCTGAACACGACTTAAAGTGACAAAAATCCCCTCTTGCTTTATTGTAGCTCAGGCAGGAGAGAGAGTGAGACAGAAAGAGAGAGAAAACAAGCAGAATGCATCCTATTATGATAAAATAAAAGCAATTGTTGCAGAACAGCCCTGATCAGATCCTTGAATTAGCTTGTTGTTATCTTCTTTCCTTCCAAACATCTCTTCATTTCATTCCCTCACAACAAGATTTTCAAGGGAGAAGCTCGTATAAAGATGTACTATGATTCTGTGCTTGAGAGCAACTATTAAAATTTTGGGTTTCGTGGGGTACCTTTCTTGGCGCCAGTGTCCTGCCTTCAAGACAATTGTACATTGTATGGTTTTTGTGGCGTGCAAAGTTGCTGGTATTTGGGGTACTCAGTGCCAATCTCTGCCTAGTCACATTTGCAATACTATGTATGCTTTGTACATTGCTGCTCAGAATCCCGTTTGTTGTGCCTCAGCTGGTCTAACCAAAATATGATTTTTAGCAACAACATGCAAAGCATGGACTCGGTGTTTCCTTGCACAGTTCAACCTCCAATAAAACTGTCGCAGGTTTCACATGCGCATGTTTAAGAGTACAACATCAAATAGTTTCAAACTACAATATTAAATAGTAATTTAGACCACTACAGATGAAACGTTGGATTACTAAGATGTACTTGGAACCAATCTTGAAGCTCCAGTTGATCCAGAATGTGGCAGGGACACTACTGGCAGATTCTACTTGTTGTAGGGCAACACGTCTCCTGACGTCACTGTACTTGCATTGGAGATCAACGATCTTCTGGGCCAAGGTCAATGGCTTACAAAGCATTATGTAGAGTACTACTAGATCAGATCAGGCACTGCCTTGCCAGAAATTAATCTGCTCATCTAGTGAGACCATCTCAAGAAGGCTTGCTTAGAGTCTCTCTCTTGTTAGGTCGTAACCCAAGATGACACAGCAAGATTCAAGATCTTGCCAAACTAGAGCTATAACCTTCTAACCTAGTAAATATCTCTGAAAGGTTCTAGGGTACGGCTACCTTGAACCTATTCCCTCCTTTCCCATCCAGCTGTGGACTGTGCGGTTTCTTAATCCAGGCGTCTCTTAGGGAAAGGTCTGTGTTGCCAAGATTGCCTCCACCCCCCACTGCTTCTCCAGGTGCACACACAATCACATCTTTATCAGAAGTGACAGCAACATGGAAGGACTGCAGGTCTTTTCTATGGTAGTTGTCGTATTTTGGAGCTTCTACCCTAGATGTTCATAAAACTCTTTTCATCGTGGCATTTAGAAGATTTCTGAAGATGGTTTTGTTTCACTGAACTTTCAACCTTACCAAAATGTCTCTGACACCCATCTAAGGGAAGGGGAAGGAATAAATCTATTACAATCTCTATTGTTCATTTTTTTAAATGTTAATGTTTTGCACTCACCTTTTTTGAATTGGTTGGGCTGGAAAAAGAAACAAATCTTACGCCACTAATCTCTTTTCAACCCATTTCAACGCAAGAGATTTTCAATTAGTTCAGAAACATAGCAACATTACAACTTTGTAATATGATCATGGCATGTGTACATGTATGTAAAGAAGAGGAATCAAATCATGGACATGCATGAGACAGCTTCACGTCAAAAAAGGATCCATTTTCTGAGTGTTAACTGTGTCTAGATCTGAGTATTAGCATAATTTATAGAACATGCAAATAAATAAGGATACTTTATTTAGAATAAGCAAATCTAAAATAATACAGGAAACTAAAACAATAAATCTCCAAGTATCCCAGGTGTAATTGTTAAAATCTACTAACCAATGCCTTTATCAGCCCAGATCTAGTAGTGCATACATAGCTGACTAACCACTAATTAATAAATTAATAATCTCCTGAATCTATGTATTCAGCTCAAAAATGCTGGAGGCCAAAGCACCCAAATGAGGAATAAGATCAGAGCTTTAGATTAAACAAGCGTGCAAAATTTATTATCAAAGGAATAATAAAAAGCAACATACACATGAGCTTATTGAAATGGAATTTATATGTTACTATCTTATATCAATTTCACAGCCATTGCACTGGCTCCTAGTATAGTTCTGGAGTGAATTAGAAATGCTAATTTTAAATTCTAAAGCCTTTATTTGGACCAGGTTATATGAAAGCAGGAAAAGATGAGAAATTCAGTCCACTTTTTTTTTATTAAGGAGGATCAATACTCAAGAGAGCTTTTCATGAAATGAGGTAAAAACTTTCAGATATGTAATATACAAATCTGCAAGAACAGAGAAGAGATAGAGGATCCTCTTCACTATTCCCATTAGCAAACACTAATAAATGTTCATCAACCACACCCTGAAGTCTGTTTGTTGCTCATTTTTGAGTGACACCATTCCCTGCAAGTCAGTGGTGGGATTCAGCCAGTTCGCACCACTTCGGCAGAACCAGTAGCTAATTTTTTGTTGCCCAGGCCCGGAATGGACTTCTGGAAGTGGCATCCACACAGAGAACCAGTTGTTCACATATTTGAATCCCACCACAGCTGCAACTTACTATCCTTCCCTATGCCACTACTAAGGTAGAAGGCTAAGGCTGAAGAAGACTAAGATCTAAGACTATCTTAGATGACTAAGGTAGAAGAAGTATAATATCATAAAAAGCATCCTAAATTATCCTTAATCTGACGAGGCAGGTTCTGCCCTGTATCATATCTAGCCATTTTCTCTTTCTTTAGAATTTTTCCAGGCAAAGGTTTTTATTGTGCTATCGCCCTACTCACTGTAGAATTCCAGTGAGTTTAGACATCTTTATCTCCCATTTGTATCCCATCTAGTTTTTTCCCCATTTTTTCCCCTTACCAAGAAAAAAAAAGGAAATTATTTTAGAGGAAAAATACATAATAATTTCTCTGTGCTTTTAGTTGATAAGGCTGGGAGCCTTCAGATGGAAGTAGTTTATTTCTCTCTCTCTCTTTTTAATCTGAAGATTGATTCACCTTCATTTTATGCAAATTATTTATTTTAAAAGCTAGTATCAAAAGTGTGTGCTACTAATGAAGTTTTCTCTGAATTGATCCCTAAGCATATATCTATATTCAGATGCATTTACCTAAAATACACATATTTTGCAAGCGTTTTTCAGAAATGCATTTTTTACATTATCTTCACTAATACATGAATTTTCCTGAGCATTGTGTCCTAATCTGTTTTTATAAACATATTTTGACTAAAGGACTGCATTATAGAAGTAACTGAAGAATGACTTTTGAATGATAAATTGTGTCTCGGTACTGAAAAAATGAGGTGAACTCACATTGAAAACATATTTCCTCATTTCCTAATAATATCTAGAATTACCCCAAATCAACATACTCTCATTAATGCATTATTTCAGGTAGTAACACAAATCTGCTAACTTCGTATTCTTGAACAGAGTAGCTGAACTCCTTTTGGATGGTGGAGACTGCAATATCTGGAACCCAAAAGACAGAAGAAGCTAACTGCAAATTTTTATTTCTAATTAAAAACTGTGGATAAAACATTCGATCACCAAGTTGTTTTGAGAAACTGACCCCTTTTGTTGATGATGTTAAGGGCAAACAGAGGTTGAAGATATATAGTAAACACCCAATCCAACAAATTTATACATTCACTGGTTATGCTCTGCTTTTTTCCCCATTTTAATTAAAGACTCTTGGGACATTACATCTGAATGGAAGAATGGTGAGTAAAGAGAAGCCTTTTCTACAACATTGTGTTGTTGCTGGGTTTTTTTTTTTAAAACCTTTTATTTCTCTCTTTTATAATTCTTTCCTTTTTAGCCATAATGGGAGACACAGGCAAAATACCAGTACATGTACATCTTTCTTTTAGCAAAGATGATAATGAGAAGAAAAAAAATATTAATTCCTGGATGGAATCCTCAGTTCATTCACATACATGTATGTCTAGAATCAAACTAATTAAGTGTACCTAGGACCAGATGCTTAGGATTATTAAATAAATTACATGCTATGTTAAAAATTTCTGAGCTTTCTATCCTCATGGTGGAAAAAAAAAATAAGGTTAGCACAATGTTTCTCAACCTTAGCAACTTTAAGATGTGTAGACTTCAACTCCCAGAATTCCCCAGCCAGCATGCTAATTCTTCTTATACAAATTAGGCTAAAAGATAGAAGAGAAACAAAGATGGTGTCCCTTGGTTGTGGTACAATCTGCACCCAGAAGACCCCCACTACTCCACCAGATAAAAGTGAACTCATGGTTCTAGAGTTTCATCACAAACAAATGATCTCCTCTAGACTGATTGGGGTTTAAGAAGAAAAATGGAAAAAAGAAATAATTTAAAATGGAGCTTGTCTGACCCATGAACTGAATTAAGAAGTATGAATTGGTTTCTAAGGGACTTAGACACAACTAGTTAACTGAACTAGGCAGATTGTCTAATTTGCAAATATCACTGAGACCCAAAATTAGTTTACCCTCACTTCAGCTGTCTAACCAAACCAATTGAAAGGGAATAATAACCGTGACATGGAACTGCCACAAGTTAAGATTTTGGTTTTATTTAATTAGATTTTCTGGGAACCTGGGACTGAGTAGTAAATGATTGTTAGGCCTTTGTTGGGCATAACTCATAAGTTTAAACCAGGTAAAGTTAAGATATTCTTCTGTGTTATTGTAATATCACCAACTTTATTAGGGATAGGGATTTTTTCCATTAGATTTTCCAGTATATTTGCCACCATATGGAAATATTCAAATCCTTTTCTATGACATACAGTATCAATGACATAACTGATTAGAAAACAATCACCATTCTGTGTTTTAGATTGTCCTTTGGATTATCAAAGAAATTTAATAAAGATTTAACATAAATATGGCTGGAGTTCTGATTTGTCATATTTTAATGAAAAATTCAGTGCCAAAAACCCTGAACAACAAGAGAACCACACATAATATGAAACTATTTCTTTAGATTCTTTTCCCCAACAGATGGGGCTTATACTGGAGTTTATCAGGTTGAATTTCCTTGGGGTTACTTACCATCTGTAACATACTTTCACTGAGCTTTCCCTACTTTGGGCTGAAATCAATTTCAATGCTCTGTTAAGACAGACAAATAACATAAAGTTAAAGGTGGCCATAACCAATTTTATGATGCTTTTGCAGCAGTTAAGAGAACCCACTGTACCTAATGAACATTTTTTTTGCCGGAAACCAAAATAAATGCTGGTTTCCAGCCAGAAAATGACATAAATCATGGTCATGTAACCATAAATGCGGATTGTTGCCAAGCATGCTGGAGACCATGAGTTCAAGTCCAGCCTTAGCCATGGAAGCCAGCTGGGTAGCTTTGAGCCAGGCATTTTATCTCAGCCCAATCCACCTCACAGGGTTATTGTTGTGAAGAAAATAGGAATTATTTATAAAAATATTTAAAAATATTTATAAAAATATTATTTATAAAAATAATAAAGGTGGGATATCAATAAAATAAATAAAATAAATAAAATGGCCGGGGGAGTGTGCTTGGCAGAACTTTGAAACTGGCTCTTGGGAAAAGACCAGTGAATAGCCACTAAGAGACCAGTGGCAAATATCTGTATCTCCTGTGCATTTTCTTCTTCCATGAAATATCCCAAATTGAGAAAAGAAATATAGAAGTCTCTTACTCATCCCCTCTTGCAGCTGTCATATGAATCAGTTCTGAAATCCATTGTGCATTGGAGAATTCTTTCCATTACAATGTTTTTATGTAGGAAGCATTTAGGTTGAGCTGTTAACTATGTGTAAAAGTTGTTTTTCTTAGGGGACAATTCCCACGAGTGTGGGGTCATTATCTTATTTGCTTGGCATCATAAGAAGAGAATATTCCTACTTTCAGTAGGTAGTGAAATTATTTGGGATGCGCAGGACAATCTCAATTATTTCCCAATGCTTCAGGGATGAGAGCAATTCTTTAACTAGGCACCTGCCTTTTGCACTAACCACAATTCATGCTTTACTCAGATTAAGGGGTACTTTTCACTTCAATTAGTATGTAAAAACAATTCTGAGAGCAGTTATCTGGAGATCAAAATGATTAGAATGGGCATGGACTGGAGAGGAAAGATTTCAACAGACCTTTTGATTAATTACCAATTTACCTTCTCCAAAAGCTTGGTAGAAAAAAGACTCTTGTTTGTCCCCAGAAATGAAATGCAAAATCTATAATGATAAAAATCAGCAACAACGCCACTGTAAGTCTGTTGGCTAGATTTATTTATTGCTAGCTAGTCTTGGTTAGGGCTTTCCCAAATAGGATAGTATGGTGTAGCAGTTAAGATATTGGATAAAGATTCAAAAAACACAGATTCAAGTCTCCATGAAAAATCCTTGGTAATGCAGACCAATTAATATGTCCTGCTGTCCTGACTTTTTTTTATGTCATTTTATTACAGGAAGTCCTCAGCTTACGACCACAATTGGGTCCAAGATTTCTGTTGCCAAGTGAGACATTTGTTAAGTGAGTTTTGCCCCACTTTACCATCTTTCTTGCCAGAGTTGTGAAGTGAAGCACTGCAGTTGTTAAGTTAGTAACAAGGTTGTTAAGTGAATCCGGCTTCCCCATTTGACTTTGCTTGTCAGAAGGTCGCAAAAGGTGATCACATGACCCCGGGACATTTGCAACCGTCATAAATATGGGTCAGGTGCCAAGCATCCGAATTTAAATCACATGACCATGGGGATGCTGCAACGGTCATAAGTGTGAAAAATGGTCATATGTCACTTTTTTCAGTGCCGTTGTAACTTTGAACTGTCACTAAATGAATGGTCGTAAGTCAGGGACTGCCTGTATTTCTTCACATACACCCCCAATCTTATTAGGAGATAGAAGAAAAGATTGCCAGCCCCTCCAAATCTTTGTAGGCCTTACATATTAAAATACATACCTACATACGTGTTTTGTTAAAGCATCTATTACATCAAAATGTTTCTTCTTCCGGTACGTGTTTTCTCCCTCTACAGGTTAATATCTTGTTTTCAGCCGTCCATATTCCACCATGAAAATACTCTGAGTTTGACTGACTTCCCTGTTATAGTTATTACAACAAAGACTTAGAGCCTTGTAGAAGCTCTCATCTTATTGAAAAAAATCACCTGTTCTATTTTCATGGCATTACAAAGGATCGATTTACTTTGTTATACTCTCTTTTCAAACAGAAAGAGGTTTTTCTAGGTTAATAAAAATAAGCTAGTCCCTGTGCTCAGATTTATAATCCAGGAAGGCACAAAGATAGAAAAGAGCTAGAAATTTAATAAATAAAACAAAACAAAAAATTAAAAAAAAATGGAAATAAAAAACAGGCTTCAAGGAGCCTCTAAAAATAGCTTGGCTACCTTCCTCAAAATGACTGCTCTTCATACTTTACAGAGACCTCTGAAATAGTCTGCAACAACTCACAAGAACTAATGGACTGACACAGGCAGAAATACATTGCAGATGATCCACATGGGGTTACATAATGACTGTGTCATAAGCATTGACCACAAATGGACTAAGAGTCCTTGAAGTACTGTTCTGCCATTCTGGTATTCTATTCTGAGCTATATTGGAATCTTAAAAAAAAATAAAAAAAAATTGCCATCCATTTGAGATATCCAATCCAATGTATATTTTCTAAATTTTGTCATGAGAAAAATGTTTTTACTTGAATCTATTTCATATTGAAAACATTCTTGGATTTTTTCTTCTTTTGTTCATTTGTATCTCATTCTTGGAGAGTGCTTGGACAAGTCCCTGCAATTGTCTAGGCAAGATTTTTCAGAAGAGGTTTGCCCTTGCCTCCTTCCTAGGACTGTGAGAAAGTGACTAGCCCAGCATCACCCAGATAGCTTCATACCCAAGGTGGGACTAGAACTTACAGTCACCCGGTTTCTAGCCTGATGCCTTAACCAGATTACAAATGTCTTGTATCTTTTATTATTTTCAAACAATTTAGTGTCAACTGTTTATAACAAAGATTAGTAATCTGGTGCTACCCATCCCATAAAGTTCAACCAAATAGTCAATATATCAGGAATTAAGAGAATTACATTGCTGAGCAGCAGGGTGGCCTAGAGGTGAAGATGCAGTAGATCAGGGGTGTCAAACTGGCAGCCCACGGGCCGAATGGGTCACGCGCAGGCCACACCCACTCTGGCTCCACAAAGGCAAAAAACATCACGATACGTCATGATATGTCACGTGACACAATCGAGTTTGACACCCGTGAAATAGATGTTTCTCTATCAGGGCAAAAAGAGAAAATATTTGCTGCAAACTTGCCATAGGCATCAGGAAGGGCATCCAGCCAGTAAACGCTCAGCTCCATTCAGCCGTTCCAAGTCCACCCCAATAAAAGGGATTATAGGTTGGTAAAAAAAAAGAAAGAAATATATTGCAAATGAGCACCTAGTTATTGACTGTGAATCTAACTCAATCAAGGATTGAGTTGAGATATTCTAATGCGTAGCCAAGTCCATGTTACTACGTGAAGTATTCATTGCACAGCTTTTCTCCCCAATCAATAAAAATTGAGTGCGAATTTCATGCTGATACTTAGGCTTGCAGTTACACTTTACTCTCAGATATTTATGCCCTTTGTATATATCTCCAATGGATTACAATCTTTTTCAAACACTATTCCTTTAGTGAAACATGAAAGAGGTGTCACTGACTAAAGGTGGTAATGCACTACACACATGCTTTTACTATTTTTCTACAATAGATTTTTCTCTTCCAGTCTTTGAACAGCGCTTTCATTCTAACAACAAGGGAAATAGCCTTGGTCTAAACAACTATCTTCTACTTAATAGTCTAATGTAATTTACACATTGAGCATGACTGGAATAAAGTTATTTTATTTTTAAATGCTTTTTATTTTTGACAAAAAAAATTAACAGGATGGTGAAAATGTTCAGATGATTCTTTGTGTTCTCCTACAGTATTTCTTAGGCTGTTTTAGCCAATCAGTTTATCATGCTTATTTTATCGTAGAGATTAAATGAATGTGTTACTACTATAAAAGCCGATTTCCTCTTAATAACATCCACTTAATCCCTCAGGAGTGACAATCATATCATTGCTAAAACCTCTAATGGAGTAACATTTAGCTTAATTAACATAGCAAGTGTCAAAACTTGGATGAAACAAAATGCATGTTGAAAATAATATTAAGAAGAGATAACTGAACTATTGCCATAACTGCAATTTAAGTAATTTACAGTTATTTGTAGAAATTGTCCACTGACAGTTACTTTCATGGCTTTTTCAGACACAAGGAAGCCTACGTAGGCCTACTGTCAAAATTAGCCATGTGACTTTTGGAAAAGATTCAGAACATGTGAGAAGACATTAAGGGGTAGACAAAGGCAGAGATAGCTAGATAACTCTGCTACTCTAACGTCACTCAGGCCCTGCTCATTTTGCCTCTGGACTACTGCAACGTGCTTTACAGTTCTTGGGGCCTCTACGGTGGCTGATGTAATACCTCTGTAGCCTGAGATACACTCATTGCCAGTTTGTTTCTGGGTCCAATTCAAGGTGTTAGTTATTACCCTTTAAAACTGTTTATGGCATGGGTCCAGGTTACCTGAGGAACGGTCTCACCCCAATTTGATTGCCTCAACCCACCCACACTAACAGAAGAGGAAGGCTGCAGACCTCTATCAGTCAAGGAATTCTGGCTGGCAGGGTGCAGGAAAAGAGCCATTTCTGCCATAGCTCCCACTCTCTGGAACATTGTGCCCCTCGAGATGAGATCTGCCCTTACACTCTTGGCCTTTTGGAAAGAGGTTAAAACCTGGATCTACCGGTTGGCTTAGGGGCCTGATGGGGTTGTTCCATACTGAGGTGGTCAATGGATTATGAGAACATTCTATCTCCACCCCACTGTACATTGCTTCCTTTCTTAACCATCCTTATTCATTTTAATATTTAATGTTTTAATGCTTTATATTGCTGTCTTTATCTTGCCGTAAGCTGCCTAGAGCCGCTTGATGACAAGATGGGTGGCATATACATTTAATGAAGAAATAAATAATCAAGAAATAAAACATCACTGCAGGAAGATGCTTACTGACCCTATACAAGATATCACACTTTGATATATGAGCTATAGCACTTAAAGTGTACGATTAGTATTGAGGGAGGCCATCAAAGTTCTTTTGGACTTTCCCAGACCAATGTATCTCAGAGGTTGGTGTGGTTTGGCAAAAAATTGAAGGAGTGCTGTATACAGTGGTGGAATTCAGCCAGTTCACACCAATTCTGCAAAACGGGTAGCTAATTTTTTGTTGCCCAGGCCCAGAATGGACTTCCAGAAGCAGCATCCACACAGAGAACTGGTTGTTCACATATTTGAATCCCACCACTGGTTGTATATCCTATTTTGAATTACTGGAAGAAGAGCATGATATAAATCTGAATAACAAATAAATATGAGGGGGAATCCTATATGACCAGGATTTTAGGTGTGGGGGGAGTTTTTTTTTAGAGCACAGTATATTTTCCTGCTGTATACAGTTGCTTTCTCATGCATGAAGGGTAGTGTGGCTGCCAATGAAAATGCAACAGAGGGAGAAAAATAGTGCAGCCATGCTCTTCCATCAACACAAAAAGACAAAAGGGAAAAATAAAAGGAAGGATTGTTTGATTAGGGGAATATATGCATGCTCAATGTACTCTAGGTATAATCAGCATACAATTAAAATAGATGTGAACAACCTGTACCTATAGATCCACCTGCATTGTTTCAAAGCCTTGGAATGTGGCCACAGAGCCCTTATAAAATTTATTAGCTGTACAAAATTCATAGAACTAGTCCTTCGCTAGCACATTGCTTCATTTACGTCCTTGGAAATGTTTTATATTGTGCAAGTACAGAAAAGGACATCATATAAAACAAAGAAAGAAATCAGTGTAAGGAAGAATATATTCACCAGATACATATCAGCTCTACTTAATCCAAAACAGCCTGATCCAGTCCTCATTCTGCTGTCAAACTGTGCAGACATACGGTAATTTTTGGTTGATTTGAGTCTATCCAGTTTTTTCACTGTTGTGGTATCATGGGTTGGGAGGGATCTCAGAGGTCTTCTGGTTGAAGTTCTTGCCCAGAACTGGTATCCTGAGACCATCCCAGATAAATGACTGTCCAATCTTTGCTTGAAAACTTCCACTGATGGAGCCCATAGGCTGCTCTACTGCCCAAAAGCAATTGGTCTCCTGAAATTCCCCTTAATTTCAAATCTGGGTCTCTGTCTTCTCTATAAAGCTTTCATCCATTGGTTCTTGTCCTATTCTTCACTATGGAGGGTAAGTACTATGAAAAATAAATAAATAAATCCCAGACCCTCTTTCCTGTGACAGCCCTTTGAGCATTGGAAGATTGCTATTATGTCTCTTCTTATTCTTCTCTTCTTTAAATGTGGTGCTCTTTTAGTCATTCTTCCTAGATTTAGCCTCCAAAGCTCCTCACCATCTCTATTGTTCTTCAGTATATTCATCCCAGTTTCTCAGCATCCTTCTTTTATTGCTATTTTACTATTTCACAAGCTCTACCAAAACCTAGTCCTGGCCACATCCATTTTTTTTTAATGCCATCCTTTGCCTAGCCCCAGGGTAGGCAACCTTGGCTCTTTTATGACTCGTGGACTTCAACTCCCAGAATTCCTGAGCCAGCCATGCTAAGGGGAAAGGGAGAGGTTTCCAAGCTGAGCCATGCTGGCTCAGGAATTCTGGGAGTTGAAGTCCACGAGTCATAAAAGAGCCAAGGTTGCCTACCCCTGGGGCCCTAGCCCAATGGCAGATTTTATCAACCCTTGCTGTGGACACCAGACAATCCAGTGTAAATATCAATCAATCAATATTGCTGGAACACTATTGACCAAGAGTTAATTGGCCTTTTTTTTTTTTTTGGCTACTGCTTTCCGTGTAAAACGATCTGAACGAGAGAAGGCTTTTTTGCATTTCATCTTTAGACATGAATTCTAATCTGTTAAATTCTTAACTTAATGCCCATAAAAAGCATGTTCCAACAATTACATTTCTCTATAAAATATTTAGCTGACTTGGATGTGTTTGCTTATGAATTATGCAGCTTGGTATCTGGCTTTCTCTTTCCCATTGCTTTTTGACCCACTGGTTTCTGGCACTTTCAACCTGGCTATTCCTGGGGTAGCTATTCAATCAAGAGGCCAGGCCCCATTGTGTTTTTCAGTGTTCTGTGGTGTGAATCAGAGAAATTAATTCTTTAACTGGGACTGTGCCTTCAACAGGTGCTGCTTAAGTGGGCTCCAGTGTGCTGTAACGCAATGTAATATAATTCAGCAAGCAGCCTGAAGCCACTGATTCTGGGAATCATTGTTTTACTAACAAGGTGTTTGATGCTTTCTGGCTTAGCATGCCTCCCACCTTTTACTTACATTAATTAAGTGGATGGGAAATGTGGATGAGAAGGACGCTCGGGGGAGAGAAGAGGTACTGTAGTTAAGGGGTATCCTTTGGTGCATACAAAAATCCTTCCTGAAAACAACAGTCCCCCAAGACAGGTTTGGTGTTTGGTGTTTGGTTGGATGTGGCAGTTAATTTTTAGTTTGGTTCACAGGGCGTGTTCTTCGATATATACAGATGTGTGATCACCAGTTCCCAGAATTCTCAGCAGTGGCTATGTTGACTGGGGAATTCTGGAGTTTGAAGTCTGAAAGCATCTAGGTTGGAGGTGGGGGGTCTGCTGAATTAATTATCAACAGGAGAAGGGGAATTGGGGTAATCACTAGAAGAGATAAATATTCTAAAAAGTCTCATGAATGCCACTTTTTATATGTGCTTCCAACAGAAGTCTCTTTGTGTAGTAGGGGGTGTTTATATTCTACTAATATTGATAAAAACAATGATAAAAATCAAATTAAAGATGGCATTCTGTACCCAACTGCACAATTAACCCTCCCAATAAAATGGGTTGTACTGATATTCCTTCTATTTTTTTCTTCTCGTGAACAGATGTTGCCCGATAGGAAAAAAAAAGCAGTGGATTACAAAAGCAGCCCTATAAAAAAACCCTCACTAAAATGCTGTGTGTGAGGCAAGCGGATTATTCAATAAAAACCTCTTTTTTGTAGGATGTTTTTAGCATCCTCTGCTGCTTTAGGAAAAGTGAAGACCGGACCTTCATAATATCCACATATTTTTTTCAGCAGACAGATTTTCTCATGCCTTACTTTTATTGGAAATAAAATACCTGAGTCCTCACTTCAATTTCCAGTGATTTTATTACAATTTCAAATATATTTGCTTTTTTCATCTGTAGTTCTTTTTATTATTATTATTTTGCTTTTATCCAGTACATAGTTTAACTGCTGCTTTCATGGCCCCTTTCAAACTTGCGGGACTATGGATATAGGCAAAGGCTAGGTGAGAAGTTGCAATGCAATATTCCCATAAGGCCCTATTGCTTTTCAAAGGGTCAAAGGCTTTAATGGATGAGACAACAATGCCAAATGGGTGGGACTGTGAAACTAGAGGACTTGAGTTCTAATCCTGCCTTACGCATGAAAGCTTGCTGGGTGACTCTCAACTCACCTCACTTCACAGGAGAGTTGTGGGGAAAATAGAGGGAGGAAGGAATATTAGGTATGTTCAGCATCTTGAGTAATTGATAAAAATAATAAAGACAGGATAAAAAGACCTTTAAAAATTGCTTTTAAAAGACAGAGAGGGCCGGAGTTGGAACTTTTAAAAATAGGTTTCAGGCTATTTTGGAGTGTTCGTTATAGTTTTTAGAAATTGTCTATCTGAAAATATTAAGAAAGCATACCATTAATTTCCAGCCATTTAATCATAAAGAACTCTGAATACCATTGAAACCAAGATTGAGAGCCACATTCCATTCTAGGCTTTATTTTTCTTATCCTGGCTGAAATACATCAGCAGGATTTAGAACAGGGATAGGCAGCTATAGCCTCTTTATGACCTGTGGCCTTGCTGGCTCAGGAATTCTGGGAGCTGAAGTCCACAGGTCATAAAAGGGGCCATAGCTGCCCACTTTTGGCTAATATCCTGCAAAGAGGGCTCTTTCACACCTGTAATGTACTGTATGATAATGTAGTCTGATGTTTTTCAAACATGGCAACTTTAAGGTGTATGACATCATTTCCCAGAATTCCCTAGCCAGCATGGAACGTGGTCTCTTATGACCTTTGTTGTCCTAAATATTTTCCAACATGAGCATGCACAGAATAGGCTGCATACTGAAAAGCAGGATTTGCAGGGATCAGAAGCATGTGCTTATGCTGTGAGAATGGCTCTCCTGCTATTCCAGGCCATGAGGATCCAGCACGAAAGGAAACTTATAAAAATTGCTTCTCAAGAATCACTGAACTTCTTGTGGGCATCTTCCAAGTTGGAAGGGCAGCATCTGTGCACCATCCTCCTATTTCTTACTCATGATCAGAAATGGCCCCTTTGCCATTTTGCCTACACAGTCAAAATGTTCTTTTTTTGTTGTATAAAAGGAACAGTGAGGAAAGAATAAGGAAGAAGGCAGGGCACTGGCTGTTGAGTGAGTTTTTCTGCTCCCCCCCTCACTGGTTAGGCCAGGGGTAGGCAACCTTGGCTCTTTTATGACTCGTGGACTTCAACTCCCAGAATTCCTGAGCCAGCATGGCTCAGCTTGGAAACCTCTCCCTTTCCCCTCAGCATGGCTGGCTCAGGAATTCTGGGAGTTGAAGTCCACGAGTCATAAAAGAGCCAAGGTTGCCTACCCCTGGGTTAGGCAGATGGCTTCTTTATCCTCCCATTTCTTCCCCGTCACCATTCCAGGCAGCAACAGAGAATGCTTTTGTTTGGGATGAGCCGGTGGCTGCATGGAGGAAATAGCCTCGGTCTGAGGAATGTTCCTTTAGAATACATTTGATTTATTTTAAAAGCTCATATTTTTTTTTGAGGCATTGTTCAGGGATCACTAGTTCCATTCTACCATCCTTTGCAGCAAAGCATTTATTCCCTTCATCTATTTTCTGAAAGCTCTTTGAGTTGGGCTAGACAAGAAGCACAACTAGCAATATCTTTATTCTACCTTAACAGAATCTTGCAAGACCGTATCTCTGCTCTCCTCTGCTCTCCTCTGCTCTCCTCTCCTCTCCTCTCCTACCTCTCCTCTCCTCAAATCTATAGAGGATGCCTTTTGAAATGTTTCCCACCGACTCCTTCCTTCTGTGGGTTGAGATATCTTTTACATTTCAGTCCTCCAGTCAGCTGTTCTCCCTCCTGTCTCCCAAGGTCATTTCCACATACCATTACATCTTCTTTCAACACCTTTCCAAAGAGCTTTTTTTTTTTACTGCAGCCACAAACTATCTTTTCAGGATTAAATAGTTTACAAATTAGTTTTTAAAAGAATCAGAATGGCAATTAGAGCAGGTCAAAAAAGCAATTCTCACAGCTATTGTAAAACACTGCTAATACCTTCTATGCAGATTTAATGGGAAATTATAGCAGTAGACTGAAAATGGTGATTATTGTTTGACTTGGGTTTCTTGGCCTTGCTTTTTGGATGAACTGATTATTGTGCAGTAAAATATCAAATGTCTACCAAAAATAGAGAGAAATAGATAGCTCCAGTGCTCCTCATCCCTACAGGTAATTGTCAGGAGTCAAGGTTAGCTCATACAATTCACTTAGAATGAAAACAGTGGTTAAAACTGAGGAACTTGTGGAACAAGAGGTTTCATCTAAGCATATATTTCATAGCTGTTTGAAAAGCTGCAAATTATCTCATCAATGTGTACAAGATGCTATTATAAAATATTTCCCTTTTTTACCTAATAAAGATGAAATGAATCTCAGAAAGAATTTGGCAGCAGATCACATCATTCAATACAGCAGATATTTGCCTGCAACAGGACCCAAAGAACAATCTTCTAAATATGGTATTGGGTCTAGAGATTTCACAATCCAGGAGAGACTGAAAACCATCCATCTTCAGACATATATATGAAGAACCCAGAAACCAGATTCATAAAACAATAAAATAGCAAAGTAATGATTTTGTAATATTGTCTCTAATATTGTAAACTGGCGGGCAATGTGGTCAGTACGGAAATGAAGATATTACAAGTCATTTTAGGAGTAAAAGGTAAGTCAAAAATCATCAGGTTATCTAGATTACAGTATGTACAGTATGTATGCATGCATGCATGCATGTATGTATGTATGTATGTATGTATGTATGTATGTATGCCTTCAAGTCAGTCTTGATTCCTGGTAACTGCCTGGACAAGTCCCTACAGTTTTCTTGACAAGATTTTGGAAGTAGTTTGCCATTGACTGATTTCTAGGGCTGAACAAGAGTGACTGGCCCAAGGCCCTCCAATTGACTTTATGCCTAAAGCAGGAGTAGAAGTCACAATCTCTCAGTTTCTAGCCTGATGCCTTAACCACTACACCAAATCAATACTCAGACAAAATATGAGTTCTTAAGAATGAATCACTATTATGACTGCAAGCTTTTAGATAACATAAAAACTTTCATAAATATTAAAATGAAGGAAAATGCATTACAAATTAAAACCAAACATGAATATTATATTTATCATTTGGGAAATGGTATGTCTCAAGAAAATACAAACTAAGGGACAGAATGGATATACCATACCCAGAAACATTTTTTCTGCACAAAGCAATGAAAATTCATTTCTCTATGCTCTGTTAGACCTAGGGAGGGTTACTTCATTAGGTTATCTTTTAAAAAAGTTTTGTACTCAACATTTCAGGAATTCCCAAGCATGTCAACATTTGCTGGCTTTTCAGAGACCCCTTCTGGGACCCAACACTGTCAACGTAATCAGCTGAGTTTGTTATTAAACAGATTAACATCTGAAAACTTCAAGAATTGCAGATAGCAACACACAACTGTAAAGAGAGTCTATGGGACTTCAGGTTGGCAATGTCCTTTCAAAGATGACAAAAGCAAACACATCCTGGAAATTAGTGGGTGGCCAGTTACTTTGGGCAGACAGAGATAGCAGAAAATAGCATTCAGCAAGAAAGAAATGGAAAAAATACATGCTGCAGATTCCTGCATCCCTTGGCCATTTGTTTCAGTTTTCGTGCCCTGATTAAAATTGTCATATGCTGGATCTTAAAATTTAGCAGGCCCGCTCTAAGTTACTAAAAAGGCCACAGCTGTGCAAACTTCTGTGTTTCCCCTTCTTGCCCAGTTTTCAGTATTTGTCCTTTCTCCTCCAGCTGGACATGTCATCCTATTTTTTTTTTTTAAATTCAGAAAAATTAAAATCCTCTGCAGTAGCTGCCATGGGCATTGCAATATTATGTTTTCTTTATTAGTTGGCAAATGTGCAACTGGTCCTGAAAATAAAATGTGGAACTTAAATTGAGAGAAGAAGGTTTTTGTTCCAAACAGTTTGATGCTGTTTACAAAGGCATAGTAAATCAGATGGGGATTTAAAACCCAGGACACTGAATGGGAGAAGGCCAGAGTCAGTCAAAAGGAAAGGCTTCACATAGCTGAAATTCTGGAATAGGTTCTCACAAGATTTGGTGATAGCCAATTGTTGCTATTAAAAATTCATACAAATAATGAGGCTGGTACTGGTACTTCTAAGTCCTTTTGCAAGATCAAAGGCAATCCTATAAATAGATTTTTAAAATCCAGGTGTTTTGATTATGTCTATATGTGCACAGGGTTTGTTAAGCAATTGCTTTATTTTATAGCTTAGAAGAATATCGAGCTCAGATATAAACAACAGCTCTTAACATGTAAAATATTATACAGAACTGATGTCAACTATATTAGGAACAGGCAAATTTCATATCTGGAAGAGAATATTTGTAGGGTTGAACTCTGGAGTCAGTCCTTGGTGCTCGCTGAGTTTGGTGGTTTTCTTGCAGATGTTTCATTATCAAACTAGGTAACATTATCACTTCTTCCAGACTTCATATTTGTTGGATCTATTTTGCTTTTCAGGTACTAAAGATATGTTCGTCTGAGAAGTATACAGTTAGATGACTAAGAGGATTTCTCAACCTTTATCAATATTTTTAATTATCATTTTTAGTCCCAGAACTCACATTTATTTATTATTTATTTATATCCTGACTTTGTTATTTTCACAAAAAAACTCAAAAGAAGAAAACATATACAATAGAGTTTCCTCCTCCTATTTTCCCCACAGCAACAACCCTGTGAGGTGAGTTGGGCTGAGAGAGAGAGTGACTGGCCCAAAATCACCCAGCTGGCTTTCATGGCTAAGGCAGGACTTGAACTCATAGCCTCTTGCTTTCTAGCCTTGCATTTTAATCCCTAGACCAGTGGTAGGCAACCTTGGCTCTTTTATGACTCGTGGACTTCAACTCCCAGAATTCCTGAGCCAGTTGGCTCAGGAATTCTGGGAGTTGAAGTCCACGAGTCATAAAAGAGTCAAGGTTGCCTACCCTTGCCCTAGACCAGTGGTGGCAAACCTATGGCACGCGTGCCAGAGGCGGCACTCAGAGCCCTCTCTCTTGGCACGCGTGCCGCCTCTGCCAGCAGCAGGTCCATCAGGCCGCCACCGCCACCTGGAGCAGGAGCCCTGCCCAGCACAAAGGAGGCGAAGCGGCTGACTAGCAAGCTCGAGTAGAGGTGGTAAAGCAGAGGTCACCAACCATTGTCGATTGGCGGACTGGAAGAAAAGGGAGAGGGAAGCATTTTACATGCGCGTGTGCGCACATAGGGCCACGAGCATGCACGTGCTGCAAATGGGGCAGGGCTAGTGCCTGCATGATACTCACTAGCCCTGCCCCATTCTTGCGTAGTGCAGTGCCTTGTATCTGCACCCCACAGCGCGGCGGCGGCCGTTTTTGCGCCTTGCAGCACGGTGACCCATTTTTGCACCCCTGGTTTTTGCATGCCAGGAGCGGTATTCAGAGGCGCCTCCCTGGCCTCCCCTGAGGGCACCACAATGCTGATGCGCCCCTGGCACTTTGCGATAAATAAGTGGGTTTTGGGTTGCGGTTTGGGCACTCGGTCTCTAAAAGGTTCGCCATCACTGCCCTAGACCAAGTAAAGCTTTCTTCACCTCAACAGCTTCATTTAAATGATGTTTAACTTTTTTTTTTTAACAATTTAGAACTGGAAATGCTTGCTGATCAGTCTCAAATTGCCAAAATCTGCTATATATATCCTGAATTTCCTCATTAGGTTAGCAATCTCCCTGCCATCAGTGTCAGATGAATGAAAAGCCGATTTGGTCATCTTATGAACCTTGTTCACTTCCATGGAAAATTTTGTATGGAACAAAATTCCCTTCCTCATAACAGTAATGCTAACTTTACTGAATATCAGGCAATGCACTGTATATGATGGTCACTCAAAATAATTTGAGGCAACCTGATATCACCATAGAACCATCTTGCAGGATCAGATTCATTTCAAATTGCACAAATTGCCCCTCAGTGGCTTTGTCTCTACCTCATGAGATTCAGTATAGGTTGGTTTTTCCTATTATTTTACATATGTTGTCATTTCGGATGCTTCTTAACGATTTCTTTTCATTTGGCTGCAACTGTTCTCAAGAGGAAATTCAACTTAAACACATGTAACACATTGTTCTTACGAATCAAAGTGAATATACGTGTCCCAGGATAATGTTACAGGATCCAATCTGGGTCAGTTAGAGAGAAGTTCTCTGAAGGTGGGCTCCAGCGTGAGTCCAAAGCTCACTGACCCAGATTGGATCCTGCAACACTGGTGTTCTTCATTCACCAGGTGACTGGTGAAAAATGAGATAGAGGGAAAATAGAGAAGAAACCAGGACCAAGATCCTTTGGAAAAGTCATCCATAACAGATGAAATTGTGAGCGAAAAGGTTGCAGAATCCTTGGATTCTCCTCAACTGATGTGAGGACTTTAGTTCTCAGAATGTATCATAGAGATCTTTATTAAACAGTTTTATCACCCTGGCTTTGGTTTTATCAATATACTGTATTATATTGGATATTGGTTCTTTCTTCTCCCATATGGTTGATGCAAATAGAACCAATCAGCTTAGCTGGTCATTAATAAGATAGATTCATTTTGCAATTCAGATAAAGTTGAAAGTCTTTTTTATTTTATTTTTTACAACCCCTGATTTTTCCACTCAAACACAGACTTCTCTGAATTCCAAAAAAAGTATGGTAAGTATCAATAAAGAAAGGTTGAGATTATTATTAAATTTGGCTCGGAGGTTCCTAAAAGGGTTTAGATTCCTTGAAGCCTTTAAACATAGAAAATAGCCTAAGCCAACATTCTCCACCTGGAAAAAATGTAGGCCAACTTTCCCAGAAATGCTGGACTACAACTCCCATCACAAGCTTATGAGGTTGGAAACTCTTGACTTTACAGACTTCTTCAAGTTGTAGAAGAACAACCAGTTTTGGGAAGGCTGGGCTACCCTATTTGTCACTGGTCTAGAAATAACAGATTAATCTGGATCTGTGCAGTAAATGCCTAGGTGGTTTGTACAATTTTCCACATATTAATTATGAATAGGACAAAGCTAAATGTCTCCACCCATCACTAATATATTTCAGAGGTTTTATTTAATGTTCTGTTACCTTCCAGGACCACATCCTCCCAAATGAAACACAAGGGTATGTTTTCTGAAGGATAGATTTTTATTTTTGTAGAGTTATTGCTTTTCAGTCACGGCCCCTTGGAGTTTATGAGTACATAAAATCATCATACCTGGTAATTATAGCTTGAAAATAGAGCCCCTATGAGAGTTCAGAGCATTTGGCCTATGCCTTTCATCTGTGTTGTGACAATGCATTTGCAAATACATTTAGCAATTTAACTGCATTTCTTCATTATGAAGTCATACAGTTCACAACACAGCCATTGTTTAACAGAGATCTTATATTCCATTGCTCTAAAAGGAGAACAAATTGTTCTGACCTACCTCTACAAATAGCACTCTCCCCAAAATTATTCTACAAATACTTCTTTTAACTAACATAGGTTTTATTGACTGAGCTGGCTTGGCAAGGTCTGTTTTTGTATGTGAATCTAGTCCACGGGTGTCAAACTCACCGCGTCATGTGACATGTTGCGACGTATCGCGATTTTTTGCGCATTGCCAGAGCTGGGGTGGGCGCAGACTCCGCACGATGCAACCGGCCTGCGGGCTGGCAGTTTGACACCCCTGATCTAGTCTATACATTTTGAATCCAGAATAGAACTGAAACATAACTTCTCATTGACAGGTTCATATATTTTCTTTCAATATGGTCTGATCATAAGGAAGAGGGTTTTAGTTCTTCATGCAGTCCTAACGGAAAGCTATAAACCTGAAGGTTCAGTTCTAAAGACCACGAATATATTAGGATATTAACCTATATACGAAAAAACCCCTCTCCTTCCCATTTAGATTAATACTACTGTACAGCTCCTATCAGATTATGATTATATGCTTTTAAAAAGGATCTGTTCCAAGGATTTGGCTTCCTCCCCTAAAAAAAAAATTAAAACATTCAGAACCTGTAATATTTCAGCTTCAGATTTTAGTCATGAGGGACCATCACTATACAGACTAAACCTGCTTTAACAGGCTTCACCACATGATTTCTTTTGATTAAAATAATTTTATACAGATTATAAGTGCAATTATTAGGAACAATAATAGGTACAATTATGGATTTTAGATACAATTACTAGGTACACTTATTTGCCCTGTTTAACTTTGAAAGATGTAACATTTTCTTGAAGCCAGGTTATTAATCTCAATTTCATAATATTCTAGAAATGGATTAAATTTCACAACTATGAAACCAGATTGTCAAGGGCCATTAGGGAGATGAATGGAGTGGTTCGTCCCTTTTTCAAATATTTTTAGGCTGACTGGATATATATGTGGAAATGACTGTCTTTGAATGTGTGGTTTAACTTCACATGTTAAGGCAGAACTTGGAAAATAGGTGGAGAAATTAGCTAGTTATGTTTTCTCAACTTTTTTACCATGTCTTTCTACATAATTATCATCCAAAGCAAAAAACACACACATACCACTTTAAAATGTTAAATTTGAATGCAAATAAAATAAAAAGCTTGCCTACCACATATTACAAAAAAACAACAACAAGGCAAACCAAAAGGCATGGAGAAACAGAAGAAAGCATCATAGTTCATCTTCAAATGGGAAAAAATTGCAATTTTGCAAGTTTTGATTAGGGCATCTAATTTGGAAAAAGAATGACGTGGGTGTGGAGTTCACATCCATTTGCACTACTCAGATGACCCTGATGACACAGATAAACCTCCAGGTGGCCTCAACGACCCTCTAAAAGAATGCAAATGACCAGCTGTCTGAAAGGAGTATAAATCCTTCCCTTCCCCACCATCCAGTCAGAGACAAAGAAGCTTCTTGGATGAGAAGTGAAACATCTTCAAAGGAAAAACAAGAAAGTCCAGTTCCCGCGTGAAAAAGCACCTTTGGGTAACTATGAGTTGGATGACTGAGAATCTCCATAGACATTCTTCTGATGGTACTATATTTTCAACATTAGCTTCTTAAACTGCAAACTTTCATTACAGGGATTTCAATTTATTCATTCTCAGATGCCAAAAAAGAAAACACAGTGTACTTACATTTTGACCAAAAAGGTCAACCTTTAAGCTGTATAATAAATTATTATCTGGAAACATTTCAGATCTAGCATGGAAAATACAATTTAGATTAATAATGTGACTAATGGTAAAGAATGCAAATGGCAGAAGTTGGTTGAGGTTGCATATTTGTACTATATTTTGCTGCAAATGTTGTATAAAACACAAGAATTGGATAATATAAAAGTCACAAGTGCCTTACACATTGAAAAACCTGGAGAAGCAGCCAAAAAAAATGTCTGCTGCTTTGATTGTTATTTCTTGGACAAATAGCTGAGTGGGGAAAAGCAAAGGGAAAAAGAGAAAAGAGAAAGCAAAATATAGCTCACATTTTGGATGAAACTTATGTGAGTAGGTTTTAAAAGCTTGACTTGGAGATGGTCACCCCATTCCCTTGGGCAACAAAGGTCACAATGACCCGAGGGGAGTAAAGCATGAGTAATAGCCATGACCAAACAAAACCTGGGAATTATGAGGTAAATCTGAGTCTCCTGATAGCTCTGTGCATTGTCATTGTTGTTTCACACCAGAATGAGAGTTCGTGACAAAATGTCATTTTCAGCTTTTGAATGCATAGTAGAAATTGAAAGTAAGAGTCGCAGTGACATTTTAGCTAAGAGACCTTTTTTCTTTTCCCCTTCCTGGCTATGAAAAAATAGAACTAACTGCAACAAAACCCTTTTCTCATTGTCATGGAGCAGGAAAGAAAGCCACAGAGCCAAAATGCCACCAGGAAGCTAGTTTTCTATTATAGTCGTATTGAATATTTTGTTATTTTTACACAGGCAAGATAAGGTTAGCCATTTCTGAAAAGACACCCTGGAAAAAAGACATACAGTAGTTCCATCCTTGATGTTACTTTTGAGCTATGAAGCTAAGATGATTAAGTGAACAGCTCAATGACTTATTTATCTTGCATTAACAGAGTGGTCATTGGTCTTGTGTAAATCCAGACATGGGACAGAATTAGTTCAAGGTTAAGACTGCAATTAATATCTACCTGACATCCAGTAAAATAAGTTGAAGAAATCTGGCAAAATATCTATCTGGCCAAGCTTTTGTTTGAGAACTTTTTTGTAAGAATAATTACTTTCTTTCAATGGCAACCAACCCATTCTAGCATTATTTTAAAATTTATAAACTCAGTGGTTTTTCAAAAGCAACTAAGAAGCCAGGGTCAAAATCTTCATTTGAAACTCCTTTGCCCACATTCCTTTCCCAGCCATTTGTAAAATAGCAGAAACACAGCCATCTGTATTACTGCTACTTTTCTTTGAATAAAATGCCCTAAATATATCATTATCATATATCAGTATTTGGGGTTATCAATTTTTTTCAAGACACTACAACAGACAGATGGATGGACAGAGAGACAGACCCACACACAGACAGTTTTAAAAAGGATTTGTAAACTGCCTGAGTTTACAAGACTCTGATAGATATATACCAAAAATCTGCAACTGGTGAATTCATTCCTTTTTACATCTGGGTCATGAATGCAAAGCAAATTAAAAAGGACTAGACCTTTAACCACTCAGTTGCATCTTTTATTTTGATGCTATTCTTCCTCCACAGGGAGTTTGCAACCAAATATGCTTTTCACATCTTAAAGATCTGACAATATTTTAATCATTTATCATTTATTATATTTATTAGGTTGCTGAGACAAACTTTGGAGAGTTTCAAAGAAGTCACTCTGCCCTATCTCTAATCTATATCTATATTCAAATTACAGCAGTATGCTAAAATCTTATTATTAAAGACAAAGATAAAAGTAGGATCTTCTTTTCTGGATTGATAAATTGATATGGGTAATCACAAAACAAAATACATTCTTGAACTGCTCTCTATCTTGGCAGATGCTAATAAAAATTATTTCACATTGACTTTAGATTTTTCATCCACCCATCATATTTTTAAAAAAATCAGATTGATCAATTTATATTTTATTCATGGTTTATTCACAGAAAGACACAACATAATAACACAAACCTTTGATTTAGATTTGACTTCAGAACATAAGTATAGTGTTTACCATACACATGTAATCATTTCTTCTTTAACCTGGTTACCTGCAGATGCCTATGACATTTATGAAGTTGTTTTATAATATAGAAACTAGTTCTTTGTAGTCAATGTGCCACAAGAAAATGGGTTTGTATAAGCCTAAATAAATTGATTCTTCCAAGTAGTATGATTATTTTCTTCTGCTTTCTCCTTAGAGGTAAGCAGTTTTTATTTCTGTGATTCAGCTATGGGGAAAGTTAACTGCACTTCTAAAACATAAAGTTTAATTGGGGATAAATCTGCTCTAAGCACAACATTTTAAGAAAGGCCTTACATGACATCCTGGTATTCCTATCCCTAGTAGGAGAGAGATTAATGAATTTTATTATAGTTTACGGGCATGATATTTTGAAATTTAAAAAAGATCAGGAACACTGCCAAAGACAGGTTCTGTCTTTCAGAAATAGAGAAAAAGAAATCTCTGAAAAAAGAAAAATGATTATTTATTTTTTGTCTTACAGCCAAAGTAGAGCACTCTGTTAATCTTGTGTTTCTAAATTTACTCTAATAACAGGGAATTTATAGATCCGAGATTGGCAGGCTGTAACTCCCTAAAACTTCAAATTCTCCATCTCCTGCTCCAAACTCCTAAAGGAAGAAGGGACAATTAGACCATGACAGAAAGGAAACATGAAAGAAAGATAAATTTCAGTAGCAGAATGTACTGGTTATTTTAAATCAACCCATTCTCTACTTTTCATGATCTAGCTTTTTGGATGTGCACTTAGTAAACTACCAAAGAATAGTAAACTTGTCCTCTTCTTTGCTTTCACTTCTCTGCTTTAGAATCCCTTTATGAATGTTTTCAATCCGTTTCCTGCCTACCGCTCCATTTAAGACAGTTTTCTGTCCATTTCTTTCATTTCCATCAGTCTCTTTTTGAGTATTTTTATGTGATTCAAAATCATGCCAGCATTTTCATTTCCAACCAGTCTAGTTTCCATGACTTACTGTAGTTATAAATCATGATCTAGTCTTCTAGGGCGTAATCATAAATATTTGAATAATAAAAGAATGCTTCAATGAAGCTCGGCAAATTGTTATATAGTAGTTGTGTTTGATTCTAGGTGATGTATTGCTTTTTTTAAAAAATTGAAAGCATCTGGCATGTGATCATCACCTTCTCAAGCAATGAAGAAAATATTTATGAATTATTTAATGCCAATAGTGGCTAAATACTAAACATAATTGACTAGTATTTGCTAATTGTTATTTGACCATCTGTAGAGCAGCTTGCAATGAAAATATTTGTTGGAGATTAAATGTTGATGTGAAAAATCAATCTGATACACGAGTTTTATAAATTACACGATTGTATCCATTTTATATTTTATTTTGAACCCAGGTGCTTATGGAATTCGTTCTTCCCAAGTTCTTTAAAGAATATTTTTCTAAGCATTTGACCATTCTAATCTAGTCCCAGGTGTTTTTTTTTTTTTACATTTAATACAGCATATGGTTTAAAGCTGTTTTAACTAGTTTTATGTTATATTTTTGTTTTGTTATGTATCTAGTTTTGTGGGAAAGTTACCACTAGTGATGTGGCAATTTATTAATAAAATAATGAAGAAGCATTTTAGGATTTTCAGTACTCCACTTTCTTGTCTGGATAGAAAAGGTAACACTTCAGATTTTCAGACTGAGTATCAGATGTTTGAAAGAGGTAGGAATGGATCCTTTGCCTAACCAGGATTTGTTGTACTATCCCTGACTTGCAAGTGATGACATTGTGAAAAGACAATGTGAAGAGCATAGTCTAGAACTCAGTGACCGAGCAGAGCAAACCTGAAGTCTCATTGTATAAGAATTTGATGGGAGTTAGGTCCCTTGATATTTTTTCCCAGAGCTAATGTTTTACCTACCCATTTGTATTCCAACCTAGTTGAGTCTACTAGCAATTATGCAATAGCTGAGCACTATTGATCTCCTGGCTTGCTCATGGACTTGCATAGTGTCAGAGCTTGAAAGGGTCAGGACACAGAGATACTACCAACATCCTTGCCTGTTACAGAGCTGATAGCATTGTTCAAAAATGCAAATTGGAAGGGCAATGTGGTGGTTGTTCTACCCACATCATTTGGTGAGGTTCTGATGGTAGTGCTAGAGTTGGTCAAGTAATTAAGGTAGATCCATAGATCCTTGTCCGATTAATGGCTAGAGTAATTCAGATATTGCAAGACATTGGCAATTGTCCCATTCCATTGCTGGAAACACTGAAGATATGTGTGCAACTACTAATTAAAAAATTAGGTCCAAAGTGGCATAAAATGTAGAACTTCTCACGAATGGTGGAAAGCATGCTGGGTCTTCTTTTATAAAATTACTTCTCTTTATGGTGTTCAATACTCCAGCCAAAGAATGATGCAGGCTACCAAAGTGGAATTCTGGAATCAAGATATGTCTCCTTGGAATTACTACGACTTCCACACCAACATTTTTTTTCATTTGTCAAACATTCACGGTGCACGTTAAAACAAAACTGCGATCATTCAACATGGTGCACTGCTATCTGCAGATCCCAAAATATTCCCTATATGCTTGAAAATCTAGAGCTCACTGAGAACTCCTCCATTTATTGTTACTCAGGTCAGAGTTAGACTTAGCTAAGCACTGAGAACACACATCAATCACCTCTGTTTTATACTGCTTAACTGCTGAATGGACTGTGCTCTTCAGTGATCTGTGAAACAACAAATCTCTCTTCACAAAAGAAAAGCAAATAAGTTCCTAGTTTTCTCCATGCCTATATACCTCCACAGCTCTGTGTCATCTTTGTGCAGCTTGTGGTGATTACAGTCTCATTTACCATCCTATACAAGTAGTCCTTGAGCTACGACCACAATTGAGCCCAAAATGTATGTTGCTAAGTGAGAAATTTGTTAAGTGAGTTTTGCCCTGTTTTACGACTTTTCTTGCCACATTTGTTAAGTGAATCACTGCAGTTGTCAAATTAGTAACACGGTTGTTAAGGGAACCTGGTTTCCCTATTGACTTTGCTTGTCAAAAGGTTGGAACAGGGGATCACATGTCCCCGGGACACTGCGACCATCATAAATGTGAATCAGATGTCAAGCATCCAAATGTAAATCACATGACCATGGGGATGCTGCAACGGTCGTAAGTATGAAAACGGTCATAAGTCACTTTTTTCAGTGCCGTTCTAACTTCGAATGTCGAGGACTACCTGTATTCTTTTCCTTCACTGCTCAGATGTCCCCGATAAAACACAATGGACAAAACCAAATCCAAACATTACAATCAGTCATTTTCCCTCCAAGTGCTGAGCAACAACAAGAGCAAATGTTGAATTCGTTTTTGTACGATGCAATAGTTTTCCTGAGGACGAAGAAAATATTGTGGCACCTTTTCTATTTCCATTCCAACGTTTGCAGTGCAGTGACATTAACCAGCAGGGCTATGCAAAGCATTCAAAAAGGTGCTTCACAAAGTGGGTTAAGTGCAAGCTAAGTATTCTTCCTAGAAGTAGTGAGGCTGCCATATTCTCTGGAAAGCTCAGTAAGTGCATTGCAGCAGAAGTCACTCAGGACGACATTGAGATGGGCAGCATATAAATTTAATAAGTAAGTAAATAAAATGCATTACAAACAAAATGGGAGAAGATTTTCCCAACAGCCTACCATCCAGATGATGGAACTACCTCAAGGTTTCAAGGAGGTGTCCTTTGTTCCTACCAAGTGACTCTTTCAATGTCATGCAAGAGTTTATTAACCTGCTTTAGTAGTTCTGTGTATTTTGGCATCCAGCACGCTAATTTAGGAAATCTTCAAACTTAATTTTCTGTCATACAGGGTGTTTGTTGAAGTTCTATCAAAGCCTGTGTTTATTTTTACTTTAAACATTTTTCCAGGCAGTTCCTGGCTTGACAATTAGATAGGCCTCCTTTTGAAACCTTTTGAAGGTCTCCAGGTAGTGACTTAAACTCCTGACACAGGAGACCCGAGTGTAAATCTTCTCAGAGGTCAGCTGAAATCATTTCCTCAGAACAGTGCACTGGAGGCAGCTTCATTCATATTCCCTTGGAAGGAGATTTTGTTTCATTAAACTCTAGACTTGACTCTTTCTCAAAGAGGTCAGGGAAAATGCTACACGCAGCCCTTTCTCCTTCAGTAATGCCACCACTTGTTTGATTTATAGCAGCCGTTCCTTCATAAGCCACAAAAAGGCCCTGGAGAGATTCTCACTTCCCGTGAAAAACAAATGAAGGCTGGATTCATGTGTTGGGGGTTGAGTAGGTAAGAATACTCAAGGAATTGAAGAAATTGGCCTTGGAAATCAGTGAGACTATTAACACCTTACTGATGTAAATATTTTGTCAAATCATGGGAAGGCTGCATGGAATGTTTTTTTTTTTGCCTAGAAATTTAAAAGCAATTAAATACCTGATTTTGAGGGGGTCACAGTAATGTTTAAGTATTTCTTGGAACGATGAACCGTTTTTCACCTTCTCAAGTTCTACTTGGCTAATAAGAAATGGTAAATTTATTGAAAGATTTTTGGAAAAAATGTTTCCCACGTAAACTTTTTCTGTTTTGTTTTTTTTTAAAGTGCTTTTTGCACAGTACAGTACAATATTCTACATTGCACAAAATAAGTTTATTCCAGGTTGGTTACAGACAAAGCTGGTGCTAGGATTGAAGAGGCAACTGCATGTGGTTTGGTGAAGTAGCTTTCCACCTAAATTTGTTGATGTCAACACAACAGACACAGTCCATCTTGTCTTTCTTTCCCCTCTTTTACAACTCTGTTAAGTTACTGGAACCATCTAAGAAGTCACTTTCAAACAAACCACTAGCCATTTTCAAGTCACCTCTTTATAGTTGTGGTTTTAAGCAGCAATCATGCTGTGATTCGTATATGAAATGGGAATGAAAAAAAAAACCTAAGGTGAAAGAAGGGTATACAGCCATAGGAAAGCACACAATAAAAAGAAAATCAAGTTAGGAAAAATAGAAAGGGAAAAGGGAAACAAACAGAAAGTTAAAAAAAAAATAGAAAGGAAAAGGGGAAAAAACATTTTCTCTTAGGAATGATTTTATGTTGTTTTCTGAGTGAGGTTCTATGGTGGACTATAGGCCACTGAAGGAGTGGAGACAACACTGCAGAAGGAAGCAATGGCCAGAGGTGATTTCTGGCTGGTGAAGTCATTCCAGCTAAAGGAGAGATTGTCCATTTGCATTTTGGACTGTTGTTCCTTATGTGGAGACCCTAGGATGGAAGTCTTGTGTCTTTCATTATGAGTAGAGAAATAGGAGGTTGAGGGAGAAACAACATGCCTACACATGCAAGCACAGCCTTTTAAAGGACACCAAGTTGGAACAAACCCTCAGTTTCATAATCACTTTGGGATACAATCAATTATACTTGAAAAAGGTCTATGAAAACAACGAGACAAAAAAACAACAACAACCTCTCAGTGAGTCGGCCTCCCTTCCAAATTTCAGAAACAAAGAGTAAAGCAAAGAGTAAACTGACATTAACTTTAGCTTTAAGGAGCTTAACAAGATTTTGACTAAGACAGATATAAACAGATAAAAAAGGACTGTACAAATTTGAAAGATTACTATTTTGGCAAAAGTGCTTTTGGTGCTATTTGGAATTAATTAAATAAATAGCTCAGATCTTTGTGTGATTGTTGAATGTTTGACATCATTGTTTGACATCAAGGAGAGAAGACAATCGGTGGAATTTACAAAATAAGGAGATAAATGATATGATATCAACTGTGTCATTGAAACTACTGTACAAAGATAGATCAGACCAAAGCCTTAAGGGTATAGAAAAGGCAAAGAGGGTGGGGGGGGAAGGAGAACTTTGCTTTTTAGTTTTATCTGTGTAATAGATTTACGAATAGAATAGAATAGAATAGAATAGAATAGAATAGAATAGAATAATAACTTTATTGTCACTTTGAATGTACACTAAATCGGCAAACATTAAAATGAAATTTTGTTGCATACAGCTCTCAAAGGGTCACCGCCACCGATATACACTACATAAATATGACGAAAATAAATAAATAAATACAGAATTATGCATATACCCACATATATTATATGACATAGAGAAACAACAGTCTAGTTTGGGTTAAGAATATTTGTATTACAGTTGTGCATGGCGAAAAAACCCAAATCTTGTGAGTTTACCAGATGGATGGCATAAGGGAACAAAGCTATTACAGAATCGGGTAGTCCTGCTAGAAATACTTTGAAACCTCCTCCCAGAGGGGAGCAACAGCAACAGACCGTAAAGTGGATGTGTGGGTTCTCTAACAATGCTTTGAGCTCTAAGCACATAGCACTTATAAGCAGCATCCTGAATACCAGGAAGCGAGCTTTTACTTTTTTACTTTTGCATTATAAATAAAAGAATGGCCACTACCAGAAAAGCTGCAAGGTTTGGTGATGGAAGAAGAGGATTGTTGGAGCATACAACAGAAAAGGGGAATCGACTCCAGAATTATTCCAAAAGATGTTTGAAGAGATGGGGAAGCAGGTATCTGAAATTGTCAAATCTATTAAAAGTGAGTTGGTTGCTTTTAAAATGAAAATGTAAGAAAGATTTGTAAAGAGGAAAGAAGAAGCTACAAAAGAAATTGAAGACTGTATAGGAAAACCTATGGAAGATGTGAAACAAATTAATGACAATTTTTAGAGAGTAAAACAAAAATAAACAAATTTTAAAAAGAATGGTCACTGAACAAGGCAGTCGGTAAGCAAGGACTATCCGTATACAATGCCTCGCCCACTATTTGATGGAATCCCAGGCCAAAAAAAATTAAGGATTGATAAGCTAAACAAGATAGACCTGCATTTACTGGTTAGAGCCTATAGTGCTCTTTTTCCAGGCCATTAGGATTGGGACATAAAAACAACCACATCAATATATGTATTTAAGAATTTATTCCAAGGCAGAAAAAAAAATTACAAATTACATAATGTGAGACAACAATCAACAATATTGAGGAATACTGAAACATACAACCCAAAGAACATTAACACAAGACATAATATAACCATGTTAATACTCAAGAATATAATGAGACAGAGAAAGACCTTATATGCCCTACTCACCACAGGTGTTTCACCAAGGAGGAGTGGAGAGAATAAGGAAGGTGATCGTGATGGAGATATATAGGAACCATTGCCTAGGAAAAAAGGATTGAAATATTTTAGGTGTAGAACAATGAGATAACACTTAGAAGTTGCTCAGGAAGACGATTCCCTGATTCACTTGAGTGTAAGAAGGGAAAGGAGGTATAGAACAACCAGACTTATAGCTAATTTCAATAAGTCTTTTTAGCTGTGGGATTAATTTCCTGATCTGATCAACCTGATCAGACTAACACAGGTCAGAACAAGTTATAACTGAAGCTTGAATGCTTGCTTTATGCCTCATTACAATACTAAACCATTACTTGATAAAAATAAAACCATAGAGTTCTAGGTTACCATATACCTAAGCAATACACAGCACCACTCCATTTCTTTTTACAAATCTTCCAATAAAAATGCCAGTATTACAGAACTTAATTTTAAATTTGTACCAATAATAGGTATGTTTTAGTCTCCCCCCCCAAACATGCCCCTGAATGGTTGCTATATTGCTATAAGAGTTGCTAGCAACTCCTTTTCTAGTTACTTTTTTTTCAGTGTCACAAGTCTTAATTCTCTACAGCCCTTGTAATATTTTATCTATAAGTCATATATTTTTATGCATATAACCAACTATATCCTAAAACTGTATCTTTGGTTATACATGGAAGAATTAAGTTTTATTCATCTTTGCTCATGAGTAGCTGTTTCCTAAAAGGACTCTTTTACTAATCAGTATGTATGCTTCAGCTTCTAATCAAAGACAAACTGTTCAAAAGTTAAAATAATAAAAAAAAAGCTTTGATGTAGCAAATATTTTTGCAAAAAGCTCTGCTGTGCTGCCAGTTCCTTGGTTCTTCCAACGTGACCTGCTGTATTGGTATAAAGTGGAAACATCCTGACAAAAACAAAGAACATCTTTTAACATTGTACCTTGTTAGCCTGTTTTCTCTTAACCTATGACAACTACAAGGATAGCTTTGAAAAGAGAATTTCTCTTTAAGCCCTGCTGATTTTACCTCCTTCAGCTGCTATTCATTCTCAACAAACTGGAACACTTGTGATTTCAGGAGCCAAGAAGCAACCAGGCCTTATCAAGTCAACTGATACTGCTGCATAAAGCAAAAGTATCCAAAATTCCATCATCCAAAGCAGAAATATTTGATATGCAAGCATTCCAGGTTTTAGCAAGAATAAATGATTGCTACAGTTTGTATGATTTTGGTAGTGTTTCAGTAATTGATATGCTGAAGTCTGAAGTTTATTTTAAACTGCCATAACCAGAATGGAATCTTTCATCAAAACGATGAAAAAAAGCATCATGCTATCATAAGAAAATCTCTGTTCCTTTTGAATGTTTGTATTATGTTACAACATACATACAAAAGAAGAAGTGGAGTTTGCTTTGTACTGGCTCATCACTGTGTTTTTTGTCTACTATGCCCTCCCTCCTGAGGGACACCTCAACTGCATATGATTTATCAGTTAATATTTGCTATATTAGTATATATATTAGTTTGTATGTTATACTTTTAATTGTCACCATGAAATTTTGTTCTTAACGTCACTCACTCACTCACTTGCTCTCTCACTTATTCATTCATAATCAGATAAGCTATCATTCTGCATTTAAACTGAGTTGTTTCCGATGACTTCGCTGAGGAAATGTTAGCATGGCTTTATTCCTGAAAGATATTAACTTAGGTCTGTGTTATACTCACATTCTAGTTCTAGAGATAAGCCAGCTTGCTGATTTTGTTGCTAACATTTTGTTCAACATCCAGGCATCAATCTATTTATTTATTTAGTAGATTTGTGGGTTTCTCACCAAAGGCCTCTGGGTAGCTTAACACCAAATCTTATAATAAAAAGGCAAATATGCTGAGGAGGAAATTCAATCCAAAGCCTCATACATAACTGATGGCTAGTGGGGCCATATCTCACCCTAACCTACAGCCTACAGAAACTGTCAGGTCTTCAGTATCTTCCTAAAAGCCAACAAGGTTGGGGATGTATTCAGAGATTGTGCGATACTATTCCTGAAGTGCAGCAACTGAAAGATCTTTTTGTTCTTTAGCTCAGTTGCGTTCTCAGATGTCTCCTCAAAAGTATGACCCCTTGAATACATACAGAATAACAACCTGAGAATGTCTTTGGGGCAATCTTATCTGCCATCATATTTGAATAATAGAAGCATAAGCAAGGATCGTGGAATTGAAGTTGGAACTAAATGTAGAATTCTAGAAATCTAGAACTCTTCTTATACATTCATTTTTATAGTTTATTTATTTATAGTTTATTTATGTATAAGAAGAGTATTAATAACTCTTCTTATACAATCTTGCAGCCTGCTCTGCAATTGGGTGAATGCTTAAAAACTCATCCTCTTTCAGCAGGCTGTGCTAACTGGAAGAACGTTTGCATTCTAATTATTATGTTCAGTGGTGAAAGAAGGAGCAAAGCATTGAGGGTTTTTTTCACCCATTTTATAGGCATTTAACGCAACTGCAATCAGGGGGCTATTTTCTTTTCTTTTTTTAAATGAGCCATGAAACTTTGGGACAGATCAGGTTATACATTTTAATAAATTAAAATAAGGTGTGAAAACTGCATATAAACAATATAAATTGCTTTTGTTCTGTGCTATAGAGGTACTGAATGGCATTGAACAGTAAAAAGAGAAGGAATTACAAAGGCAGAAATCTCTTTCAGTGACCTTCTCGGTATGATTCCAGCCGATGTTCTCTTTCAAGTTATTATAATTAAGAGAGTACACATTAAAAGGTTTTCATTTTTGAGATGGATGATGCGGTTTTACAACATGGCCAAATAATGTGCTCATTATGAATCTCGGATCCAGTGCCAACAAATGTCTGCAACTTTTTCTGATCCAGGAGCTGAAACAGCAGAGCGAAGGACACTTAATGACAATAAAAGCAGTACTATACGTTCTCCACTGGAGTTGTCTCATTTTAGCTTCCCTAAATTGAGGTTATACTAATCCTAGTTCTCTATTCTGGAGGTCATTTTACTGCCAGACTACATTTTACTGTAGATTTGTCGTAACAATGGAAGCTCAGCACTCATAGCAAAATATGAAGGCGAATGGCATCCAATATATGGTTCTGTTCACGAAAAGATCATAAGGATCGATGCCTTTCATTCATTCACTAGAATTTATCTGTTTTTTAAAAAGATGAGATTCCCCCCCCCCCAGAAGTTTGGGTTCCTCAATTGGGATGTTGATTTCAGTGAATTAGAACAAGGAAAACACCCTGACATAGGATAAAGTAAGAAATGTTTGTGTGTATGAAGTCAGGGAATGGAAATTAAATAAACAGTGTGCCTCTCGACTCTCAGAATCCTAAAAAGGACTTAGCTGGGAATAATGGGCAAAGGGATGGCCATACATTGCTGGAATAAATATTATAGTCTTATTACACTTCTTGACTTTTATCATATAACTATTTTTTTCTGGGTCCCTTGCAACATCTCTCTCTCTCTCTCTCTCTGTTGATAAAATTTAATTGTAGTTGCTTAATGCTACTTTAATATAATTGTGACAATAGGAATTCTCTGGGGAAAAAAGGAATTTATACAGTAGTATTGCCACTTTGTGAATTTGTTTGTTTGGCAAAAAGAAAAAAAAATCCTCTAAAGCAGACATAAAGCTTTCGTGCAACATCAGAAGAAAGAAGCAGAAGCGCTAAAATCTGAGTCTAACAAGCTGCTTGGATGCAACAGTAGCAGGATGGAAAGTAAAACAGCAGCTGATGTCAGGCTTATTGCTGTGAATACATACCATTCCCCCACATTGGACAGGAAAGAAAGGGTCCACTGGACCTTTAATGTGAAGAAAAATTGTTCAGTAATTTTGAAACATAAAACCCTGTACAAGTCTATGGCCTCCAGCACTACTCCTGCAGTCTTTTACAAGTACTGGGTACTGACTGTGAAGAGAGCAACGCTGCTTGTTAAAATAAAATGGTTATCCTAGTTTATCAGTTTGTGGTTCCTGAACATGTCTTACTGATCTGATCTGTCATTACCAATCATTCTAACTGTATACATTTCAGTGAAATAACGGGATGTCATATCATTAAAAAGCCCATATCCCTCACAAAGTGACTCTGGGTGGTGTACAATAAAATATTAAAATATAAAAACAGCATGCAAATGTTAAAAATTTAAAAGAGGCAAGGATACTTAAAACACTGGTAAAAATTAAACTGGAAGGCGAAGGGAGGGCTCCCATTGTGCCAGCCAGGCCCTTAGTTGCATGCTCCTCAGGGTTCCCCACACAAGGCAGCAAAGCCATGTTTTCACTCTGCTTAATGACCATTTATTCAGCAACCTTTGGGACTGGTGACGGTAATGAACATATGGTAGTTCTGACTGTTCCCGAAGTTCTGACTGTTGCAGAGGCCCCAAAGACCCATGATCAACATTTAGTAGCCTGCTGGCCCTTGTTGTCTTCTTCTGCTGGGGAGAGGAGCCTCATCTACAAAGGGATGGCCAGGGAGAAGGCAGTGGGACAGAGTCTGTAATTCATGCAAGGCAGGAGAAGCATGAGATCCTCACCTAAGGATGTCATGGTCCTTGCCTATTGACCTCAACTGGGTCTACCCAAACTTTCACCTAGTATGACGTTTCCCCTAACAACTGCTTCACTTAGCGACATAAATTATGATTGTGGTTAGGGTCATTAAAGCAAGGATTACCTGTAGCTGAAATTGCTCTACTTTCATAAAGCAATAATTAAACCACATCACACATCCTATACGAAAATCTCAATTACACCCAAACCAATGAAGGATTTTGGGATTTGTTGCAGCAACCCTTTATAGCCAAATATTTAACTGTTGAATAATGCAAAGCAGTCTGTTTAGTGATATTTTAGTATATGAGTTAAAGTATTGGATAAGTGCTTTTCCCCACCCTTTTCTTAACTACCTGTGTTGAAACAAATTACTTCTCTATCATACCAAATTCAGTATTGCTGATAAAATGTTAGGGAACATTTTTATAAGTCAGATACTGGTGATATATTTAAGAAATAAATATTTATTCATCAAAAGCATCTTATCTCAGACATGAATATAATTCCATTCAATATCTAAAACCCCAAAATAATTGCAGTTTTTTTTCTTCTTAAAAACATTAAAAACTTTTTTCCTTACTTCTTCTTTATTTTTTTGAAGTTCCTATAGCAGCAATTTCTTTCTTAAAGGGAAATAGTTTTGACTGACTAATAGGGAGGCATTAAGAATTTTAAATCTAAATACATTTATTTCTAACACATGCTAAATGCACTATAGAGTTCTAGAAAAAGAAATCACACCTTTCTGATTTTTTGAATATTATCTTAACTTCTGATTATTACCAGAATTTCATGTAGATCCTGACATATAATAGGCACCTATATGAACAAATAATTATACAGCTTGATGCTGGTTTCATGTATTTCATTGACAAAATTATCTAACATGCAGTTTATCTGTATAAAGTAGCAATTGTCCCTATAATTGAATCAATTTAACTAAAATTAGAATAGAAATAGAAATAGAGCTGGAAGGGACCTTGCAGGTCTTCTAGTCCAGCCCCCTGCTCAAGCAGGAGAACCTATTCCATCTCAGACAAGTGCCTGTCCAGTCTCTTCTTAAAAATCTCCAGTGATCGAGCGCCCACGATTTCTGGAAGCAAGCTGTTCCACTAGTTAATTGTCCTCACCGTCAGGAAGTTTCTCCTTAATTCCAGGTTGCTTCTCTCTTTGATCAGTTTCCAACCATTGTTTTTCGTCCTACCCTCTGGTGCTTTGGAGAATAATGTGACCCCCTCTTCTTTGTGGAAGCCCCTCAAATACTGGAACACTGCTTTCATGTCTCCCCTATTTCTTCTTTTCTTTAGACTAACCAAACCCAAGTCCTGCAGCCATTCTTCATATGTTTTAGTCTCCAGGCCTTTGATCATCTTAGTTGCTCTTCTCTGAATTTTTTCCAAACTCTCAACATCTTTTTGTGATATGGTGACCAAAATTGGCTGCAGTATTCCAGGTGTGGCATTACTAGGGTTTTATAAAGTGGTACTAATACTTTGTGTGATCTTGATTCTATGCCTCTGTTTATACAACCCAGGATTGTATTAGTTTTTTTGGCTGCTGCTATATACTGCTGGCTCAGCATATTGCCCCCAACAATTTGGGTCCTCATTTTACCAACCTTGGAAGGATGGAAGACTGAGTCAACCTTGAGCTTGCCAGAGTTGAACTCCCGGCAGTGAACAGTGAGTTAACCTGCAATACTGCATTCTAACCCCTGCACCACCACAGCTCTTCAGAGGATAAGTTCTCCAGGAATACATAAAGAACCCCAGAGATTTAAAGCCTCTGTTGTCTTGGCTTAACTGCCATGGGTAAAATGAGATTCAAAGGAAAGTAACAAGAAGGAAGGCATCAACCACTAAAAAAAATATTGATGTTCCTCTCAAGTTTGCAAGAAACCACTTGGATGATCTTTCTAACTGGAAGAATATTCTATGGGGAGATGAGTCATTATATTTCAGTGTAATGTAAGCATCATTTTATCTGATGGAAATAAAACTCTACATTCTTTAATAAAAAAATAGCATTGTCAAACATGGAAGTGGCATATCATACTTTGGGAGTGTTTGCTTCCCCAGAACATGGATGACTTGCTAGTTCAATAAAGGAAACGTGAATTGTGCTTTGAATAGAGAATTCTACAGGACAGTATCCTGGCTCATGAATATCAAGTAAGTCTAAAAAAGGATGAAGAACAAATTTAGTCTCCATTTAATCAGAGTCCACAGTAAATCACATAAAAATATTGTGGCAGAATTCAAAATGAACAGTTCATGCAAGAGCGCTCTCAAATGTTAATATCATAAAGTTCTGATATCATTCAGGAGCAAAGATATGAAAAAAATCTATCCAGAAAATCTGGAAGAAGGTGAATACTTTTTTCACAGAACTCTACACGATGGATTGCATTCAATTTGTGCATCAGAATAACTTCTTCACTCCTCAAACTTGTATTTGAGGATAATACGTATCTACAGTAACACATATTATTATTATTACTTGGAGCTACTTTTGAAAAGTTTTAGAAACACTGAGCCAGAATAGAACAATGGGAATACTGTTAGCAGGATTGCAGGCTGGAACATGTTACAATGGCTGCCCTAGTTACTGATGTTGCTATCTAAATAAGGCAAATAAATAAACGAAGACCCAGATCAATAATATTTTAGAACTCTTATTTTTCTGTTTGGCATCTGAGATCTAATAGAGAGGAAACTCTGGCGGAAGCACAATTGGGGAAAAGATACAAAGTGACTATCCTATGCTATAGGTGACTCTGCTATCCTAAAGTGACTATCCCAGGGGTTGGCAACCTGAAACACTCAAAGAGCCACTTGGACCCATTTCCCACACAAAAGGAAACACTGGGAGCCACAAAATGTGCATGCGCATGCGCGCACGCGGGGGGGACGGGGGGGCTTGATTAAAGAGTTTAATTAAAAACAAATAGAGGCTGCTGTGCATGAGTTCTCTCTCTCTCTCCCTCTCCCTCCTTTCCTCCCTCCCTCCCTTGCTGCTGCATGCAGGGGAAACCCAGCACTGGGGACTAATTATTTACATCTTCTGGGCGATAGGAGAGGAGTGGGCCGATTGCTTCCTGGCAGCCAGGACTCCAGCGCGCCTTCCCGGCCAGCGGTAGCACCAGCTGGGGATCGCAGGGGCTGCATTCCCTCAGGGCCTCAGCTTGCGGGAGGGCTGGCCTGCTCAGTGGAGGCTCCGGCGGGCTGCTCCCAGGTGGGATCCCGGGGCTGCCCCACGTGGCTCCCCGGCCACGTGTGCCTCGGACGGGGCCAGCCTGGGAAAGGGACTTCCTGGCTGCGCTTCTCCCAGGGGACGGGGCGCCAGGGTGCAGGGCCAATCATTCATGGCTGCGAGTCCTGTGTGGAACCTAAGGCGAGACATGCACCGGCCCTGCCCTCATCCAACTCTGGTATGGATGGCTCTGCCGTCCTGGCTTCTCCTTCCCTCGGAAAAGACTGCTCTCCTCCCATCATGCGCTCTCCCTCTCTGGGACTTTCTTCTTTCCGTCTTTTAGCGCGAAGGTTCCGAGGGAGCGGAGGAGGAGGCCGACAGGGAGAAGGAGCTGCTGCGGCAAATCTTCCGAGACGGCAGCAGATGGCCGCTCGGGCTCGCCTATCACGACCTGCTGCGGGAGGCCAGAGTTGAGGCTTCTGGCTCACTCTGGGAGGGATGCTCCATTCCTCCTCCTTGGCTGATGGATGGAGGAAAACCCGGCTGGAATCCACAGACCCAGAACTGGCGGTGTGAAAGGGGGAAGATGGAGAGGAGTTTCCAGGAGTTTCTGGAAGGGGTGTTTGGAAAAGAGAGGATGAGAAGCGGAAAGTAGGAGAAAGGACGTCTTCCAGCTCTCTGGGGTTCTTTTGCTGGGAGGGCAAGGAAGCAGTAGTTCCGCTCCACGGGAGGTGGGAGCAGGTGGCCTCCTTCAAGCTCCGCCAAGTGGCTCCGGGAGCGAAGCGAGGTCCGAGTCCTCGAAATGTCAACTTTGCGAAAGAGGGAGGCGGTGGTGGGATTAAAATAAAACGGGGGGGGAGGTTGAGGAAACCCATCAGATGCCTACATCAGAGGGCGAGCAAGAAAGGCAAGATCGGGGAGAGGAAGAAAGCTTTTGGGGCTTGCCTGGCAGGCAGCTGCTCCCCGCTCTCAGAAATCGCCGTGGCGGGAGTGGAAAGAAACGGGGGAGCAGAAGTCAACACTGCCAAAGAGGAAGAAGGAAATGAAAAAAGGGGGGTCTTTAAATAGTTATGCCCACTTTTCCCCCTTTTTTCCCTATTTTTTGCAGCGACCAGTTTCTTCCCTGCATATAAATCGTCAGCAGCCACCAAGGAAAAGCGGGGATGCTCGCGGGATGCCTGTCTGTGGGCAAACAGACGGTTGCATAGATGCTATACGGGGACTGTAGCAGACATCCACATGTGTATGCGTGTCAGGTTTGGAAGCCTCCGTTTAAGTCTGGGCGTGTGCACAGACATAGGCTGACCTAGGAGCAAAAGCACTGCTGGTAGATCTTGTGGGATTTTTGCATGCAGTTTACTTGTGTGGGGGGGGGAGGAGGAGGAGGAAGCATGGAGTAGCCAGTCAGAGCCCAGATTGTTTGCTTATTGAGAGAGAGAGAGAGAGAGAGAGAGAGAGAGAGAGAGAGAGAGAGAGAGAGAGAGAGAGAGAGAGAGAGAGAGAGAGAGAGAAGGGAAGTGCAAGTGCAAGTGCAAGTGCAAGTGCAAGTGCAAGGGCGTCTCTCTGTCTGTCTCTCTCTCTCTCTCTCTACAAATGGCAGAGGAGGACTGGGAGCCGCAGGAGAAGGCTGAAAGAGCCGCATGCAGCTCCAGAGCCGTGGGTTGCCGACCCGTGGACTATCCTATGCTATAGGTCTCCCTACTTTGTGATGCCAGATTAATACTCTCCCTGATGCTATTATGTCATCTGGCAAAAGCTTTCTATTGATTAATATTTGTTATGGACATTCATTTCCCTCATCAATGTCATTCTTATTCAACCATTATTACCTGCTATATCTGCCTGCTTCTCTGACACAGTCTCCTATTGTTAATTGTTTTTTTCTTTTTGTTTAGTTTTTGTTCTTTGGTTGATTTCAAGCCTACACTAATTTTTCTGGCTCTTATTTATATAAATGCACAAGGCACTTGGGGAAATAAATGCAATTTTTTTTTCTCTTTAGCAATGTGTAACTTTTTCTATGAGGCTTTCGAATGGTGGTGCCAGAGAAGAGTTTTGAGAGTCCCTTGGACTGCAAGGAGATCAAATCAGTCAATCTTAAAACAAATCAACCCTGACTGGTTTTTTTGGGAAGGACAGATGCTGAAGCTGAAGCTTAAATACTCTGGCCACCTAATGAGAAGAGAGAACCTGATATTGAGAAATATCAAAGTCAAAAGGAAAAGGAGACGACAGAGGATGAGATGGTCAGATAATGTCTTTGATGAAATGAACATGAATTTGGGCAAACTCCGGGAGACAGTGGAAGATAAGGGAGCCTATTGTGCTAAGGTCCATGGGATTGTGAAGAGTCAGACATGATTCAACAACTAAACAACAACAACTTTTTATAAGAAAAATATAGTGCTGGAGTACAAGTTTATTACTGCTGATTGCATGAAGCACAAGAGGTCTGAGTGTCTCCCTAGAAGAACACAGAAAGATCTGAGTTACCCATTTTTCTCTGTCCTTCTTGAGTAGAAGAGTTTTCATTATAAACCCTTGCAATTTTAAGCTTCACTCAATAGCTTTTATGGCTCACACCCCATTAGCAGTATTTTAAAACAAGGAAGATTATAGACTAAAATTATTTACAGACACCTGTCTTGAAATACACTAGTTAGCTTGAGAACATATCATCGGGAGATATATATCCAAATGAATTGCCAATAGATCCTGTATCCTTAAGAATAAATCATAGCCCTTCCATTTGACAGTGAATCTGTCATCCTCAAGTACCATCTTTTATGTTTGTGAGACCTGTTAACTTTGTCTAATTAAAACAGCTGGAGATGTCTATATACCGGTGAGCTGTTGTCTTTTGCTTGAGATGAAATGAAAGATTCTGAGAACACAAATATGACGCAGTGAAGTGAAATGAGATCAGATCTTATTGATAGATTTTTAATAAATAGAGTCAGCCTATTGGTTTTAAGGAGTTACGACCTTTCCATACTGCTAAATTCAGTGAAGCATCCAGTTAGTTGAAGAATCTTACTCATGAGGCTTCTGACAACCAACCTGAGAAATGTTAATTTAAGGGCATATTGCACACTCGTTTCTAAAACTAAATTGATCACTTTTCATTTAAAGACAAAACAGCAAAGGATCTTAAATTTGCATCGGAGCCTATATAGAATGTAGCCCTACACCAATTTCCTGTTTCAAATTTCCCTTCCATTTCTAATAGCCTCTGAAGATAATATTTACAACAAAGAATCAAAGGACAGAAATTCCAACAGAGAACTGATATTCCAATCCTTTTTGGGAGCATGTGCTGAATCAAGTCCATAGGTGAAGGCGCTTCAAAATAGAAGTGGATAGTTCAAGAACCCTTTTTAAAGAAAACATGCTTGTCTGATCTCACTCAATGTAACTATTTATTTATATTAAATTTATAGGCTGCCCATCTCAGTATCCAAAGCGAGTCTGGGTGGCTTAAAATACAGCAAAAACATAAATATAAAAAAGAATTAAAATTAACAAGAGTTAAATTGTTAATCCCATGACAACAGTTGTCTAGGGTGTTCACAAAATAGAAACTGTGTAATACAAGATGCAAAATGCAAGTACAATCAACAAAATAGACGCAGATTAAACCATTGTTTAACACATCTTATTGTTTTGCTCTTGCTTTAATTCATATTCAAACCACCGATTTTGTTGCTCCAATTTATAAATCCACTATTTTATTCTTTACACATACAGTAGGTTATGTTATTACATTTGCACTTAAATGTTTGCTTATCGATGGCTGTAAGAAATTGAAATTGAATTAAATACATTAAAACAGCAAGAAGGGGTGATATTATATATATATATATATATATATATATATATATATATAATCTCCTTTCTCTTTTCTACACCCATTTTCATTGATATTTTGCTTTAAGAAACCATATATTTGCAAAAATTATTGTAATGTTGCAATTTGTCCACAAAACCGCCAGATAAAACTGCCAATTCCATTTAATGTGGGCTCTCTTTTCCCCATTCTGGGTTTTTTTTTTTTTGGACCTGGGAAACATGTTTGCTTGTTTTATAACTGAACCCACAATTAACCCCGAATAAGTGATGAGTAATATTTTTACAAAAGATGTATTGAAATGAATATGCCCATGGTTTCAATTTTTTGAAATGTGTCGATGTTTGCAGGCTTCTTGGTCCCCTTAAGGTAGCCTTGCTCAGCCTCAGCCTGTGACAGCAAGTCTTCATTGACAGAGACAAGACAGGGTTATGCTTTTAACATAATACTGCAGAGGAGGAGAGCTAAGCCCATTGTTTTGCATAATAAAATATATCCTGCCATTCTCCTAATTTCATCAGCTTATACAAGTCAACAGCAGACATTAATGAAGAAAGGTTTCCAATTAGCCACAGTCTGAGACTCACCCAGCTTTTCAGTAACCTTCAACTGTCAGCAATAAAAAAGACAGTTCAGTATGACGTGGATCATTCATTCCAAATGGCCACAACTCATTTATGACGAACGCAACTAGCGGTCCACACAGAGTTCACTGGATTGTTTTTCATTTCCTTTGCTAATGATCTTTGTTTTTCCAAACAGAAAACAGCCCTGTGATGAAGAGTGTCCTATTGTATCATTCATTTCAATGGAAGCTAACTCTGATCAGACCTTCCCAAAGAGGGATCACAACAACACACTAAATATTGCATGCCCCTATTCAGTGTTGCATTTCTATGATGCTCCATTCCAGGAAGTTTTCATGGAATAGTTTTTGGACTATTCTTTCTATTTCTACAAATCCTGTGATTCTTCTGAGTATGCCTGTATCACTTACTAGCTTTCAGGGAGTCCAGGTTGAGCTATTTATTCAGCATAGCTCAGCACCTGAATTCACTATGCATATACAAGAAAATCTATAAGTAGCAAAACTTAGTAGCAGCAGTCAGGTGATCCTCTCTCTTTTTTTATCCTACTTTCACATTTTTATTAAAAATATATATTTCTTACTATTTATAGAACAGAAGAAAGTCTAATTCTGATAAATTGAAAGATAAAAAGGACAAGTATAAAAAGTGGAAAGAGGGACACATAACTAACTCAGAATATCAGCAAATAGCCCGAGCCTGCAAAGATGAAGTGAGGAAAGCTAAGGCTCAAAATGAACTAAGGCTTGCGACCAAAGTCAAAAATAACAAAAAAAGCTTCTTTCAACATATAAAAAACAAGAAAAAAGTGAAGGAAATGATTGGTCCATTAGTGGGTGACAGTGGCAAGAAGGTGACAAGCAACAGGGAGAAAGCAGAACTATTTAACTCATTTTTCGCATCTGTCTTTACACAAAGGGAAAAAACAGACCAACCTATCAAAAATAATGCCATAAAAAACAGAATAGAAACACAAGTTAAGATAGGCAAGAAAATGGTGAGCACCTGTCCAGCCTAGACGAGTTCAAATCACCAGGACCAGATGGATTACACCCCAAGGTTCTCAAGGAACTGGCAGATGTGATCTCAGAATCACTGAACTATATTTTTCAAAGATCCTGGAGCACTGGGGAACTACCAGAGGACTGGAAAAGAGCTGATGTAGTTCCTATCTTCAAAAAAGGAAAAAAACGGATCCAGGAAATTACAGACCTATCAGCCTGACCTCAATACCTGGGAAGATTCTGGAAAAGATAATCAAACAACGAATCAGCGAACACCTACAGGCAAACAAAGTCATTACTAAAAGCCAACATGGGTTTGTCAAAAACAGATCATGCCAGACAAATCTTATTGCATTCTTTGACCAAGTGACAAAATTAGTGGACCAGAGGAATGCTGTGGATATAATTTACTTGGACTTCAGTAAGGCATTTGACAAAGTAGGTCACAACCTACTATTTGATAAGATAGAAAAATGTGGGTTAGACAGCATCACCACCAGATGGATTCATAGCTGGCTGACTGGCCGTACTCAGCGTGTGGTCCTCAATGGAACTGCATCTACATGGAGGGAAGTGTGTAGTGGGGTGCCCCAGGGCTCTGTTCTGGGCCCAGTGCTCTTCAACATCTTCATCAACGATTTGGACGAGGGGATAGATGGGGAACTCATCAAATTTGCAGATGACACCAAGCTGGCAGGAATAGCCAACACTCCAGAAGACAGGCTTAGATACAGGAGGATCTGGACAGACTTGAACACAGGGCGCTATCTAACAAAATGAAATTCAATGGTGAAAAAAGTAAGGTTCTACATTTAGGCAAGAAAAACCAAATGTACAGGTATAGTATAGGGGGTACCTTGCTCAATAGTAGTAACTGTGAAAGGGATCTCGGAGTCCTAGTGGACAATCATTTAAATATGAGCCAGCAGTGTGCTGCAGCTGCCAAAAAAGCCAACACAGTGCTAGGCTGCATTAACAGAGGGATAGAATCAAGATCACGTGAAGTATTAATACCACTTTACAATGCCTTGGTAAGGCCACACTTGGAATACTGCATCCAGTTTTGGTCACCATGATGTAAAAAAGATGTTGAGACTCTAGAAAGAGTACAGAGAAGAGCAACAAAGATGATTAGGGGACTGGAGGCTAAAACATATAAGGAACAGTTGCTGGAATTGGGTATGTCTAGTTTAATGAAGAGAAGGATGAGGGGGGACATGATAGCAGTGTTCCAATATCTCAGGGGCTGCCACAAAGAAGAGGAAGTCAAGCTATTTCCAAAGCACCTGAGGGCAGGACAAGAAGCAATGGATGGAAACTAATCAAGGAGAGAAGCAACCTAGAACTAAGGAGAAACTTCCTGACAGTTAGAACAATTAACCAGTGGAACAACCTGCCTCCAGGGGCAGTGAGTGCTCCAACACTGGAAGTTTTTAAGAAGAGACTGGACAGCCATTTGTCCGAAATGGTATAGGGTTACCTGCCTGAGTAGGGGGTTGGACTTGATGATGATGATGATGATGATGATGATGATGATGATTTCTATCTTGTTCATTTTAATGGGAATTGCTGCCAAATTCCAGTTGCCTTCCTTCTTATGTGTTCTTACAAAAGTGTAATCCATTAGAATGGATTTGCATAAAGTGTATGGATTTCAATGTTATACATAGATATTGTACTCGAGTGTACCTTTTGGTGCACATCCAGTTTAAACCACTTTGCAATTCTAGTTCCTCTATTTCTGGCATGTATATACCTATAATCAAGTGAGAATTACACCATTACATTAGCCAGTATAATCAGGTACTGCTGTCAGAACCAGGGTTTTGCCCTTTCTTAGAAATGCTGGTATGAGTTATCTGTGCTTTGTACACTGTACAGCCATGTAATGACCCCCTGTGTTGATTATACATGTAGCTGCTACCTAACTGATAGCACATGGTGATGGGCTTCTTGGCTTTAATGTCAGCATAAAGATACTGTATCTACTAGATGTTTCCCATATGATAAGGTAGTCAAGATGTCATTCCAGTTGTGGTAGGGTCACTAACTGACATGCATTTGGGAAGAGTAATGCTTAATCTATCACCGAGAGATACTAGATTATGCCTTACTTTACACACACGTTTCACCAGAAAATCCTAACAAACATGCCCGACACCACTGAGGAACTGAGATCTTGATTTCATTTCTGCTCACATAAAATGTCTAATATAAAATAAATATCAAGGATGAGAATGCTGGGAGAAGAGAGATACAGAAGGAAAACCTTTTCGGCTAGCACAAATCACAACTTAAAAGCTTTCCATTACAGCTTCCCGCCCTAACTCACCTGAGAGATATCAAATGTATTTGATTGTTTATTAACTATTATTAATTGTATATTCTTTTCTAAAAAATTTATGAACCAAGACAACACACTGTACACCAGGCACTAAGGCTGTTATTGAAAAAAAATCAATAAAACTTTTACAAAAAATAAAAAATAAAAATTTAAAAAAGAAACCAACATTATTAGTAACAGTGTGGATTGCTTGAAAGCATTTTCAGCATTGGATATAATTTAAAATACGGCTTTAAAATTATGTTTTAAGAGTGAAAAAATATGGGACAATTCAAATGTATTTAAAATCATTTTGATAATTGGCCTTGTGCTTCCTCATTTAAATTATTTCAACTCCCAAAAGTGATAAAAATACCATGTTGTCCTTTTCAGTGTTAATGAGGTAAATGATAGAACAGAATTGGTTCAGTTCAAAGAGTGAATTGAACTTCTCTAGACCTCAAAGATCTGGACTGAAAGATGAAAATTATGAGGGCTTAAGGGTGTTGCTTTTTTGTGAGACTGTTAATGATGGGATATGTAAACCTGCATGGTTCATCCCATAAAAATGCATGTGGAGTTTTTAAGAACATTCCAGCAACAGAGGACAGGAAGGACTAGTTTTACCAGCATGTAGATCTGGGTTCAAAGTCCAGTCAACCAGTGACAGTTTTTTCTTTGCTGTAGTAGTAATCATTTAGATTTTTGCCGCCTACTAATTGTAGCTTTAGAGGAGGTTCAGTGCTGCAAGAGGAAAGATATATATGTACAATAGACTGGAGAGATGGGAAAGCATTCAGTATTATTTGGCATAGGAGCCTAATAAGTCTATCCAGTGGTGAGATTCAGCTGGTTTGCACTGGTTCGGGAGAACGGGTAACTAAATTTTGCTGCATTCAGAGAACCAGCTGGCTTCCAGAAGTCCAGTCTAGGCCTTGGAGGCCTGGAAGAGGCCTCCCAGGCCTAGAATGGCCCGCCAGAAGTGCGTGGATGCCACTTCCGGAAGTCTGTTCTAGGCCTCGGAAGCCCAGGCCTGCATCAAATAAAAGAACCGGTTGTTCAGGTATTTGAATTCCACCACTGAGTCTATCCATGATTTTAAAGAGACACTAAAATTCAATATTCTACCAAATCTATCACTTAATTTCCTGATCTCTCACCTGCTCGGGAAAAAAGTTTACATTTTTCTATTTTAAACTCAGAATCTTTTGCAAGTTTTTTAAATTATCTTTTGGAAGTATTGACATAGAATCATAATACTGAAAAGGGTAATTCAGGCCAAGCTTGTCAGAGAGAATGAATGAATATTTGACAGCAATGGAAAGCTTGGTGACAGAATTTAAGTTTAAAGGGGCCAATTGAGGTAGATAGAGGATTGAGAGACTGTGGACTGTAACTAATGATTGTATTCCTATTTCACGTATAGACCAATTTAACCTTTAAGCACTTGTGTTGTGGTGTAGCTATAGTATATGGTCACTACATCTCACCTTCTACTAGGTAGTGATGCTACAGGGCTATTTTGGAAACTGCACAAAATCTAGATTTCTACAAGTCCCAGCCTTGGACGAAATTGCTAGATACATATTGGCAATATTTTTGAGTTTCCCTATGTTTGGAAACAATGGAAGATAGGTTGGATGCAGTGGTGGGATTTAGCCGGTTCACACTAATTTGGCAGAACCGGTAGCTAATCTCTTGTTGCCCATGCCCAGAATGGACTTCCGGAAGTGGCATCCACACAGAGAACCGGTTTTTCACATATTTGAATCCCACCACTGGTTGGATGGCCTTGCTTCTTGACCTGCAAAAGCCTTATGGGCAGAATTTCCTCCTGGTGTTCTTTCCTGATTTTGATGGGAAGCATGTGAAAATAGGGAGGCTGTTGAGTTGTTGAAACATGAAAAAGAGGATACTCATACATATTTCTTAGCCTCATTGTAACCAAAATACAACCCTTCGTACCATGAAGTGTTGCTTGAGAAAATTCAAAAGCAATTTGTTTTCCATCAAACTGAAGAATGGTTCAGAAAACTGCAGAAGAATTTTTGGAACAGCTCTACTTATGATGTTGCATTTATATTCCGTTCCATAATGGAACTGAAAATCGTGCAGCCACTTAACTACCCTGCACCAGAATTTTATGCTTTCCTTATTTCTACTTCACTTCTATGAAACTGAGTTAGAAAAAAAATAAATCTCTTTTTCTAAATGCAATAATTGCTTGGCTACTAGGAATATAAACTAATAATTTAATAATTTTTATTAGATTATTATTTGAATTAAATATAAGAAAGAGATAGATTGATAAACAGATAATTGGATGACTTCATACTCCTACAAATTAGAGAAGTAGGCTTCCTGTGTGATTTGCTAATGAACCACATCTATGTGCTCAGAAGTAACTGAATTAACCTAGTACTGGCTAAAAAATCTATTGAAGAATTTATGTTGTATTGGAAAGCAGCTAATCAGAAAATGGCAAGTGGAGAAGTTAAGGTGGGAAGCAAAGGCAGCATTAGAAATTGCATCTGTGATGAATACTTGGAGACATTACCCTGTAAAATTAAAGTCTTGATACTAGCAAAATCTATAGGGAGCAGTCTGTGTAGGAGAGAGTAGTCACAGTGAAATAAGAAATAACTAATCAGCAACCAAACAGGTTTTTAACATATTAAATTCTATTGACAGTCAGGAAAAAATAATACCCTATAATTTACAGAACTAATTCTACTTCTGATCCGTATTATATAATACGCAGTCCATCGCTCATGTAGGGGAACCTGCAAGGAAATTCACTCACCTGAATCCACAAAAAGCATAAATGTTGATAAGCACTTGCTAAATATCAGACCTGACAGGCCTGTGTAGTTTAGTGGGCCAGAAAATGTGGAGCCCTATAGCAGCTGCAGCAGGTGAACATTTTGCAACATTAGGCAGGATTTAGAGGTAAAACCCGATCTGCAAAACCCTACATGCATTTGGCACACGGTTATGGGGAAAGCGGCACAATCTGGGATTGGCTAGGAAATAGCACAAGAATGGTAAGAAAAGAACGGTGTCAGAATGACATGTTCTGAAACAATCCCTGCATAGTTTTGGATGGTTTTCTTCCTCCTGTCCCTTTTACCATTTCAAGCAGAATGCCACAAAGAAAATAGGAGGGTAGGAAATAATGACACAACCTTTGCCTTTTATCTCCGAGAAAGCATGATGGAGAGAGAACAGGAGAGGAAGAAAATGGCTCAGATGTTTTCTTCCTTGTCTTTCCTCCAATTTGATTAGATAATGAGGCATAGAAGAGGCAACCTACAAATGCAAATATAAATCCTGATGCACAGGGAAGATTTTATGATGTCAGTCAAACAGAGGTGATTACTGCCTAATTATATTGTCTCTGGGAGTAAATCTATGCTGCATGGAAAGCAGAGAACAAGTGATAGTTTAGTGTAAAATCCAAGATGCAGTATTATCTATACCTACCAGCTAATTTACATAAGCTTTCTTCTTTAACATTATGCTCAAGACAATTTTATTTTTTTGTTTTTTAAAAAGAAAGCTTTAGCTTTCCTGTGGTTACATTTATTTCTGAGAATACCAAGATTGTGAAATATGAATACAGCCATCTGAAATCTTTCCATTGTGACTAAGCCTCTCTTTTACCATGTGGGAAGTATCCTTGCCAGAATAAGTAACCAAGAAGAAATTTCCAGAGATGGTTCTCTTTTTATAAATAACAAAACCAAACCACACATGTACAGATAGAGCCAGAGAGCAGTAATTAAGATGGGGATTGAATATAAAACAGAACATTTCGACATTATAGTCCAAAGAAAAAATAATTAAGCAGTGATACCATAGACATCCTCAAATACCTTGAGAGGATGTTTCACAGATAACAAATACAGCTGGTACTCCAGAAGGAAGACTCAAGGCAGAAGGTTCAAATGGCAAGGAAAGGCTTTTCAAAGGAACAGTAGGTTGAATCATGTCAGCACAAAACCCATGCTCTGGTCCTGTGCTGGCTTCCTGTCAGCTTTTAAGAGCAAGTCAAGTTGCTGTTTTTGACTTTTAAAAATTTAATTTGTATAGTTTTAATATTTTAATTACTTTTCTAGTTATCTTTTTTAGAAAGTGTAAGTTGCCCAGCATCGCCTTATAGGGTGGATGGATGGCATAAAAATTCAATAAATAAGAATAATAAATAAAGGCTATATGGCTTGAAACTGGAGTCCTTGTAGGACTGCCTTCTTCAGCCAATTTTATCCAACCCAACTTGGATGTCCTGTTTGTGGTTCCGTAGTTTCATGAGGTGAGAATGGTGGAAACCTGCAGACAGTATTTGTAAGTGTCTATGTTTATGTGTATCTGCCATAAAGAGACTTATTTCAAAGAGGCTTTGGCATGAATTGATGCCATCATTTACTGATGGGTTTGTGTGTAATTAGGGATTGGTTAATTTTTATTTCTGTAGTTAATTTTTATTTTTGTAGACTATAAACATTTTAGTGCATCTAATAGGCATATTATAAACTAGCAAGCACTAATTCTTCATTCTTGTTGATATCACATTAGGCTGTATTTGTAGCTATAGAAACCCAGAGATGGTGAGTTCTAGTCCCGCCTTAGGCACGAAAGCTGGTTGGGTGACTTTGGGCAAATCATTTTCTCTCAGCCCAATCAATCTCACAAGATTGTTGTTGTAGGCAAAATGGGAGGAAGAAAAAGTATTATGTGTGTTTGCTGCCTTGAGTTACTCTTAAAGTAATAAAATCAGAAGATAAATAAATAAATAATAAATAAATAAATAAATAAATAAATATTTCAATTTCTCTAGGTGAAAGTATTTTTTTTCTTCATTTTCAAAGTAAAGTATGCTTATTTTAGGTTTATATTTCAATATTTGCATGCTTAGTACCACAGAATGGTGGAAAACGATGCCACTGACTTTTTACATTTATAACCAGAAGGATTTTAAGGATGACTAAGGAAGGGATTTAATTGGTTCATTCGTGTTTTATAGCCTATATATAGGTTATTTTTTGTTACTTTATCCTTATACTATCTTAGAGCGAACAAGCCCCCAAACTATACAATGTTAGCTTTATTTCATCTCAGCTGATAAGAGTTACAAAATAAGAATATTATCTTATATTAGGAAAGAAAGAAATGTCACTTTTGTTGTATATCAACACTGATAATAAATGATCAAGCCAAAGATAAGGCCTTTGAATCGTCAGTGTTTTCAGTCAGACTGGAGCTGTTCCACTGGGGAAGAAATAACTTTTTACTGAGATCAATGGCACTTTAATATGCTTCATTTTGGCTTAATCGTTTTTTTGTCCCTTTCACATTGATTGCAGTTCAATAGAAAGCCTTTTGAGTATGATGAAAACCGAAATCTTGCTTTCAGATCAGTCAAAACGGAGTAAGCTCACATGGATCAACAGAGTAGCTCAGAGGAACTTGGTTAGAAAATCAGCATGGAAGGACTTATTTGGGGTTTGTTTGAATATTTATTTATTAATTTGTTTTCCTATTTTTATACACTGCTTCAATCACAAGAATCTTGAAAAGGAAAATACAAGCCAATCAACCAATCAAAAAATGTTCCATTCCCCAATGTCATGATAATACAATTGAATAAATAGTTTATCACAATCATACTATGGATAAAGGTCCAGATGAAATTAAAACAAAAAATTCCAGAGATTTCTGGAGTAAAAGGGAGATCCAGAGCAAATGTACCTTCAGGGCAGCATATTCCAAAATTAGGGGCTGTTACTGAGAAGGCACAATGATATGATCTGGAATGTATTTTTACCATTACATGACAGGTAAACTGAGCATTCAGCCTCACTTCCTTCTAATGAATAATTAGATGGATAATTTTTAAATAGCATGTCAGCATGACATTATCTTTATCTCATCCCTAACCCACAGCACAAATAAAGTGGCATGTAGCTGATCTCGTTTTAAAGTAGAGTTTTCTGAACTTTTTTTTCTAACAGAAATTTGGCCATGGATGTGCTTATACTTCCTGGTGACTTCTCCATCTTCTCTTGGGTGGCTACAAGCATGCCCTTCCCTCTGATTCCTGGCTATTGCCCCAAATCACCATTTTACCTTAGGTTTTAGGAGAGACTGGGCACCTGGTATCCATGGAGGCATATGTTCATGTAATGGGTGAATGTTAGCTTGGAAAATACAGTCAGGCATTATGCAGGCTAATTATATACCGTTTAGTAGTCTTTTGAAAGAATAATAGACCACTCTTTTGAAACAGTGCTAAATCTGCACATAACATATAGCCTAAATGACAGATAACAATAATTGAGGAAGGGTTGAAAGGAGTAGTGAGCTGCAGTTATCCTCATGGTTCACAGTTCCCTTTGCTCCCTCTCTCCCAGCAAAGTGGCAGGCAGTTCCGTAGCTGAGGAGGAGGAGTGATTTTTGATGTTCCCTGCCAGTTACCCACAAATAACACCCATGGGGAAGCCAACAGGAAGTTGGAAGTTTCTCATGCTTCTGCTACATTTTTGCCTGTCCATGGTCATTTTGTTTTTCTATTTAGGTAAGGCAATATCTCTGAAAGGATGACCCAATGGGTCTGGGTTATCAAATTCTTCCTGTAAATTCTGCAGTGTGGGTCAACATGAAATGTGAATAGTGCTTTGTCTAACTGGGTTGCAATAAACCAGTGCTACTGGAAAATATTTCATATCCCCCAAATTTTATTTAATAGCCAATTCATACTTTTAAAAAATCCTCTTTACATCTATCCATTGTGTGCAATATATTCCAGCAAAGTCTATGTCTCTAATAATGATTATACTACTATTTTTATAGTAATATGATCTGGTTCTTTGAGATGAATGTCCCATTTGCTTTCCATTAACTATACATATGCAGGGCATACTGGACTGATATACACATACAGTACACACATCTTATTAACAGGATCTACTATCCTGCTAATTAAGTGATTGCCAGCTTTAAAAAAAAACACAGTTGGGCAGTTCGTTGAATTAAGCATAGTATTTCTTCCAAATCACATCTCCCTCTTTAATGCATCAGAATGGCCTCATTATTATTTTCAGCAATATAGTAGACGTACATCATAAGTGAAAGATAGTTATCTTGCCTTAAAGGAATTGAAGTCAGATATTTTAAGAGACTCAGAAAAGTTTAAGAATAATGGGATGTTTTCTTTTACTTTTGATCTGCTGGGAATAGACAGAAAGAATAAATCAAAACTCGATCTCTGTTCTCCTAAGATGTTAGTATAATAAGACCCATATTGTGATATTCACTTGGTTCATTATACTGTTACTTTCTTTGGAGGAAAGATATTCACTTCTCTTAGGCAAAATTATTTGTCATGTTTTCATATACTTGTGCAGCGCCAGTAATGGCTGTTAAGTAGTACAGGTACAGCAAAGGAAGTAATTGCAGTTTTCTAAACCTGAATAAAAAAAATTATCCATCTTAATAGAAATACGTAGCACTGATTACTACTACAGAGTAAATTATAGCAATTGATGGTAATTAAATATAATTTTGTCTTCAATATCTACATATAGGCATTATCTTTCATTTTAAATAGTGTTACTTCATTGACTTCACATTAAAAATATGGAAGATATGGCACTTCTCTGTGAATATTAACTACTGTTATGGTGCTATAATGTTAGATTTAAAGTGGTTTGTAAGATCTTATTGAGTGTGCTTGCATACTCTAAGACACTATAAATTGCCTTGATTTTTTCCCCATACTTAATCAAGTTACAAGAGTTTTAAATAAACAAATACACTTATAAGAAAGGAATCTTTTAAAAGTGGCAATTTCCTTTGGATAGGAGTAATCAATTTATGAAAGTCTGGTTTCATTGGCTTCTTCTGCTTCTGCTTCTCTTTAATGAGATATGGATCAAACAATTTTATTTCATAAATACATATTAACATTTACCTTCAGGACAATGGTTGAATCCATTGAGCAGAAGACCTGATGTCTTAATCCTCCTCTGCAAGAAGTCCTCTTGTTCTTTGTACTTGCCATGCCATGTGCTTTGCTTTAGCTGTTGAGTACTTCTTTCTTTTATTACCTTACTTCCTGGATCTGCTTTATCTCAAATTATCCCTGTAATCCCAGAGTGTAGGAAGCATAGGGCATGCACATCTGCGTTGCCTTTCTGGTGATTTCAAATGAAACAGGGGAAAAAAATTAATTTTAGTAATGCTAATGATAAATACTATCTAGGTATGTGGCTAGTGGTTTTAGATCTTCCTGTCCTCCTTGGGAACTAGGCCAATCTCACCAGATATAAACAAAATAAAACAGTATTTTAAAAATAAGTAATGGCACTGAAAGTGCAGAGTTCTGCAAGATAGTGATGGTTTGCTATAAATGAATGTTGTCTCTGTGTGCGGTGATGATATTTAATATACTACTGATAAAAATAAATATCTTCCTGTTTAGCTAGATTCACTTTTCTAATTTGTACAGAGAAATGAGAAGTTTCAATTTGAATTAGTAACATGTATATGTGAGTCTGCAAAGTGGCACATTTCATATCCAGGGTTGCCACTTGTGTAATTATAATCAACACTTACAAATTTCAACAATTAAGAAAATTACTTACATGACATATTTCCTCCAAAATGCTTTCATTTCCTCATCTGTCCCTCTAGAAATTGATATATTGAAATTAGAAATCTATAATTATATTAATTAATTAATTAATAATTAATAATTAAAATGAATTTCTGGATCATTTCTAGTTTTGTTTCTGGCCAGGTTTTGGAACAAAAACAGTGTCAGAGCACATGACTGAAGCTACAAAGCTTCAAAGCTTTACAACTAGGGGCTACAAATGGGACAGCATCCCCAATGGCTTCATGCAACTACTGATATCATTATTCAGACTATCCTTCAACCTTACTACCTAGAAGAGAGACTGAGAAGCTGACTCTAAATCTTTCCTGATATATCAATTTCAGAAGTTGGTACTAAAGTTCTGCAAGATTTGAACAATTAAAGATGGACATATTTGCGAGCAATGCTGCACTTTTCTTCTTACTGTTGTTTAAAAGACTTTTAAAGGTCATAGCAATCCATGGTTTGTAATATTTTGACATTACCAGAATAGAATAACCCAAAATTTCAATGGGCTTTCGGGAAGACTTCATTCTCTTTGAATATTCACATTTGGAGAGCGCATGTGGATCTAGCGCTACATGTTTTACCCATCCCGTGACATTATCTTTCTAAAAGCTTCAGGAAATGTTAAAACTGAAGTCTTAAAATTGATTTCTTTCTGCAAACAATTAAAAGTCCATCGAACAATTTAGGACCACAAGTGCTTAAAAGAACTGCCTTCTCTTTGGGATAATTTGGGAACTTCCTAAAAATGTCTTGGAAAAAGGCAATGGCAAACCATGCCCACGATGCTATCAAGAAAACTGCAGTTGCTAGGAATTAAGCTTGACTTGAAGGACTCTTTAGTTTCAACATATGTCTCAAACCTTTTCTGAATGATATTAGATATCAAGGAGAACTTCTCCATAAAAGAAGCTTGACTGGGAAAACATGTTTAGATGATCAGTTACCTTTCTTGTCCTTTTTTAGGCTGCTTTTTTTCCTTCAAGTATAGTACTAAATTTGGTTAGTTGGTTGTATTGTTAATTTTGGACAGTTTATCTGTGATCTGACTGATTTTCTATTTTGATTGTATGACAGTTTCATACATGCCTGGATTATTTTTGATTAGTTTTAAAAAAACCCTTTTCTTAGTCATCATCATAAGAGATTCCAAAATGGAAAACAGAAATACTTTAAACATAACTCCCTGCCTCATAGCCAGATTTTTTTTGTAGAGTGCTTGGTGCTTACTTGCAGATGTTGAGTTATTAGACTAGGTAACATCTTAAGAGCTAGAAGGGAGTGGATCAGAAGATGCAGCTGGAAATATTTCAGTATTAATCTTTGTATTATTGTATTACTGAGCCATGTACGTATATTCAGGACAAAGGTAGTGTTTCTCAACCTCAGCAACTTTAAGAAATGTGGACTTCAACTCCCAGAATTCCCCAGCCAACATGCTGAGTGGATTAAATACAACTGCCTGGGTGATATATTTATATTGCTAAACCTTGTGTTAGCTATGGCTTTCTTTCTCTCCTCCATGAGCATTCCTCTTTTACTCCTGTGTGAGGTTGGCAATCCAACAGAAAGCACCGTCTAACCATGTAACACTAGATGAGTTTCATGTATGATCTGAAGAGAGCTATTTACAGTACGTGTCTGGCACCCCTGTGATGACACTGGGTATTTTAATAGTCTGATTTCTATCTGAGCCGAAGCAGCCTGGATAATTAACTTTACAGAGGACATAGCAAAAGTCCCTTTACTCTGCAGGATAAATAGTCACATTTGTAATCCCCCCCCCAGCAGATTTCAAGGTCAGGAGGAGTTTGCAGTGCACAGCAAGTTCATGCCACAGTTCGCAAAGTACCAACCCCCCAAAGCTATGTGTCTATAAAGAAATCTACTCATCTTTTTTTTTTTTCAATCACTATCTTTTGCTCTCAGACCAGGCTTTGTTTCAAGGTGATGTATAGGTGGAAAAAAATATATTATTAGCTTAAAATATACTCTAGTTTTATTTTAAAAAATAGGTAAAATATTACTGGATGTTTACATTTTCTTGAACACAGCTAGCATCTTTGAATCTAGTGTTCTTATCCAATTTTTTAAAAGTCTTTTAACATTACTATTATGGTACAAGGGCAGAATAAACATGTAAAATACAAGAGCAAAACATACTGCATTTATTTTAGAAACGTTTGCGCTCCTATGTCTATGGATGTTGTTCATACCTCTGTTTATACTTCTATTCTCTTGGTCATCCAAAGATATTGAAATATACAGTGGATAATCATTCAGATGGTGAAAGGAAGTCTAAAGCTCAAACTCATGGCCTTAAGCCAAATTATTTCCTTTTTGGCTCTATACCAAACCAACTATAAACAGACAACTTCCCCTCATTTGCTATCTATGTACTTCATTTAATAATTGAAAGGAAAGAAGGAAAAAAGGAAGGAAGGAAGGAAGGAAAGAAAGAAAGAAAGAAAGAAAAAGAAAAAGAAAGAAAGAAAGAAAGAAAGAAAGAAAGAAAGAAAGAAAGAAAGAAAGAAAGAAAGAAAGAAAGAAAGAAAGAAAGAAAGAAAATTTTTTATTAAATAAAGGATTTTGGAGGAGGGTGTGTGAGACAGATTATTGTTGGCTTTAGAATTTTCACCAGAGTCATTATGGTTTAAAGCCAGCCTATGAAAATAAAGTAATAATGCAAACTTATTATTTGGAGTTTAGTGACAGAGCTCCAAAGAATTGGGAAAGGAGAGCAAGAAGCGCAAGAGCAGCTGCTTCTGGTTTATGAGGCTGATCTCTGGAGGCAGCCTGTATGGTAGTAAATTGCGCATTGGAACAGATGCCTTCTGTAGCAGGGGCATTACTAGTTATTACAAAGGGGGCAGGGTTTGAAATTTTGCTGGGGCTCACTGTGCTGTATAACGATAGCTTCTCTGTCCCTAAAGCCCCAAGAAACTAAGACGCTTCTAATCTAAGAGAGGATTAGTGAACTCACTTCATTAACTTTCTGCAAATGTTGCCTTTCCCCTCCTCTCTTTATTTGGTGACAATGTGCTTACTGTACATATGTCAATGGGCTGCAGTTTTACAGCCTGGAATTTTTGCTGCTAACTATACACCACGGAGAAGCATAGAGAGGGATAAATTGATTCCCCCCCCCCAAAGCCTAAATGACCCTTTTACTCTTATAGTCTTTTCTGAATATTTTTCAATGGGTAATTTTTTCCCCATTATTTCCAGTGAGTGATCTTCTCACAGACTAATTATCCAGACACTCAATTTGGTGCCATGAATCTGACTTTAAATGTTGCATATACCTCATGACAGGAATAATATAAATAAGCTGTAAGATTGGAGGATCATCCCAAACTTCAGATTAGGCTTAAGGAACCAGTAGAATTAAGAACTGCTTTAACATTCCAGTCCATCCTATCATGACAATTAGGTACAAAGGCAGCACAATAATCTTAGCTGAGAGACATATGCAATTGGGGTAAAGTCAACATGAAGATTAAGTATTGGAAACAATCCTGAAAAACTTCCATTTGACTACTTAAACCTTGATGAAAAACTAATGTAAGAGCCAAAGTTGATGAACAGAAAAATAGCTTTCAAAAACATATACCCGATTTGCACCAATGGCTGTGTTGAAAGAAAAATCTTCAGCTCCAGTCCAAGCTGGGAATAAGAAAATGGAGACTACTTTAGGAAAGAAGGTTCAGTTTATTGAGTTGCCAGAAACTTCAGTGACACAGCACGTGTTTCTGGGGTGGCTGACAAAATGGCGCTGGAAGTGGTGGGTTTTTATACCTTCTTTGCACTTTGTGTTTGGAGTTGTTCCTGTTTGAGGTTGTTCCTGTTTCTGTGCTATGAACTTTGACCTGAGGTTCAGTGTGCCCTTTTGGTATTCTAGTGGTGGTGGATTAATCCTATTATGTCCTAAAGGTCATGTCTTTAGATTTTGGGTGGAAGATGTAGATTTTAGGGGTCTTTGTCTTTCTAATCCCATCAGCTCCAGGGTTCCTGGCCCCCGTCTTGCTGAATTGGATTATCAAATCTGCATTTCTACAGCGCTAGTCTCTGCTTGGGGCAGGGAGACTTGGGGGCTTGTTTCTGGGGGCTGGTTTCTAAGATTTTTCTATTATTCCTTTGGGGAAATATAATATTCTGCCTTTTAAAATATCCCCCCAAAATATTTCCTTCTCTGGGGGGAAGTGCTGACTTCCTACAGCTGTTTTGCAGGTATTGCTGTGAAGTTTTTTGTTCCAAATGTACCTGAAGTTCATTTTTTTTTAAAAAAAATAATCCTATTGAATTAATCTTATTATATTTTTATCATATATGGCCATGCAGCACCTTCTACTCAATCACATGTATAAATTGGAGCAGGTATCAATCTTACATCTGATGCTGTGTGACTGAATACTTCCCTTTCTCAGTAGGGAACATTAATTTTATCATTTTCTAGTGCAGACAGATATTTTGAGCAGCCAATAAAATTTACCACCACTTTGTATTATTTTACTGTTTCTGATGCTAAAGTGGCAAAGCACAAAATTATGATCGTAAAAATTGGCTACCCTGTTTCAAATATCCTGCAATTTTATAGAAGCGTAAATCTGCAGGGAAGTAGCTGGAGGTAATAGTATACAACAAATGTAGGGGTTTTTCTTCTTCTTAGCAGTTCCAGAAGGCTTGGTTTAAGTCTTCATGTAATTGCCATATTGGCAAAGCAATTCCTGTAAGGTAATGAAACCAGGGCTAATTTAAACCACTAAGCATTTCCTGACACAAACTGCTTCTGCATTATGAATAGAATTAATCACAAAGGTATTCTTTAAAAAAAAGGGAAACAAAGTGTTCATGAAAAGGCTTGATTTACTTAGAATAATTTATGGTATTTTGGATATTGAATTTGAAATCATTGGTAACCTCTGTAAAATGGACCTGGCTTGCAACTTGAATGTCAGACTTCCTCTAGGGCCTAAATACAGATAGTCCTTGATTTATGACCACAATTGAGCCCAGCATTTTTTTTGCTAAACAAGACATTTGTTAAGTGAGTTTTGCCCCGTTTTACAACCTTTCTTGCCACAGTTGTTAAGTGAATTACTGCAGCTGTTAAGTTAGCAACACAGTTGTTAAGTGAGCCTGGCTTCCCCATTGACTTTGCTTGTCAGGGGATCACATGACCCCGGGACACTGTGACCATCATAAATACGAGTCAGTTGCCAAGCGTCTGAATTTTGATCACATGACCATGGGGATGCTTCAACGGTCATTGTGTGAAAAACGGTCATAAGGCACTTTTTTCAGTGCCGTTGTAACGGTCACTAAATGAATTGTTGTAAATCGAGGACTATCTGTAACATATCATCTATGTACATTTTTAAGGGCAACCTAAGGGTCCTTTAAAAAAAGAACATCCATGTCCAGTGGGACAATAGGAAACTGGGCTAAGTTCTTTTTCCATCCTAGATTTCCTACATGTATTTAAACATCCCCCTGATATGCCAATGTTTTGAATTGTAAGCAACTCCATAGTTTTTGTTTAATGGCTTACATATAGAGATTGGTCAGATTGGCAGTAAAGTTGGGTGGACCTAGCACAGTGGTGGCGAACCTATGGCACACATGCCAGAGGCGGCATTCAGAGTCCTCTCTGTGGGCACACTCGCCGTCACCCCAGCCCCGCCTCCCCCCGTGGCCCCCTCCTCACCAGCAGCCCCCCCGGAGAGTCGGCCCCAGGCATGGCCCGCATGGAGCAGCACAACCAAGGACATGGCAGCCGGGCAGCGGGGACAAGACTCCGCCCTCGTGCCCTGTCGCATGCAGATGATGCTGTGGGGTGCGGGCGGAGGCCATGGCCACCATCACGCTGCGGCTGGCCATGGAGGCAGTGGGTGGGCCTGCGGGCAGGCGGGGGCAGGGGGTAGAGCGGGGGGACAGGGCGATTTTTGGGCACTCGGTCTCTAAAAGGTTTGCCATCACTGACCTAGCATATGCAAAGTTAGTTTTCTTATTACAATTGTTTTTACAGCCGTTTTGGAATTTGAGACCAGGCTGTTGTATTCCTTTCTTACCCCTTATTCCTTTCCCCCTTGTATTTGGTCATTTGGTTTGCTTTGAAAGGAATTTTCTCTTTCAAACCTTGTGTGACTCAGTGTACAGTGAACCCATCCACCTCTTGTTTGCTTATCACATTTCACAAGGTTTTATTGTTCCGGGTATTTTCTGCACTTTCAGCCAGTAAATTCAAAGCATCCTTCTTTTAATCTATTTTTCCCCCCCCTTGATGAAAAACAGCTTTTGGCTACAGGGTTTGGATCTTCTCACATATGCCAGTGTCTAGAGATTAGTCTGTAGTAGTAGCCCATTGGCATTATTCTGGTGCTGGAGAGGACCCTTGTGAAAATATTGCCACTGCCAATCAGAAAGGTCACCCTTTCCCTTTCTAGCTCCACAACAGGTATAAATATATTAACAACAGCTATTTTAGATTTCCAATGAAATCAGAAAATTCTGCATAGGAAGATGCTTTTTATTTTTTCTTTCCATAAATGACCTTTTGAACTCATTATATGCTTGCTAAGAGATCTAAAACATATTTTTGAACCTTATAACATTCATTTCTTTCAATGAGTACTTAGGGTTTTTTTTTTTTATAAAAAAAATAATTCAAGTTCCATTTAAAAAGATTGGCAAATTTACATGGTGATAGGGAATGCTTTGGACAAATGAAGCCATCTGTATACTGGAACAGTCAAGAAAATGTGATATAAAAATATACCTTTAGATTAGAGCACTAATAGATTCAGGCATTTTTTCTCACATTAACTTCTTATTGATTCACTTGTCTATAGGAAGCAGATTTCTAATGTGGTAATGTTGGCTTTATGTTAGGTTTTGTGAAACCCATAAAGCTGAATTATAGCTCATTTTTGGACTTCATACTAACTTACACTGCTTATATTTGTTCTTCTTGTATATTACTCTTAACCAGACTTCCTGAATCTAATGCACTCCAAATGTATTTGAACATGGGGTCCCACAGTTCAACCCTGAGCTACAAATATTGCTTCTGTTGACATTTGAACAATCCTGAGCTGCTTCAGGCTTCTGAGAGCTGCAGTCCCCATAAATCTGGAGAGAGCCAACTTGTAAAAGGCTAGTGTGTACCCATAAAAGCTTGCCAGAAGATAAAAGCAATTCTAAACCAACTTTAGTCTTGTTGGAGAATATGCTGGACTTGGAAGTTACAAAAAGTCAAATGCAAACTATCTTCATATTTTCACTGAGAAAACAAGACAGGTGTGTCTATAATTCACCAAGAGGCAAGTTTGATCCATCCAAAATGGATGAGCCCTGGTGGCGCAGTGGTTAGAATGTAGTATTGCATGCTAATTCTGCTCATTGTCAAGAGTTCGATCCTGATCAGCTTGATTCAGCCTTCCATACCTCTGAAGTCGATAAAATGAGGACCCAGATTGTTGGGGGCAATTTGCTGACACTGCAAACTGCTTAGAAAGGGCTGTAAAACACTATGAAGTGGTATATAAGTCTAAGTGCTGTTGCTATTGATTTGAACAAAACTGCAGTTTTGGGAAAGCCTTTTATTTCATGCAACCACTAGGTATCTTATGTTTTCTCGTCAACTACTGATGCCCCCCTAGTTCAAATGATATTTATTCCAACTTATTTTTAATTGCTTTATAGATTTCATTACATTTTAAATTAGACATTGTGCATTTTCATCTGGTAAATGATCTGGAACAACATGTGGTATACAAATAGCTTAAAAAAAAAATAGTACCGGCAGTCCTTCAGTTAACAACCATTTGAGGTTACAGCGGTGTTGACTAAATGGTACTTATACCTAAGTTACAGGGGTTATGGTCATGTGATCAAAATTCAGGCTATTAGCAGTTTGCGCACACTTTCAACTGCAGGGTTGCTTCAACTTCCTCCACCTGCCTCTCTCCCTATCTTTGCTCTTTTGATTGCCTCTCAAAGCAGCACTTTTTGATGGTGTTTGTGCTGGGACTGAAGTAGAGGCCTGGGGCTTCCAGCAGTCTCGGCTGACTGCCACTGTCCCTGGGCCTCTATTTCAGTCCCAGTGCTGCTGCCAGAAAGTGTGGCCTCAAACCCTGCACCATGGCCAGTCACCACAGTGCCATAGGATAAACCTCTAGATCCCACACCACCCACACTCTGCAGGCCCTGTTGCGCAAGATGACTTTTGCCAACTTCCTCATCCAGTGATAAAATATGCAAAGCAGCTGCTGGCTGCACCGGGCCTTCTTCCTGAGGCTGCTCATGCTGTTCTCCAAACGACTTGCACGCTCTGTTCTCCCAATAGTGTGCGCTATTTTCATGATGCTTTGAAGGATCTCAGAAGCTTTGTGAAGGCTTTCTGAAGCGTTGCAAGAACAGCCTATGCTAATAGCAGGCCTGTCTTTCTCATGAGATTTTAGAAAGCCTCAAAAGCCTTCCAAAGCATCATGAAAATGGTGTGCAATATTTAGAGAACAGTATTGTTATTTGGAGAATGGCATGTACTATTTGACAGCAGTGCAAGTGGCCAGCTGGTTCTGCTATGCCTGCTACTGTGCTGTCCTGCTCACACACACACAAGGAGCTTGGAAGTAAGAGGGACCAAGCTGGGAGTGGCTTGGATTGGAATGGGTCCTTGTCTAATGACCAGTGGCATTCTGTTAGCAATGGCCAAAGAGAGCACATGGTTTGCTATTACTAAGTGAGGCAGTCGCATGATATCATACCTTATGACTGCATCACTTAGAGATGGTAATTCTAGTCCCAATTACTGTTGTAATTTGAGGATTATCTGGTGAGGTGCAGCATGGCCATGGCTGGTTCTGCTGGGAAGGGAAGGGTACGAGCAACTTACTGGAGCAACTTGTGACCTTCCCTGCTGGCTTCCCCATTGAGTTTGCTTTGGGAAGCCAGCAGGGAAAATCGCAAATAGCAATCACATGATTGTTGGATGCTGTATCCATTATAAGTGAAAGCCACTTGTCAAGCTCTCGGATTGTGAATATATGACAATCGAGTGCTGAAAACTCTGAGGACTGGTTATAAGTAGCACTCATTCAGCCCCATCGTAATGTTGAACAATTGCTGAATGAGTCATTAAGCAAGAACTATCTTTATTTTGACCTATTTCACAGAGTTGTTCTGCAGATAAAATGGATCGGTTCCTCTACATATGAAACTTTGAATTTCATGAAGAAAAATTGCTTAGTAACTTGATAAAGTAACCCAAAACCAGATCAATGGATGAGCTCAAAGTCTAATTAAGACAGGAATCAGTTCACTGTGTCTGCTAGTTACCAGAAACATATCCTTCTGGAAACATTTTAAAAGATAAAAAAGAATACTACACCACAAGCTAATCAAAAGAAAAGATAATTGTAGGAAGTAAACAAAAAAAGTCTTTTCGTGTAATTAATTTCCTACTGAACTTGCAGAGTTATTATGGGTAGCCATTGAGTTTGCATTGTCCTGCTGGCAGACTCTCTGCGTTAAGTGGTATTATCCTTGTATTTTATATTGAATTTTTTTTCCTAATGATTAGTTCTCAGTGCTCTCCCCCTCTGCTTCCCATTTCCCTTTATATTGAAACAAAATATTACTGCCAAAGCACCATTTCCTCTTTTACTCTCAGCAGAATCTTTCTAAAGAAATTGCATTCTGTTTTTCAACACAAGGATTTCAAAGGGCAGAGAATGTAAGATGTTATTTCAGTGTGCTTCAAGCCTGCTATTGGAAGGATTATTACATTGAGAAAGCTTTATAAGGATTGAATGATTTTTTTTAGCATCCGCTATCTGCCTTATTTCCACCATCTAGTAAACAACACTGGTTTACAAAATCACAATACAGCACACCAATGCAAGGATGTCTGTTATCATTCAATAGCTATTACTGGACTGCATATAAATACTAAATGAATTATCATTGTCTGTACTTTTTTCATTTATTTTACTGTGGTTCCCATTTTCAGCTACATGTATATATTTGTAACTCAGGATAATACTTCATGCATTTGATGAAAGAACTCTAGCTGATTAACTTTAATGTTTCCGACATGATAATCTTTAGAATTGTTGGAATACAATTCCCATTATCTCTCAGACAACAGAAAACGTCAAGTTGGTAAAGGCTGGCATGCCATACTGAATTTATTAAAGATTCATCAAGACACATGCTGATTCTGTTGCAACCAGCAAGCATGGCTCTGCAAACCTTTATATTCACAAAATGTCATAATATATGGAGCCCTTCTAGCAACTATGAACATACAAGAATCTTTAAAAAATAAAATCACACTGCTTTTATTCTTTGACATGTAAATTGCCAGGAGCCAGGCTTTTAAATTGCAAATACTCTCCATTTCTCTTTTAAAACCCAACCACCGCTATTTGCACCCAATTTTAATTTGCATACTATTTTTTTCTGATTGGAGAAGGCCAAATGAGGGTAGGCTTTATCTGATACCCAACTAAGTGAAACGCCTGCACTTACTCCCAGTGAAATTGATGACAAGAATCCTTTCACATCTGTACTAAAGGAGGGTGAAACCACAGTGATTCTTAGTGTCTGAACTGGGGAGAGAAAAATACACAGGTACAGCTGTTGTTTTTGCCAGTGGAATGTTAGCATGCATGCTGCTGGGGTGTGAGAAGCAGCAGCAAGACTTCTAAGACAGAAGACTTAGTTTGCAACTGATTCAAATCTACCAGCTCTTATTTTATGAATTATCTGCAGACACAGTCAAGATAAATGAAGTCTTAACAGTCTCCTCCTAATTATACAGTCTTCTTCAGTGCTCTCCACACAGCCAGTAAATATCCATACAAGTATCTCTGCTAGGAAGCAGTTAGCACCCTGTCATCCTTTGCCGCAGGCCGTAGCCCTGCCAGTGCATTCTTTGGTTTGTTAAGCATCCTAATTTTCATTTTAAGGTCTTATGTGAAGCATCTGCTGCTGGGCAGAAATTAATTTGTAATAAAGGTCTTATTGGTAGAAACAATGTCAGCAGCAAGGGAGAAGAAGCGGGTCCCGTTCTCAATTTCTGGACTTCCTTTCTGCAAAATGAACAGGGAGCTCTCTCTGCCATTCGCAGACTGGGTGGTGCATGGCCAGCTTCTCACCAGTGGCTGTTTGTACTGTCAAGAATACAATTTAAGTCTCTCACAGGTGGCTTTTTAGAGATCCTTTCTGATTTGTCTACACTATGCTGGCATTTTTGAGTGAGAGCTTTTCCAAATTGAGCTGATCTTCAGACTGTTAGACATACAAGTCAAGACAAATTCAAGAAACTGGGCTTTTCTCTCTCTTCTTCTTCCACTGAGAGTTGTAACATTTGCCCAGGAATGCTTATTTTATTGTGTTACTTGTGTGAAAATAGTTTATCTTTAAAATAGATTTTTTTAAAAAAAAAGTTTCCACAATGATTCCATTTCTAACTCACACTCTGAAAATACCATCTGTTGTTTGATCTGAAAATTGCTGGCCAAGATAAGATGTCGGAAGCAATAGGCCATTATGCCATTTCAATTTTGTTGAACATTTTGGTATTTCAACTGAACGGTTGTCAATCTAACATTCAATAAGTGGCATTGGTAGAAAAAACTTCCATCATTTGTTTCAGAGATTTCCCCATCTGGGTCCATAGATAATAATAAACAGTGGCACCTTTTAATATAGGTGGGTGATCTGTCTGCTTTCACACTATTCTTCTTATTGTCTCAAAGGTATAAGGTATTTGAAGTATTTCAGAAGATTTCTTCAATTGCTATACATATTTGACTCTTTTATTCTGATATCTGTCTGTCTATCAATCATCTAATCTTATCTTTTAAATCACCCAGAATCATTTATTTTTTATTTAAAAAAATAAAATGAAGAAATAAAAAACCCTGAAAATAATGAACGAGAAGGCTCAAATTTATATCTGCTTATTTGCCAAAATAGTAAATAAACTAGTGTTGGGCCTCCAAAGGCTCTTTGGCATTGTGCTTCCTGATGGGTTCCTTGTTGGCTAGAATTGATGCCTCCAATTGCCATTGCCATGCTCTGCCATTGTCAGGAACACTATTACAGTAGCAATGGGCCTTAATTTGTTCAATCCTGACACGTGGTTGGGCTGTGAGAAAAAGAGGACCAAAGTCACCTTCAGCCAAACTGAATTACTCTTTGCTTACCTGTTTCTGATCCTGGTTCCTGTTGCTCATAAATAAGTGTCTCTAGTTCTTTTATGGTGGGCAACTCCTTCAAGGTTTGAAAACTCATTCCAAATCACAGATTCATAATTCAAGAGACTGTCTCCTAACTATGAGTCCTCTTTATGAAATACGATATCGAGTGATTAACTAACAATGTAATAAAAGCTAGTATATTAAAATCCATAGGAATACATTAAAGCTAAATGTCTTTTGCATCTTTGATTCACACATGAACCAATCTCTTTCTTCCTTGCTCTCTCACACAAAAGGAGTATAAAATAATAATTAGAAAAACATGCAAGTTACCCATGCTTGTATTTTGTCTGCATTACAGCCAATAACAATGTTAGCAGAGCAAAATAACCCAAAGGCACAGCTGTTTTATTCCACATCCTTGCTGATTTGTGCAATATTATGGAACACCAACAGTTGGTCTGCGCTCCTAAAGGACATTGAAATAAATGTTTTTAATTTCTACTGGCAATGTTTCAGTCCATTCTGACCTTCTGAAAAGAAGCCTTTATAGGAGAGAGACGATGAACAGAATCTTTACATTGCCCATGGATGATATATTTTGGCAAAGGGGTTTCTCCCTCTAATTATAGTGTTCTGCTGAAGGAAAGGGCATTTAATTAATGCAGAGTGATATTCAGAAATACGAATATAAGATCAAGGTTCACCAAGTTTGATTTGTAACTATGCCAGGAAATAAAGAGATGGCATACAGAAGAATGGGTAAATTCTGACCACAGTTTTATTGCATTAACATGCCAAAATTGGTCGGTAGGTTTCACTAAAATAAACAAGTTAGGATGAGTCTGATAGAGCAAGAGAGAGCTAATTGACTCTGTGCATTCTGCTTTCATTTCAGCATCTTAAATCTTGGGACTCTAAACGTGACATTTTCTTCAGATCACAAAATAGTTTCTTTTCCTCCAATCTTAGTTCTGGGAATTTTCCATAACTTCATAAATTACTTACTCACTGGATGCCCTATTATGATGCATCACATGAAAGGTTTATAACACTTCTTATTCAAATGTATACACAGACATAGACATATAATAGGGGCTGGCATCATCCACATCTTTTAAGCTCCACCTGCAAATGCTAATACTGACCTTTAAACATGATGTCAGTAAGCTTGCTTCCCTCTGACATCAGTTGCAAAAGTGATAGACCTATATCATCATTTTCCATTGTGGTGAAGACATCAAATATTTATTCCAGTATCCTAAAGAAATAATGCTACTCAGCGTCTTATTTGTTTTATGCCAGCAACAAATATTGTACATAATTGAAAATTTACCTGAGGAAGATCCTAAAGTTTTTAAACAATAAATCACCCCCCAAAAGATTGCAATCCCATTCATATTTAATTTTTCTTCTGAATGATTCAAACCAAACATAGGGGAACCACCCAGTGGTGGGATTCAGCTGGCTTGCATCACTTCGGCAGAACCGATAGTTAATTTTTTTGTTGCCCAGGCCCAGAATGGACTTCCGGAAGCAGCATCCACACAGAGAACTGGTTGTTCACATATTTGAATCCCACCACTGGGACCACCCCAGATTGCTAAAAGCTACTGTCATTTAGTGACATTTAGTCCCAATTGTGGTTGTAAGTTGAAGGCTATCTGAATTTCTGATTACAAAAAGTAATCAGTTGAGTGAAAGATGTACACAATTTCTTTTGCATTTCTTATTGTCTCCAAAGATATACATTAAAATTCAACACTACATGGAAAGACCATTTATAGTCTATTTTACATAGATAGTACAAACTCAATTATTCCATGAAAATTGCTCTAATAAAAAATAGATTTCTAATGTTTGATATACTGGGAAGCCTTTGATCCTGAGTGAGTTGTTAAAGCAATTTCCCATACCTTTAAATATCATTGACTCAAGAAAGATGCATTTTTATTTTCCCAGCAGCTAATATCAGAAATTGAATCATTTTCTTACGTTGCATCAATTTATATGCCTCAGGAAATATGAACAACAAATGTATTTATTTTATATATTCAATTTATATCTCACATCTAGAATTTATATCCTACTAAGAGCATGTACTCAAAGCAGTTAATGACATTTTAAAAACAAAACAAAAATAAACCTGAATTGAGTAAACAATTACAATACTATGAAACAGATACTGTATGTGTTTACAGACTTTTTAAAGTTGAGAAAAGCAGGGGCAAAATTCAATTCCCAAGGCAATGCTCAGAAGCAAAGTCGGTTAATTAAAACAAAGAAAATAAAACGTTAAGCAAAATGAATAACTAATTGAACATTTTCATCAAAGATGGTAACCACTCTGTTTACAAATCAAACAACATAAACTAGAAATGTATATAATTTTAATGAGGTGGAGTTTATAAGGTCAATTCTTAATGATCTGATATAATCTATGCCACAAAAAAATTCAATGATATTCATCAAGTTCAAATCGCAAATAATCATCTCAGAGTTTTTAAGACTTTCAAGACTTAAAATTTGTCATATTTCATGTAGGAATTATATATAACACTAGTTCCCTTGCTGTTAGTGAATTAGATATGGTTTTACTGATATTGTTAACAACTTTTGGAGACGGAATCCAGATAGTTTACAAATACATGATTGAACTTAATTCGTTTGGAACCAATTTGGAACTTGTGATCAATTCTTATGCAAAGTATTTTAATCACAGCTTCATTTTTATCAATAATTAAGAATTTTCTTATATAAAATCCTCTATCTTCCTGTTATATTAAAGAAATCTATTCTAAGCCTGAAAAAAAAAGAGAGGCCTGACAAATGAAAGAAGAGGTAAAAGGGGAAGGAAAAAAATTCTATAATTTCCAAACTTCTTAAATGTTATGTTTTCATTTGAAATAATATATAGTAATCTTATTATATCAGGAGGAAATTATAACTTCTTAACCAGCAGTTGGTCCAGCCCTTCATCAGTTAGTCTCAAGTGAACATTATATGAATCGTCTTAGTTGAAAGGCATTCAAATTATATTTGACAACTGTTTTCCTAAACATCCATCATGCTTTTGTTGTTTTATATACATTTGCCTTTCTAAATTTTACACAAAAATTTCATCCATCTCTACAGCTTTTCTAGTATTTATACTTCTGGGGGTGAGAGCAAAAAGCTCTGTACTTGATCTACATTTAGGTCCCACAGTGGGGCAAGTCAGAAGCATCTACAATTAATTGGATTAAATGATGTTCACAGAGTGTAGAATATGTGAGAGATCCACTGCCACTTAATTCAACTCAATTATTAGTGCTCTATTACTAAATTCATTTCATAAATCAATGGTTGGTAAATCATTTTCAAATTAAAATAAATGTTTCCTTTTAGGTGAGGGGAAAAGTTATGAATTCCTGGATGTTCCCATTATCACTCATATTCAATTATATAAGTGGCCTTCACAGTTCATTTCAAATATATGACAAATCTAATAGAAATATATGCTAGGTGGAAATAAAAAATCATTGGCATTTAAATGAAATATAAAGAAATTGATGTAGCAGAATTATATACTTATTATAGGGTTATTATTAGTTGTTATGCATTGTTAACAGGATTAAGAGCATATATATTTTAGTTTCTATTTTGTAATTGTGAATTCCAGGGTCTTTATGAACATGGAGATTTTCAATCTATTAAAGCAAATGGATAAATCTCTTTAGGTTAACAATATCCTGCAATTGCTAGGAATCATTGGATGATATATTAGGAAATTTTACTGAAGAGTCTGTGCCTAGCACAAAAACTTAATAACTGCATCTCTACAGAAATAGAGCACAACAATGATGAAAACTGTCTTGAATGCATTTAGGTCACTATAAAAGGGGGGGAAATGTCGTTGCCATAGGTGTATACTATAGGCCACCCAACCAAACACAGGAAATAAATGAACTTTTTGCTAGTCAGTTAACTAAGGTATGTAGGAAGCACATCACAATAGTAACGGGGGACTTTAATTACCCTGACATCAACTGGGTCACAAACTCTACACCAAGTGGAAGATCAAACAGATTCCTAACAAACCTAGCAGACAACTTTGTCTTCTAAAAAGTAGAGAAGGAAACTAGGGGATCAGCCATATTGGACTTAATTCTCACTATCAGAGGTGATGTGATAGAAGGTGTTGAAGCCACAGGAACCTGGGGTGGGGGAGTGATCATGCAATATTGGAATTCAATATTATGCAAGCACAAGCAATAGAACATAGTCAAACTAGAGTATTGGACCTTAAAAAAACTAATTTCAATAAACTTAGAGAGAGCTTGGGAAGAATTCCTGTCAAAGCATGCACAGTCTTATTGTGCTGAGATAACCCAGGAGTAAACACAGTAAACAGTGGTTTGTATTAAATGGTGGTTTATACTATCTACAACATCACACACCAGGAACAATATGCATACACGTGATAATACAGCAAACTCCAACACACAGCAGTTACAGCAGGAAATGGATGATAGAGAGACACTCCAGCAAAGCCTTCCCTTTTAAAGTCAGGCTCTTAAAGAGACACAGACCCTGCTGAGTCATTCCTATCATTGCATCATCCACCTTACATTACATCATTACATAAGCTGTTTAGCTATTAAATCATTACCTTGACACTCCTCCCATTTAAAGTTAAACAGCTGTTAGCCTAAATGCTTTTACATTGATGCCTGCCTGCATTTAAAATCTAGTCAATATATCAGCTTGAACAATTTTTCTCTGCATACATTCCTGCCTTATAGTGCAGTTCATTATTGTGTCCTTCCATTTATCCTTTTCTATTTTAGGTAATAATAACATTTCTTGATAATCACGGGATTCATTACTTACACTATATGCTCTAACCCCACTTCCTGTGAACCAATCAGGAGGTACACCTTTATTGCTACGTTCAAACCTCTTCAGTATTACCTGTTCCTGTGTTTCTGTGACTTCTCTTTTTTTTTCAGGTCTGTCCTCTTCTATCCCTACTATTTCTGACCTGCTATCTGTTCTTCCTTCATTGGGTTTTGTGTAGCCTCTCCTTCCTGAGAACTAATGCTGCTTGTTGGCATGAAGACCTAAGTGTTAGCTCTGCAAAACTAGAAGACCTTGATATCACAACCTTCTTTGTTCTATCTGAAAATCTATACCCTTTGGAACCTGGCTCATATCCAACAAACCTAAGTTTCCTGGCCTTTTTCTGTCTTTTCCCTCTGGTGCCTTTGGGGATATGCACCCAGGCATAACTGCCAAATATTCTTAGGTGAGCTAATGAAGGTTTCCTTCCACACAACATGTAATATGGAGTTTCATTGATAGCAACACTCCATACTCTATTCACTAAATAGCTGGCTGTTTTTATAGCTTCTCCCCAGCTATTAAATCATTACCTTGACAATTCCAATGGATGAGAATCCTCAAAGAAAAAACAACTCAAGAAGCTTGGGAAATTTTGAAAAGTCAGGTTATAAAAGCCCAGTCTAGCACAATACCAACGAAGAAGAAAAATAACATCTTTCAAAAGAACAGCATGGCTGCATAAAGAACTCTCTGATAAATTGAAAGACAAAAAGGATAAGTATAAAAAGTGGAAAGAGGGGCACATAACTAAGGCAGAATATTAGCAAATAGCCTGAGCCTGTAAAGATGAAGTGAGGAAAACGAAGGCTCAAAATGAACTAAGGCTTGCAACAAAAGTCAAAAATAACAAAAAAAAGCTTCTTTCAACATTTAAAAAACAAGAAAAAGTTTAAGGAAATGATTGGTCCATTAGTGGGAGAAAGTGGCAAGAAGGTGACAAGCAACAGGGAGAAAGCAGAACTACCACTTAACTTGTTGTTTGCGTCCGTCTTTACATATAGGGAAAAAACAGTCCAACCTATCAAAAACAGTACCGTAAAAAACAGATTAGAAACACAAGTTAAGATAGGCAAGAAAATGGTAAGTGAGTAAGCCCACCCTAGATGAGTTCTAATCACCAGGACCACATGGATTACACCCCAAGGTTCTGAAGGAACCGGCAGATGTGATCACAGAACCACTGAACTATATCATAGCCAACATGGGTTTGTCAAAAACAGATCATGCCAGACAAATCCGACTGCATTCTTTACCATTGACAAAATCAATGGACCAGAGGAATGCTGTGGATATAATTTACTTGGACTTCAGTAAGGCATTTGATAAAGTAGATCACAACCTACTACTTGATAAGATAGAAAAATGTGGGTTAGACAGCATCACCACCAGATGGATTTGTAGCTGGCTGACCGGCCGTACTCAGCGTGTGGTTCTCAATGGAACTGCATCTGCATGGAGGGAAGTGTGTAGTGGGGTGCCCCAGGACTGTTCTGGGCCCAGTGCTCTTCAACATCTTCAACAATGATTTGGATGAGGGGATAGATGGGGAACTCATCAAATTGGCAGACGACACCAAGCTGGCACTCCAGAAGATAGGCTTAAGATACAGAAGGATCTTGACAGTATGGAAAAATGGCAGGACTGAAAATAAAAAGAGAAAAAACTAAATTAATAGTTAAAAATCTTACAGATAAACAAAAAACAACAACAAATGACAGGGGGGAAAAGGCCACACTTGGAATACCGCATCCAGTTTTGGTTACCATGATGTAAAAAAGATGTTGAGACTCTAGAAAGAGTACAGAGAAGAGCAACAAAGATGGTTAGGAGACTGGAGGCTAAAACATATAAAGAACAGTTGCTGGAATTGGGTATGTCTAGTTTAATGAAGAGAAGGATTAGGGGTGACATGATAGCAGTGTTCCAATATCTCAGGAATTGTCACAAAGAAGACACCTGAAGGCAGGACAAGAAGACACTCCAAACACCCGAAGGCAGGACAAGAAGCAATGGATGGAAACTAATCAAAGAGAGAAGCAACCTAGAACTAAGGAGAAATTTCCTGACAGTTAGAATAGTTAATCAGTGGAACAACTTGCCTCCAGAAGTTGTTAATGCTCCAACACTGGAAGTTTTTAAGAAGAGATTTGTCTGAAATTTCCTCCCTGAGCATGGGGTTGGAGTAGAAGACCTCCAAGGTCCCTTCCAACATTATTATTATTATTATTATTATTATTATTATTATTATTATTATTATTATTATTATTATTATTATTATTATTATTATTATTATTATTATTATTATTATTATTATTATTATTATTATTATTATTATTATTATTATTATTATTATTATTATTATTATTATTATTATTATCGTTGTTGTTGTTATTTTGTTACCAAGTACATCAAAATGTTAATCACAATAGCAGTGTTAATCATCAATGGAAAACAACAACAACAATAATAACAAGGAATGGTTTGGGCTGTTCTTAGATCATAGGTAGACAAACTGGGCCCCACTTACAATCCACAGACTCAATTTGGTGGTGTCTACCCTGATTATGTTACCAAAGTTTGGTGACTAGAAAATCCATTTTCAACAACATGAATCCTTTTCCTTTTTGGCCCATAAATGTTTTAAGCCTCCCTTCCCTGAAGTCCAGAACCAGGCCAAACAGTTTCGCTTTCCACCCTTCATTGAACATATCTTCTCAAAACCCCAGATAGGAAAAAAAGTTGCCCATTCTTATATTTTCTAACCCTAGAAATGACTTTTTACATTTTAATAAAGACCTAGGGGTGATCCACCTAATTTTTGAAAGTTTTAGAATTATAGTGACAATTATGACAGAGTTGAAAATATATGTTTATACCGTAACAAGATCTTAAATAAGTGCTTCTGAGAAACATGGTTCAAACTCAGTACTTAATAAACCCAGTACAGTACAATCATATTTTTTGGGGGGCCTACATTAGACCTAACTTTAGAGCTCTCTTTATCATGTAATATAGGATATTCAGTATTATTCCTGATTATTTTTCTTTTATCTTTTCCTTGGCAGGTAGACACATTTCCAAAATTACTGATTTTGTAATTTGTGTTACTATTTTTATTTTCTAAGAAATGTTATGAGTCCATCTGGAGCTCAGAGGCTTAGATAATTTGGCAGGTTAGCAGTTTGTTTCCCATAATTCCAGCTTATTTTTTTGAAGTAAAATTTTTGTTTTAAGGTGAAAAGCAAAAAGGGGCAAGACACTTGTGGATATAAAGGAAAATGTGTAGGGTCATCTTGGTATGTTGCAACCATTTCAATAGCTTAAGGTTTCATTTATGCTTTTAAGTTTCCATTTCCTGAGTTAAGTTAAAGGTTTCGTTTATGCCTTATTAAATTTCCATTTCCTGAGTTAAGTTAAGGTATGCCTTTTAAGTTTCATTTCCTGGCAAAACCCACCCTTTACAACCTCCTGCTGTGACGTAAGTGTACCAATAAAAGAGAAGCACGCAGATCCTTCTGGGCTCTCGTATGCTGATTCAACCTGAAGAAACATGTTGTCCGTGTGTTTCCTATCCACCAAGCGCGAGGTCCGTTGGCCCAGGCTGACGTACGTCACTGGTCCGTCCAGCAGGCGCTGGACCCTGGGATCAAATTCCCACAACTGGTGACCCCAACGTGATTCACTCTATGACGTGATTCACTCCACGGCGTGTTCTCTGTCTAGGGAAACGCTGCTCTGGCTCCTGTATTTACGCACCTGGCAAAGGCTTGATCAACGTAAGTATCGGCTCCTCACTTTCCAAAGTTCTGTCCAAGCATGTGGATGAACTTTCCTCTTTAGTCAGAAAGGCAAATTGTTTGCAAAAAGTTAACGGAACAACTGTTTATCCCCAGACCCTTCCTCTCAACCTGTGTCTATTGCGGAGGACGCTCCAAAGTCGGCACAGCCACAGGAACCCCCCTCTTCACTATATCCTTCTCTCTCTCCTCCAAAATAGAAACAGGCAACCCTGTATCCTGTTCTGCAGAGTTTTGCAACCGCACTCAATGCTTCCGTTTCATCAAACTATTTTGAGGTAGACCAAACAATAAATTTTCAGAACAATTTAGAGATATAAATTAACTCAAACTGCACTCCTCTGCAATGCATTTTGAACAATTGGAATGTTTTGAAACTCTTTTGTAATCTGTTAAGTTTAAACCCTGTCAGACAATGTCTGGTGGTGCTTTGTGTTGATGTGTGTGTTTTGTTTTATATATGTTTAATTCCTAGAACATTACGCTTGGACTTGGAATGGTGAGAAAAATAGGAGATGGTTAAAGGGCCCTATAAAAACCACATGTTTGGTTGGAATCATCTCATGATTTTCTCGCTTCTTGCAGGACAAGCCATATGTCTAAATAAATGTTGTTTTAATGGTATTTGTGTATATATGTCTGTCTGTGTTGTTCTGTGTTATTTCCAAGACTTGGAAAAGGGTCAAAACCCTCTTTGATAACAACAAACAAAAAGGCCTTAATTAAAAATAAAAAGTTTTGCTTGGAAAACGTATGAAATGAAATATTTGTATGTGAAATGGTGTAAGCAAACAGAATGGAAGTGAATGAGTTAATTTGCTGGTGTAAATGTGTGTGTGTTAGCCCTCACCCCTCCACCCATCCCACGCTGTGAAAGGAATAGTAAAACTGTAGTTTTTATTGTTGTAAAATGGTAACGCAATAGCAAGAGTTTCCATGAGAAAAGTTTTATGGAGGATCTGTGAAAGAATTTCTGGAAAAAGCACGTGAATTTTTTTTGGTGGTGAGATTTTTGTAAAATTTCTTTTTCTTTTCCCCCCTCCTGACTCTTTCGTTTTTCGCTGGCTGTATTGTTTTAAGAGCGAAGGACAGGCGAAAGGAGAGGGGGGGCAGCTGTTCGTTTTAACTATTTTTTTTTCTTTTCTTCTTCCTCTGCCTAGAAGTCTGGGTTGAGGAAGGGGGGTGGATGTGAAATTTGATGCCCACTCTTGCAGTTTCAGCTTGCTATTTTTTTTACTCGAAAGAGGAGGCAGTAATTGTTGGGCAATTCTTTTGCAAATTTTTGAGTTTTAAATTTTTTAGTTAGACATATACATCCATCAACCAAAAGAAATGACTGAATTGTTTTGCTTAGATTTGTAAATGTTTTTCCTATTTCATGAAAATTTGTTTCATCTGAATGGAGTTTGATTAAATTGGAACCCCAAAAATACAATCTAATTGGCTTTTTGAAATACAAAATGATTCAAGTATCTATGGATTGCAAGTTGCCTTGGAAAAGATACAGTTACACTTTATCTTTATTTAGGGCATAAAATGTTGCAATTTTATTCTGTTCCAGTTTTTGTTATAAACAAGAAATCAGGCAAATGGCGTTTCCTCCATGATTTACGTACAGTGAATGCTGTTTTACAACCTATGGGAGCACTGCAATACGGCCTCCCAAACCCAAATTTAATTCCAAAAGATTTTGACTTAATGATAATTGACTTAAAGGATTGTTTTTTTTTTGTTTTTTTTTCCATTCTTTTGCATCAACAGGATAAACATTTATTTGTTTTTACAGTGCCTGAGTTGAATAATTCTCAACCAACTCAGTGCTACCAATGGAAGGTTTTACCACAGGGCATGCTAAATAACCCTACAATGTGTCAGTTTTTTGTTTTCCATGTTTTGCAACCATATCGGGACCTTCATCCCTCCTTTTTGGTTTACCATTACATGGATGATATTTTGGTCGCAGCACCAGGCCCAAAGGGTACTGTTTTTGCAACTTTGCCAACCCTCACAACAATTTTGCAAAAAGGAGGTTTGCACATTGCTCCTGACAAGGTCCAAACCTCCCCTCCTTTTCAATATTTGGGCCATAAATTATTGGCCTCCCATGCTGCACCACTTTTTCCCTTATTAAAATTACCACACCAACCAACTTTACTTCAATTACAGCAATATTTAGGTGCTATTAATTGGATTCGACCTTATATAGGTCTCACCACTTTTCAATTATCACCTCTTTTTTCAGCCTTAACCAAAGGCAAACATCCTGCAGATGTTATTCCACTGCAGGACAGTCATTTAAAAGTGATTCAATTGGTCAACCAAGCCCTACAAATTCAGTGGGTTGACCGAATGACCCCAAACATTCCCTTTTCTCTTTTATTGTGTAATACTATTTCTTTACCTACATGTGCTATTGTCCAAACTATTCCCTCCTTGCTGATTCTAGAATGGCTTCACCTCTCTCACACTCCTAGAAACACAATTAGTTAAAAACCTTTTCAATTTGCCTCTCTCATCTCTAAGGCTCGCCTTCGAGCAAAAGCCCTTGCAGGAATAGAATCTTCTGTCCTATATGTACCATGTTCTCTCACTACATGGGAAACCATCTATTCTAACTCTGAAGCCTTGCAGCTTGCTCTCACTGAGTGGCCTGGAAAGATATCCTGCCACCCTCCTGCTGATCCTCGCATTCAGCTCCTACAAAATATCCATGTTTCATGGGATACCCAATTACAACGCTTTCCCATCCCACATGCTGTCACACTCTTTGCAGATGGCAGTAAACAATTTGGTGCTTGTGCCTGGTATATTCATGACCAATGGCACACAAAAATAACGCCACCCCAACGGTCTGCTCAGCGTGCGGAACTAGCCGCTGCCATTCTAGCTTTTCAAACATTTTCCACTCAACCTATAAATCTCATTCTTGACAGTCTCTATGTCACTCAAATTGTCACCACTATTTTTCAATCATACCTCTCTCCATCCCTGGACCCTGATTTAACTTCTTTATTTTCCACCCTACAAACTGTAATATCCAACAGGAAACATCCTTACTTTGTCACACACATAAGAAGCCACCAACCTTTTCCTGGCTTCTTGCAAAAGGGAAATGATATTGCAGACGCTGCGGCCTCTGCTACCTGCCTCATGTCTCTTTCTCCTGTCTCCCCTTGGGACAGTCATGCTTATTTTCATCAAAATAAAAAAGCACTAATGAAACAATTTGGAATCACTATGGCTGAAGCTACAGCCATAATTCAACAATGCCCAACCTGTAGCCTACAGTCTAAAGGTATCCCACAGGGTGTTAACCCTAGAGGCACTGAAGCCTGTGATACCTGGCAAATGGATGTAACTCAATATCCTCCATTTGCCCCGTGGAAATATCTACATGTTACAGTAGATACGTTCTCCGGATTTATTTTGGCAACCCCACAAAAAGGGGAAGCTGCAAAACAAGTGATTAATCACTGTATTCGTACCTTTACAGTGCTGGGATGTCCAAAAATATTAAAAACAGACAATGGCCCAGCTTATGTCAGCTCACAATTTTCACAGTTTTGTCATCACTGGTCCATTGTCCACAAATTTGGAATTCCTTTCAATAGCCAAGGGCAGGCTATTGTTGAGCGAGCAAATCAAACTTTAAAAAATGCATTAGATCGTTATATGGGGTCCAAGGGCTTATGCCCCCCAAACCTCCCGGCACTGCAAAATGTGTTAAATGTTTGTCTGTATACTCTCAATTTTCTAAATCTCACTGGCACTCCTTCTTTGTCTGCTGCGTCTCGACACTTTACTAAACCTGTTGTCCCAACTTCAAGACCACTTGTGTACTACAGGCAGCTCCCGGATCCTACTTGGAAAGGCCCAGCTGATCTTATCACCTGGGGAAGAGGCTACGCTGCAGTTCAACTACCCGACAGAGTTTTGTGGGTCCCTGCTCGTTGTATTCGCCCATATTTCATCACTCCACACAACCCACCAACTCCATCGGATGTGCCATCATTGTCTTTGTGAGTGTGGATGTACGTGCTGTTATTGGTGTAACAACTGCATATTGCACCACCCATATTGTCCAGGGGTCCAACACTTTTGCATCAATCATGTGGACCCTGCTTTTGATGACACTTTTGACAAGTTCCTTCCCCATGATGTCCACACTGCACCTTCCCATGATGACAAAGCACCTGAGAATTCCTCTAAATTTTCATAAAGGCCTATATTGTGGTCCTGTTTTTTCTTTTCTTGATCTCAATACTATTGCCCTTTTTCATTGTTATGACCGAGGTCAATCCTTTTGTCCCTTTGTGTTTTCTCAGTATCCTAATCATGGCATTCCTCTTCCACCATCTCCCTCTATTTCCCTCACCTATGTTCATTACCCTTGTCACATGACTCTTGCTATTCTTGTGACCCCTGAGACTACGGGGCGCTATTATGTGTTTGGATTTTCATCCTATGGTACTTATACTACAAATTCTTTTGAACTCGCATCAGTGGCGAGCTATGCAAAACCTCCTTTGTCTCCTCGTTTACTTGCCTACAACTTTGTTCCTCATCCCCGCTCCTTCCTAGACCTGGCCGCCCGTATATTCACCTCACCTCACATACAACACTTCCATTCCACAAAGCAACCTCGCTCACACCAACGCATCATTCATTCTCGACGACGGCGATCTCCTGATCCTAATCCTCATCGACCTCTCAACTACACATGGACTGTTCGTGACTTTGAAAATCAGGTATTATTCCAAATCTCCAAATACACAATATGGCCCTGGTTCCCTATCTTACATTTTGACTTTGCCGAAATGGGTACCGGGGTCAACAAATTTGCTTCAAAATTTCTCCAAACTAACAAATGGGACAAACAAGGTTCGTGCACACCTTCTCCACTAGAAGCAACATGGTGGGACCTGTATTTTTGTCCCGAACCAAAGACACCTGAGGAAAAATATCAATGTGGCACTTTATTGGATAAATACTGTGCCTCATGGTCTTGTGTTTCTACGGGCGCTATATCCTGGACTGCCCCTCGCTCAAATGATTATATCGCCATTACCCGTAGTAATGACAAACACCCTTCTCCTTCCTGCCCTTCTAATTTGCATTGTTGTGGTGAGCGGAAAAATCCAATGAACATTACCTTCACATCCCAAGGAAAGACTTTGACTACAGAGCAATGGGCTGTCGGATATTCTTGGGGTGGTAGAGAATGGAGCGGTTCTGAAGACGACGGCGGAGTTTTTTCCATTCGTCTCACAATCCAGTCACCACATTCCCCTCCTATAGGTCCTAACAAAAGCATTCAACCTGTTTTTTTTACAGTCCGTTGTACATAATATGCCTAATCCCTTGATTAACCTTGTCAATGCTTCTTCCTTTTTGTTAAAAAGTGCTGTTAATTCTTCTTCACAAACCGACCACTGTTGGCTCTGTTTATCAGCCACTCCACCCTTTTATGACGCCGTTGGCTCTATTGAACCTATTAAGAATGCTACAAAAGATGATTCCTGCAGATGGAACTCAACGTCTATTACCATTACTTCTATTATGGGACATGGTTGTTGCTTGGGAAACATTCCTGCAAATTATTCTCAATATTGTGCTAATACCACCACTGGCAAATACCAATGTGATGTTTGGCTCACCCAGAAAAGATCGGGCAGTGTAAATATGGCTGGCTATAACTCTCTTTTCTCCTTGGTCAATGGTAACATCACTGCCAGTCTAAAAGGCCAATTCTTTGTTCCTGGCAACAACTCCATCTGGGCTTGCTCTACAGGTGCCACAGCCTGTGTGTCAGGGGATGTCCTTATACAACAAAAAGCCTTTTGTATTCAGGTACGCTTAGTCCCTAGAATCACTTATTATTCCCCCTCTGATTTTGTTTCCCTTATGGAACCACCGGAATACCACCTACGTGCAAAACGTGAATTTGTTACTGCCCTAACCCTTTCAGTTCTTTTAGGATTAGGTGCTGCAGGAGCAGCTACTGGAGCTGCGGCTTTGGTTGTTAATCAACAACAAATACAAAAACTTAGTCTAGAAATAGATGATGATCTTTCCCGCATTGAGACTTCAATTTCTGCCCTTCAAACTTCTTTGTCGTCTCTTGCTGAAGTAGCTTTGCAGAATAGGCGTGCCCTCGACCTTTTATTTTTAAAGGAAGGTGGAACGTGTGTAGCCTTAAAAGAAGAATGTTGTTTTTATTCTGATCAATCTGGCATTGTGCGCGACTCTATGAATGAGTTACGCAAACGATTAAAAAGACAGGGAACAGGAAAGGTTCTCCCAACTATCCTGGTATCAAAGCATGTTTAATTTTTCTCCCTGGATTACCACATTGCTTTCTGCTATTTTAGGACCTTGTATAATTTTGCTTATATTATGTATGATTGGCCCATGTGTTTTTTCATGCCTTTTGCAATTTCTCAAGGATCGTTTGAATGGTTTGGATTCTAATCTTTCTAAAATTGATATTATGCTTGCCTCAAACAATATATATGAACCCTTGAAACCCAAATTCCACCCCTTTGAAAAGGTTGCCCTACTGACACTGTCTGACACGGACTCCAACTGTTCCGATACTGAATCAGACTTAGCCATGGAGGCTCTTGCCCCCAAGCAAGAATCTCGTATTCTTATGGAGTTGCCCTCTTCTGTTTCGGAGGATGCAGATGATGGCTACGAGTAGGATAGAGATTGAACTTTAAAAAATAAAAACAGTGGAGATGTTGCAACCATTTCAATAGCTTAAGGTTTCATTTATGCTTTTAAGTTTCCATTTCCTGAGTTAAGTTAAAGGTTTCGTTTATGCCTTATTAAATTTCCATTTCCTGAGTTAAGTTAAGGTATGCCTTTTAAGTTTCATTTCCTGGCAAAACCCACCCTTTACAACCTCCTGCTGTGACGTAAGTGTACCAATAAAAGAGAAGCACGCAGATCCTTCTGGGCTCTCGTATGCTGATTCAACCTGAAGAAACATGTTGTCCGTGTGTTTCCTATCCACCAAGCGCGAGGTCCGTTGGCCCAGGCTGACGTACGTCACTGGTCCGTCCAGCAGGCGCTGGACCCCGGGATCAAATTCCCACATTGGTACCTCTGGGCCTCAGGTTGGGAACATTTGGCTAATATAAGGTAGTTTAGCACACATTTTTAAAAACTCACGTGAAATACATTAATATGTGCATTATGCATTAACAGATATAATGCATGTACTGAATATGGGACTATACTTCATAAAAGCTATATCTGGTCACAAAATATCTGAATTCTCTGCTAACCTGCTGGAATAATAAATACACATGTGTTCTTTTTTCTCACAAGACAATTTTTGACATAGGAATAACCTGCAACAGTAACTGCAAATTGTAAAATGCAAAGTTGCCAAGAACTGTTCTACATTTCTAAATGAAAGGGAAAAAATACAAGAAAAAAAATGACACTCCAAATCTCCATAATGATTCTTGTGATATTCAGAGTTCTACGTATTTTTACTTTTTATAATCCTTTAGAATGCTCCTAAAATGGGAGATATTCTAAAATTTGTACAAGGCTTTAAACCTGTCAAATGTGAAACAAACACAGCCGACTTTGATCTTTAGTTTCAAGGAAGGCTAAAAGCTTGGTGAAGATAATGGCCATACTACTGGAAGTATTAAGTTATTGATCTCACAAAAATCCATTTTAATTTTATTGTGCTCCCCATAGCTAGTCTGGAAAAAGGGGAAAGGTAGACAGCTTCATTTTCCTTCTCATTTTCTATTTTACTGGTGGCTAACAAGACTTTAGAACAGAAATTAGCTAGATTTCTTTTCAAACATTCCCAGTTTAGGGAAGCCCTTGGAGAATGGGAACTAGTGACCAGGTTAAGGCCTCCAGATCATATATCTAACAACCTCAGGAAATGATTCATGGTTTCACTTAGAAAAACCTCTCAGGAAAGAACAGAAACCAAATGCATATTCTGCTTCGAAAACTGAAGCAATATATCATGTTCTCTGCTAGTCGATCTTCCCCGAAGGCCCCAGAAAGCATATTGGGTGGCCACCAAGTTAAGGGGAGTTTTGTTCAATTGAGAAAATGTTTTATTTAAACAAGAAATTCAGCTTTCTGCTAGGTCCCACCTTTTAATTTTTAAAAATACAGTTAAAAGATCGGATGCAGGTATCAATATATAAAAATATTTACTTACACAATATGATAAAACTCTGAATAAAACCATTCTGAGGCATGTCTTTTCAAACTCCAAACGAAAGGAACTTTACATTTTTGACAATTTTGGACAAGTCTCAAGTTCAGAGACAAGACTTTCACATATCTGATTATCATAACTGACTCCTCATGTCACTTGCAAAGTTTCCATTTTCTTTCCTTCTTTAAACATTAATTTGTTTTTATCTTAATAGAGTGGTAAAATCATTTCCAGTCTTCTATTACTGAGATTTCAGATAGATGAACGATGAAAACCAATGCTCAGATGTCCATTCTCTGACAGAAAATTAATCGCAACATACCACTGGAAAATAACACACTGATTCTGAATGCAACAGAGCAGTTTTCAACACTTTTTAAAATTAATACCTTTAAAACAAAAGGAAAACAGCAATAAAATCAAGCTGCTCTCTTGTAGTGTCTCCCTGATTTGCTTAGAAACAGAAGCTCTATAACAAGCAGAAAGAACATAATACAAATTGTCCCATTAGTTCTCACTTTTTTTTTTCTTTTTAAGACCCTTGTTTCGGGGTGGAGTCAGGGTGACTGAATGGAGCTGAGCATTTACTGGCCGGATGCCTTTCCTGATGCCCACATGGAGCTTGCAACAGACATTTTCTCTTTGCGCCCTGATAGAGAAACATCTGTCACTGCCTAGGATTGAACTCTCAACCTTCCAAGTGGGAAGTGAGCGTCTTCACCTCTAGGCCACCACGCTGCTCTATCCCATTAGCTCACACTACTATCAGTAACAAATCCTTTCTGATACATTCTGCATCTGAGGTTTGCAAAGGACTTGGAAGGGTATGATGAAGTCGAATCAATGCAGATAAAGTTCAGGGCCGGTATGTTAAGTCAAAAGACTCTTTAAGGCAAAAGACGATAACAGAGAGGGCTAAGGAAAACAAGTAATTGGACAGCTCTAAGTAAATTAAGTAAATGTTCTACTATAATTTCTATATAGGTAGTCCTCAATTTATGACAGCAATTGGCACTGGAATAGGCAATGCGGTTGTAAAGTGAAACTGCCTGTATTGCTTAGCAATGGCAATCACTGCATTCCCAGTTGCCATAATTAACCGAATCCCACATTTGTTAGGCAAGGCAACTTCCTGCTGGCTTCCAACAACCAATTCAGTGGAAAATCTGGCAAGAGGTCAGGGACCCAGGCATCCAGCAACAGGCCAGAAGGCTAGTAAGTGGGGCATCAGGGTGCAAGGGGAAAACCACACCCTCACTAATATTGACAGGGCAAAGTACTCTATATAAATAAGGAGCAAACCCCACACTTGCTAGTACTGATGATGTTACATATTTAGATAATGAAAGGTCTGCAAGCAACAACCAGAGAGCACCAAGGAGTCCACATCTTACTTTCTAATAATAAACAAATGAAAGTAGGATAAACATTTATTAGTATGGATTATTAGATTTTTAGCTATAATATATATTTTGTCCAAATATAAATTCCTGGAACCCAGGTGGTAAGGCCAGCACCTAGCATCCTTGACCCACAACCTTGACCCACAACCCACAACAGGCAAACTAAAATTTAACAAGCATGGCATGCACAACAGTTTAGAAAGCAATTGAACAGATAGCCACAAACATCTTGCCTATCTCCTCAGGCTCATGAACTGAAGTAGATTCTACAAAATCAGAGCTGAAACGTTATCAGATATTTCATTTGGACTTCTGTCCAATAGCATCACTGCTTCAGACAGGAAGGCGGTGCAGAGAGTGGTGAGAATGGCCGAAAAGATCATTGGCAGTCCCCTCCCTCCCATCCAGGACATAGCACAGAAGCACTGCTTGAGCAGGGTCTGTAAGATTATCTGGGACACTACACATCCTCTTCATGAGCTGTTTTCCTTGTTATCTTCTGGAAGGAGGCTTTGTGGTATCCGCAGCAGAACATCCAGATTCAGCCATAGTTTCATTCCATACAGCTTGTGAACTCTCAAGCTTCCTCCTTCCGTTATATATTCAAGATGGACAGTATTTAATATTTATTTGTTATGTATATGTAGGGGTGTGGGTCTATACATATGTTGTATATAGTATGTTTAGGTGTGTGTCATGTATGTGTTTCACTTTGAGAGAGGGCAACTAAATTTCATTTTTGATGTGTGCCATTGTGCCTACAGTTAAAAAAAATGACAATAAAGGTTATCTTATCTTATCTTATCTTATCTTATCTTATCTTATCTTATCTTATCTTATCTTATCTTAAAGAATAATGGTTCAGCGGTCAACAGGCCTCAACTACAAGGCAGCTCAACTTTTCACACACAGCCATTTTTAAGGGAATCAGATTAAATCAAGGTGTGTGTGTGTGTGTGTGTGTGACAGAAGAAGACCGCTGCAAATCTTCTGAATATCATAAACACTGTAAGTGGTCCTTTGCTTCACCTTCCTCAGAAATTGATCCAGTAACTACTGATCACAGAAAATTGTTGGAAAAGAACTAAGATAAACTTCAGCAAAAAGCAGTTTCTGGCCAATAAACAATGGCAGGATTGTACAGGGCATATTTCAGCAGTCAACTGGAGCTTAGAAGACAATGACAGATGGTGGTCATTTCCCCACTTTCTTCAAAGGGATGCAGACTGAACAAAGCTAAAAGAATGTCTGCTTGGCTGTAGTTATCACCAGGAAATCTTGAAGTAGAATATATTTGCTTTAAAATGAGAGATAGCTTTCAATCAGAATAATTTAAAATCAAGGTGAATTAAAATGTTGGTTTAAAGCTCTCTCACATTTTTATGCTGAATTCTTATATTTTACTCTTCATTCCAATATGTGATAATCATTTTAGTAAATGCGTTGGGAAACATAGCAGATGAAATCCAACATATCTGGAAAACACTGTTGGGAAAAAAAGTTTCTTGCTTATAGCATCGCCTGCCTCCAACATTTAAATAGAAAGGGAGAAATTCCCAATATCCTAATTTTTGAAAATCGTAAGTATGACTGGGTTTGAAATATAATTGAAGATTTCCTGTGCTTTGGGGGCAGGGTATAATATTTGGAGAGTCTCCTATTCCTTTGTATATTATTCATAGGATTCATGTATTTACAGCATCTGTCTTAGGCTTATAGACTGAATACAATATAGGATAAGTTAACAAATGATCATTTATTGATCCTGATCCTAGCTATAATTCACATGAGCAAGCTGGCACTGCCCAGTCTGTTAGGCTTCCTTAGAGGAAAATGTGTTCTAGAGAAAGAAATAAGAGGAAACACATAACAAATTTCCTTCTTCTGAAGACCAAACATACCATTCTTCAGAGGACTTGGTTTTCAAACTCCTCATTTCCTTGATATCCTTCCTTTGAACACATTCTAATTTGCCTCTGTCGTCTTTGAACTTTGATGCTCAGAATTAGGCACAGCATTCTGACCAGGAGTGAGTAGAATGAAGCCAATTACTTCCCATATTCTGGACTTAGAGTTCCTGTTAATGTTCCCCAAGATAGCAATTATCTTTCAAGCAACTGCATCACACAGTTGGCTCGTGTTTACGGTTGACAAGGACAACCAGATCCTTTTTATATATACTACTTACAAGCCAGGTGTCACTCATCCTATAATTGTGTCTTTCATTTTTACTGATCAAATGCAGAACTTTTTATTTCTTCTTACTAAATTCCACCCTGTCCATTCCAGCCTTCTTCTCAAGCCTGTCTAGATTTTTAAAAAACCTTCCCTCTGTCTCTTGAAGTATTAGCAGACCTCCCAATTTCATGCTATCAGACTTGGTAAGTATCCCTTCAACTCCCTCACCCAAATAATTGATACAGATGTTAAAGAACACAGGGGCACAGAGCATAATTATTAATTAATAATTCCTCCAAGTTGAAGTGGAAGTACTAACTAGCACTCTTTGGGTTTGGCCATTCAGTCAACTATAGTCTATTCAACAGTAATATTATTTAGGCCGCATTTTACCTTTAGGATGCTAACACAAGAAATGAGGTCAAAAGGTTTGGTGAGGTATAGATACACAATGTCTGCAGCTTTTCCTGTAAGATTAATGTATATTGGCTTCACTGACAATAAAAGAAACTGGTGAGTCTCAAGTTACTATCTCTGCTTTGGCAGTTAGGGCTCTTAAAAAAGAACAAAGTACATAATTAATTGCCAGTTCATCTATAATTAACATTTTAACTAAATTAAATCTACCCATATACTGATGTTACTTAGCATTCCTTGGATTAATATAGGAACCAATAGAAGTGAATGTAGGAACTCTTGCAAAGCCATTCAAAAGAGTCTACCTATGATTTTATTTGGTAGGTTTTGTGCATGTTTTAATCAATATGCCAAGTGATATAAGGAATCAATAATTTAAGAGAAATGAAATTAGGATGACTGCAAAATTCATTAGCTAGAAAAGAAGTCTTTCTTCATTTTTGCTTATTTTAATATCACCATTTTTGCCTGCACGAAGAGTGCATTAGAATACATACAGCAAGTAAGTGATTCAAATTTATAACATGGTCATAATGCTGAATTGGTTTTAATCCAATGAGTATTTCTGGAATATCCCTTAAATAAGAAGCCACTTTTAGCTTTTTCCTATAGTTTTATGATTGTTTTTGTTCTTCAAGTAGTATGAATATAATCTAGGATTTATGTTTGATCCTGAAAATGAGAATTTTTTTTTATTTTCTGAAGTATATTTTAATAGCTGAAAAACATAATTTTGCAGGGCACTAGTCTCCCCATTGCTCCTGCCTGCAGAATTACGGTGGATGATAACTACCCAAAGTAATTCTGCCATCATTTGCATAGCATTTTTCTGGCTGGAAGAATTCCAAGGTACTTTAGAGAGATGGGATACATTACCAGAGGTTCCATTCTTCACTTTTATTTCCCTTGAACAATAATAATCACTTTACTGTATTCAAACAACATCAGGTAAGCTTTTTGCATTGTAAGCCTGGCAAGTCCTTTGCCTTACTGAAGAATGCAACTCCATGATTCATTGTAATAAAAGGTTTGCTGACAGATGGCTCCTGCAAGGCGAGCAAGTGAAAACCTCTGGGAAGACGTCTGTCATTTTAATCAAAGTGCCTAATCTGCAAGGTAATAGATTAGCCATCTCTCAAAATTCCATAACAATGGTTAGGTTGTAGATGGATCTCCCTGGAGCTCTTGGTCCTATAATGAAGCTATTTTACCAAACTATTCAGGACCAAGTATTATCTAGGGCTAAAAAAATCAAAAACTATTTGAAATAATAGTAATAATAAAGTTGGAAGGGACCTTGGAGGTCATCTAGTCCAACCCCCTGATCAGGCAGGAAACCCTATACTATTTCAGACAAATGGCTGTCCAGTCTCTTCTTAAAAACTTCCAGGGTTGGAGCATGCACAACTTCTGGAGGCAGGTTGTTCCACTGATTAACTGTTCTAACCGTCAGGAAGTTTCTCCTTAGTTCTAGGTTGCTTCTCTCCTTGGCTAGTTTCCATCCGTTGCTTCTTGTCCTGCCTTTGGGTGCTTTGGAGAATAGCTTGACTCTCTCCTTTTTGTGGCAACCCCTGAGATATTGGAACACTGCTATCATGTCCCCCCTCATCCTTCTCTTCATTAAACTAGACATACCCAATTCCAGCAGCCGTTCTTCATATGTTTTAGCCCCCAGTCTCCTAATCATCTTTGCTGCTCTTCTCTGTACTCTTTCTAGAGTCTCAACATCTTTTTTACATCGTGGTGACCAAAACTGGATGCAGTATTCCAAGTGTGGCCTTACCAAGGCATTGTAAAGTGGTATTAACACTTTATACTTTATTTATGTTGCTACTGACATTATTTTAGCTTTCTGCAACTAATGCATTGCAGATAGGTCCATCACCACCTTAGAATTCCCCCATGACTTTAGTTTTTAAAGTTATTCTTTCAATAGAGCTACAACAACAAAAGAAGGATGAAACTGTAGGAAGTCAGCACCTCCCCTCCAGAGAGTGAAATATTTTGGGGAATATTAAAAGAGGCAGGATAGAATATTTCCCCAAAGAAGAAATGGAGAAAAATCTTAGGCAGAAAAAGTCCCAGTCTCCCTTTCCTCAGGCAGAAACCTGAGGAGGCCAATCTTTAGAAATGGAGATTTTTTAAAATCCATTCAGAAAGACTAGGGCCACACTATTCATAAGCAAAACGCCTTCCACAGAAGGCTGGAACTGCTGGGATTAGAAAAACAAAGACTCCTAAAATCTACATTTCCCACCCAGCTCCAAGGACAGGACATGACCTCCAAGCCACAATGGGAGTCAGGCAACAATAATTAGAATACCAAAAGGGCACACTCAAGCACAGGTTAAAGATGTCTTCACAACAGGCATCTCAAAGACAAAGCCCAAAGTAGGTATAAAAACCCACCCACTCTCAACTCCATTTTGTCAGCGATCCCAGAATTGCATGCTGTTGCTGGATCTGCTCATCAATAAACAAGAACCTTCTTTCTTAAGCAGCCTCCATTTTTATTTCCAGCATCTTAGCCTCCATTTTATTTCCAGCATCCTGGTTTGGAACTGGACTGGATTTTTCTTCCAACAAAACAAAACGGAAAGAGATAAAAAAAAGAACATTTAAATTACTCAAAGAAGAACATTTAAAATACCCTCCTCCTCCCAACTTCTTATTTCTTCAACTTTAAAGCATCTTCCCATTAACCCAGGGAGATCTCTAAAAGACCTGTTGTTTTTGCTGTTAGCAATAATTCCTTTCCTGGTTTCAACGTTTGTTTTTCTGGTTTTTTTTTTTAATATATGTATGAGGTAATGTGATTAGGTGAAACATGGAGAAGATATGGAACAGCAGTCTTTTAGTTAAGGTTTAAACAAGAAATCAGATTAACTTTTATTAAATAATGTAAAATGGTTTAGAAACAGGTTCCCTCGATATTACAACAGAACTGTAAGCTGTCAAGACTTGCTGTTCCTGGCACTAAATATATATTCAAAAATCTGTCACTCTGACAGATGGAGGTTTTCCTAAGACTAGCACTCTGAGCTTCCCTCAAATTTTTGAAAAATAAAGTGGAAGATGTATTCTACGTTACAATGCTTTGAGTGACATTTCTAATATCAAATTGACGTACATTCTACAATAATAGATAGCTACAACTAAAAGTTAATAGGAAGGAAAGAAGGAAGGAAGGAAGGAAGGAAGGAAGGAAGGAAGGAAGGAAGGAAGGAAGGAAGGAAGGAAGGAAGGAAGGAAGGAAATTGAACTTTGAACACATAAAACCATATTGTCTGCTCTGTCTTTTATGCCATAAGGTTCCAGGTTTCACAAGTGGCAAGATAAGTGGGTCCTGTATTGCAACCAAAGCCCCATATGTTTTACAAAGGTAACAACATCACAGACATGTATTAAAAGGGTGGGGCTTGCTCACAATGCCAAAACTGCCATATTGTAGATTTTGTAGACAGATACCCCTCCACTGCAATAACTTCCCATTATGCTAATCAAGAACCAAGTCAAAGGTTGGAAATGTACACATTTTTATATATATATCTGATGCACAAGAGACATTTCCAGAACACATAAATATCTTTTGTACAACAATCTAGGCACAATAGATTCAAAGTCCTCCATATATAAATACATTTCAGAATTTTATAATACAGCTAAACAACATATTAACATCTAACTATCTTAATTCTCACCGTAATTCTTCCAGCAGTGAAATATCTCATGCCAATTCTAAGGATAATGTTCAAAGTAAATTTAATAGTTTTTTTGCACTGAATTTCCCACTATTATATCTTTATGTTTGTTGTATGAGTTGTTGCACTATTAGTATATAACGGCAGCTTTGTTTGCTAAGATTAATACAGGTAGTACTCAACTTACAACCACAATTGAGCCCAACATTTATGTTGTTAAGTGAGAAATTTGTTAAGTGAGTTTTGCCTCATTTTATGTCTTTTCTTACTACATTTGTTAAGTGAATCACTGCAGTTGTTAAATTAATAACACGGTTGTTAAGAGAATCTGGTGTCCCCATTGACTTTGCTTGTCAGAAAGTTGTAACAAGGGATCACATGACCCTGGGACACTGCAACCATCGTACATGTGAGTCAGTTGTCAAGCATCTGAATATAAATCACATGACCATGCGAATGCTGCATAAGTGAGAAGAATGGTCATAAGTCGCTTTTTTCAGTGCCGTTGTAACTTCGGACGACCACTAAGCAAACTGTTGTAAGTTGTAATTATTTTCTAAAAAATATTGGAAATGAGCACAATTGGATCTTTTTTAAATATGTGGCGGCATGTGTGGGTGCACTTTCTCACTAAAGACTAATCATGGTATATGCATACATACCTATTACCTCTGCATGTGTATGTGTGAAGGTTGTGAGCACATATGCCTTCTCTGTTGCAGTCTTTACCCTTTTGAGCAACATCTCGCCTTTCTAAGATCTGTCTCGTCTGGGGCAGGTCATTGGTAGAGTTCAAAAGAGTTGGATTTGAGTGGCATATGGATTTTAGGGGCACGAATGCATGGCGATGTTATTTTATGATATTCTGCTTTTGTACTGTGACCTCCCTAGAGTCACAAGGTTGAGATAGTTGCTCTATATATTTTATAAGCAAAGAATAAATAAATGCCTGTTTCAGCTGTACTCATATAATGTCTTTGTGTCTGAGTGTGTATGCGCAATAAGAAGCACTGGGTGAGAGGCACATCCATTCTCCTGGGTCACATGACCAGAATGGAAGGCTTAGAACGGAGCAGTTACCAGCATTCTGGGCCAATCTGCAATGGCCTCTGGGAGGATTTTTTTTTTTGTGAAACATCTTCCTCTGAAGACCCAAGCTGCAGCCCCCCCTTTTTTACTTCTACCTTCCTCTCAGTTTTCAGAGTTATCCTACTAATGGGAGGACAGAGTTCTAAGCTCCTGTTTCATTATTTCTTCTCAACATTTTATTGGATTAAGCAATAGGATGAGGAAGGATTATGAGGTCTGCTTGCTGCTTTGAGTTACTTATAAAGTAAATAAAAATCTAACAAATAAATAAATAAATAAAGCCACTGATTGGGATATAGAGTATCAGGATTAATAGGCTGAGAGATGAAGGTGCAAAGACACAAATGTGATAAGGACAAAAAGCCTGTGATAGATCAGGAAGCTGTTAAGGATTTAAAATGTTATGGGATCAGGGCGGTGAGAAAGCAGAATATTTTCTTTCATCTTGAATTTTCATAAAATCCGGTATTCTGTTTCAAATGTATTGAAATGGATGCTTTACACATGTTGAAAATTGACCACAAAGTACTATCTGTTTGCAGTATAAATGTCATATAAAAATGAGTTTATTATTATGGGAAACATAATCTTCCCTGACATCAGCCTTTTGCTTTGTTCTGCTAAAATCAGATAAGAGATAATATTATATTTTTATGAAGAATAAAATATTGTCTATCTAATTTGTAGAGTAACTATGTACAGTGGATAAGAACATATTTTTTCCTTTCCTTTTTCATTAGTTCACATTGCTCTGTTCAGCAAATCTACATGTTTCTGTGGAGTATCTCCAATTAAACTATTCACAGATATCAAGTAATTTCCTAACCATATTCAAGAAATAGCAAATGTGAATTTAAGCCTACCTTTTTTTTTATTTTTCTGCCTTTATGCCATGTACTGTTTTTCACAATAACAGTATCTTTTAAGAAAGACAAATTGTCAAAATATTTGTGTTGATATTAAGACAAGTTAATAGTTGTATGTTCTTAAATTAATTCTATTTTTTTTAATTGACTACTACATGTGTAAATCCTCATTTGTAACTTTTTGGTTGAGTGGCCTAGAAGATTGCAGCTGGCTCAGAATTGCCTACTGAATTCTGCTCAAGAGGGACTTCAAAAAACAGGCCTTTGGCTCAGCCAAATCTTCAAATTTCCAAGAACTGAGATTAGCTTGTGGTAACTACATTGTCAGTATTTATTCTTTTTTCCTATTGTATGCCACTTTGGGACATTTTAGCAAAATATTGTCGTTAAAATTACTAGAATAACACTATTAAAATAGGCATATTTGGTGGTCCAACTTGGTCTGTTGGTGGTTACACTCAGTGCAAAACTTTTAGACTGTAATCTTCAAATGTTGTGTCAAGAGCATTGTTCCAGCAGACTTTTTTTCTCTAAAAAAAAATGATGATGGAGATTTGGTAATAAAGTATAATATACTTTCCTCCCCACATCCCTGGTTTTAATTTTTAAACTTGAATTTTAATCCTACAAAGATGCCTAAAGAAAAATATTAAACAAATAAGAAATTTCTACATTAACTATGATGTTTTGACATATGATGTTTCATATGAAATATTAACTTCTTCTCTCTCCCTGAAATGACTGAACTTCTGTTCTAAACAGTTGTAGTTGATGTTATTTAAACGACTGCCTGCCAATGAACAAATCTGCCTAGACTTTGGGAATAGCAGCTGAAGCTTTTGCTAAGAGGTCTAACAGCCATTAAGATATATATATATTAGACAGGCACTAGAGAACAGGTTTGTCTTGCCAGATTTTCACAGGCCTTGAATACTGGATTGTTCCAAGCTGCTTTTAACTAATATATTACTGTCTTTTACCTAAGTACTGCTATTCTAATCTCACATTGCTCTCTGCCTAGCTTTCAGATATACTGTTTTCTATCATTTTAATTACTGGTGACTTAATATATTTAGGTGTTTTGTTTTATAGATTGCAATTTATGCTTATAAGGATGTTATTTTGTTTTACTATTTTGTTGGCTGTTTTGAATGGATAAGCCCTGAAAGGGGGCAGACCAGTGGTGGGATTCAGCTGGTTCGCACCAGTTCGGCAGAACCGGAAGCTAAATTTTGCTGAGTTCGGAGAACTAGTTGAATGCACACCGCTTCCGGAAGTCCATTCTAGGCCTCGGAGGCCTGGAGGAGGCCTCCCCAGCATAGAACGGCCCACCAGAAATGCATGGATGCCACTTCCGGAAGTCCGTTCTAGGCCTGGGAGGCCTGGAGGAGGTCAACCAGGTCTAGAACGGCCCGCCAGAAGTGCGTGGATGCCACTTCCGGAAATCTGTTCTAGGCCTCGAAGGCCCAGGCCTGCATCCAATAAGAGAACCGGTTGTTCAGGTATTTGAATCCCACCACTGGGGCAGACAGATGAAGAAACTGAACCAAACAAACATTGAGGCAATTTTTATCTCTGAAAGTTGCACTGGAAATGCTTAGTCCTAAGGATATCACTGTCAGCAAAGCATTTATCATTGCACACTGGAAATTTAGGTTATACAGGAGAAAGCTTTGCTAACTGTCTGAATGGTGTTAATTTAGTTGGCCTTTTGATTACTATGAATGATATTTTTTCAACTTCAAAATGGCTCATGCCTCCAAATCACATCTGGAATATAATCGGTATCCTATAGGGAAACTGCAAATTAAAAGCATAAAATAAGATGTTATTCAGAAGGAATGGGAATGTGCAGAATGCTGTTTTTTCTCCTAATGTATTTACAAAAGGAATAAAAAATGTAAGCACTAATCTGGAAACTGTGGAGAATTTCAAGAGGAAATGTTAATTTGATCATTTAAGTAGAACAACCTAATTTTGCAGACACCTGCTAACGTGCATGAATTAACAAAGTTAATTTGGTAAGGAAATATTGGCCCATTTTTTCATATGTATATATATTTCCTATTAAAACTCCGAACCAATATGAATTAAATTCGGCTGTGTCAATTACAGTTTATCTCCTCAATTAAGTAGCTCTTAGTTTTTCTTTTCTTTTCTTTCTTAATCAAGAAAAGATTTGCAGCATTTTCTGTTGCAAATTGGACCATATTTATTCACATATACATTTGAATAATATCTCTGGACTATTGAAATATCTCCTACAATTGTCCCTTTAAATAAATGAGAGCTGTTCGAGATTAAGATTCAGAGGGATGTCCTATTAATTTTCCATATTGGTACCACCTAAAACCCATAAAAGAGAAGGAAATGGAATAGGATAAGAGAGAATTGAGAACTTGAATTAATTTTCAAAGTCTTTTAAAAATGAAGAAAATCCCCTAGGGACATTTGATAACCTAGTTTGCTTTTAATTAAAATATTTTATTATTTTTTTTCTTAACTGGAAAGACACCCTGAGAGAACTTTCTAGATCTTTGATAATATCACAATGGTCCTTAGCCTTTGACCTTGATGCATACTCAAATGTTATTTATTTTACATGCACGAAAATATCCTGAAGCACATTTATTACAAGCTACAGTAACGATATGCTGGATTTTAACCATAATAAATTCTGTCAAACTCAAACTACAAGCCATTAATCTGTTTATTTTAAAACACGTTTCTGTCTTGAAACTATTCCTGCATTTCATAGATTCTACATCATTTTCATTGTACTGAGTGCACCTTTTTCACTTTATTGGAAGATTTACTTAGGCAAGGAACGTACAGAAGTCACTCAGTCCAATGCCTCCATGTTTCACTGGAACATAAGAAGGAAGGGAGAGTTGCAAGATCTGTTATTACAGTTGTCTCAATGAAGTATTGTTCTAGTCTGACTGTGTAGTTGAATTCATGGTCTGGTCTACTTAGTAGGACTGACATAATTACAATTATCATAAGCTCTTGTTCTTAGAAATGGTTAACCATGATAATTTAGATCTCTTTAATGGAATCATGATGCTGGGATAGGAAAGGACTTTTCAGACTGTTTCAGACTTTTAAGTCCCAGTTTTCACTAGAAATCTTATTTTTCTTCATATTAATAGAAGTCTGTGTTAATATAAGGCTGAAAATTTATAGTTCAAATTTATATTCCAGGGCACATCACATTTGAGTGTTAACATTTTATGATATTGACAATATGGCTATTGCAGATATAATCTTAATTTATTATGGAAGCTCTATAGCATATCTGAAAATACAAATGACTAGATTAATTTATCAGACTCAAGATACAGCTGAATGTCCTTTATTTATTGTTCCATGTACACCACAACCTTTTTAAAATTTATTTTACCAGAGGCCACTAATAAAATGTTGCTGCAGGCAAATTACACTGTAGCTCTCCAAAATTCAGATCTAATCCTAAAAAGATTCTGAATGTAAATAAAATGCAAATTGTAAGTTACTTAACTTGGAATTCTATTGGAGTTTGGAGTAACTACTCTGTAGTTATGTCTGCTATGTATGTAGTTGGCTCAGAACTATAAGCCATCTAGAGCAGGGGTGTCAAACTCGCTGCATCATGTGACATGTCGTGACGTATCGTGACTTTTTTCCCCTTGCCGAAGCTGGGGTGGGTGCAGCTTCCACGTGACGCATCTGGCCCGCAGGCCGGCAGTTTGACACCCCTGATCTAGAGGCATAAATTATAAATATGTTTATAATCTATCTTAACCTATTTATAAACTTCAGCACAACACAGAACTTTGATTGGATGGACTTCTCTTTTGGGAAAAGGTTGATATGCCCAGGCACTTGTTTTTAAACACAATGATAGCAGCATGACAACATACAATGATGTTGATACACATTCATAAGGGGTACAGCCTGGCCTCCTGCTGCTTCTTGTAGGCACTTAGGGTTTTATGTTCTCCAGTTTTAATACTCAATGGCAAGAAGCCAACAAATATTTCTTGAGGCCCATACTTCCCCCCCCCTCCTTGTGCATGCATGTGTGCAGGCAGAAGTTCTGTGGAAATATCTGTGGGAAGGAAATCGTCCTTTCACCACACATTCTTCATAATCAGGACAAAAAGCTCAAAATCCCAAATTAGAATAGGCTCTAGACAAGGATTTAAATGCTTGGGAACGGGAAGCTCTAGTATAATTGGGTGAACATTCCTCCCTGCCCAAACTTAATCTGATACTTTTTTTTGACCAAATAAGAAGAAAGACACCTTTCCCTTATCAATGGTTAGAAAAATGAGGCAGAGAGAAAGGAATTTAACATGTATTAGTAAGTTAAATGTTGGAACCTAGACAATGTGTTACTGATAAAATATTAAACACTTCTGATTATAAAAAAATTATATATATATATATATATATATATATATATAAATCACAACTCAGCAAGGTGCTGACTGCAAAGCGCTGCCTTTTGGAAAACCAGCTAAGGGCACGTTCTTGGAATTCCTAGAGGGCAACTTTTGTGTGCTTTCTAGGAAAAAATAAAGGCAAGAGTTTCTTATATAAAGGACTTTTAGAAATGTCTTAGAGTGGTTGCCTCTGACAGCTGATTTTGTATATTGCACTCTTGATAGAAACTTCATCTCTGATTCAAGTAACTGCCTGCATTCTTTGCTCCTGACTCAGAAACAAACCTGGTAAGACTTCTTTCTAACATCTCAGTTCTCAAAAAAGAAGAAGAAGAAGAAGAAGAAGAAGAAGAAGAAGAAGAAGAAGAAGAAGAAGAAGAAGAAGAAGAAGGAGGAGGAGGAGGAGGAGGAGGAGGGGCAGGAGGAGGAGGAGAGGAGGAGGAGGAGGAGGAGGAGGAGGAGGAGGAGGAGGAGGAGGAGGCGGAGGAGGAGGAGGAGGAGGAGGAGGAGGAGGAGGCAGAGAGGAGGAGGAGGAGGAGGAGGAGAGAGGAGGAGGAGGAGGAGGAGGAGGAGGAGGAGGAGGAGGAGGAGGAGGAGGAGGAGGATAAAATGTATACATTTCTACATCACTAGCATGGCTTCCAATAAGAGTTTCATTGGTTTGGAGTTGGTAATAAATGGGAATTCAGAGGATATACTGTTATGCTGCCTTTTGAAAATTTAGTTTGAGTGGCTTAAACAATATACAGATAATTCTCGACTTACAAGCATTCATTTAGTCACCTTTTGAAGTTACAGCAGCCCGGAAAAAAGTGACTTGGAATTGGTCTTCACACTTACAACCGTCACAGCATCCCCATCTTCATATCATCAAAATTTGTGACAATTGGCAAGCATTTATGACAGTTGCAGCATCCAAGAATCATATGATTGCCATTTTCAACCTTCCCAACTGGCTTCCACCATGCAAAATCAATGGGGGAAGCCAAATTTGCTTCACAATTACTGTGTTTCACTTAACAACCATGGCAAAAAAAAAGTCACAAAATTGGACATGCCTCACTTAACAACCAACTTGCTTAGCAATCAAAATTCTGGTGCCAACTGTGCTCATAAGCCAAGGACTATCTGTAAATGATATGATGAATCAGTGGATAGGTGGAACTGATACGAAATTACTTGAAAGCTTGATATTTGTATTTATTTTCTGTGTTCACTCAAGTCAAGAGGAACTTCCTTTTCTGCATATTGGCCTTGATTGAGAGAAATGTGAAAATGGTTTTTCATTCTATCTTTTATCCGGTGATAAAGCACAGAGCTGGCTTTAATATGAACTGATCACCAATAAGAAAAAAGCAAACAATTGACATGAAATCAGTATGCCTCTTATTTTGAACATGCATAATTCAAATGAACCTTTACCCTACTAGTTGCTGTAAAAGGGGAACATTTACCTGCAAAATGTCATGAGAAGGAGATTACTAAAGTTGGCTTTCCTTTCTGGCAATACAGAACAATTTTTAAAGATATGGTTAAGTTAATGTTCCTTTTCTTACAGCAAAAAGCATCTTTACTTGAGATTTTTTAAAAAATGTATGCGTGTATTTAAATATAACTAAACAGATAAAGAGTCACATAAATAACTGCAAGGTGTTTAATTAGTTGAAATTCCCAGACTGGAGACTGTAGCCATCAATCATTAACCCTGGTTAAAACACAAATACAGAGAGACACAGAGAGACAAACATACACACCTGTTTTTTAATCATAGGATAGCTGTCCTCCCAACTTATTTCACTATAGTGTTTTTGCAAGGCTGAAGATTCCTGCTTTCACTAATTCCCAATTGAGATTCTGTATTACTCGCTAGCTACTGACAGCTTAAACATCATTTTTAAAGCTACAGTTGGAACTTAATCATTGCTCCTGGTGAGAGCAGATACCAGAAGTGAAGTATTTCTAATACGAATCACACTAGATTCTATGGTAATAACAGATACATTTGAAAAGAGCCTCTCAAAATAATTTCCAGTAAAAGCAAAGTTCAAATATTACAGCAAAACTCCCCAAGAAAGGCAGATTGACAGGCAGGAATAGCCAAAGAAAGGAAATTATCACAGGAACATACATTTTCATTCATTTCCATAGTCATATGTAACAGTCCTCACAGCAGGATGTTCTTTAGCTGTATCCACCGACTTACTATAAGAAAGTATACATTGAGATCATTTTAAATGTTCTATTCCACTAGTAATATTCTTCACTGCACGGATCCAGTGAAACATAAGAATTTGGCTTCTTATGGCATTATGTTTGTAAGACCAAGTTACAAATGAAATCTCCTGCACAGGTCTTGCATGAAGTTCCTCCAGAGGCTACTGACTTCTTAGATTGATCTGCAAAATGAGTTAGTACCATAAATCTAAGAACAAGATAAAAATGAGAAACCAGTAGCCCACAGTAGGGGAATGCTGCCCTTCTCACTCTCCCCTCCTACTTTCTTCTGGTTACTTTTTTCTGACCCCTTTGTTCTTCAAACATCTCACCATGATGTAGACATAAGCAAAACAGGAGAGAGCTCTGCAGAAGACTGCATGCAAGATTCGAAGTTTAATACTCTCCCTTTTATCATATCCATTCGTACATCCCGCTCACAGGTAGGAATGAATCCACACTTCACTCCGTTCACACTTACATAGAAGCATCCATACATCGTGCAGTTCACACAGCTATAAAAAGTATTATACAAAAGAGCCTACAACCACTGAAACGTAAAATCTAGCAAGTTGACATGTAAATATATAAAACAAAGTTAGTATTCAGTTTTGATTTTGAATGAGAGCCTTCATACCTCCATTTCCTACTTATACCTTCATTTCCATTTTCTACCAGAAGATAGACAGAAAGTTCCTTGATGTATGTTATAGCATTTAAGTCAAACTATCATTATCTGTCCAAATGTTCCCGTTTCTCTGACATCAATTTACTTCAAACTTAGTTTAGAAGGAAAAATCATGTGATCCATCCTTGTCATCTGGTTGCATAAAACCCTCCACAGTTACTTTATTTTCTCAAGACTAGCAGCCTCTTCTTGTCTGTTGGGGAGAAGATACCGTGGCAGACTCTAATGTTAGTCTTTGATAGGATTCTCAAGATCTGGCTCTTCCCCCAGGCATTGGGGCCAGGATGTCAGGTAAGCTCTGCTGGGGACAGGAAGGGTGGTTTTTGTTTTATTTGGGGGGTGTTGTTTTAACCAGGGTACATATAGTGTTTCGGTGGTTTTAATCTTTGTACTCAGAGCAGAGTCACTGCTGGGAAATGGCAGCTCTATATATCATATAATTAATTGATTGATTAATTAATTAATTACTGTTGCTGCATCTCAGCCATCATTTATAGATTTGGGCACCCAACCTCCCCCCTCCTAATGAACTGGGTAATAAGTCCATAACTGGAAGTTAATCACAAATCTATAAAGGCAATTTCAGAATACTGACAACCATTTTTCAAAGGTGACACAGGATACATGGCTACTTACAAATTTCAAATCCGGTTACAATAAATTTATCCTTCACCCCTTTTTAATTTCTTGTTTCAGATATTAATCTCTGACCTCACCTCATGCTGGCAACTGATTATACAGTTATTGCTCATGCTGGGTAACCTTTAAACAGATCAATAAGCAAATTTGTGCCACAATTGCCTTTAATATATTGCCACTCCACTTTGAAACCTGTGCTAAAAATAAATCCCTAGCCCAATTTGTGGAACAAAATTCCTGCGGGTTGATTTTTAACAGCAACCCTTCAAACTGTTTTAATATAAGCAAATGTGGCCCATTAAATAAATAAATACACAAACAAACAAACGGGAAGAAGTTACATTTCTATTCTCTTTTTTAATCAGGATCTCCTTCCAGACTTAGGCATTTGGAGCTTCAGCAAACCAATCTGTCACCAATACATTGTTATCAAAGGCTGAAATTTTGGGCTTCTGACACTTTTGCCAGCACTGAAATTTCTGGTTGGATTTCAGCCATAATGTGTGATATGGCTGATAGGATTTCTTTACCATTTTAAGGATATTTTTAGCATTTTTAAAAATGTACACATATTTCATTGAAGCATTTAATAACATCTGACTGACCTTGGCTGGTAGGGGAAACTAAGCTCAGTTTCCGCTATCAGTTCTAGTTTTCGTTGAACGGGGTGGACATTCCAGAGATTGAAGCTACAGAGGAGCAAACCAGTTCTGTAAAACTGCCAAGAAAACTGCATGGATAGAATCACCAGGAGTTGAACTGAAAGTGTCTTCACTTCTTTCTGATATTTTTCTGGACATCAGACCTCTGCACCCTGGCCATGTGACCTACTGTAACATCATCAGCCTTTCTAGGTGATAAAAATAATGACTTAAACAATACTGATGTTATTTCTTATGTGATCTAGTATCTATAGACACCCCTTCCCCTTCTGTGGGATGAGTATAGTTTAATCTTGGCTTTCCCTATTTACCTTGCTGTGAATGTATCGGCACGAGAGATATGAGACCGGGAAGCATTCAGGCATGGGCTGCAAAGCCTGGATTTGGGAACCTTGTCAGCTGACAATTCCGGGCTTCACAAAAATCTTACTAGGAAAAGGCTGCATAAAATACGTTTTTTTTTTTCAATTTGCAAAGCTAAATAAAGCAAGAGGTACTTGGAGCAAAGCTTAGGCTCTTCATGCAGGTGAAGGACAGTATTAATGTAACTTCTTTCACCTATCTTCAGTATGAAGATGAATTCAGCTTAGGCTGATTAATTTCTCAATACTAATAGGCAAGTAGATATTGCAAGCTGGCCACAGTGTCTCCTGGAGGATCAGGGACAATTTATTTGTTTGTTTATTTCTTTACATCCCACCTTTATTATTTGTATAAATAACTCATGCCAGCGAACATACTTAATACTCCTTCCTCCTCCTATTTTCCCCACAACAACAATCCTGTGTGGTAGGTTGGGCTGAGAAAGAGCAATTAGTCTAAAGCAGGGGTGTCAAACTGCCAGCCCGCAGGCCGGTTGCATCATGTGGAGGCCAAGCCCAACCCAGCTCCGGCAATGCGAAAAAAGTCACGATACATCGTGACACATCACGTGACACGGCGAGTTTGACACCCGTGGTCTAAAGTCACCCAGCCAGCTTTCATGCCTAAGGCAGGGCTAGAACTCAGAAACTTCTGGTTTATAGCTCGGAGTCTTAACCACTAGACCAAAACAATGCAGTTTGATCATTTGATCCTACTTTTTTTCCAAGTCCTCATCTAGCAGTTACTAGCAGTTCCAGTTACTAAAACAGAGTTCTCCACAAAGGCTTCTATGGGATTCCAGTAATTTACTGCATGTACTGAAGTCTCTTCTGATTCATACTGCTTGACAAGGCCTCAAGTGACGCCAAGCAAAGCATTGTAGTATCTTTGTTTTTACTGGCGTTGAGTGTTTTATATCAAACAAAGCACCCATTTGAAGCTTTGCATAGTTCTAGTATTTGCTCACTAGCATTCCTAGTATTCTTCCCATGTGTATCTACTCAGAAATAAATCCCAAGGAAGCAACTATGCAAAGCCTAAAAATACTATATATCCCCCAAGAGATCATACACAGTAATTTCCTTTCTTATATTATACTGGTTATGCACAAATAGTTACATTTAATTGAAGCTAAGTTACATAAGAATAGATTCATTCAATGAAAAGTCTGGTGTTCATCTCATCATTGTTAATCTTGTTACAACAGAACAAAGTGGCAAGGGGATTTATTCAAAACAAGCATGTAGAACTACTAACAGTGCTGTTTTTTGATTGCGAGGCATTAAGAAGTCCTTGGTTATTGTCTCTTTCATTTTTAAGACTTTGGGGTACCTGATCAAACTTCAAGGGCAAAGCAGCAAAAGTATTATGTTCCTTGCCTAATCCACTCATTGAGGATATCCTTGTATTTTGCTCCATTCAGCTTTCCCTCAACCCTGACCAGTCTCCCGGTCCCTGTTGCTGGAAAACAATACCCAGCATGAGGTTGCTACCACCATGCTTCACTGTTGGGATGGTATTGGGCAGGTGATGAGCGGTGCCTGTTTTCTTCCAGACATAACATTTAGAATCGAGGCCAAACAGTTCAATCTTGGTTTCATCAGACCAGAGAATCTTGTTCCTCACAATTTGAGAGTCCTTCAGGTGCTTTTTTGCAAACTCCAAGCGGGCTTTCAATTATTTTGCACTGAAGAGAGGCTTCCGTCTGGCCACTTTGCCATGAAGCCCAGATCGTTGGAAGGCTGCATTGATGGTTGTTCTTCTGGAATTCTGTCCCATCTCTACATAGGATCTCTGGAACTTGGACAGAGTGACCAACTGTTTCTTGGTCACCTCTCTTACTAAGGCCCTTCTCCCCAGATTGCTCGGTTTGACTGGACGACCGGTTTTTGGAAAAATCCTGGTTGTGCCAAACGTCTTCCATTTGAGAATTATGGCAGCCCCTGTGCTCTTAGGAACCTTCAGTGCAGCAAAAATTTTGTAGTCTTCCCCACATCTGTGCCTTGCAATAATCCTGTCTCTGAGCTCTGCCGGCAGTTCCTTTGACCTCATGGTTTTTGCTCTACTACAGTATGCATTGTCAGCTGTGAGGCCTTCTGTAGAGAAGGGGCTGGGTGGTGTTGCTCTTCTCATCAGCTTCTCGCCGCCCGGCTGAGCCTCTCGGCGCTGTGAGAGCACCCTGCTGCCTGCCAAAACCAGGCAGGCTGGGGGCTGGGTGGCATTGCACAGGTATCATCGACTCTCACGCTGCTCACAGCATCCCCTCCCCCGGAGCCCACCAAGCCGGATATGAGAAATAGGCGAGGGCCATTTGCTGGCCACTTCCAGGTGATGGTGCATTTCTTCATTTCTCATGAAGGGTGACATCTCCCCAGTGCACGCCCAGGGGGTGGGGCCAATGCGGCAGGGGCCAGTCCCTTGCTGTTTCCAGAATGGTCTTGTGGAGCTAAAACTGAATGTGTTCCAGCATGGATGGCCACCACAAAATTGTACATTGGCTCCTGGCCGGCCTGGGCTGGGGCCAAGGCAGTGGGGGCCATTCCTTCGCTCTTTCCAGGATGGCTTTACGGGCCATATGAAACCACTTCGCGGGCTGCATCTGGCCCACAGGCCTTGTGTTTGACATGTTTGTAGCACATTTTAGGTACCCCATATGCTGCCTCGGTAGCAAAGGTGCAGTCTACACAGTCGTGTTGCCTACACTCCAGTTTTCAGTATAGCTCTGGTGATCTCATCCATTCTACATTTTTTTCCTCTTTGGCCATTTGCAAACAGAGCGCTTGCTTCAGATGGCAAGAAAGTAATACAATCTTGAGGAAGCCTTGTAGACTGGATTAGGCTTGTGGGACCCAAGGTTCCCCATGTTTGTTCTAAATCCATAAAGCCTTTGCCATATAATCAGGCATATTTTTTAGACAGCTGTAAAAAAAAAAAAAGAGGCAGATGCAAACCTCTTCAAATCACGTTCTGCCTCTTCCTTAGTATTCACTTAAGCACAAAGATGCCCTTAATGGCTTCGTAACAATTTGCGAAGTGTTTCCTTAGTGCGCCAAATTATGCAAAAAAAAAAAAAAAAGTCTCACCAGATGTAAGCTGACTCTCAACGACGAGTGCTTCTATCCTATAAAATCTAGAGTACCATAGGCCAGCCTTTCATTTCTATTCTGGTTTCTCTCTGCCATCTGCGGGAAGTTCAAATTAAAGTGCTAACTAAAAGTCGACAGCACTGCCATGGCAAGGAACCTGGCAGGGGACAGAACGGGTAGCTCAATAGGAAGACTTAGTGCGTGCTGCGAACATCCATTTGGCTTCTAATAAAAGTGAAAGCTTTTAAAAGCCACTAGGAAACAGATAACTGTGGGTGGTATGGGGAAAAAGAGCATCTGATATACTTTTATGTCCTTACATAACGTTCTGGGCCTGGCTTTGATTGCTGATGTATTCCTCCAGCAAGAAAATTCTTTTCATCAAACAGCACATGTTACTGACACTCAAGGGGCTTTTTGACACTATTATAGTAAAAAAAAAAAAAATTCTTAATCAATATGCCTGAAGCTTTCTTCTGTTTATAAAGATAAAAGGGTTTTCCTTTCATTGGATCCCCTAAAAATAGGTTGGCGTTGTTTGAATTGACTGAAGGCTAAAACATTTGAAGAACGGTTGCAGGAACTGGGAATATCTAGTACAGACATGTCAAACTCGCAGTGTCGTGCAACGTATCGGGACTGTTTTGCCATTGCCGGCAATAGGGTGGGTGCGGCTTCTGCGTGACGTGTCCAGCCTGCGGGCCGGCAATTTGACACCCCTGACGTAGTATAAAGAAGAGAAGGACTACGGGGCGACTTGATAGCAGTCTTCCAATATTTAAGGGATGTCACAAAGAAGAAGGGGTCAGTCTCATGACCTTGCTCATCATGAGTTGTCCATTCAGAAGGAAGCAGCATTTGAAGTTGTACTGCTCATATATCACATAAAGGCAGAATTATATTAAACACTGTTTACTGTATAAGTCTCATGCTTGGGCTTTACTAAACCATAAACTGATTTAATAATGTTTAAGGAAAGCCCTTGGCTTCAGATGCAATCACTATGCCTTGTGAATGTTGGATGGACAAGAGGAATTAATCAAAATATAAAAGAGCAATTACTGTACTTTCCTTTTCTGTGCCAAGTTTCCTGATGTTTCTTTTTCTTTGTTCTTTTCATCAGACAGATGTTCCAGAATGTCAACTGAAGGATCCTAATGATCAACCTCCCAATCAAATGGAATGTTGATTCAGGGGTGTTAAGTACTTCAAAAACTGCACAGAAGTAGTATATCATTAGGTAGAGCTGTCTTTTAGCAAAGGACCTTTGATTTAACGATGTTCAGTTTGATAAATCCTTTGGACGCACAGTGGGAATGTCATGAAAGCTTTATCCCATTGTTAAAGGTTAGAGATATTTAATCAGCACTTTTATCCTAGATGGAAATGAATGAAAGCAGTACCATGAATGCTAATGACATATCTGATTTTTTTTTTTTTTTTACAATCCAGCCTTGGGCCAAGACAGGTAATTTTGTGTCTGCATTATGCAAGTTTTAGATGTTTTCTACAATTTGCATGTCACCTCAGTCTTACACTCTAGGCAGTTATTGTACAAAATATAACATAGTTGTAGCAATGACAAATCTGACAGTATATATACATAATAGATATTTAGCTAAATTTAAGCAAGAATGGCTTCTAGGTATACTATATATCAGACAGCAAGGAAAACAAAACAGTTAAGAGTATGTTACTAAAGTTATATTAAAATACTACAAATCAGTTGAGGGGAAAAGTTGCTTACATATATTATTTGTCTTCCTTTTCTTCCATTATATTATATTATATTATATTATATTATATTATATTATATTATATTATATTATATTATATTATATTATATTATATTATATTATATTATATTATATTATATTATATTATATTATATTATATTATATTATATTATATTATTATATTATATTATATTATATTATATTATATTATATTATTATATTATATTATATTATATTATATTATATTATATTATATTAATTATATTATATTATATTATATTATATTATATTAATTATATTATATTATATTATATTATATTATATTATATTATATTATATCATATCATATCATATCATATCATATCATATCATATTATATTATATTATATTATATTATATTATATTATATTATATTACTATACTATACTATATTATATCATCATATCATATCATATCATATATCATATATATCATGTCATATTATTATTTCATAATAATATTGTAGAGATTTGTTCTTTTTGTATAGTTAAAACAACTCAATATTCTGTATTTGGTGTGATTTATCTTTTATTGCTGTTATACTGAATATTAACTGTGTAACTTCAACAAATTTCTGTACAATACTATAACTGTATAACTTCAATAATTTTCCTTATCCACTTATTGATGTTATCTCTTTGAAATTATCTTTTTTGTTTTAAGAGGCTACATGAATTGGGGAGCTTGATAACTTTAAGTTATTTTTCTACAATATAATCTATCAGTGTTTAATCTCATATGTGTGTTTGGACTAAAACTACAGTTTGGATAGAATGCCCAGGATATGAATTTTGACAAGAAAGATTATATATATATATTTCAGCAGTTTTGATAGCGTACTTTTAACTTACTTGCTACTTTAACATATTTGTTACTTTAACATATTTGCTATTGTTATTTACTTTTACCTTCTGGATCACTTTTTTTCTTTTTTCTTTTTCTTCCATAGTCCCAGTATAGATTAGGAGATCGAAATAAACACATTCTGGTTTAATTTTTTTTTAAAAAAATAATTTTTTAATTAAAACAAATTAAAGCACCATATTTTGATCTGACAAATTCCCAACCTTGATTGATTTTTCTGTGGGTTACCATATTTCAGCATGGTATTCCATCAATTCCTGTAGCCTTCTGACCTGGTAATGACCAAAGTGTTGACTTAATTTTATCTTCTAGCACTAGAGGTTCCTGTAAATATTTTCCAAAGTCCTTTGGGTGTTGATTACTCTACTGTAAATTATTTCAGTATACTCCTTTCAGCTTTCTTTGATCTTCTTTGAGCTGGTTCCTATCTATCCAATGTCATCCTTTAGTTATACCAGTCTGAGGTCAGAGATGTTATGGAACACTTCCAAATACAGGACTGATTTACCATTTTCCTGCTCAGTAAAAATTGATGCCTTTGCCAATGCATCTACCTCCTTTTCCTTTATTGCTGTTACCCACTATAGGAGCCTGCTTATTTCAGCTGTGCAGCTGGAATGACCTTCATGCCTTGGGTGATCCTGGTTAGATTCTTGGCATATAATCCATATTAACAAATTAATAGCAAGGTTCTTAAACAAAAGTCAGATGAGAGTAATTTCAGAAAAAATATATTTTCATGTTAACTGAAAACCTCAGGTATTGTTTAAAAAGAGTTGGCCAAGAACCTCATTATGTTGCTACTAAAATAGATGCCTGCTTATCTAAATGTTGTCCCATTTTATTTATTTGCTTATTTATAAGTAATTGTGCAATTACAACTCTGGATATTGCACATCAATTCAACCAAAGAAAAACCAAGTTAATGAAAATCAATATCTGTACATTTGTTAAAATGTATTAAAATATCATTATTTGGATAATAGATATTCTCTCTGGTTTTATTTTTCTCTCTCTTTTACTCTGCTATTTTTCTTTCTCCTTTCCTTCCTTCCTTCCTTCCTTCCTTCCTTCCTTCCTTCCTTCCTTCCTTCCTTCCTTCCTTCCTTCCTTCCTTCCTTCCTTCCTTCCTTCCTTTCTTCCTTCTAAACTTTTATATTTCCTTTTTAATAACATTTTATTAAAAGAGGCTTTTAATGAGATGAACCCTTACAAATGACAAGGGAAGTGTCCATGTTCCATATATTATCTCATTTTTTGTAAATTGTTTCTCTCTTGCTATTCCTTGCTTATTCAACTATCCTTTGCCTTATTTCCAAATTTTTAGGATTACAAGAATGTCCATTAGAAATAACCCTGCCATTTTGGAAAAAGGATCACCAACATAACTCAGTATTAGACCCTAAAATAAGACACGTTGACCTATCAAAGTCACCCAGCCAGCTTTCATAACTAAGGCAGGATTAGAACTCACAGTCTCCTGGTTTCTAGCCTGGTACCCTACCTCAAATTGGCTTTCTACAAATTGGCATGTAACTTCCCCTCAACTTATTCATAGGCAAGCATGTGGTTCCCTAGTCCAGTTCAGACTCACCATTTATTTGGGCATGTTTAAATCTTCCCATAGTTCTTTATCTTTCAACATCTACTTGTACTCTATTTAAGACTTTTGTTAAACAATCCCCCATTTTCACCAAGCCAATGATGCACTCTATGAAAAAGCAGTTTATTTAAATTTGTTTATGCAGAAAGCAGTTTCATAGAGTAATGTTTACTTGATCCATTTCCATATATGTACATGCAAAAATTTATTTTGGCTTCCAGAGAGATTTATCCTACAGCCTATACATCTGTAGGAAGTAAAAGCTTCTGAAGGACATGAAACTTATTACTAAATATACTACTAAAGTTTAAACATCTACACCACTATTGGCAGTTAATGTGGTTTGAAAGATACTTACTACAGCTGCCACAAACTTACTACAATCAAAACCAGATGCACAATCTCTTCTGGACTATTTAAACATTCCAGTTTTACAGGGCTATTATTTGAAAGAAAAAAAAGTGATATCAGTTGTGGCTAGTCTTTAATGCAGAAAGAGTTCATCTTTCCTGCCAAGATTTTACCCTGGAAAATGTAAGTGGAACTTGGACACACAATTTGGTGTAGAGTACATCATAGTATCTTTGAAGTGCTGTTCTATGTCAACAAGTAAGTAAAAGCAACACTGGAAAATAGGAATTTCATGTCTGAAGTAATGAGTTATAATTTCAGTCTCTCTCATTTATTAAATGAATTACATATTCCTGGCATTGTTGGCATGAGTTGCAAGAAAGATGTTCCTGATTCAAATATATTTTTTATAAAATTTCAGAAAGTCATCTCTCTCTGTTTACAATAGGGGCAGCCTCCCTTCCTCTCAGAGCAGGGATGTTCAACTTCGGAAATTTTAAGATCTGTGGACTTCATGCTGGCTGGGGAATTCTGGGAGTTGAAGTCCACAAGTCTTAAAGTTGCCAAAGTTGGTCACCAGCCATGTTAGAGGAAAGAGAATGGTGCCCAAGTTACGGGAACCTCAACTTTCCAAACCTTCTATAATATTATACATTATATTTCAACAATCTTAGCAAGGTATCTGATGGGATCCTACAAATATAAATTCTCAAAAGTGAGTTCAGAAATTTTCAAAATTTATTTATCTATCTGTTCAATGGATTTATGAATACAACATAAAACCTAACTCAAACAATGTGATTCTGGGCAACACACAGCAAAAAAAAAAAATCACTAAACTAAATAAATAAATAAATAAATAAATAAATAAATAAATAAATAAATAAATAAATACCCTACCCAATGTATAAAATATGACATGGAAATACTGGTGATGGAGTCCTACACTATTCCAATGAGGGAGAAAAATACACACAGCTTAAGAAACTATTGTGGATGCACAGGAACATTTCTTTACCTAAGAATTAGAAGCGACATATGAAATGGAAAATGGGTATAATCATTACAAGGTATACCAGCAAAAAGCCAATAACCGCAGGAAGAAAGTTAGAAAGCGTAAGCCAAAAATGGACATAAGCTTTCAAAGGAAAAGGAAATTATTGGTTATGACAGTAGTAAATGAAAGAAAAAGAAAGGGACAAGTCCACTAATAGAATATTAAGAGATGATGGAAAGAAGGCAAAGTTCCTGTCTTCAAAAACTATAAAAAAGAAGACCTAGGTTAACTAAAGACTTTCAATTGCTGGACAAAACCTGGGAACAAGTTATTAAGGAGTCATTTTGTGAGCACTGAGAAAAGAATGCATTGCTTAGTAGGAACAAGCACTGGGTTTATGAAGAATTTTGCTTTCTTCTCTTCAGTTGTTTCCAATTCTAGAGACTGCTGGGACAGTCCTTGCAGTTTTCTTGGCAAGAGCTTCAGAAGTGGTTTGCCACTGTCTTCTTTCTAGGGCTGAGAGAAAGTGACTGCCCTAAGGTCACCCAGATGGCTTTGTGCCTAACGTGGGACTAGAACTCATGGTCTTCTGGTTTCTAGCTCAATGCATTAATCACTGCACCAAAGTGACTCTTTTATGAAGAATAAATCAACCAGATCTCTTTTTCTGATAGAATGACTAGTTTAGTTGGCTATGGGAATATGGCAGACACAGCCTACCTTGATTTCAGTAAAGATTTGACAGAGTCTTCTATGAGGCTCTAGAACAGAGGTGTCAAACTCACTGCGTCACATGATGTGTTGCAATGTATCGTGACTTTTTTTCCCCTTACCAGAGCTGGAGTGGGTGCGGCTTCCGCATGACGCATCCAGCCTGCTGGCCGGCAGTTTGACACTCCTGTTCTAGAAAAACTGATGACAAGAAATGGGTGGGAGTGTGCTACCACTGGGTGTTGCGAAGCTCATTGAAGAGCTGTAACCCACCTAATATACCTCAATGGCTGTGAGTCAAGGTGGACTATTGAATAGCATATTCAGTTCTAAGCATTGTGCTGTTTAATGTATTTCACATATACTTGGATGACAAGTTAGGAATTTGTAGAGAATATAGATACGGAATAATAAACAACCTAGGAGACAGTATCAAAATTCAAGGAAATCCTGACAAGTTGGAACAGTGGGCCAAAAACAGCGGATCAATTTTAACTGAAAAATTGGCAAAGGCTCAGACTGGTATAAGAAACAGGGCATGAATAAAGTGGCTACACTGAGCAAACATGTGCAAAACAATCTGGGTGTATCAGTGCACTACAAACTATTAGCAAAAATGTGATACTGTTGTTGCTGCAGAAAAAAAGAGAAGGAAATGCAGTCTTCATTAACAGTTCTGGGCAGATCTTAAGATGATATGGACAAACAGGAGCATGTCCAGGGAAGATAATTAATAAGGGCCTAGAAGGAAAATACCTATGGGAAATGATAGGTATGTTTAGTCTATGGACAGACTGGATAACTGACTTCAAGTATCTGAAAAGCTTTGTGGAGAAGACAAGGCAAAATTGTTCAACATATTTTCCAGAAGACAGGATAAAGAACAACGGGTAGAAATGACAAGGAAGTTGATTTTGGTTGTTCAGCAAGAGAAATTCTCTAACAATATCAGCTGTTCAACAATGGAACAGATTGCCTTGGATGGGGGTGAATTCTTTACTGCTGGTGTTTAAACAGAGCTTGGACGTCCAGATCTCAGAGAGATGCATAGAAATGGATTCCAACTTTGAGCCAGGGATTGACCTAGATTACATACTATTATTCCATTGATTATTAGATTAATATTTTGTTTGTGTGTGTGTCTGTATCTATGTGTGCATTGGGTTTGTGCCCGTGTCTGAGATCTTCAGTTCTCTCTACAACAGCCTTGTGAGATAGGCTGTGTTGAAAAAGAGTGACAATTCCAAAGTCACACAGCAAGTGCTTAGGGTCAAGGGTGATTGTGAACATGGGACTCTCTGGTTCTAATCCAGCACATTAACCCAGGGTACTTGCTTTGATAACACTATTTGTTGTTAGTTGCGAAGTCATGTCCGACCCATCGCGACCCCATGGACAACATTCCTCCAGGTCTTGCTGTCCTCTACCATCTTCTGGAGTCCATTTAAGCTCACTCCTACTGCTTCAGTGACTCCATTCAGCCATCTCATTCTCTGTCGTCCCCTTCTTCTATTGCCCTCAATCTTTCCCAGCATTAGGCTCTTCTCCAGTGAGTATGCAACACTATCCAACCACCTAATTATGTGTATAATTGTAATCATACATAAGCTTCATCATAAACCTGGTTTTATGAAACTTTTAATCGGCCAGAAGCTGCATGTTTATACATGAGCTATATATTATTCTTTATTAAATTTGTATGAATTTTTCGGCAAAACTAATATGTAGGACAACTAATAATAATAAAGCATCTTTAATAAAGATTAAAAAGTTTTTACAAAAATAAAAATATATAAACTAGAGACAGAGTTAAATCTGTTCAACAAATCTGATTAATGATTTGATTAATGGGACTCTTTATTCTATCCATATATGTATCGCAATAGTTAATGGTAATAATTGCATTACAGGTTGCGAGGCAATTTCTAAATGAATTGTCCTTAGTTTTTCTAAGGACACACATTTAATAAACTCTTCTTTCAAGAAAAAAAGGAAGGGAGATTTAAAGGGATTCCTTTACTTTGTTACTTTTTGATTGTCATGTTTTCCCTGGGGTACTCATCAGTTAGAAGTGTCCTCAAACTTCAGCTCATTTGGGGTGGATTGAGGGAAGAAACAGAAAGGAAGGGAAGTAAGAAAATTAGCAGAAAGGAAATTAGGCAGGAAAAGCCAGAGTTATGGCAAGGTTTGTAGATGTATTGGAGAAGAATGAAAACTGCAACCATTTTACTCTTTTTATAGTATTATTTTGTAATGGATCCTAGATAAAAGATGGATAATTTCCAGAGACATTGATTCACAATGCACGTGTCGCTGGCTATTTTCCAGCTCCAAGTGCCATTTAGCATTTCTAGCCACCACAGGCTTCAACGATTCCAAAACAGAGTAGCAAAAAGGGATTATCTCTCTTTTAATTCTGACTCTTTTTTAAAAAATAATATTTTATTAATTTTCTAATTTAACAATCATAAATACTTAATAAACAACGTGTTGTCTGGGTCCATTGGTAATTCAATGGTACATATTAACTTTCTTAGTCTAGTTCCAATACTACATCATCCAGTGCTTCCTTGGTCCTCTCTTCTTCTGGTGGTATGCATTTTTCCACACTGGGCAAAAACAATTCTTGTTACTGTTAATACATATACAATTAAATATAGACATCTTCATCACATTTTTTGGGTATTGTACATAATATCGATAGTGTCAGTTTATAATATCTTTTCTAGCCAAAACATATCTCAATTGCATTTGCACTTAAAATCCATTTGTTCAATCAATATCTGTTTTTCCCACTTTTTAAAAAATAATAATTTCCCCTCAATGTTCAAAGTATCTTTATTGCTTATAATTTTCTCATAATAAATTATATTTGGGTAAACAAAGGCTTCCCTTATTCAAACCCTTTTTCATATTTCCCATCGCATAACAAAATATAATATTCTAATTACAAATCCTATTCTTCTAATTGTAATAATAATTTTATTTCTAACATGTATTTTCTAAACCATATTCAAACATCTGTTTAATAGTATAATATCCCATCTAATAGGTCAAAACCTCTATTTTCTTCAGACTTACTCTAGCTTTCTTCCTTTGCCAAATAACTTTCCAAGTCAGTACATTTGAATCATCAGGTAATTCTTCCTCTGTTTTTGTATATATTGTTTGGAATTTGATTGAAGTATTTTTGGAAGAACGCTCAACCCATTTATATTCATTAAACAGCCTCCATCTTTCTCCTTCAGTTTTTCTTTTCATTTCTTGTTTGTCAATATTCAGCATTTCTCCTAACAGCTTTATCATCCGTTTGATCAGCTCTTCTTCCTTATCCTCAAATGTGTTCTGAGATCTTGACAAGTAAGATATCTTTTCCATTTCCGGTGTTACCACTGCATCTTCTAATTCTTCATTTGTCTGTATCTGTCTGTTAATTCCTTCCTTTAGGTCCTCCATCTTTGAATCCGTTTCTTCTAATTTTCCTTGTTTTCTGGGTTACTAGTTCTTTCTTTGTAGTCATTGTCTGAATTTGTAAGTTTAGATTAGAAAATTGTTCTTTTATCTCATTTGTGTTATTTTTAGTCTCATCATGAAATAAAACAATTGTCTGTTGCATTGATTTTGACATAGAAAGAATTTCTTTCTGACATTCATTAACATTTTCTTGTTGGTAGCTGGGAGCTTCAGAGAAAGGTGTTAAAGATGGTTTTTTTACCATTTAAGGCTAAGTATGGAACACTCATTTTGTTTTTGTAGTAGTCTTTATAGTCCAATAGGGTCCCCAACACAGATAAGCAGCCCTTTTCCCTTTTCCTAGCTGCAGTCTGCAAAAATGAATGTTTCCAGGAACAACAAAGAAGCAGCCCAAGAGTTTTTTTCCCCTTTTCCCAGCTGCAGTCTTCAAAGATGAAAGTTTCCAAGGACAACCAAAGTCTTACCTGAGTCTGGGCTTCAAGCCAAGTTCCTTTAATAACAAATTGTAGTGCCGTAGTTCTCCACTAGATGTCATTAACGCCGTCTTCCAGCTTTTTAAATCCAAACTTATATTACAAGTCTCTTTCCTAAAAAAGTCTCAAAAAGACTTTTAGTCCCTAAATTTCAAAGCTATATATTTGTACTGGTTCCAAATTAATCTTGTGATTTTCTCTGTTTTCCCCCAAGCAATTAGTTACCCGCTTTTCTTTTCCTGAGGGAATGGGGTGGAAATTCCCCTTCCCTCTCTCATTGGGGAGGATTCTTTGCTTTGGGTGGTTTTTTCCAGGAAAAAGTCTTAAAATCATAAAGAGAGGATATAGTCTCACCCAGTTCCAGCCACGTTGTTCAAAAGTTGCTCTTTAGTGCTTATTTTCTTTGGTTGTCAGCAGCTTCTGACTGGCCACAGAAGTGTAGCCAGTCTTTCCCCTGCTGATTTGGAGGGCTTCCTCAGGTCAAACAGATGGGCTGCGATCAACGAGGATCCCCTCCTTCTTCGTCGCCTCCCTGGGCAACTGTCAACCCTTTTTAGGGTCCCCAGTGGGGCAAAATCAAACGCAGAAGATGGAGCCCCGTCTTCCTGCACCCATTATACCGTGATGCCTAACCAGAAGTCACTTTTAATTCTGACTCTTGCTTCTACATTCCTATCACAGTGGCACTGGAGGGAGGTCTTCCGTGCTACCACATCAATCAGCATTGAGGAGCTTGCAAGTATGGATTTTCCCAGTCCACAATATTGTTTTCATTCTTTCCAAAGATATTGTGGCTTCTTCCCAGAGGCAAACAAGTTAACAAAGAATCTGAAAGCAATGCACAGGAGCTTAAAGTGATCAGAAGGGACAGTCCTTTACAAAACCCTTTTGCAGACCTATAACAATGAGACATAAGGGGCAATTATTAAGAATAAAAGGAAACCAAGGGAGTCTGACAAATGCAGTACAGTACATTCAGACGTGTTGTGGCACTGTGTTGCCAAAGCTACATCTAAGTGGTACAATGTAGTAATAATTACATTTGATTCAGGAGGGATTAAATAGGATTTTCCCAACATTTGCAAGAAATAGCGCCCTGTGCCATCTGACAGCGGGATACACATGAAGAAAGGGATTGGGGGGAGGAAAGGGAAAGGAGAAGAGAAAGCAGCAACCTTAAAAACCACCAACGTAGCAGTAAACGCGTACCCTTTAAAAATGAAACAACCAGAAGTGATGAGTGGACCGATGACCAGGTCGAGAAGCCAGGCGCAGAGCCGTCCGGCGGTATAAGAGAACTCCCAGTAACCTTGCCTTTTTTATGCTCTGATGATGTCGGCAGTGTTGGCCGATGAAAGCTCACCACTTGTATTAAACAATTTTTGGTTTAATGTTATCCTGGTGTTCGAACTATTTTGTTTTTATTATATATATATAAAGAAAATATGACTGTGGGGAAAAAAGGAAATAGAAATATTGATCTACTATTGACTAATCAGAGATATGACTTAGACTGATGCCCTTTAATCTTAAATTCTTAGAAGTTACTCTCTTCTGTTCAAAAAAAGAAGCAGGGAAATATTAAAACTAGATGCTTTTTCCTACTCAAGCTAACAAAGAAGAAAGTTATACTTCCATAACATTTCAGATGGGAAACAAGATCCTCATTTCTTAACTGTAAGGATAATTATCAGTTGGAACCATCTAATACAGGATGTGGTTAAGTTTTCCGTCACTGGAACTTTATGAGAATCAGTGACATTTTGAAAGATATGCTCTGTTTTAACCACAAATTACTGGATTCAATGCTTGCATAAATGGTTGGAATTCTATACTCTGCTGCATTCCAAAGAACAGAATAAAATAATAACAATAGTCCTCACTGGTTTAATATCCTTAAATTTGTGAGCAGACATAATGTTCCATTAGAAGCAGAAGCCACAGTTCATTGGCTTCTGTAGCATATGAATCCAGAAATTTATAAGTCTTGCTGGATTCACTGCACGTTGCCCAAAAGACATGAGAACAGTAACTTTGCCAGCTATTGCAATCTCCTAATATTCTGTGGTATCTTATCCCTGAATATGAGGGTTTCATCTGGTAGAACTGATGCATGTAGTCCCAGGTTCAATCCTTGCCCTCTTCAAGAGAACAGAAGAAGAGTATCATGAGGAGAGCTGGGAAAAGCATTCAAAAGATTTGCTTTGCAGAATGCTTTAGAGTGAGTGAAGCAGTTTCTTTGAAACATTAAATTAACGGCATCTTTTGCAAGGCATGCATAGCTGTTTCAGTGCTCTCTCCTCTGGCACGTTCATGAATAGACATTTCCCTTTTGCTGGTGCTTCCAGCAAAAATAGAATCGCTTTCCAAGTAAACAAATGAACCTTGAAAATGATGCAGTTGCTTTAATGCTTTGCATTAATATACTTTGCAAAGCATATATTTCAAGTGCTTCATGCAGACTAATGTGCACTCTGTTTTTAAAGCCATTGACGATACTAAACATTGCCGCATCCAGTTGCAGCTAATTAGGCATTAACCTATTGTGCAATTAATTATTTTAATGAAGTTGATTTGATGTACTGTACTGTATGTGAACACTTCTATTTTCTGTCTGGAGGAACTTTTCTGAAACCGTGCCGAGAATTATGTGCACATACGCAAAATATTTCTATTAATAGAACATTCATAATTTTCTTCATGCATGCCAATAGTATACTGAGTCTCTCATAACAAGATTAAGAACCATTCTTTTTCCCTGAGAAAAGCATATTGAGTGGAAACAAGAAAACTTGCTCTTTACAATCACAAGTTTCCATAATACGCATCATTTTTTGCCAACATGTCTTCAGACAGATCAAAATGCCTTATATGGCTCTTTCGATAGTCTTGTATCCCAAACTCCACCATACACAACCAGTTACCTTCAAATTAACATTTTTACTAAATCCATAAATTTGAGCATTTGCAGTATAATGGCTGTTCAGAAATAATACAGAATAATCACAACAGAGTTTGTAATTATTGTGTTTTAAAATAGGGAGCAGGCTATTTTGCAACATGGTTTATAGGAGAATGTTTTAGCACTAAAATATGACCCCATGCTTCAAAACTGCTGAAACAATGAACAAAGTTGAATTTGAAATGATAGCTTAAATAATGCAAAATGAGTACTGGCAAAACATACACATCCCAGGGTTCACATATTACAACAACGTTTGACCTTTGAAATAAAATGTCCCTTTAGTAATTTTTGAGAGGAGACTATTGTTAAGATTTGGAGAAACTATGCTAATAGGATTTTTCTTTTGAATAACTTCATTGGGTTTTCTGTTTCTTTGTTTGACACTATTCTGTAAGAACGCAGTCTCATTCATAAAGTCCTTAGCTATTGTCCTAGATTTGATCGATTTTATGTCTGAATGTTAATCTAGCAATTATGTCACAGATTTTGCAGACAGAAATGAGCATTGATAAATTAAAGTGTATTTAGGATTCACATGCCATCGCTCTTTTGCTCTTTGTAAAAAAAAAATCATACTTTTTTAAAATCAGGGGAACAACCAAATCTTTTAAACTGAAATCAAACAAAACACAAACAGTTTTTGTGTTTTTGAATTATCTGTAAATATTGATTTGGCTACACAAAAGCAGAGGTGTGTTAATCTTAGATAACATGCTCTGATTAATACTCAATTCAGATATGTCAGAAAACTCACTGTGGTATGATACTTAGTATGTATTCCCGATTGTGGATTTGGGAATGATTTTCTCAGGTCTTCCTGGCAGAGATATGAAAACCTGATGAATGAATACAAATATGAGCTGGCTCAATGCATGCATATAAGTGTATACCCCAAAAGCTCTTTTTAAAAATCATTTGTCAGCAATAATCTCTTAGTTCAAGAGATATGACTGGCTTTGTTTGTATTAGTAATTAATCTAAGACAGCCAACTGAAAATCCTCCTTTGGATAAATCCTTGTAGGCTTGATGAACAAAAATATATTTAAAAATAGTACAGATATTAATATGCGAAGATAGCATACAAAATCACCATTCATTTGGACAAAGATCCAGCACAGCAATCCTATTAAATTACTCTCTGAGCTTGCTTCTTTTCTTTCTAGATGTTTCATTTCCCAACAAGGTAATTTCATCGGTGCTAGAAGATGGTTCTAGAAATGTCTTCAAGAAAATGACCAAGCTCAGAGTGCACCAAGGACCCACGGTTTAACCCTAAGTTACAAATACAGTATTCTCTTCTATTGGTAAATTATTCCTACCTTATGTTCTGATTCTGAGACACCATAAGTTGATTGGAGCATTGCTGGAGGTCCTAACCAATGGCACTGACTCATCAGCACCTTATGGCCTACTGACCAAGAGGGGCAATGTGGCACTGATGGACAGTGAGGATTTACTTATTGCCCCTCTTAATCTATCAAGCTGTCTGCTCTTTGTCTATTAAACTGCTAATCTGAAATCACTTTTTTGCATTTCTGCCCAGGCACATATGCATAAAGGACATGACTTTTTTTTTTTTACTTTTCTTCTGGTAGGGTACAGTTAGCTAGGTGCTAAGGTTGCTTATCCCTCTAATGTATGCTTTATTTCATTCCTGCTGTTGTTACAGTTGTAATACCTGCTTCTTTAATCCTTGCTCAGGGTGGATTCTAACTCTCAGGAAACTCACATCCCCGATACTGAACACTTCAACCTGCAACATGAAGCAATCTTGCTGAGACATCAGAGATGTGTCCTTTACCTGTCTATGCTATTGCTGGCCTGTAATGTATGCATTGCAAATAAATTGTGGGAAATCAGCCCCCCCCCAGAGAAACAAATAATTAGGGGAATATTAAAAAGGTAGAATACATTTCTCCAAAAAAATAACGGGAGAAAAAAATCTAAGACAAAACCAGCCCCCAGAAACCAATCCCCCTCTCTCTGCCCCAAGCAGAAACCAGGTCTGTAGAAATGCAGATGTGATAATCCTTTCAGAAAGGATGGAGCCAGGAAGCTAGAAGCTGATGAGATTAGGAAGACAAAGACCCTTAAAATCTACATACCCCACCCAAACTCTAAAAGACATGACCTTTAGGACATAATAGGATTAACCCACCAATACCAAAAAGGACACACTCAAAAGCTCAGGTCAAAGTTCATACCACAGGAACAGGAAACAACCTCAAAAACCCAAGAAGGTATAAAAACCCACCACTCCCAGCTACATGTGGTCAGCTTTCCCAGAGCCACCTTTCTGTCTAGCTCTGCTCTTCAATAAACCACAACCTTCTTTATAAAGCAGTCTCCATTTTGTTTATTCCCGGCTTGGATTGGACCCTGATGAAGATTTTTCTTTCAACAAAATGAAAGTTGGTTTCCTGGGTCTCTTTGCCATCAGGAAGTTTGTCATTTACAGAATAATATCGATGTGAAAAGCCTTGCTCTGGTTCTTTAGATGGAAGATTTTGAAATTAGGTGCTTTAGCCCCTCTCCCAGCTTCTTTCTTTCTAGCATGCTGGATCAGTTTTGATCTGAGGTCTCCAAAGCTGTTGTGCCCCCAGTAGGACTCTGCTTTCACAGGCTGCAGATAAACATAATGCAGGCGTAATCTTATTAAAAACAAATCGACAGGTTATTACAGCAAATGATTGCTGCTGCTTTAAACTGCAGAAGCATAGCAGAGTGAGGTCAAGATCAAGAGCACTACTGCTGATGGATAATTTTCTTGTAATATGGAGTGGAGGAAACGTTCTCTGCTCAAGCGAGGGAAGCGAGGAAGCATCAGCAGAACAGCATACCAAATGAATCTGCAACAGATGTGGATTTTGAATCCAAACTCCATATTAAGCAAATTCTTCCCAAGGCTCCATCTGGAGCGGGGATAATAATCTTAGCCTACCTTGCAGATTCTGAAAAGGTGTATTGCTATGACGAATGGGAAATACCTGGACCATTTCATCTAAATAGTCACGACTGAAATCTTCATTTCCCAGATTCAGAGAATGCTTGCTTTTCAGTTCCCTTCAGTTAGACATGACAACTCTTGCCTTTAGTGAATCCTTCTGTAGGATTCACCTTAGCCTGGGTCGGTGAGACCTATAATCTGCTGCACATTCATACAGCTATGCATGCTTCGAGAATGATTTGCACCCTGCCCGAGCACAGCATCTCTTTGTTGTGATGAAAGCATCCCTCTGTTGCCATGAGGACACCAAAGACTGAAACACTTCTGAATCATTTTTGAAGTGTGCATAGCCCCTAATATTTAGATGCACTGACTCCCATCGATGATGGATATATTGGGGTTTGTGTGTGTGTGTGTGTGTGTGTGCGCGCGCGTGCCTTGGATTTAGTGTTGAATCCTGACAATGGCCTGGACAAGTCTCTGCAATTTTCTTGGCAAAGTTTTTTTGGAAATGTTTTACATTGCCTCCTTCCCAGGGCTGAGAGAGAGTGACCCAATGTCACCCAGATGTCTTTTTGTGCTTAAGATAGGACTAGAAGACATGGTCTCCTGGTTTCTAGATTGTTGCCTTAACCATTATACCAAACACCAACTCAGTTTCTCCAAAAGAACAAATAGCATGAAAACTAAGGCAGGGTGTAATTTTTGACCTTATTCTTGTTCTGGAAAAACTTTTTGGAGTAATTTTGGGAAGGTTCCTTCTCAAAGAGCTAGATACTGAGATTTTATAGAACTAAGGAAAGGGTTGAGGCTTGAAAGCCTGAAGAAAACACTGTACATGTAGTCCTCGACTTACAACAGTTCATTTAGTGAAGTTACAAAGGCACTGAAAAAAGTGAATTATGACTGTTTTTCACACTAACAACTGTTGCAGCATCCCCATGGTCACATGATCAAAATTCAGATGCTTGGCAAATGGTTCATATATCAAGTGCCTGGGAAATCGGGAGATTCAGGGAGTTCAAATGTATATAAATATTTATTGCAAGCTTAAGCTCTCTACAAGAATCTGGCCAACTGACTGTTAAAAGAAATGCGGGAAAGATAAGAGAGGCATTCAAGGTGGGCTGGACTTAGATCTCTTGCAGGTGTGAAGGGACTTATGATGTGTTTGACCCCAGCCCGGTCATCTCCTACATGTATTTATGATGGTTGCAGTGTCCCAGGGTCATGTGATCACCTTTTGTGACCTTCTGAAAAGCAAAGTCAATGGGGAAGCCAGATTCTCTTAACAACCGCCTTACTAACTTAACAACTGCAGTGATTCACTTAACAACTGTGGCAAGAAAGGTCATAAAATGGGGGCAAAATTCAGTTATCAAATATCCCGCTTAGCAACATACATTTTGGACTCAATTGTGGTCATAAGTTGAGGACTACCTGTATCCGTGAAAACTCCATTCTAAGTGAATGCAGGGACAGTAAACCTGTACATTAAGTCCCTGCAGTGTTCTTTGTAAGGTATTTCAGAAGTGGTTTGCCAGTCCTCCTTCCTAGGGCTGAGAGAGTGTGGCTAGGCCAGGGGTAGGCAACCTTGGCTCTTTTATGACTGGTTGACTTCAATACCCAAAATTCCTGAACCAGCCATGCTGACTCAGGAATTCTGGGAGTTGAAGTCCACAAGTCATAAAAGAGCCAAGGTTGCCTACTCCTGGACTAGGCCAACATCATCCAGCTGGCTTTGTACCTAAGGCAAGTCTAGAACTCATGGTCTCCCAGTGTCTAATCTGATGCCTTAACCACTATACCAGAAATACCAGTAAGTGATACCAGTGGCTGAACTGGTTGCAAGATGTTTATAATTGATAGAAGGAAAAAAATAACTTACATTTGTATCAGCCTTCTCAGTTGCTCCGAAAAGGCTTCAGCTAAACTGAGATGTCAGAGCGCTGGCTTTGAAATATTAAATTTTTATTCCAAGAAACTCACAGTAGCCATGTTGAATACATGACAGAAACTCTTCGGCTTCATGGAGGCTTGATATGGACTTTCATATACAACACTGACCAGTGTTTATTTTGTTTCATGCAGTTGTGTGTTTTTTTAATGCATTTGAGTATTGCATGGCTCAGGTGTTTAAATAATTTGATAAACAAATGCAGAAAAAAATGATTTGGAGCTAAAATGAGTGAGACGGCCTGAAGCAAAAGTTCAGAGTGTTAATAAAGGATAAACATTATGTACCTACTGCATTTTAAAACTGCAGCAAAAAACATGAAACAGAAAGCTAACTATCCTTACAATTTCATTTGGATTGTGTTAGTGATTTTTTTTAATTGTCCGATATAACACCGTAGTTTCAGAACAACATTTGAGAGATTTTTTTTTAAAAAAAATTCAGTTGCATTAGTGCCTAATAACTGATTATAGCAAAAAACAAGAATAGCATAAATATTTTTGTTCAAATGTTTGGAGTCAGTTTGAACCAATCTGTTGGTCTCCAAGTAATTATTCCCTAAACAGGATTTGTGCTGTGTATTGTTAAAAAGCTGTAAAGATAGATATATAAGTTCTTTTCTTTGTTATGTGGGAGCAGAATAGTGAATATCTTTGAAGGACAGTTCCAAAAAAGAAAAATGCTAACTTGTTTTCAACAGATGAATATCATACTTATCCAGTTATTTTTAGGAATTTCACAGACAGCCTTCACAATACAAAAATGAGCATTTAAAAGATATAATTCACTTTATTAAAAAGTAACTGCCCTATAAACCAATATCACTCCACTTTTAATTCTGAAAAATACTTTTTTTGCATTTTTGAAAAAGATTGCCAGAGACATTGAAATAAACTTCAGATCTGCCATTTTTTTTTGGTGTCCAAATCATGTGCATATCCAAAGAACCACAGGCTAATGTCACAGCCTCAAATATTATGGATAAATGCCAAACGGTACATTTGAGTTTGTATAATTGAAAATGCAGCCTTTTGCTATCCAAAGCTATCCCATTTCAAGTTTTTATACACAGCCTGACATTTCCTATCTACATTGGAGATGGAATACAAAACACAAGGGAAAAAAAAAGACAAATTCTAATTGCAGGAGCCCAAGAGATCATTTGACTTTCTGAGCCATTTGCTATTATGGCTACACATCTAAGATTTTTCTGTCTGTTCCACAAAATAAGTATCCATTTTTTAACCTCGTTATAGAACCCTCATACCCATTTTCCAGATCAAAGAGGCCCCTGATTTTTAAGCAATTACTGCAAAAATAAAAACTCTTGAGTACGGTAAAACTTCCAATCCAAGCATCACATTCATTTATTTCAAAATCTACCATTTTCAACACTGAGTAACATTTCTAAAGAAATGTTGGCAGTGTAGTGGGTTTCTGCCAGGACCATAACATATATCAGCCAAAGTAATTATTACTATAGGGAAAAATGCTATTCCTGTTTTAGATTTGCAGATCAGATTTGGAACAAGGCAAACACTGCTTGTCCAAACTGATAATTGGTTACAAGTTGCAGAAAAGAATTTCATAAAAGCAGATAAAGAATAGTCTGAGAAACAGAAAGTAATTATGATATCCCAGAAGCTATCAAGTAAAGAATCTTGCTAAATCTCATGGGAAAAAAACCCTGTTTCCATTAAGTTCCCTCTATCTCTAAGTTGCATTAACAGAGGGATTCAGTCAAGATCACATGAGGTACTAATATCGCTCTATAAAGCCTCAGTAAGACCACACCTAGAATACTGCAACCAGTTTTGGTCTCCACACTATAAAAAAGATGTTGTAACTCTAGAAAAAGTGATTAGGGGACTTGAGGCTAAAACATATGAAGAACGGTTACAGGAACTGGGCACGGCTAGTCTAGTGAAGAGAAGGACCAGGGGAGACATTATAGCAGTGTTCCAATATTTGAGGGGCTGTCATATAGAGGAGGAGGTCAACCTATTTTCCAAAGCCCCTGAAGGCCAGACAAGGAATAATGGATGGAAACTGATCAAGGAGAGATTCAACCTAGAAATAAGGAGAAATGTTCTGAAAGTGAGAACAATCAGCCAATGGAACAGATTGCCTTCAGATGTTGTGGGAGCTTCATCACTGGAGGCTTTCAAGAAGAGACTGGACTGCCATCTGTCAGAAATGGTGTAGGGACTCCTGCTTGGGTGGGGGGTTGGACGATGACCTACAAGGTCCCTTCCAACTCTGTTATTCTATTCTATTCTTGATGAAACAGAAGAAATCATCAGGGTTTCATTGCTGCACATATTTAGCATGTTAGAAATACAGAGTCGCTTGCCGCTGTGCTATAAGTAATGCCCTATGTGCTTCCATCAGCCATCCTGTATGGAAAATATAAAAAGATATCATTGATTGAAAGACACTGTACTGTGGCCCAGGCGAGATGGAGACTGTTGGACACATACTCTTTCAATGCTCTTTTTATAGAAATATTTGAAAAAAACATATCCTCCCAATAATAGACAGGTATCCTGGCCGTTCTAGCACTCCCTATTTCCAGTTCATCCTTGCTTAAGGATGAACAGACTGTGATTACAGCACAGGTGGCTAGATTCTGCGCAGCAGCACTGGGCTTTCGTTGGAAACATGTGAATTAATCCATCATAGCTATTTTACCCAATTAATGTGGCAAAACCTTTTGCATTGCCAGTCTTTTGCATTTTAGTGTTTAATGACTACGGGCTTCACAGTTTAAGGATTGATATTATAGCATACCTAGGCCATGCTGTGTTTTGCTCATCTGTAACTGACAGATTGGATGGCAAATTATGATTTTAATATAGATTGTATCTGCTATTTATTATTTTATTCTAGAATTTTTAACTGAATATTCCTTGAGTATTTTTAACTTGCTCTGGTCTCTGGCCTCTGACTGTACTGTAATTGACTTGACTGAAATCATCAGTGTCTGCTTTTAGGTGTGAGAAAGTTGTGTATTCAAGATGGAATTGAGGCAGAGGGTGAATTCTTCTTTTAAAAGGAAAAGAGAAGGAAGAGAATGTATGCAGCTAAGGTAAGCAAGTTAACTTCTATAGGCTCACCGCTCTTGATCTGAGACTGCATCTGAGTGAGATTAATCACTTGGAAGGATAATGACTACACATGATTAATGGAAAAATTGGAAACTTCCTTATAGCAATGCTTCAATTCTAAAGCACCCATGGTTCTGGGTGATTTACACTGAACCATTTAAATACATTAAAACACAGTAAGTAGATTTTCAAAATAGATTTTGAAACTTCTTTTCCCTCCAGCTGGCCAATAGGAGGTCTTCAAAAATTTATTCAGTCACTGCTCTGTCTCGACTTCTGATGATCCTAGCATGACTATAACTTTGGGAAGATGACAAGAGATATATCTCCCAGGGTATGCCAGAGGGGTACCCAGGTCTCAGCCCTATTCTTTGCCAGCCGAATGGTGTCATCAGATGCCTGCAATCATGAGTTGGAGAAGGAGAGAACGGATGGAATAAATTAGCCAGGTTTTCAGTGACTGTTGTAGCCTGGAGACAGACATGACAGGATGACACATAATCCTTAACATCACAACTCACCCTTGATCACCAGAACTGAGTACCAGATGCAACATTCTAAAGAGATAACAATTCCCTGCAATCATATTCTTATGGCAAGGTTGCAAAATTTCTTCCATGATAGGGAAGGTTACATATAAATGTCCATCGGGAAACAACTGTCGTTCAGTCATAAAGAAAGGGTGGATTCTTTTTCTGGATCTTGCTGGAGGTCATCCATTTGAGTCCTAACATACTGCATTGATCTCGTTGCTGCAATTTTACTCAATCCAAGAGATCTACTGCTTACCACCCATCCTCCAGCCTTTTAGGATTTTCTTTTTCTGAAGGAGGGTGCAAAATTATTTGGTTTCAAGATTGTGTATCACATATCATATTCTGTCTCACAAGAGAGTTCATCAGGCAATTTGTCCTGTGAGCCAGAAATAAGAGTGATATATGACTTCAGAGAAAGCAGTGGAGGACTGAAAACTGATGACCACAGCAATTAAGAGCAGCTACAAAAACCACTAGTAGAACAGAACAGAACAGAACAGAACAGAACAGAACAGAACAGAATAGAATAACGGAGTTGGAAGTTGGAATTTATTTTAACTCTGGTCAAATAAATTCGCTTTATATTGGTTCCACTTACTTTTAAAAAGCTTGATCTTTAATCCCATCAAATAATGTCCCACAAGTTGATTTCTTATCATTTTCTTTGTATATCCTTTAGGAAGAACTTCAGTAGTTTAACATATCCCCGCCATAAATCCAGATAAGAAGACTTTCCAGATCACTATTCTGATCTTTTATTTGTATGTCCACTTTAGTTATTAAGACACCAGCCAGTTTCAAATGTAAAGTAATTGTGGCATCTTTCTCTATATCATTTTTGTAGTCCAGTATTTTTGAATCCATTTTCAAATCCACAAATTTTTCCATATCACTCTTGTAAACTGGGATTTTTAAAACTTTTCAAATCTACATTCAAATCAGGCTCAGTATTTGTTTATCCAGTAAAATCTATTCTTCTTCTATGTCCTCTGTTAAATTCATCTTTGTAGTATCAGACAATCTTTTAAGTAATTCCTGAATACATTGTTCCCAAACAGCCTTAATTTCTTCTACAGTCAAATAGTTTTGTTCCATTGTATTAATGGGTCTCTTCTTTAACTGTAATTTTTAGTTCTCTCTAGTTCCCTTTGGTCAATGTCCCCTCTTATCATATGTGTATCTTCCCACCAACAGAACTTTCCCATGAGAGGATTTTCAGTTAATTTCAAAGTCTTCATATATTCAGTAAATAGTCTTTCAACCCCACCTAGCCCTTTAAATTTCCAAAATCAATATTCTAGTCCGTAAGATGCAGAAAACCAAGAAGAAACTACTTCCTAAAGTATTTTAGAGAGGAAGTAAGTAAACCCAATGTCTGTCTTGAAGGTGCCAAACCAGACCTAGGTAAAATGATTTTCTCCTGCTCCCAAGCTCTCAAATCCACTGGAGATTGCTATTTTATGATCCCTTCGTATAAAGAGGTAAAGCAGCTATCTACCCATGTGTTAGCTCCATTGGATTAAAAACAAAACACTCAGAATCAGGGGTCAACATTTAAGCTGCATTACACTGGGAAGAATCATCTATATTGTTTCGTTTCATTTCTAACTAAATTGTTTTCCCACTTGTTAGAAGAACGTGTATGTCTTTTCATGAAATGAAACACGGTCACTCTCAGATTCTACATTTGTAATTTTAGTGTAGAACTTTGCAGCCCCAGTCCATGACATGTTTATTTTGTTTATTTATTTATTAAGAAAAATTTTATGGCCACTCAACTCACTCACAGTGACTCCAGGCTTATAGAAGTAAAACCCCAAATACAAAACCCTTCAACAACAACAATCAAACAAACCACATGATGGGGTCTGTATCATCTAGGGTCCCCTGGTCTGTGAGCAAAACCATATCTTCAAAAGAGTATCAAAGTGGGTCCAATCTTATCTCTGTGGGGATGATGTTCTACAGGGAAGGAGTCACTACAGAGAAGGCCTTCTTCTTGGTCCCACTAGATGGACCTCCTTAAGAGAGGGGACCGTAACATACCCAGCCTCCCTGCTCTGGTATGTTATGTTGACTAGGCCTCAGTGGCTGATAGGAATATGGCACGTACTTGGTTGTGTTAGATTTTCAATTCACCCACTCCCTTCTCAAACACGGATAATATTTCAAGGCAACTGTATAAGCTTCTTGAATAGCAGAAGTTTCAATTAAGTTATTGGAGGGGTAATAAATAAAACACCTTATTTAGTGTGAAACTCACACTCACACAAAGCTATAGATAATGCAAAGAGGAAAATCTCACTGAAGTTGAATGTAGGTGTTCTTATCCCTTCCTGTGAATCTCTCAAAAAATATCTAGACAAAGAAGATGAACTGAAAATGTTTCAAGCAAATGGCTGACCTTTCCATCAAAGAAAGAAATACCATATTACTAAAATAAGGACACTTAGCATGAAGAAATAACCACTAGTCTAGGCCTCCATTTGAAGCAGGAACAGTAGCTTTCGCTTTGTAAAGCAACTATCTGGACCCACTCCAAGGCTATAAAATAATACGTATAAGAACAAATACAGTAAATTGTCACTCTTCCCTCCCACTTATGTATAAATTTAAACCAAATAACAGCAATGAGAATGGGCAGCTGGCCTTTTAAGCTGCCAGCTCTGATAATGCCTCCGCAAAATAAAACTTTACTCTCTTCCCTTCCTCCTTACCCAGCTATTTCTCCTCTTCTCCCCCCACCCCCCAGCTTCGCCCTAGTTTTTTTTTTGTTTCTTCCAAGTTCCATTTTCAAGTAAGTGAACCATTTAAAAATGAAACACTGCAATGATGAACGGAGTTGAGCAGAACACAGCAACAAGCCTAGAGCAACACAGAGACTTTTAATTTTTTTCCCCCCTGGCTCCCATCTCTCTTATGTCTGTCGGTGATGGATGAGATGGCCAAAAAACCCGAAAAGAATGGGGAAGAGGAAGGGAGGGGAAACATTTCTGAATGCTTAAGGAGCTTGTTGTCAGTGCAAAAAACAAAAAAAACAAAACAAAAATGATCCGTATCTGTATCAGAGGACTGAGATGTCTAAAGGGGTTCTCTGACTTCCAGCTGTCCATTTTCTTTTTGCTATCATCGTTTTGAAGAAGGAACAAATGGAAGCTGTTTAGTCTGAAATTTGAAAAGCATAGCTCCTCATTTGTAAAGTCGACATGTGCACTGTGCTGTTCCAATTATATTCCATACCTAATGGTGTGTTTTCAGCCTTTTAAATTTTTTTTTTTTATTACTTGCTGGAGCACTACGTAGAAAACAAATCAAATGCATACCAGGAGGAGGGGAAATTGGTGTATTTATTGTATTAGAATAAGAATGGCAGGTTATAGTAAAAGAGGCAGGAACATCTTCAGTTTTGATGTACAGATAGTCCTCAACTTATAACTTATTCATTAAGTGATTGTTTGAAGTTACAGCGGCACTGGAAAAAGTGACTTAAAACAAGTCCACACATTTACGACCATCACAGCATCTTCATGGTCATGTGATCAAAATTTCAGGGTTTGGGCATTTATTTACAATTATTGCAGTTCCCAAGTAATGTCACTGCCATTTGCGACCTTCCCAGACTGCTTCTGAGACGCAAAGTCCAGGGGCGGGAAGCTGGATTCACTCAATTATAGAGCGATTCGCTTAAAACTGCAATGATTCGCTTAACAACTATAGCAAAAACGTCATAAATTCGGGCATGATTACTTAACAGCCATCTTGCTTAGCATCGAAAATTCTGGTTCCAATTTTGGTCGTAAGTCGAGAATTACCTGAGAATTCATCTATCACCACTATCCTGTTTGCAGTTGTCCAAAGTTAGTTCTAAAATACTTGGAGGACCACTGGGTATCACCCCAAATACAAACCAAGACGTTAATTTCTCCTTGAAGGGTGTAGCAGCAATGGGCAGCAGAATTAATCAACCACTCCGTATAAATGTTGCTTAGAAAATTAAGGGAGCTAAGACCATTTGCTCTGCACTTGTCTTTTCTTTTGTATACTGTGTGTGTGTGTCTGTGTGTGTGTGGGGGGGAGGTATATATATGTTAGTCTGAAGCTTACTCTGATCTATACTGATTTTTTTGATTATATCTTTTGTTATATCTTTTAACAATAATAATAAGGGAAGGGACCTTGGAGGTCATTTAGTCCAACACCCTACTCAGGCAGGAAACCCTATACCATTTCAGACAAAATTTTAATCCTGTTTGTTACCTAAACCAAGTAAGATGGGCAAATTTCTTAAAACAAGACTTAGTCTGCTTATTCAGAAATACCCTGCTGTCCGATTATGATAATAGAGGTACTGCTATCTATTATTTTCAATTCTATATTCTGTAATGTTATTCCTTTATATGGATGCTGAACTCACTCTCTTTTGAGGCAACTAAAAAATTCTAGGTTCTTTATTCATTACATATTCCATCTGTTTGTTTAGAGCAGGCATGTCAAACTCGCGACGTCACATGACGTTGCGCAACGTATCGGAGCTTTTTCTCCATTGCCGGCAATGGGGTGGGTGCAGTTTTGGGATGACGCGTCCGGCCCGCGGGCCGGCAGTTTGACACCCCTGGTTTAGAGACTCTCTCACAAGATACTATAGGACCTTTGTGGCGGGTCATACTTTTTTTGCAATTTTGCAGTGGATGGTGATGTTGGATCATGTAGAAAACAAACCATAAATTTAAGCTCCATTTACCTGTTATTTTTCCAGTAGAATCTGCACTGATTATAATTCTCTCCAATACTCAAATTGCAGCCAGGCCAAAATGATTGCTCTCTTATTAAAGAAGGCAATAGAGGAGCACTGATTTGGATAAACTTGGAAGGAGCCAGTGGCTGGAGTTAAATTAAGTTCCTCTCATTATGCATCATTTGAAAATTGAGTCCACCCTGTCAGAAAACTACTGTGTACACGAATCTTAACATAATTGTTAAACAGACTGTGTTCTGCCTATTTTATTTTTTCTTAACATTCTGAAAGAGTTGGCAATCATATTCATGTCACCTATCTTTTTGCTTCATTCTGTAGGATCTACATTGATTAGAGAAACTAGCAAATAAGAGAAGAAATAAAAATGTATATTTATGGGGTTATAGTCTTCTATATTATCATTCATATTCTAAATCATGGAAATTTCATCTGAACCTTTGATTCAGAGACTCCAGAATATTCATATATCTTTAAAAAGTACTGAAATATCACAGCTTCGAGATAAACCAGGCTTTATTTTCACACTTCAGTTACCTTTTTGATCTTCAATAAAAGCAAGCAGAAGATAAACACAACACCAGGTTTTTGGTTTGGACCCAAAAAGATGATATCTGGGAAAGAGAACATATGAGAAATTTAAATCTTCTAGCTTGTTCATATCTAGAACTACTGTTTACAATACAGATTATTAATAGTGAGATTTGTTACAATTCATGAAATTTGTTATGTTAGAATGACACAAAGCTCTGGCAATTGTTTCCAGAGCTTTGTGTCATTGTTAATGCAAAATAGATTTCAGCTTAATTGTGCCAGTCTTGGAGATAATGTAGTAGAATTTGAATATATATTCTAAATTTTCTTAAGAGAGCCAAATATGTGACAGACCACTTTAGGCATTTCTGTGGTAGGCTACCTGATAGCATAAGTGAATTCCTTCTACATTTGTGCCTTCCTCTTTATATTACAGGTAATTTCCGAGTTACGAGCGTTCTCTTAGCGAACGTTTGAAGTTATGTGATAAGCACCCCTAGTGTTTATGAAAAAGTCCTCAAATTACGAATGTTTCCATGTCATGGCAGTCATTCACCCTTACGAACGACTGCAGTGGTACTGCAACATTCACCCTGGCTATTCCCTCCCTCCCCCCTCCGGGTCTCCCTAGGCACTAGGCCTGTGGATACTCACCTTGTGAAGATCGAGAAATCCTTTGCTTTCTTGCTGTTTCGCTGCTTCCTTCAGTGCATTCACAGAGAATGGAAGCCTAAAGTAACACAAGATCTCATGAGATCAGTGGCACGAGATCTCACGCTACTGATCTTGTGTGATCTCATGGTGGTTTAGGCCTCTGTTCTCTACAACAGAGAATGGAATGGAAGCCGAGGGAGAAGGGACCTCTGGAGGCACGCAAAAGCCTCCTCTGATCTCCATTCTGGGCTTCAAAGGCATGCACGTATAGGACCTCTGGAGCCCCACTGAAGCATCCCCCTGTGTCATTTCCAGGCAGCAGCCTCTGATGCCCAGAAATGACACTGGGGGATGCTTTAGCGGGTCTCCGGAGGCCCAATCCGGCCATTGGAGACCTTTTCCAGGCCACTGCTGCCCAGAAAGGACATCGGGGGATGCTTCAACGGGCCTCCAGAGGCCAGTTCTGGGCCTCGGAGGTCTCCTCCAGGCCTCTGAGGTCCAAAACGGAGGCCATGGGCAGTGGCCATGTGCTTCACGAGGTCTGTTCTGGGCCTCGGAGGCCTCCTCCAGGCCTCTGATGCCCAGAACGGAGGCCAGGGAGGCAGCCACATGCTTCTGGAGGTCCTTTTTGGGCCTCGGGGGCCTCCCTCTGCTCTTGCCAGTAGCAGAGAAAGAAGAAGACAGATCTTCTGGAGAGGAGACAGATCTTCACAAGTAAGTGACCCGGCACGGCAGGATGGGGGGGGAGCAATTGTGGGCACCCTGGGGAGGGAGCATGAGGTATTTCAGTGGGTCTGGGGAGGTCTTGGGTGGTCTGAAGATGGCCTGTTTCATAACTAGGCCCCCATGGCCTTCCCCACCCTGAGATACCTCATGTTCACTTAATGAGCCACATATTCACTCGCACATTAAATTAGTGAATGTGTGGGCGAAAGCTGGGAGTGAATCATGTTCAAGGTACGAGATTCACTCCTACAAATTGAGTTACGAATGGAATGGACAGGCTCCATTACATTCGTAACTCGAGGATCACCTGTATATTCACAAGTAATGAATTGAAATCATAATATATAGTGTATTTAAGTAATGCAACACTTTTTTTTCTAAATATATTTCAGATTCTTCTTCTTCTTCCACTTTTGTCAGAAGCACTGAAGTACTTCCGGGTTGAAAGGATTAGCTTTGCCCTGGGGATGGCTCCTTTCATGTCCCCAGCAGGAAGTGAACACGAGAGCTGAACCCCACCCTACAGCAGCTCTCAGGTCTCAAACATGGGCTTGCTAACCTCCTGGCCAGCATCCCAATCACTCAAAGCCACCATGCTCCCCTCCTGTACCTTGACTCAGACATTTAGAAAATCAACGTTAAAATATCAACATTGGTTTTACACTGGGAATGGAGAGAATAAAAAGTCAATTCTCACTGTTTGGCTGAAAGATGAATAAGGTCATGCCATTTAAAAAAAAACCCCAAAAGAGAGAATGGCTCCACCAGAACTGGTGATATCTAGAGTTACTGGTTCTTTTTTAATAGTTAAAAGTATTTTATCTTGCTTCCTTCGCATATAGGTAGTGCTCAAGTTATAACCATAATTGAGCCCCACAATAGTAGTAGTGATGATCATCTTAAAGCAGGTCACTATGTGACTGGATGCAATTTTATGACTTTTTTTGCAGTGCTCATTAACATGGCGGTCATAAAACAAATGCCATGATCATTCATGACCACTGCGGTCATTAAGTGAACCCATTGCTCACTAAGGACCAGGTCTGGTCAGAAACCCTGGTTTCTAGCAAAACTGCCATAAATCATGGTCACATGACCACAGAGCACTGCAAACAACCATAAATGTGGGCCAGTTGCAGAGCGTCCAAAATGCGGTTATGTGACTGTGGGGGGGATGATGTTGGAACATCAAAACCAGGTTGCAAATAGCTTCTAGGTGTAAGTCAAGGATTAGCTCTATGGCAGGGGTCCCCAACCATGGCCTGCTGGCCAACTCACCCCCATTTGCACTAGCGTCGCTGCTATGAAACTGGAGCGCTGCATGGCGAAAACAAGGCATCATGTGAAAACGGGGTGCTGTGTGGCAAAAACGGGGCACCGCATGGTGAAAATGGGGTGTTGTATTGCAAAAACAGGGCAATGTGTGGTGAAAACGTGATGGTGCTAGCACCTGCACAGCAAAAATGGGGCGGTGCTAGCAAGTGTCACACTGGCGCTAGCACTGCCCCGTTTGCGTTGTACGTGCTTGCGGCTCTTTTTGTGTGTGTGCATGTGCACCTGTGTAAAATGCTTCCCCCTCCCTTTCCCTCCGGTCCGTCAACTGAGAAAGGTTGGAGACCTCTTCTCTATGGGATGCTCTTGTCTCTAATCACAAACAATTTTACCCCATATTTTTTTCTCATCCATCTTTGTTTGTTCATGGAGAAAAATCTATGTGGTTGTACATCTAGGAGTGTACAATGACTTGATGGTGCATAATCAATCCATCAATCAGTATCATTTGTGCTATCCTTCTAACTGTAAAACAAACTCCAAACAGAAAACAAAGCTGGTTTGCCTAAAAGTAGATTAATATGTTGCAGTAGTATGCACTCTACATACAAATTACAAGCACATCCAATAATGCAGCTTTGCCCCAACACCCAGGGAAAATTCCAAAGCTATGGCTTTGTTGCAATCTTTTCCACTCCAGCCTAACGATCATTAGAGAATTATGAGCACTAATCACAAGCGAAAAGTAGCATTTCTCCCGGCACAATAAAAATACTGTTGGCAGTATGGTCCTAAGTATCTCTTAAGAGAAGCAGACTGAAATTCTCAACGTATTTGAGCTTTGTTGAAAACTGTTGACTTGAATGACTGCTATGCCTAATCATCTTGCCTCGTTTTATTATATGGTAGCAAAAGGACTGTCATTTGTGACCTGGATGCAGAGAGCAATTTTGCTAGGAAACATTTGAGTGCACAACATGATCTACATAAACATATGCAATGTAAAAAAAATGCTCATAGAAGAAGGCTGGAAGATGTGTTTTGTCCTCAGTGCAATGAAAGCAGGTTGAGCACTTTATTTCTTTCTCACTCTGCGGGAGTGAATGACAACCATTAGTGGAGATGGATGAAATAAATGGATGCACTCAGGGTTACCATTGGGATGCTAATGAAAGCTGTTTCTTGCCCCTAGGAATTTCAGCCATTGGTAATCAAGCCTGATTCCACTTGTATAGCCATTTTTTTATTATTATTTTCATCATACTATCCCATTATTTATTTATTAGTTTGTGCTTACACTGCTCATCCAGCCCCCCCCCCCCGCCAAAAGATCATGGCAGAGCTGAAGAAACAAAATATAAACATAAACAGGAGATAGATAGATAGATAGATAGATAGATAGATAGATAGAGAGAGAGAGAGAGAGAGAGAGAGAGAGAGATACCTACATACATTTATATCTATCTATCTATCTATCTATCTATCTATCTATCTATCTATCTATCTATCTATCTATCTATCTATCTATCTATCTATCTATCTATCTATCTATCTATCTCTCTCTTTCTCTCTCTCTCTCTCTATATATATATATGTGTGTGTGTGTGTGTGTGTGTGTTGTTGTTGTTGTTGTTCTGATTAGTAGCTCAGCTACTGCAAATTACCCCAACTGAAGTTTCCAGATGCTTTTCAACACAAGCTCTACATAGAAACATTTCAATTTATTGCTCTTATTAGTTTATTATTACCCTTGCCAGATTTAATGCTCTATTTTTTTAATGTTACTGAACGTAATATTGCTTTACAAAAACATCTTTGCCTCTGCCTGACTACCAGAGGAAATAAAGACTATATCACATATGCTTTTTACTGCCCTTTTTACGGCAGACCTAATAACGTCCCTTCTAAACCACAGACCTGATAATTCAGAAAAGGATAAATACTGTCTCCCTTTTTAGCTTAAAAATCCTCTGAAGAAGAGCTGCTAAACACTGTTGAACCGTTGGAGTTCATTACTTAATGTTATAGTTACTCTGTGGCTGTCTTAATTAGGGGTGTTTTCTAGTTATGCTTATACCGATTGTTTGATATCTCTGAATTTACATTGTTCTAATTACCTGTGGTCTTTTATGGTAAATAAAGAATAACCTCAATAGCCTAAATCACAACTAATCAAGTATCTGTTCTCAAAACAGATCCTATCACTTCAGTAAATAAGTCATTGGCTTATTGATTAACTGACTGACCATATCAGAATACATCACAGTATCAACTAACAAAAGAATGTCACTTTGGGAAAGACTGAAGAATCTATGGCAGAGTCCTTGATAGTTTTGAGGCTACGGCCCACTTCAAAATCCTATCAGTAGAAAATCAGATAAGCATACTCTGTAGCCATCCTGTGTGTCAGACCCCTCTATTTTACCTGCTGGCATTTTAATATTGCTTTGATTGCTTGTTTAATCATTTTCGGGGTCTGCCATTGTGGTGGCAGGGGGGCTGCTTGCTGGAGGGATGTATTCACTTTGATTGCTTTTTGAATCGCCCTCCCTCCACCAGAAAGGAATGTGGCCTGAAGACATTTGCTTTATCTCCAGATAGTGGAGCCTAGGGAAAGGAAACCAAGAGAGATCTTGAGATGTGTGCTAAATTGTCCCGTTCTCAAAATATCTTAGCACCTATGGATTGGAATTCAAACTGACTGTTGGACACTGGAGGGAGGAGTTTTGAATGGGCATTATGATGTAACCTTTCACGGGCAAAATCTTCAGACCTTGCTTTGCTCTACTGCTATCACTAACTCTCAATAAAAGTTCCTTTTGAAACAATGCCTGTTTCAAGAGTTCTGCTTTCGTGGAAGACCTAGTTGAGGCAGGACTTTACACTGTGTCTTTTGCCATCACCAATGCCTGATGCCACCCTTGATTTAATATGGGTCAAGTTAAGAAAAATAACTGTAGAGTTCTCCTGGTTTCCCTTCCATTGAGCATCACCTCCTGGTAAGAAACAATTGCTGTTCTTAATATGTGGTGGTATTGAGCTTGGCAAGTGTAGGTATCAGGAACTTTAAATAGCAGATTTAGACCCTTGTTAAGTTGACAGACTAATGGGTTGCATATGTGGAGATGTTCAATGCAACCTAGAACTGAGGAGAAATTTACTGAAGAACAATTAATCAGTGGAACAACTTGCCTCCAGAAGTTGTGAATGCTTCAACACTGGAAGTTTTTAAGAAGAGGTTGGACTGAAATGGTATAGGGCTTCTTGCCTGAGCAGGGGGTTGGACTAGAAGACCCCCAAGGTCCCTTCTAACTCTGTTATTCTGACCTACCAGTCAAGCTTTTTCTGAACATGGATCTAATACACATTTGAATGGCACTGAATCCATACCTAAATAATCTGGTTAATAGATTGCAGACTCAGAAGAGAGACACAGAATGAAACAGGAGGCAAAAATGATAATAAGAAAGGTCTATCTTTGGTACAATACTACCCCCCCCCCAAAGTGGCAGTGCCACTGGGTGAAACATATGATTAATAAAATAGAATTCCTATGGACCTCTGCTGCTTCATTTCAGATGCTATTCCTTGCCTCCTAGATCACAGAGTACCGTCACAGGGACAACTGAGTTATATTTTAATCCAGAATCAAGTCCTCAATCAGTCTGTAGTAATTGTAATTAGAATTCAGAACAGGAAGTTTAGATCAAGTTTTCATTTCTCCAGCTGTCTTACCACAAAATTGGAAGGACCTAGAGAAGAGCCACTAAAGGTAATGGATCTTCCACATCCAGAACATGGATTGTTCAGGATGGAAAACATTATCTAGACCAAATGGCAGGAATATCCAGTAAAAGAGAACAATAACTGAATATTTAAAAACAAGAACTTCCCTGGCAATCTTTTTTCCAATCTTATTTGTAGTACACCTGAAGTTTATTTTTTATTTTTTATTTTGGCTATACTTACACCACGGAATATTTTTTTAACTGAACTCTCTTCGGTGTTGGATTCCTTTCTCACTCAAATTTCCTTTTGATATATTTTTCTTTTAATGTGTGTTTGCAAAATAAATTCTCTGAATAAGAAACAAAATTGGACAACAATCCATAAAGTCATAGCCCAGCCACATTTACATTCACCTTGCATGCTCCATTATTAAATTATATTTCCAGTTACACACTTTTTATAAATACCTGGAAGTATGTTCTGCCTAAAAATATCCAATACCTGAAGTCTGCCTCAAGCTGAATTATTTCGGAAACATTTCCACAAAAATATTCCCATCATTTCAAAAAATAACATTAAAGACAAAATAAGTTGTTTTGCTTCTGTTAATAAATTATTAACAACTGTTTGTCATGAATGCAAACACCATTACACTTTGAAGAGAAGGGTTCTTATAAAAAGCTGTTTTTTATGTTCAGAGGTTAGTTACTTAATGTTCGAAATTATATTTGGATGAGATGTTATGATCATCAAGTGATGGTCATACTCTGCACAAACTGTCTAAATTGGTGTCAGTGGTGCAATGCTAATTACTCAAAATTGCCTGATTTAAATGCTTGATCTTATACCCTTAGTACATTAACCTTGGCTTATGGATTATAAACATTTCTTTCTTAGTTATAACATTTCTGCAGAATAGAAGGATAATAATATCTGCATTGTTACTAATGGAAACATTAGGTGCAATATCTCACTTCTAGTATCTGTGAAATTATAAACTAAATATTAGCTTATTCTTTAACCAACAAATAGACCCAAGAACACATTAGTATTTCTTTCTTCAAATAAATTCATCTGTTTTGAGGCACGCTAAAAGGCAGTTCATTTGATGCCAGCTACAGGACAGAAAGCAGACGTGTTTTGCTGCTTTCATTTTTCTCTCTTGCTTCTGGACCTTCCCTTTGAGTTTGTCAAAGTGAGGTTCTTTTTACAGTAATGATTCCAATGAAGGAGAATATTTGTAGCTCAGGGTTGAAATGAGGGATCCTTGGTGCTGTCTGAGCTTGCTTGTTTTTCTTGCAGACGTTTTATTACCCTAACTAGGTAACATCATCAGTGCTAGTAAGGAGTGCTGTCTGCTGTATGTTTATATTCTGGTATCTTGCCTGTCTTTGTGGTTGGGTGGATGTGGTCTTAGGGATTGTTTGGTTGGGCTGGTTACTAATGGTTCTTTGGCAGTTTCTTAATTGGGGTGTTGCTTATTTGATTGTTGGTCTGAAGTTGACCTTGGAGTTAACCTAGGCCAGGGGTTGGCAACCTTAAACACTCAAAGAGCCACTTGGACCCGTTTCCCAGAGAAAAGAAAACATTGGGAGCCACAAAACTTGCGTGCGCACGTGTGCGCAGGAGGGAGCATGATTGAAGAGTTTAATTAAAAAAAATAGAGGCTGCTGGGCATGAGTTTTCCCTCCCTCCCTCCCTCTCACTCTCTTTGTCTCCCTCCCTCTCTCCTCCCTCCCTCCCTCTCTCCGATCTTCTGCTCACCTGGCAAGCTGGCTTCACGCTGTTCTCCGACAAGCTGACACACATTCTTATTGGGCTGGCTCTCTCCTGCCCTTGGTCTGCCAGTCCTCTTCCCCCACTCAGTGTGTGTGTGTGTTTGTGTATGTGTGTGTGTGTGTGTGTGAGAGAGAGAGAGAGAGAGAGAGAGAGAGAGAGAAAGAGAGAGAGAGTTGCTGCTTTCTGCTGCTTTCTGCTTCCTGCGGAGATGCAGCAAAGGCAGGAGCCCCGCCCAATAAGCTTGTCAGCTTGTCGGAGAACAGCGTGAGGCAGAAGATCGGAGAGAGAGAGGGGGGGAGAGAAGGGAAGCGCATGTGCCTGTCTCTGTCTCTCTCTCTGCAAATGACGGAGGAAGACTGGAGCTGCAGGAGAAGGCTGAAAGAGCCGCATGCGGCTCCAGAGCCGTGGGTTGCCGACCCGTGACCTAGGCTGATCTGAGTGCTGATTACTGGTGGGGAGGTGCTGGAGTCTTTTTCTCTTTTGGGCTGGTTGCTTGTCTCTTTTGCATAGTCTATAGATGTTGTTAATATCTATGTGTCTATTGACTCCAGCACCTCTCCACCACTACTCAGCACTAGATTAACTCCAAGGTCAACTTCAGACCAACAATCAAATAAACAATACCCCAATCAAGAAACTCCCACAGAGCCATTAGTAAACAGCCCAACCAAAGAATCCCTAAGACCACCCCCACCCACCCAGATAGGCAAGACACCAGAATATAAACAGACAGCAAAGAGCACTCCTTACTAGCACTGATGATGTTACCTAATTAGGGTAATTAAACGTCTGCAAGAAAACAAGCAAGCTGAGAGAGCACCAAGGACCCCTTGCAGTAATGATTACCACTGAGATTGATTCTGAAGAAGCAATTCCAAATTTATGAGAATGCCCTTGTCTCTCCTTACCTCAGTGTAACTAAATGCCTATACATTTTCATCGTCTACTGCTACTATGAGAAAAAAAATAAACATCCACCCTTCATGTTTACATTATTTCCCTTACCACATCAACAGTGAAATTCAGTGTCATGAGCAGGAAAAAAAACCCCAACCAGCCCTCATTCTTCTGGTCTATTTTTAATCAAGGCACACTTTGCTAAATGAAAGCATTGCAAATCTTTTCTGAAGATGGCTTTCACACAATAATCATTCGATTGCTACTCAACTGCACAATTATTTAGCTATTTCCCAGTAAGACTATCTCCTCTGCTGGCAATTGCGGCTTGCTATTTAGCTGTTTTTGTTTGTTTGTTTGTTTGTTTTTTACATTTTTAAAATGCTCTCCTCATTTCCATGGCAGCAGATGCTTCAATACTTCTCCATTTCTCAATCAAAATGTATTATTTCTCAACAACAGTCTGTATGAACAAGAACTTATTAGGTCACAAGAGACTGATGAACAGTGATTATCACAATGAATTCATGCTGTAGGTAAATCCAAAATACATAAATGGAGCTGATGTTGGGTACCATTTGCTGAAATCTAACATTCCAATCTATACCTACTTAGGGTTGCATAAGAGATTTGAAGAATTGTCTGTTTTAGTTTGAACTGTTTTCTGGTCCAATGTACTAAGCCAGACACAGCTAATTAATTAAAGTTAGGCCACAACTTTGGCTAACTATTATACTAAAATGCATCTTAAAGCAAAGATGTTGAGGTATGCACACAGAAATGTGCAAATAAACACATCTTGAGATAAAATGTAGTTCCCATCAACGTGTAAATTGTGGTGCAGACCATTTTAAAAATACAGATTTCCATATTGGAATGGACTGGCCAAGGGGCCAAGACTCTTTTTGCTGGTCTGTTACCATAATAAAGATTGACTGGTTGATTAATTGTTTGACCGACAAGACTTTATAGGGGGAAACTTGCATAGAACAGACTGAATACCATCTCCACTGGCATCTTTGAAAAGATGGGGGATGTCAAAGTGACAAGATTCAAGTGCAGTAGAGCAATCCAAGCTCTGCCCATTATGTTTGGGAACTGATCTTGCATGAATATTTAAAGGGGCAGGGATTTGATCAAAGTATTTCAGCTACCATTTTGCATGTTTTGACTCTGACCTGTAACAACACTGATGGCATCTTAAAATGGATGTAATCTATCCATTCACCTATCCATATTTGGTCCTGCGTGTGCTATCACATTTCTTGCTAATTCCAGACATCAATTTAATATTTCCATCATATGGACTAAATTCTCTTTGAGGAAAGTGGATGGTTCAGAAATGTGAAAAGTAAATAAAAATAAGAAAATCAGATTTTAAAAAGAGATTTGGTTTACAACCTGACTCCAGATAACTTTATTTAAGGTCTTTATGAAGATAAGAGAAACACACCAAAGAAGTTGGAGGACAGATGATTTTCATGCCATCAAGCAATAATATCCTAGTTCCACTCTTTTTTAAAAATAAGTCTTGCAGGAAGAAATGAAGCTGCTGAAACATCATTTCCCCTGTCCAGAAAATAAATCCTTTGTTGATGGATTGAGAAATTGAAGGCAGTGAACAGCACCACATTTTCCTTGTCCTTTTCTACTCACAAAAAAATTATCCACAGTACAAATGCTTGCTGGTACCAAGGATACAGATCTTGGTAACCCAATTGCTTTACTAATGTTCACTCACTCAAGCAGCCCAAGAAAAGGAATATTAGCTGGTAGTTAATAAAATATATAAATCCGAGAAAAGTTGTTCAGTTGTTCAGATATGGTTTTGCAGCTTCTTTTGCCCTTAAAACTACAACCAACATATCTGCACGATTAAGCTGTGGCTATCATGGGTTTGCCTGCATGTGAAGTGTCTGTATAATAGATCATGCTTCCTTAATATGCTCCAGGTTGCCATCTTTCATCGGGTGATGAGTTGACACAATCAGAAAATGGTATCTATAGTAGTGAACACACACTAACTTTGGGTTGCTACAGTTCTGTCACGTAGGAATGCCAAACCTAATCTCTTGATTGATTATGTGAATTGATGCTGTGTCTAAATGGGAAAAGGAGCACTAAATTGCACTAATTGAAGCTAAAGTCAGGTGCAGTTGGAAGGCCTGATTCCCTTCTGTTGCCTGTTGATTCATTGACTTACCTGTGTTAACTTGCTGTTGCCAAGTTGACTCGCAGAATACTAATGTTTCCTCTCCTGCTGCTCTCTCCATCTGTTGGCTGGCCAGCTTTTTCCTCCAATTTCCCAGTCTTTTCTTAGAAAGTATTACCATCTCTGATCTCATCTTTGATCAAATCATAGCATACTTCTGCTCATGGCAGCTTTTAATAATGCAGAAATTCTTACAATATAGGAAATACGTAGAAAAAGATATATCTTTCATGTTGACATTTTTAGGTAGAAAAACAGCACCGCACATATTTATTGGCTCTGAACAACTATGCTGTGAATCTTGAGTACAAGGTCTCATTCTTATTTATTAGACATTCATACTTAAAAGGAAAATTATTATTTATCAGATTTTTAAAATGCCCATCTCCCTCACAGAGGAACTCTGGGCAGCGTACAAATAAAACACTGAAAACATGAAAACAGTATATGGAATTTAAAAAGAGGCAAACAATGTCAAAAATTAATTAAAAGGCAGAGAGAGTGTTTTCAGGGGGCCAACCAGCCTCATGGCTGCATATTCCTCTGTATGCCCCAAGCAAGGCTGCAGAGCCATGTTTTCACAAAACGAAGATTGGCATTCTATTGTCAACTCAAGGAACAGTGTTCATATTGTAACTCTGCAAGGGACGGCAGATTTTTTATCACTCAGCTAATTCATAACTACCAAATGTCTACCTGTACACTCAAACGTCTCAGCCTTAGAACTGCACTTCTAAAGAAGGACTGACCCTTTTGCATACTGGACCACTTACTCTATACATTTTTTTTGCAGTAAACCCTTGATTTATTGGGAGGGGAGAGAGGAAACAGAAAAGAATGGGACAGTTAGATTAGCTGTTGTGTTTCTTTATGGAAAAATCAAGCTGGGTTTGAAACTACATAGAAATTGACGATCAGGTTTGCTGATTAAAGTTGTCCATTTAGAAGAGAGAGAGCACCTTTCAAGCAGCAGAGGCAGAATGAGACAATGGTTCCGGCAAGGGGTGTAAAATAGACTGGCCTCCAAGCTCTATGTAGTTTCAGCTATTGATGACCCCTACTGCTGCTGCTGCTGCTGCTGCTGAGCTAGAAAAAGATTACCTTGACTGTCTAAGAAAAATGACATCCTGGGATTGTAGTGGTGAAGAGCCAATCAGCAGAAATGTTGCATGTGTAGAAAGAGCAGGAGTTATGACTCATCTTCTATTTATGTGTCGTCTGTTTATCGTAATGCATTACAATTTGATGATCAAGCAGTGACTTAACATAAAAGATTAGCCAAGTCAAAATCCATCAGGCATTTAAGTTGGTTCTGGCTGAAATCATATATAGATTGACCAGACAATCTCACTAGATTCTCTCAATGCATACGTATAGGACTGGAATGTTAGCCATTTACTAAGGGAACTATAAAACAGATTGTGGTATATGCCAGGATTCTAACTGAAACCAATAGAGAAATGCCTGAGCAAAATAACAGTTAGTTCAATGTAGGCTTTCATGAATTTCCTCCCTCTTTGATAGAGTGTTACATGAATAAAGTATGAAGTCACATTTTATTCTTCAATGACCCATGCAGATGTCTGCAACAAGCTAGCTGAAAAAGAATGCTAGAGACGTGGGATCTATCTAGGTCTTTTTCCTTTTTCCTTTTGCTAAAGAACATGAAAAGGTATGAGGGAAAATAGCAATTTGCACTCCTATCTGTTTGGGTAAGCCAGGTAGCGTTCCTATAAACAAACAATGCATTACATACCAAGGCTTCCATTTTTAAGTATAATTTTATTGAATACATTTTAATAAGATAAAAATAATACAAATATTAAAAAAGAAACAAGAAAAAAACAGAAAAGAGGGAAAAAAGAATATAGAGAGTTGGCTCCTGATCTTTTCAACAGTTATTAATGCATTTCTATTTTACCCTCTAACTTTATATCAAAATTTCTTTCTTTCCATAAACTACCATTTCTGATCTTCAAAACCATAAATCACAAGTTCATGTTTCTCTTTTTTCCAGCAAAAAGCCAATAAGGGGTTTTTCAGTCAGTGATAAATATAATTGTTGATCTTTCTCTAATCAAACTAGTTAATTTTGCTATCTCTGCTATCTCTGTTATTCCTCTGTTGTAGGTATTTCAGAGCCTTTCCATTTTTGTGCATAAAATAATCTCACAGCAGTAATCATATATAAAAATAATCTTCCATGGCTCTTTTCTGTCAATTAATCCTAGCAAGAAAAGTTTTAGTTTTTACATAATTATTCTGGTATAACATACAATTCATGTTAGTCATAGTGATACCCAAGTATTTCACTTTTCCTTCCATTTTAAAACCATTTTTTTATATCAGTTCCATTTGCTTTCCATTTTCTTGTTCTTTGTTAATATTTTTGTTTTTTATTTATTATTTTCAAAACCCAGCCAACTCTCCAGAATCCTCTAGTTTTTCCATTAATATTTTTATTCCTTCTAGAGGCTCTTCCAAAATTATCACGAGGTCATCAACAAATGCCCTGGTCGCAAAGTGGTTAAAATGCAGTATTGAAGGCAAACTCTACCTTTGGCCTGGAGTTCAATCCTAAAAGGGCTGAAAGTTGACTGAGCCTTCCATCCTTCTGAGGTTGGTAAAATGAGGGCACAGATTGTTGGGAGCAATATGCAAATAATGCTTCTACATTGTAAACTGCCCAGATACTGCTGTAGAATGCTATAGGGCAGTATATACGTCTAAATTCTATTGCCATATGTTTATCTTTTAATTTTCACTTCAGTAATTCTCTCATCTTGTGTGGTGGAATGTAGTCTGGATTCACAGGAGAGAGGGGCGGCTTTTCAGAGGGCAAAGAGACTGCAGAACTTGGAACGTTTGGCTGGCAGAAAGAGGGTTAAAATGGCTCCTATCTAGCTTTTCTCAGACTATCTATATTTATGCAAATATTGCTTTAGTCTGGCAAGATTCTGTCTAAAGATGCAGAACAATAAAGGAAATTATTATAAAGTTCAGTCCTAACAGGGCTCAAGGTTGACTTAGCCTTCCATCCTTCTGAAGTTGGTAAATGAAGAACAATAAAGGAAACTATTCTAACGTAACTTTATGTGCTGTTCTTGGTTCTTAGGGCCTGACACCATGTCTTATATCTCTGTTCAATATTTCCACAGCTAAAATAAATAGCAATGGTGACAAGGGACATCCTTGTCTACTCTACAGTCTTTTTAAAAGAAAACTTGGTTGGTGAAGTCAGATGAATCTCAAAATCTCAGAGAAACAGGCCATTTTTGTCTTGATATTTTACTCCAAGGTGTTTTAAATTTTGCCAAGACAATCTATTCCAATTCAGCTCAACCTGATATCCTTCAGATGCAGTGGAATTCCCATTAAACACAATGGCCGCAAGACTTGGGAATTCTTGTACGTTTAAACCCAACATATATGAAGATGGGGGGAGGCTGTGCTAATCTTTCAGGTTCTTTCTCTTTTCCAATGGCCGATCAAGTGTTGCTGCAAATTGCTGACCTAAGATAGGCCAGAAATCCATAATAAACTATGCTAAAGAAATGTGAGCTCATTCTGATTCAGCTAGGTAACCCTTTATTCTCTAGTTAAATCAGATGCATTAGGGGGGTCTGGAAAAGAATGAGATTATTTGGTCCTTTTATAATCTTCATTTGTAGCAAAGCAAAACTCAGGAAAGCAGAACGAAGCTTGGCTGTTCTCTTTTAGTTCAATATGTATATGGGAATGCAAATGCCTCAATCCCAGGATACAGAGAAGTAAGAAGCTATTTTACGAGAAGTCAAGTCATTTATCAACCTAGCATTATTTTGCATAGGCTGTTTTTTTTCCCCCCAGTTCTTCTGAGTTTCAGATGGTTTCGCTCTAGCTGGAAATGCCCCAGTGGGTAAATCTGGGAATTTCTGTTATTGAACCATAATTCTTTCGATTGGAAAGTCTCTATGAAGGAAAATATCCTGTCCTGACTAAATGCTAGGCTCATATCTTCCTATGTATTTTATCCCCTCTATGCGAGGAGCAAAAGCTATCCTTATTCAGCTGGAATAAGGTCCAAGCTCACACTTGGATAATTACTTTAGGAAATATGGGGCTATACTGATTATGCTTCTACTAAGACTATGTAAAAAAAAAATCTAATCAGACTCATTTCTAGATTTTATATTGCAAAACTTGTTAACTATTTTTTAACATTTAAATTATTAGTATGGCTGCCCATCTGTAGGAATGTACAAAATTAAAACAACAACATTCCCACAATCCAAACTACAATGTCCAACTTTAAAACAATAATCCCAATTTATAAAAACCAACTTTGTACAATATAGCTCATGTCATTCTCCAACCCAAACATCTGAGGGACTAGTCAGGTCCTCAATATCTTATGAAAGGCTATCAGAATTTTGGATTTTCAGAAGGATGTTCTTTCATAGGGCAGGTGCTCCCACAGAGAAGATATAACTGTTGGGTCCAACAGGATGGCATTGTTTAATGGAAGGGACCCAGAGCATGCCTCTCTGCAGGATTTGATGGGACAGAAAGAAACAAGGTGAATCAGATGGACCTGGAAATGATATTATCAGTGAAACCCTTTATGATATGTACATCGTACAGAAATTATACGTACCACCTCTACTCTATTTAGAAATCAGCCAACTTTTATAGTTTAATAAGAAAATATTAAGAAATTTCTGCAAGTGTTGTCTAGACCTCCTCCCTCACCTGTCTGCCTCTCTCTTTTTAGCCTGCAAAGGCTATGTATCCAGGAGAAATTGGTATATTATCTTCACAAACTTAGAAATGAAAATCCTTTGAAGATTCACCTATCTAGCATTTTAGATATCCCACTAACAGTTTTTATGTTAAGTATTGGTTTATAGTTTTGTTTTGCCTTTACCTTCTTGCATTTTATTATGTATAATATGTAATGCAAACTTCTAATAAAAAATCACTTTGATGCTTCTAATGAAAAGAAGTAAATGACCAGAGTAATAAATAACATCTTCAAATAATAATGTAAGAAATACCCTGAAGGTTATAATAGTCTTCCCCAAGGCAGGTTTTAGCTCTATCAGTGAGTGTTTTCATAATAATAAGAAAAAAAATTATCTTTCTCACAGCTATCTTTCTTTCCTGTTGCTTTTTATAGCAACATGAGTTTAAAACAAAATAAACTCCTCTCTGATATTAAAGAAACATTTGTCAGAATAGAATGGAAAATCATTTCATTCTTCAGTTATCATAGACAGATAAATTCCCAATAAAATTTTTAAAAGCATCAATAGACCCCAGTCTGGCACCCATATTGGCACTTTTCAGGATTTCTCTTTGTCTTCCGCATTTGGAGCTGACAGGAGCCTTTAAGACTAAACAATTGGAAAAGACATTCCCTAAAGGTAGCTATCAAGCGCAATAAGGCTCAAGTGATACGGCCTAGCTGTCACAGTAAAATACAGCAAATCTACTTTGTTCTTGTGGGAGAGGAAAAGTAATGCTAACCAGTTTCTTGAAGCAGTTTTTCTAAATAGCATCAGCATTAAAACCAAATTAACAAAGAAAATGAGTTTACTGCCATGGCTGGGACTCTTGATTTAGTTTTCATACTTTGCTGTTCTCCCTGTATTCAAATGATGAAAGACCAGTGAAATTTCACAGTGGGGAACTGTACATATGTAGGCTATGTCCCTAGGTTGTGGCAAACCTGACCTTCTGAGCTGTGAATTTAAATGTGTTCATCTCAGAGCTCATATTAGGATCTGTTTTCATTCGTACACTGGAAAGCTTAAGTGAATATATAAAGCTTAATGTTCAGATTGCAGCTAAAAAAGATCTTCTGAGAAAGCCCCAGAAATGTTTAAGGGAAGAGGAAGAAGCAGGATCTGCAAAAAAACATGGAAGAATGTCTCAAAAAACTTAGAATATGAAATGTTCAGGAATATTCCCAGTGGTGGGATTCAGCCAGTTCGCACCACTTCGGCAGAACCGGTAGCTAATTTGTTGTTGTCCAGGCCCAGAATGGACTTCCGGAAGTGGCATCTGTTCTGTTCGCAATGCAGACATGAAGACGAGGCAGTTGGTACAAAAGATGTTCTTTATTGAAGACATTTACTGAACAGAAGCAAGCGAGAAAATGGCAACATACCCTTTTATACTTCCCCTGCAAGGGGAGGCTCAACCAATGAATGCAGGCTATTCTCCCGCCTCGCGCATGCGCACGAGGCTGGAGACAGCCTGTCTGGGTCCCCGGCAGACATGTGGTCTGCCCGGGTCTCTACAACCGGTCCCGGGCAAACACGTGGTCTGCCCGGGTCTCTGCAGTTGTCCTGCAGGTTTCCTGAGCCTTGCTGATTGACTCAGCAAGGCCCAGGACACAACAGCATCCATACAGAGAACCTGTTGTTCACATATTTGAATCCCACCACTGGATATTCCCCAGCCTTGTCACATACATTGGACTTGATACATATATGCATATTCAAGTATGTATGCAGAAAGTCTACCTGTGTATAACCATAACTCAGGAAAGCACAGCTATATAAATTGAGTGATTGTGCACAGTAATGCATAAATAACACTACACTAGGCTCACATATGGCTTCCAATGGCTTTCTTCCAAAATTTAATTACATTCAAATATAAATTTAAGTACATTTGTGATTTGCCTTTCCCCACCCAGTTACCTACTAGAATCCATTACAAAAAATACCTGTTTAAAAATCCTGTGCAACCTATAGCACACCCCTGTCATTAATATATCCTATCTCCAAGAAAAATACATGGATTCCTAGAATCCTAGGGATGGAAAGGACCATGAAAGCACTCTAGTCCAATCCCCTGCCCAAGACACGAGTCCTTATTCCATACTGATGAATGGTTGTCCAATCTCTTCTTCAAAACCTCCAGCGTTGGAGCACCCATAACTTTGGGAGGCAAGCTGTTCCACTGATCAATCGTTCTCACTGTCAGGAAATTCCTTCTTATTTCCAGGCTGGGTCTCCCTCTGATGAGATTCCAACCATTGCTTCTTGTCCTACCCTCAGGAACTTTGGAGAATAAATGGATGTTCTCTCCCTGTGATAGCCCTTCAAGTATTGGAAGATTGTAATCATGTCTCTTCTAAGTCTTCTCTTCCTTAGGCTAAACATACCTAGTTCCCTTAATCGTTCATCATACAATTTAGCCTCCAGACCGCTTATTATCTTTGTTGCTCTTCTCTGCACTTTCTAGGGACTCAGCTTTTTTATATATATTTATCGTGGTGACCAGAACTGGAAGCAGCATTCCAAATGTGGGCTCAGTAGTGCAGTATAGAGTGGTACTATCATTTGATGCTTTCCATCTGTTGATGCAGCCTAAGACTGTGTTGGCTTTTTTTGGCAGCTACAATACTGCTGATTCATATATAAATGGTGATCCAGCAGGACACTTAGATCCCTCTCATAGGCATTACTGTTGAACCATGTGCTGCCTATTCTATATTGTGCATTTGATTTTTCCTGCCCTAAGTGCAGGACCTTACTTTTCTCACCACTGAACTGCATCTTGTTAGATAAGGCTGAATGCTCAAGTCTGTCAAGTTCCTTCTGAATCCTGAATCTTTTGTACAATAATTGGTTTAATATATACAAACAGACTGTGTTTAGGTATAGACTGGCCTTACGTACTGGTCCTTAAAAAATTGAGGACCAGAATGGAATAGGCTAAGCAAATATTCTCAATCCTCCTATGTTTTAAATAACAGGACTACAGAAAAATAATATGTAGATGATTATATCCAAAAGCAAATTACAATTGTTTCAGATAGCACCAAATATTATTAATTGGAGACATTTAATTTATTTAAACTTTGTTGTAGAAAAATAACTGTTAGAAAATTCTAATCTGTCTTTGCTCTTCTAGAAGGCACAGAAAGGCACAAAGAGACCAGCTATCTTTGATTTGATTATAATCAGTTGAGAAGACTTAATAATATGAAGGGATGCTTGAAGGAATGTAGATGTGTGATATATGATGCTGAAATACCTGATACTGAAAATATCAAAGCCAAATAAAGTCAAACACACAACTTGGCTTTCAAGAAAGTAGATTTGAATAAATTCCGAAGAAAGTTAAATAGAATTCCAAGGCAGAAAAAAAAAAATTGGGAAAAGGAAACTATGATGGTGGGAGTTCCCCCCAAAAGGAAATACTTAAAACATAGTTGTAAATAATTCCAATGAGGAAAAAAAGGACACCAGAAAAAAAGCCAAATATGCCTGCACAAAAAGCTTAGCAAAAAAACTGAACATAAAAGATACAAATAGGATGTGGAAAGAGGAACAAGTCATCAAAGAAGGGTACAGTAAGGAACCCAGAATTGTGGATGATGACAAGATGGCAAAAGATCAGACTGAGATGAAGGATGTATAGACAGTAAAAGAGCCTCTTCAAAATAAAATCAAAAGGAAGGAAAGATGATATCAGCTGATCAGCAAAGATGGCCAAAGGGTAACAACAACAAAAGCCAGAACTATTCAGCTCCAATTTTGGCTCAATCTTCTCTGAGAAGATGGTGTATGTCTCACTGTGCAATTGTGAAGAGCTAACTGAAAGAGCCAAATTCCAGCTCAGGCTTGTAAGAAATATTATCTTGAATGTATTCATATTTTGAGTGCTTGTAGATTGCATGTAGGTACTGAAAGAAAGGAGCAATCCATTATCTTTGAAGTATGTTGGAGGATATGAGAAGTACAAGATGACAGGAGGAAAGTATGAGTAGTCCCTCACTTCAAGGAAAAGAAGGACCCACACAACAATAGTCAATCTGACATCAATTCTTGAAAAAGGTCTAGGGCAGATTGTCAAGCAACTGATATGGAAGTTGCTAAATATAACGAATTGGTTACTATTATAATTTAAAATTTATTTGTCAAGAACAAGTCTTATTAGCTGAATCTTATTGATCTTTTGTGTTAAAGACATGTTTTGCTGGACTATTTTTTTTAAACTGTGTATCTTCCATAAATTGTGGAAATGCTGTGAGCATAATGTGTTTTAACTTCATTAAGGAGAAGTCCCATGATGTGTGATTAACAGACCAATTATGTATGGGCTGGATGCCATTACTATTATTATTTAGCTCACAACTGGGTTTTAAAAAGTATACAAAGTATACAAAAGTATACAAAGAGATATGAGGTATCATTCTGGTAGCCTACAAGATTTTGGTAAATGGTTGAGGAGATGCTATATTGTTTTTCACCTGAACCATCAAAATTCCTTGGGATTGGATTAGTTTTGGGTAAGACCTGTTCCCACTAACTCTGAGAGCAATACAATTTCTCTATGTAATTCATGGCAAAAATAGTTGATCAAAAGAAGTTATTTTAGGAATGATCACCTATAGCAGCAATTATTCAGACTATTTAAGAAACACATTTAACAAAATGGATTTGCATAAGGGGGAAACATTTGACCTCCTTCCTATGATAGCCAGCATTTAGTTGAAAAATTGAATTTTTCACTGAAAGATTAAGTTATTTTATTAAAAGGGTCTTCTTACAATTTAATAATTCAACATTAGTGCTGCCTTACATGGTTTGCAAAGAGGATTAATATTTATAAGAAATGAAGTCCCAAATTTCTTAATTATGCTGCATATATAGTAGAAAGTTATCAGATACTGTACAATCAACAGATCCTGTAATCAACACACACAGAAGCATATTAAAAACAAAAAAAGAAACACTCACCTGACTGAGAGGGAGATTTGACACACTGTAACCTGTGAGGCTTGTAAATTGCACCCAAATTTAAAGCCAAAATATCATTCCCCAGAAGTTCTCATCAAGAATGTCTTCCAGCCATTGTAAGGAGAAAGATGCAATCGAGAAAAGAGCTGTCATTGGCAAACATACCTGAATGTATATTCAAACCAAAGGTAGAAATTAACCTGCTAGGTATCGCCCCATTAGCCTTCTCAGTATGAAGGACACTTGCACAACAAGCTTCAGAGAAGACCATTCAATTATTGACCGCACTTTAACTCATAATAACAATAACAATAACAAAGTTGGAAGGGACCTTGGAGATCATCAGGCAGGAAACCCTATACCATTTCAGACAAATGGCTGTCCAGTCTCTTCTTAAAAACTTCCAGTGTTGGAGCATTCACAACTTCTGGAGGCAGGTTGTTCCACTGATTCATTGTCCTAACTGTCAGGAAATTTCTCCTTAATTCTAGGTTGCTTCTCTCTTGGATTAGTTTCCATCCATTACTTCTTGTCCTGCCTTCGGGTGCTTTGGAGAATAGCTTGACTCCCTCTTCTTTGTGACAATCCCTGAGAAATTGGAACACTGCTATCATGTCCCCTCTATTCCTTCTCTTCATTAAACTAGACATACCCAATTCCAGCAACTGTTCTTTATATGTTTTGGCCTCCAATCTTCTAATCATCTTTGTTGCTCTTCTCTGTACTTTTTCTAGAGTCTCAACATCTTTTTTACATCATGGTGACCAAAACTGGATGCAGTATTCCAAGTTTGGACTTACCAAGGTATTATAAAGTGGTATTAACACAGGCATGTCAAACTCACGACGTCACGTGATGTTGCACGACATATCGTGACTTTTTCCCCATTGCCGGCTATGGGGTGAGCGCGGTTTCGGTGTGATGCATCCAGCCCATGGGCCGGCAGTTTGACATGCCTGTATTAACACTTCACGTGATCTTGATTCTATCCCTCTGTTAATGCAGCCTAGCACTGTGTTGGCTTTTTTGGCAGCTGCAGCACACTGCTCGCTCATATTTAAGTGATTGTCCACTGGGACTCCAAGATCCCTCTCACAGTTGCTACTATTGAGCCAGGTACCACCTATATTATACCTGTGCATTTAGTTTTCCTTGCCTAAATATAGAACCTTACTTTAACAACTACTTCAACAACTACTCGAGAAATATTCCTCCAGAACTCGTTCATCACGCTATACAGTATTTATGGGTCTTATATGTGCTTTTGATTTCATCTCTAGATCCAAGCTATGGGAGAAACTGAACTCTTCCTCAATTGATAAAAGATTGCTTGTTCTTATACATAAATTATATGAAAATTTCCAGAGGAAGGTGCGATATAATGTGCAAGGACAGTGCACCAAGGAAATTCCTGTCAAGAGGGAAGTAAGACAAGAGTATATTTAGCTCCCTTTCTTTTTAATCTATACATGAACTCCCATATAGTCAAACTGAATAATCCATCTCTTCATCTGCCAAACTTAGGAAATGGGCATATTTCTGTTCTTTTGTTTGCAGATGATGTTGTATTATTTTTTTAGAGACAGATTAGATTGAAACAGGCCCTTCATATATTTGCTTAGCACTGTCAAGAAGAATAACTAAAACTTTAATAACTCCTAAACCAAGGTCATGGTTTTTGATAAGCACCCTAAGGCACATACCTGGAGGCTAAATAATCATTTAATACAGCAAGTCAAGACCTTTAAATATCTGGGAATTGTTTTCTACGCTACAGGCAATGGTAAATATAATGCTGATTATGTTACTTTAAATGTACAAAACATTATTTTGTATTGTTCCGTCTAGTCAGATGCTCACCAGGAATTATTATCTCTGTTGTTTACTAAACATCCTGGTCCATCCTGATTTGTTTAATTTGAAGTTGTTTTATTTGAAGGTATTTTATTTGAACCTGGTTTACATGTTTTACAGTTTGTATAGTTCAGTGTAGAGTCTTTTCAAATCTTTCTTAGATATTTTAGAACCTTTTTTTTCTTTTTACCTATATTAATTGCAATTTTCATGTTTCATTTGCTAGTCTGTGAACAAATAAAAATTTATGGATCAATATTCAAACCAAAGGTGACACAGAGGGATATCTAAAACTTAGTTCTCTAATGTGAGGGAAACCAGGTTCTTAGGATTTTTTTCTCAACTCATGACATGCCATTGCCAGATTGTAGACTTTGGGCATGAAAATCCATATATTTCCATCACTGGGGATGGTGGGGTGTGTATGTGGATGAGGAATGATCACTGTAATGTCAGACACACACAAATGCCTTGTCTTTAGAAGCACTTACCTTTGCAGGATTTCTATTTCTGGAATAGAGAAATTTACCTGTGGTGAAGGCCAGAGCACTGCAACGTATTCATATCCGTTGAAATTTTCCTGTATGTACATCTGACATTAATTGTATTTACTGCTGACCAAGTAGATTACCAGAAGTGGAAGACAAGATGAATCCCAGATGTTATAGTTCCTGCTGTTGCAAATGAACAACAGACATTGTCACAGGATCTGTTATAGCAGAAGCAGCTATTAAGTAGTTTTAACTAAAAGAGAAGAGTTCAGTTACTACCTAAATTATGCAAGGCAGTCTAAACTCACTGAAACATTTGAAGTGACAAGGAGCAGTCTGTAAATAAACAAGATGGGGAATGATTTCCCACCACACAACTGGATAATCAAGTACCTGGAAGTAACAGGAATAAGTAGAAACAACAAAAGCTTTGGGCAAAGACTAATCACATCATGGAAAAAAACAGTTAGTGGTCAGTGGCAATATATCAAGGTTAATATCAAGAGGTTAATATCAAGAGGTTAATATCAAGAAAGGAATCTTTCAAGGAGACCCACTATTGTTGGTCATTACACTGATTCTTCTGTCAAAATACTGAATAAGTCAGGCCACAGCTATCAAACATCAAAAACAGGCTATTCCCATCTTCTTGACATAGGTGATCTGAAGCTATATAGGAAAATAGATCCCTGCTTATCACTGTCTGAATATACAGCCAAGATATTGCAATGGAATTTGGACTAGACAAATGGGCTATTCTTACCATCAACATGGAAAAAATAGTGAAAACTGAAGGAATCAAGATGTCCTAGAGAAATAACTTCAAAAACTCTGAAGGAAGAACATCATTATAAATGCCTGGGCATCCTTGAGTCTGACAATATTAAGCATACTGAACTCAAGAGAAGGCTAGTAGTGAATATATCACGAGAGTGAAGAAGATCTTAAAATCCAACTCAGTGGAGGCAATAGCACAAGGCAATTAACACCTGAGCAATTCCAGTCATTAGATACAGAGCTGACTAGTGGACTGGACTCAAGCAGATATAAAAATCCTGGATAGGAAAACCAGAAAAATAATGACTATGAGTCATGACCTTCATCCATGCAGTGAGGTCAACATTCTATTTACCAAGGAAAATGGATGGGTGTGGAATGTTGCAAGTACACCAGTTGAAGAAGAAAAGGCATTGGAAAACATATGAAGGACAGAGAAGAAGATGTACTGAATTTAGTCCACCAAACTGTCCTGAATTCACCATACTAAATACCAAAGAGACCAGATTGGCCTGTAAGAGAGAGTAAATGAAGAATAGAAAAGAGCCATTGCAAGTCAAAGTATTACACTGCCAGTACATAAAAGTAACTAGCAGCAAAGTAGATAACAAAAAGATCTAGCAATGGTTAAGAGCAGCAAAGTTAAAGAGACAGAAGGGCTAATTCTGACTGCACAAGACCAAGCCTTATGAATAAATGCATACAAAGCCAGAATTGAGAAACCAGCAACAGACAGTAAGTGCCGCCTTGTGCAAAGAAACTGAACAGTGGACTATCTAGTTAGTTACTGTAAGCAGATCGCACAGACTGACTACAAACGGCATAGTGAAGTAGCAACAATGGTGCATTGGAAGATCTGCAAAAAGTACCAGTCGCCTGTAGGCAAGAACTGATGGGACCACAAAATAAACAAAGTATTAGAAAATGAAGAAGCTAAATTGCTCTGGGACTTTAGAATTCAAACAGACAAGCATCTGCCACGTTACACTCCAATTTTAATGACACTGATAAGAAAGACAAAAAAGCTGGATAGTGGACATTGCAATATCAGGACACAGCAAAATAGAAGAGAAATAAATGGAGAAAATCATAAAAAAAATAAAGACTTGCAAATAGAAATAGAATGACTGTAGCAAAAGAAAGCAAAGATATTACCAATAATAATAGGTGCCCTGGATGTAATCCCAAAAGATCTGGAGCACCACTTGAACACCATCAGCATTTAAGAATTCACTATCAGTCAATTTCAAAAGGAAGCTTTACTAGTAATAGCTTACATCCTGTGCCAATACCTTTAATATTATTAAACAACATTTGCCTATAGATCTTTGGAAAGGACTCCTGGATGAATAAAAATATCAGATCCAGTTTAAACATTTAGCTGACTGTGTGACCAACCATAATAATAAGACCATACTGTGCTTGGATCCACATAGGTACTATACTAATACAATATGACATCCTAGGTTCGTGGGAAGAACTGGCAGCTATGACTTCACATTGTTGTGAACAGATAATAATAATCCAAAAGGCCCTGCCACAAGTGTTGTGACTTGCCCTCACAACTAAAACTGATTTTTGTTTTTAAGATATTTTATGACAATACATTTTAATTTAAGCTATTAATCTATCATCAAGCTCTGCAAAACAGGAACTGTAGTGAACAGAGGAGGCTAAAATCAGAATATACTGTATATTCAATGACAAGTTAGCCCTAAATTCTCTAAACTTAATAAGAAAACTTGGTTCCACGGCAATCCACATGGTTGCCTGGGACCAGACAGGCTGTCTCCAGCGTTGTGTGCATGCGCAAGGCGGGAGTCTAGCCTTGCATTGATTGGCTGACACTGTCCCTTGCAAGGGAGTATAAAAGGCCCTGGCGCCATTTTGTCTTCTGTTCTGTTCGTGATCTCAGTAAAGAGTTGTGTTTGTTACTCCTGCCTCTCCTCGATGTCTCTTCTTCGAAAACAGAACAGAAACTGCTCAAGTTTAACTTCTTTTTGGTGTGAGCAGTCAGGAACCTGCATTTCAGCCAAACCTAATTGACGTGTGCAATTATTTGAGAGGAAATAAAAGGATTAAAGCCTTTTCTTTCTGGCAAGTGAATCTTTCCTATTGTTGCTTTTTTGTTTTAGCTTGTGCAGTCATGATGCACAATGCAAGAACAAAGATCACAGAAGCAAAATCATTATAAAATAACCCTGTTGTCACTGAGTCTTGTTTGATCCTACATCCAAAGTAGATCTGAGACTTTGCACCGATCAATTGTAATATATTTCAATAGAAGAGATCAATTGTAGTACATTTTTCTTCCTAAACCTCCTCATATGTTATTTGAAATCTATGCTTTTAAATCAGCAATACATGAAACAGCTGAGTCCACCAGAATGGACTTACAACACTTGTATTTTTAACATGTCTTTGTTGCAAATTTTTACTATTGCAGGCTATTGATTAATATTGTAGATTGCTTTTCAATTTAATTATTTTTTTAGAAAAAAATGTTGGATTTTTATTTGATCAAATCATTAAACTCTGTCTGATTGCTGTTTGAATTAAACCTACATTACTCTCAGTTTTTGCTTGATCTCAGTTTGATAATCCAGTTCTAGATGGATGACAAAAGGAAGCTGAAGGTGTCCTCTGGGTTATTTCCAAAATCTGTATTGGAACAATGATTTTATTTTTCCACTTTCTTTCTTCCCTTATTTTAGTTCCCAATCTGAAATGCATGTTTAAGTGGCATATTGTTTTTATAGTTGTTTCATAAGCTGACAACTTTAGACAAGCAAAGCACTATACTGTATCCCTTTTAAGCCATTATTTTTGGTTTTCCGTGACTTTATCAACATTCAAGTGAATAATTCCATGTATTACATGTTTCCTACATATCAACAGACAAATGTTATCTTTTCTACCATCCAAATGCAGCTTCTTGGGCCATCATTTCCCCCTATCGATGTATTTTCCAGTTATACATTCTTACTTTTTTTCCAAATCTTTCTTAATATCCATGTTTTATTTTCTGTACTGGATCTCATTTTTCCTACTAAAATTTTAAATAATCACTCTTAGAACAGTCTTGGTCTGTTCTAATGGTAGACTTCTAGCACAATGATTATTACTGGATGGAATGATCTTGTGCTGAACATGAAAACTTACAAGGAAATTCAGTGATTCTCCTTGGCTAGGAAAAGGTGAATCTGGTAATAGGGAGGGCAGGGCTTAGCCTAAATCTGAAAGTTCTCCAGCCAAAATAGCTGGCACATAAGAGTGTGAACTAAGTTGAACTAGCTAAGAGACTAGGTCTGTGTGTTCTTTTCCCCCTCAGTATTATTCGGAATCATTAAATTGCATAGTTGCAAAGCTTTGTGGTGTCTTTGTATGTCACTCTTCTGCAGTAATTAGTATGTTTATTTTTGACAGGGTTAACCATTTAACTTAAATTACCCAGTTAATGTCCTGGAAAAATTAAAATGTTTTGGCCTGGATGCAAAAAGGCCTACTCATGCTTGTTTTATCTGTAGCTTATTTCTGCCGTAAACATCAGTTCTGAAATGATAATAATATATAAAGGCGCAATGGCACATTCTGCAGATTGCTGACTATCTGAATTAGGGTGGGTACTTTGCCACATCTCAAAATGACAGCCTGACTGAAAATGACATGTGACCTATGGCCCAGAAGCTAGAAATGAAATTGTGTTTGTCTGCAATGCATTTGATATTTCCTAGAATCATGCTATTAATACGTGGCCCTAAATACCCAGAGCAAACTTCCAGAATGCAATAATAAGCATTCTCTTAAATGTTAGTATGTTTACTAACTTTCAAATCAGTAGAGTTCATCATATCTGCTTATACATTCTTATATCCTAACTTGTGAACATGTTTTCACTTTTGCCAAATACAAGTGCCTCTCCCAACATTTTTAAAAATTATTATCAAATAATATTATGTGTTTATACATCAGGACAATATTTCAGTTTTACATAGATATCTAGTTATCTTCCTATAAAAGAAATTACACAAGCACTCCAACACTTTCAGTTCTTTGAATTTACAAGCTGCAGTGTGCTACTACTGATACATGGGATTACAATGGGATCTTAAATATACAGCTCAGAGTTTCAATGTTACTAGGATTATTAAAATTCAAGGAGCAATTGTGTGAAATTATTTGAGGCCTAGAATCTATCTGCTCTTTTGTTCAGACTAACTGAAGAAAAAGAAATTTCCAAATTTTAACAGGTTGTATAAACAGTGATTATATGCAATCTTCAAAACAAAGGTTATATGCAATCTTCAAAACAAAGGCAAAAGCTTGGCATCTAAAAGTATTTAATAAAGATGCTGGGTGAAACCCCATTAGGGTGGCATTCTACAAACAACTGATAATTGTAAAAGCTGTCTAAGATGATTCCCAGCATACACATGTTGCAATACAAGCAATACTCCTTTTGCAAATATGAGAGACATCAGAAAACATATATAAAATGGGTAGAATTTGTGGTGCATCAGCATGAGGCTACTTTGTTATTTGTAGAAACATTTATATACTGATAAATATTTAGAAGCCTGTTACTTAATAGTCAGCTGCCTTTGTGAGAGCCTTTCTAATTGCCGCTGTTGAGCAAAGATGTCCTACATTGTGAAATCTTCAAGAACAGGAACCGAGAAGGCATAAAATATGGCAGGAAGACAAGATGGAGAGAAGAACAATTGCTGCTGCTTCTATCTAAAAACCTTCCTTTAAATGGGAACAGCCTATCTTTTTCCAGGATCTGGCTCATAATGTCCCTCTTCTTTTCAGGTAGTTACTATTATTGCTTTTGCCTTGTGGGGGCATTCTTACTCTCCATTTTACATCTCAGGAAGGATGAGCATAACAAATCGAGAAAAGGTCATCTGCATCTAAGGGTTCACAATGGACATAAACCAAAATAAAGGATGCTCCTGTCCAAACCCTGTCATTTCGGTTATCTTAATTGACTCCCCTTTTTTTAACTTTCTAATTAAAAGAACATGGTGCTAGAGAGAGAGAGAAAATCTAGCTGAAGTTTTATAGAACAAGATGGATATTCCACAAAAGTAAAAGGCAGGAAAAAAAAAGTCAAGTATGCTGAGATTTTGTAGGCAGTTGTGAAACTTTTACTTTCATCAGAGGCAGAGGTCTACCAGAAATTATTTCATTTGCAATAAGTAGCTGATCTGGTACCTATAAACATCTAACAGGACAAATCATACCATTTATATAAACAGAGTACCAGTTTATATTTTTTCCTATGTCAATCATTTACTCATACAGATTGTTTACCAGTAACAAAAGTCAATTTCATCCCAAGTCTCCTCGGCTGCAGTAAGCTCTTATTTAGAAAGAAGACCTAAGAAATGCTCTCTTTTTTCTTTATCCATGATCTCAGGGTAAAGAATTTCCTATGCTAAAAAAGAATCCAAATTGCATAGAAAAGAGGCCTAATTTCTGTGCTAGGAACAAATTATGTAAATTACACTTTTTTTGCAAATAAGATTTAATTTGAATCATTTGCTATTATTGTGATGTTGGATGTTCAGGCATTTCTGGATATTTTGACAAGAGTGCTGATGACAACTGATGAGAAAGTAAGAGGTGGGTGAGAGAAGCGAAGTGAGGAAAACATGAACTAACAACCGCAAAAAGAAATAAACAACAGTGCCTAGCCTAGAAGATCCTAGGGCTTCTTTGGCTTCCTGAGATGACCAATTCTTCCCAATACTGTTGAATTTATAGTAGGCCTAAAGTTGTGAAATTCTACAGCTTGTGGTGATGGCTGTTGCTAGGCAGAAAATGAATAATGGCCCGTGTTAGTTGCATCAAGAAAAATTTAATTTACAGGTAGTTCTTGCAAATTACAATTTTAACGGTCACTAAATGACCTTTAAAATTCATTTAGTGACCGTTCAAAATTACAACAGCACTGAAAAAGTGAATTATCACTGTTTTTCACGCTGACGATCATTGCAGTATCCCCATGGTCACGTGATCAAAATCTGGACGCTTGCCAGCTGGCATGAATTTATGACAGCTTCAGTGTCACTGGGTCATGTGATGATCTTTTGCAGCCTTCTGATAAGCAAAGTCAATGGGGAAGCCAGATTCACTTAACAGCCGTCTTACTAACTTAACAACTGCAGTGATTCACTTAACAACTGTGACAAGAAAGGACATAAAATGGGGCAAAATGCACTTCATGACTGTCTTGTTTAGCAACGGAAGTTTTGGCCTCAGTCGTGCACGTAAGTTGAGGACTACCCGTAGACTTCTCTTATCCTGCATGGTATTTGGAGTCCTTCATGCCGGATCCTTGAACCTTCCCAGACTGATTTTTTTCAGCTGGCTTGCATGGAAGTACACAAGGCACCTCAGTCTATTAAATTTATTGAACACCTGGAAGACCTGATATGTACACAGAGCTCTCCTAGACGATTTCTCCATTAATTTTCAAAGGGGAGGAAGCCCCATGCCAGCAAAAGAATTGGGGAAAGGGAAAAAAGATTAATAACTTCCATGTGGTGTGTCCACATGGCTATGTTCACATTATGTTTAAATTGGCACAGGGTAGCGCTTCCCTTTGTCTAGACTTTTTGTTGTCGCAAATGCAGTGCTTCAAGCTCTCTATCACTTATCTGCTAAAACCAGCTTTTCCTTCACAACAAAATAATAGAGTGTCTGCTGCTGTGGCACTCGGACATTCCTTTTGTAAGCCACAGACTGGTTAGGATAATCATTATTACCAACACTGAGTTTTAACTCCCCAGCACACACGTTATTTCCAAAAGGAAAAGGCCAGCGGAGGGTGTCTTTTTTTCTTTCTTTCACCCTTTATGCAATCGTTATCTGCCAGAAGCTAACAGAAATCTATTTAATTTTTGAATTGTTTCAGCCCCACCCCGTTCCAGAGTTCATTAAGAATCTGTCTCATCTGCTGCATAGATATTGTATGGGTATATTCCTTTCAGCTGTATCCATGGCATTTCTTTGTGAAGGTATATTACAGGGGTGGAATTGTCTTTCAGTTCTGAGTGGTAATTTATTTGGACCATGCTGGCGTCTTACTTTTTTTCACACAAGAAAACTAATATCCTTTGCTAAAGAAGGAGGAGGAAGGGATCTGCTTAAGAAGATGTATAATTATAATTTAATTGAAATATAGTGAATGAAAACGACTGTGCTTATGAAAACAAACAATGCTGAAATAAAACATTGTTCCCTGCTCTTCATACATTAAGTAGACTTCCCATGGCTTTCAGGAGACTTCCAGAGCACACATATGAAAGTAAGCTTTATTTTGTTTTATTCAATTTATTTAGGATAGAATCCAAACTGTGCTACCCTGATTAAGAAACTACCTGGTGCCCTCTAAATTCTATAATCTTCCAGCCAACATATCAATTTATCCAAGAGATTATATACTACAAGCCATGTAGCTCAATATAGAATGCCAAACAGAGTTGAAATTCCTATTAGAATTTTAAAAAAACAATCCATCAACCAAAAGCCCTGTGTAGAATCAAAACTACTTTTTGCTGAACCCCAGAATTGCAGTGACTTAAACATGATAAGCAACACCTTGAATTAGTGTTGTTATTACCTTTAGCCGCTCTATCTGGGGCTACCTGTGAAGAGTACCCAGAAGCTACAGTTGGTACAGAATGCAGTGGCACAAGCAGTTTGGGGGCATTGCTAAGGTTGTGCATATAACACTTCTGCTACAATTAGCGCATTGCTGTAATCAATACAAGACGTTACCAGGGCATGGGTGATTGAAAGAAGAGCCTCTTGACCCAGAAGGGGTATTGATGTACAACATGGAGTTGAGCAAAGACCCTCCTAGCCATGACTGCCAGCTGCTCCTCAAACATAAGTCATGAGTCCAGGAGGACTTCATGTAGTCCCAGATTACACACTGTCTGAGATAGTGCAAGACATCGAGGACCAAAGACAGCAATAATCATACTGCTATGAATGGCAGCATTGTAAGATGAAAACAGATTTGAATACATTTTGGTTAGTCATTTCTCATTACTTGTTATAACATTTGGTAGAAGAGACAAGTATATAAAAAAAATCACTCTCCCAAAGTTTATATTACTACAAACTTTTAGTAAGCTCAATCAGTCCTTGCTGATCAAAGCTCCCTTCCAGCTGTCAGACATGATGGAAATGCACATTCTGGAAATCAATAGGCCTTCGTTCAAAGAAACCTAGAGGCAGCCAGTGCTTTAAGAAGTTATAATGCTATTGCCGCTGCTTGTTGTGGGCACATTCATTTTTCCCCTCTCCACTTTAACTATCTGGTCGAACAGTTTTTTTTCCCCATGAAGAATAATTTTTGGAGCAAGTCTTGAGAAAGAAAATGCAGGTTTTTTTTATAGGACAAAGAGGATGGGCAGAGATGCAGGGTCAAAGAAAGCATCAGAGATTAGCAAAGATCACATTCACTGAGATCTCATTCTGAGAAAGGAATTTCTCATACGAGGCACGGGTTGATCATTTTTTTTTTACAAATCCTATTAATGATTTTGAATGATCTAGAAATGAAATGGTAGTTTTGAAAGCTTTGAGGAGGAAGACAGTCATTTATTCAAAGAGGAGCAGAATAATTGGAGTCAATCTGCCAGTCAGATAACCAATATGATTGTACATATAACAAATATGAATGAAAAAATAAAGAATGTCAGTGGGTGATTTTTTAGTCACCCAAATATGAATAAACAAAAATGAATTAATTCTAGGCCATAAGTATGGTACTTATGGTTCTGGAAATGAACCAGGGGAAAGAAATTTCAACAGATTTGTCTTCAATTTATGTGTGTGTGTATGGTTATAAGAAGGCAGGGGATAGAATTTAGTTGACTGGAGAATGTAACATCAAATATATTAAACGAAATCATACTTATCTAAAAAGTAAAACAAACAATCTTATATATATTTTAGCTTTAAGCAAGTCACACTGAAACCAAAGAATTTCTAAGCAAATCAGGCTTATTCTAGTGCAAATCAGGCTACAAATCTATCAAAGGATTTGTAAATGTGGTTTGTGGTAGTTCAGATTTAATCCTGGGTTCAAATCTAAGCAAGATTCATTGTCCTATAGCAATTATAATAAAATGGATTAACTGATAGGACAAACCTGTTGTGGAACAGCCATTAGTAGAGTATTTCTCACAATGGATGATAGTGAACATGTGAATTGTTGCAACAGGTAGTAAATCTTTTCTAAATTTGTGCTTTCATTTTAATCCCGATGAACCACTCATTGCAGCATGGTGGAAAGAAATTTCTCAGATGTCACCAAAGTTGTAGTGAGTTTTAAAATCTTTCATAATTTAGAAGTCATCATTCCAGGACATTTCATCTGAACAGGTTTAAACCATTACAAAGAATTATAACAAAAACAGAAAAGAAATGAGGACAGGGAGAGCATTTTATGGATTTCATATACTCTAGGCCTTAATTTTCTGGGCAGTAAAAGCAGAGATTGAAGAAAATGATGCTGATGTACATAAGATCCAAGCAATAGTAAGGTTCACAAAGGGAAAATGTTAGGGATTCTTTTGTTTTCAGAGGGGCTTAGCTTGAATAAGTACCTAAAGAAAGATTTCTTGAATTTGGGCAATTTAGATATAATATCCTTGGCTCTGAAGAACTGGATTCATCAAAGTAAAGTTTTGGGAAAAGATAAAATTAGTTGCATAAGAAACACTTATTTCCAATTCACTGTTGTTCGTTCAGTAGCAATTTTACCTTTGGACAATTTTACCTTTGCTGCAATCCTGTACCTGTATATCTATTAGCTTGGTCAGACAGCTTAGAGTTCTAGAAATTTAGGAAGATTACCTTGAAGGACGTATGCAGGCTCTATTACCAAAGGCAACAAGGGATAAAACATTTTTTAAAATCTAAAATATCCAGATCATGTCTGAAAGAGACTCAGACAGACACTTGCCTAATTAATTGAACTATAAGAAGGAGGACAAAGTACAGTACAATCAGATTGGAAGATTTGGTTATTATTGTCCTCTCAATAAAAGTAATTTTAGCCTTTCTATGGTGTTTGTTTGTTTATTATTTCAGTTTCTATAGCTCCCCACCCATCTCAATCAATATCTTTGGGTGGCTTATAGTTCAAAAAATATAATGCAATTAAAACACTAAAACATTTTAAAATAACATAAACCAATAAAAACCAATAAAAACATCTGAAATATGACTGAAATCAACTGAGGTGATTGCTTAATGTGGTCTAGCTAGTACAGTGATGGCAAACCTTTTGGGCTTGGTGTGTCAGACATTTGGAAAATGCCTAATTTGACTCTGCTCTCTCTCTCTCTCTCTCTCTCTCTCTCTCTCTCTCCCCCTCTCCCTCTCTCTCTCTCCTCCACTCACCCTCCCTCCCTCTCTCTCTCTCTCTCTCTCTCTCTCTCTCACACACACACACACACACACACACACACACACACACCCATGAACAAAGGAGAAACAATTCTCTATCTCCCCCACTACCACACACAAATCTAGGCCACTTTGAGCAGTGGCAGTCAGCAGCACTGCCAAAGCTGGGCCTAAATTAGAGGCCAGAACCTCAACTTCATCCCTAGCACCATTAAGGTTTGGATGGTACGGTTATTTATGGTATGATAAAGTTAAAGTAAATGTTGATTTCAACAATCATTTTATTAGATGTGCCATATTAAGAGTTTGGAATAAATATAAAACAAGGTTGTTGTTTTTTTTACAAAGCTGCCTCTTTAGCTGTCCCCCCAAAAAGCTTTTTCTAGAAAAGAAATGGCGGTGAAACCAGACTGGTGGATGTATGATAAAATAATATCTTTTAATTTTGGAGACCCTACCCTCAAGTCTAAGGAAGAGCTAGAATTAAAAGGTCATCTCTGCCATTGGTTTACATACTTACAAATGAAAGAAAGATTCAAACTATAAAAAGAGTCATGGTTTTTCACTTTGTTAAAAATGAATTGGAAATTTTACTATGTAGTAATGATGACCATATTATTGCTAAGGTTTACAAAACATTATTGAAATTGAATTTGGAAAGTGAATATGTAAAACACTGTATGATTCAGTGGGCAAGGAACTTTGGGTATAATGTGATGCTTGAACATTGGGAGAATATGTGGACAAAAGGCTTAAAATTCACACTAAACTATAAATTAAAACTTTATACGATGATGTATTGCTGGTATTTAATACCAGATAAGTTATCTAGAATGTATAAAGGTATCTCAAATGAATGTTGGAAATGTATATGTAAAGAAGGGACTTTTTATCATTTATGGTGGACATGTGATAAAGAAATATTGGAGTATGGTTCATATTTTAATGCAGAAAATACTTAAAGTGACCATAAAGGTTAAACCAGAAACTTCATCCCTAGCACCACCATCGCCACTTAAAAAGGCCACCTTGTGCTGTTCCCCAAGATACGTGAGCCTTAGGAAACAGGGAGATTGCCCCATGTTCAGCATTCCCCAGGATCTGCTGCATGCAGGTTAACTTCAGGTGATGTTCTTTTCTGTTGATTGACCCCTGGCCTAACTGAGGCTATTTCAGGTCACACAAAACCTTTGTTCTTGAAGTAGCTTCAGAGATTGTTCTCCTGTGATCTCTGCAGCCTCTGAAAACTGCACAAGCATGACCTGTTCTTGTGCAACTTCTAGAGAGTCTGGTGGCTAGGTGAGAGCATATCCCGTTCTCAGGTGGCATCCAAAAATTGTGTAAGAACAGGATGTGCTTTTGAGAACAGTTTTTGTCAAGTATTGGTGAATGCTTGTGTGTCATCCATGATGTCATGGTGTGTCACCTTGACATATGTCCTAGGTTCACCATAACTGACTTAGCAGTTCTGATAAGTTTAGTGTTAACTTTGGTCATAAACCTAAATACATTTTGGGTTTTTTGGATTACAGTCTATTTCTTGTTTTAAATGACTTTTGCACATCTTATGGTATATAAAAGACAATCAGCATACAGAATTGCCTTTTCCAACTAGTACAATGTTGAATTCCCAGATAACAAAACTATTGACTGGAAATTATAGGGGATGTATGTCTAGAATGTTTGGACTGTAATGCTAAGAGAAGGTTGATACAGAATTTCACAGGAAGCATTAGCTAATTGGTATTTCTGATCTTCACGTGAAATTGAAATTAAATAGTTTAGTATTGCTTTAATTTCCTTTGCTTTTTTATTGTTGTTAGCTGTATTCATTAAAATATTAAAATTAATCAGTTGTTACCAACAGCCTCAGGAAAAATCCAATTAATTTCACAAACAAACATTCATGTTTTCAGTAACAAAGCAGCAATAGAAGCAGAACCCTGAGAAATTTAAAATGAAGCCTATGCCAGATGCTGAACCCCTCTAATATTGACAGAATCAGTATACTTGGCAGCTAAGCATTAATGGAGACACCTGACTGACTTTCTCAATAAATTATTAACTGAAAGGCACAGCTTATGAGGAGTTGGAAGAATTTGCTGTGTTTTCCTAGCATGCATGTTCTTAAATATAATGAAGGAGCTAAGAAAGTCCTTTAAGATCTGTGAACCTCGATTCCTATAGAATTCTGGGAGTTGAAGTCCACACATGGTGCAAGGTTGAGAAATATTGATTTAGAGAATTCTTGTAGAAAAAGCATATGTGTTTTCAGGGAATTTATGTCATTTTAAGAAATAAAGTCTTAAATAAATAAAGTCTTAAGCCTTCAATGCCACACATGATGAGAGCCCAAATGCCTTCATCTCTGCCTTGCATGTGCATAAATAATACAGAGAAAATGCAATTGATACAAAGAATATGAAAACACTAGCATTTGAAAATGCATACTTTTAAATGGATAATGAGACAGGAGAAATTTGAAAAAATATATGCATGTCATGTGAATATATCCCAGGTAATGAGAACTGAAAAAGTTTCTTGGATGAGAAGCGAAATGTCTTCAAAGAAAAAAACAAAATCCAGTTACCTTTTGAAAAGCACCTTTGGGACAACCATGACCTGGATGACTGAGAATCTCCATAGACATACATTCAAAGTAAAACTTTCTTTTACTTAAAAAGATAAGCTGGAATGCTGTCTTGAATTAGTGGATGTTTTGATAACATTTTTCAATGGCAATAAAACCAGCATAAAAGACAGAAAGGCCTAAGTGGGAAATAAAAGTCTTTGCTCTGTGTCATTTTTGCAAGCTTGGTCTTTTTACAAGGCGAAGTCAAATGCATTTATTTTTTGGTAAACTTCTACGTATGTCGGAAATTTTGAAATATATAATGAACCCTGAAGTAACTTGCTGAGAAATAGGTAGTGATGAGAGGAATGATTTAAAAGGTAATTGTGATCGAAAGAGTAATAGTGTCTGTTTCAGCTTTGTAAACTGTAAGCATATAATATGCAATACATATAGGGGGAAACCTTGTTGATTGAAGAAACTGAGCCAACATTTGGAATTCCTTATAAAAGTCTGATGAATTTGTATGCACAACAGGATTCCGCAGAATTCATAAACTTTGCCATTTCTTGCTACTTCAGCAGAGACATGCATGGCAGTCTGCTTTCTCTCACATACTCAGGTTTACTGACACCTAGCTCCAGGCAGCATTAAAATGTCTAATTATCTCCCAAGTCAATGGTAGCAATTTTCTGTTTTACAATCTTCCTAAATTTCCCCCTTTCAATTTTGACTGGTGTTGAATGCTGCCTTAACTGAGCTAGAAAAGTGGCTATGTCTGTTTACTTAATTGACTTGCTTACCCAATCCTCAATCTACACAGCTAGGCTGTTGTCCTAAGGATAGGACAAATTGGGTTTGCATAGCTTTGCTGATTGTATTGATAAGGTGACCAACTTTTTTACAATGAAAAGGAGGACACAAATAAATTGAAGAAAAAAATATCGTAAATAAAAGAAACATTTTATTCATTGCAACAATAATACAGAATACACTATAATATGATAAATGCATAATAAAAACATTTGTAACAATAACATTTTATATTGTAATTATGTTTACATGCCTATTAATTATTATTTAAATGAGTACTTTTCTATTGAATGAATATTTTTTGCCAATATATCATCTTCTAACAATATATTGGAAATATCTGAACAAGAAATATCCTTCATATTGAATTTTACGGCAAGTGCTGCAGCTAGAGTATCAACATTCAATCTCGATTTCTCACTTTCCCAAAAATCATTAGCAATTGAAAAAACCCTTTCAACTGCTGCATTAGTTCAGGGCAGCACAACGTAAATTGAACAAGAATAAATAAATTTTCACATGGAATATGTTCATTTTTGAAATGGCTGAATATTTCCACCCATCTTTTATCAATTTCAACGTGTTTATTTTCCCATTGTATTAATTTTTCAGAATTTAAAAATACATTCAGTCTTCTAATTTCTTCAAAGAGACAATTGTCATCTATTTTAATGTCTGGCATTTATTTAGATAAAAACTCAACACAAGATTCAATATCTGTCCAATATACTTCCGAGGAAGTAAAAAAACACCATTGAAAACTGTTATTTCCTGTGATGTTTGTTTCAGACCATTCTTCGATATATTGAAAATATGTTTGGTAAAAATTCTGCAATTCTTTGATAAACTTTTCCGTTATGCCCGGATTTGATTCCTCTAAGTCTGACAATTTTCTTTTTATAACAACAAAGATGATTAGGGGACTGGAGGCTAAAGCATATAAGGAACGGTTGCTGGAATTGGGTATGTCTAGTTTAATGAAGAGAAGGACGAGGGGGGACATGATAGCAGTGTTCCAATATCTCAGGGGCTGCCACAAAGAAGAGGGAGTCAAGCTATTTTCCAAGGCACCTGAAGGCAGGACAAGAAGCAACGGATGGAAACTAATCAAGGAGAGAAGCAACCTAGAACTAAGGAGAAACTTCCTGACAGTTAGAACAATTAACCAGTGGAACAACCTGCCTCCAGAAGCGGTGAATGCTTCAACACTGGAAGTTTTTAAGAAGAGACTGGACAGCCATTTGTCTGAAATGGTATAGAGTCTCCTGCCTGAGCAGGGGGTTGGACTAGATAACCTCCAAGGTCCCTTCCAACTTTATTATTATTATTATTATTATAACTAAAGGAAGAAATTTTTCTTCAAATCGAGTTTTATATTGAAGGATAAAGTCATTCAAAATAAGACTAACTTCTGTAGCTGAAATGTGTTCACCTTCAATCTTTTGAATCTTTTTGTGAAAAATAGATGCTTGATTATGTACAAAATACATTAATATCTCAGATATTTCATTATTGAAAAACGATTCCAGGATTTTAGGACATTTGTCTAAACTTAAAAAATATGAACGGAGAGGCTCAAATAATTGTAGAACACGCTCTATAGCAGGTGTTAGAACAAGCCATCTAACTTTTGAATATCCTAAAAGTTTTTTGTATTGAACATTCGCTTCTTCACAAAATTGTTTTAAAGTAGCCACACGAATGGTAAAACTATTAAAATACAAATAAATTGTAGTTATCAGGGCTTTTTTTCTCATAGAACGCCCAGAACGGAGTTCTGTCACCTTTTTTGGATGGAACCTTGTAGGATAGGCAAGACGGGTTGTATGATGTGTGTGAGTTCCAGCACCTTTTTGTTTTACAAAAAAAGCACTGGTAGTTATTATTACTTCTACATCAATTGGCATGGCACATGACGCCATGTTGATTGCATTTGACAAAATATGTGCATTACAACCTATTCCTAGTATTTTCTTTTGGAGTAAATCTTGTAATTTTACATACACATTATTCACCCCTTTGCGTCTTCGCCCACCAAAATTTGTGTTTGTATTATCAGCTGTTAGTGCAACAACTTTGGATTTCAAATTGTTTTCATTTATTACTCTGTATAGATGGTTTGACAAAATTTCAGCAGTTTCGCCCTCAATGGATTCTAAATTTAAAATTTTTACTTGAATGCCCTTGGTAACATTAAAATATCTTACTAGTATTGGATACAATTTAGTTTCATTATGATTGGATGCATCAGATAAAACCGTTACAAATGCTGCAGTTTCCAAGTCTTCTGTAAGTATTTTGTCACAGTAATTTTTAAATACTGATTTAATAATAGCCTCGCATTTTGTCCTGGCGCATGAAAATTTAGCATCGTGAAACTTTTTCAATAATTTAGTTGTACAATCCATACTACGAAAACTTTGATTGTGAATTATGGTATGAAATGCAAATGTTCCCTCCATTGCAGCTAACTGTTTTTCATCTTCAGAATAATTTGAAGTTTTAAAAAAACTTGTTACTTTACAACTGGATGCATCTGATGATTGCTTATGTTTCTTGGTGGTCAAGTGTTTCGTAATAGCTGCTCTGCCCCCAACTGCAATACAAAATTCTCCTCTGCAAATATTGCAGAAAACAATGTTATCCTTCTTTGATATGAGGAATGGAAGTTCCTTATTCAATTTATCGTTGAAATGGCATTTCCTCTTTTTTGATTTTTCCATCCCTAAATGAAATTAAAAATTAAAAATAAAATATAGAGCTACACGAACGATGCAAGCACATTCACTATGAATAAATAAAATTAATTATTACAACTGAAACAATAACATAAGTGAATAAACTTGTAAATAAAATTATACATATTTGGAAATTATTAAATAGATAATGAATTAATAAAACGTGAATTATTGTGCTCACCTGTGTATGATTGAATATTCACTGAGAAAGAAGTGAGTCTAATGCGTGTGTGTGTGCCGTGTCGTGTTTCGGTAAGAAGTAAACAAAGCCACTTGTGCGCGGCGCATGGCGCACTCTCTCAAAACAATTCTCCTGTGCGGAGCGCATGCGTCTCATAATTGTGTCTCGCCGCACTGTACCGAGCCTTGACGAATCATCATGTCAAACACAAATACGTCACATCACACGCAACGGATCGGATCGGCATCGATCGAATACAGAGATTTACAGATTAGCAGTGCTTTTTTTCTAAAAAAAAAAAAGGTGCAGGAACTCTCATCTTGTTAATCTTTTATTTATATAATTTTATTTATATATTTATTTATATAATTAAAAATTATATATTCAATTCTTAACATAAATTTAATTTATTGTGTTTAAGGCAAATGTTCATAGTAAATTCCAAAGTTTTGTCCAATGTTCCTGCCAGAATAAGAACATTGAATTTATTGCAGATGGTTTGTAATTTCACCCTTGGGACATTCTTATTAATGCTGCATCTTAAAGATTTGAGCCAAGTTTAATTCATAATTGCCTTTAGTTTTTTTCATCTGTTTTTGGCTTAGATGAAGTAATGCATGTTTCAGGCATTCACCAAATAAACTAGAATTTGTTGTGAGCATCTCCTTAAATACAAACAGCTCATAAGCCGGACCTACCTATATTAGCAACCACATTATTGATGGCTTGTACATACCATTTTAAAGATATGATCACATTGGTTCAAGTGAATGAGATGCTCCTATAACCCAAAATGCATGCTATTAATTCATCCCTGTCAAAACAATTATTTTCATCAGACTTAGTTCATGATGAACTTAGAATACTAAGTTCTGTTTTATCAAATTAATCATGAAGACAGCATAGTAGGCTGCCATAGGGGTGAAAAATTGTGGGATAGCTCCCCCATGTTTATATACTGCAGGTGAGTATAGTAAAGATGGAATATTTTTTTTTTGTCTACTTGGGAAATGATGTGTTGCACTTTAATAGAGGAGGAGACAACTTTTGCATATATAGTATGACATATATTGAGTTCCTTTTGGAAGGACTAGCAGTGGGAGATAAATGTCTAATACAAGTGCATATGCTGCCTTCAACATATATGTGTTTAATTGATGGAATCATGTTACTGACAATGAATTGCAAAGAAATTGTTATTAATACATAAGTTAAACATTTTGTTTCTATTTCTTTACAACTGCTGATAAAAAATGGCCTGGCTATGTTCAAAGTATACACACAAGAGAACAGGCTTAAGTGAGGGGGAAAGCGTTACAATTCAATCTATTTATGAATATGAATGAATATGTCCATAATTGCCCAGTGTATTTTAACAATGATATAGAACTGTGCTATGAGGAGCTTACAATTTACATTTCTTATTCTTGGGGAATTAATGACAGAAAGAAAATGGATTGAAAAAAGTAGATGCAAAAGTAACATTAGATAAATATGAGGGTGCAAAGTTCCTGCCAATTCGCCTTCGCTGCAGACAACTTGCATGTGCAAAGTTTGCCGGCCGGGTGTTTTGGCACGCTCAGCAGCAATTCCTATTGGCTTTCGAAAGCCAATAGCGGGAGTGGCACAGCTCATGCAAAAGTTGAAAAAAAAACCATCAAAAAAAGGTGCCGGAATGCCGTTCTGAGCGTTCTATGAGAAAAAAAAGCCCTGCAGATTAGTCTTCAAATATCGAAAAGGAGGACATGTAGGAGGACACTTTTCGAGGGAGGACAGAACTTACAAAAGGAGGACTGTCCTCCCTAAAGGAGGATGGTTGGTCACCTTAGTATTGAGGATGGAACATATTATGAAATATCCCATAGCTCCTACAATATCATATTCCAAGGTTCTTGGTTTTCTCTTTGTGTCTTTCCCCCCCCAAAAAATTCTTATTTTGTATATCTATAAATTGTCATCAGTGAATATGTAAAAGAAAGTTGATCTGAGTAAAGATAGGGTTTTATTTCTTCTAAGCAAATAATCAGGCTGGCAATGGATCTGTTTTCTCTCTTCTAAGATTCACATTAAGTATAAATGCCTTCCACACCTGGATGCTTTGTTGTGGGGTTTTAGGGCAGCTCGGAAGCTGAGCTGATTAATTAATGGCTCAAGTTCAGTTTTGCAGAACATAGTTTACATCCCCACCCCCCAGATATCTGGGGCCTAGCCCTAAAGTCCTTTGCAAACCATTGATTCATTTGTTTGCTAAAGCAATTTGATTTTTACCTTATGGGGAGGGGGAGAGAAAGAAGACAGCATTCAAAAAATTAGATGGGAATTTTTTTTTTAAAAGACAGTTCACAAAAAACCCTAAACCATGTTCTGATCTTGTAGTCCATTAAAATATGCTTCAGAAACTATGCCAATTGCTCTAATTCTTCAATTTCAAAAAAAAAAAAAATACTAGAGAAGAATCACAAAGACATGATGCAGTTCAAGGGTCCAGAAGAATTAGATGGTTCTAATACATATATACACGTTGTACTTTAATTTGGACACAAATAATTGATTGTATATTCCTGCTAACTCTGGCTTTCTTGATGCAATTTTCAGATGCAAACTAATATCAAAGTGAACTATTTTTGGCTGTTGCAGGTATTCAGAGAACTCTTGAGTCAAAATCATCCAGATGCAAATTATAAGCAATGAATTCTTTAGAATTCAGTGGCATTTACTTTTGAGTAACCATGCTTAGGACTCTGCTGAATGTAACTATATATAATTGGATGCATCAGCCCTATCATTTGCTCTCAGATTGCACCTGAATCATACAAATAGCACAGCCTGAAACTAGTGAATTATATGAAAAAATATGCATGATATTTGATTCATTTATATCAAGTTTTATCAAACAACTATCTATCAAGAATAAAAACACCTTATTTTTACCAATAGGAAGCATTCTCAATTGTAAACACTGGCAAAATGACCTATGAGTACAAAAGAATTAACACTGAAAACATTTCAAAGAACCATTTAATTTGCATTTAAAAGGTAATTATTGTGAATAATTATAAACTAATTAAATATTGATTATTACAAGAGCCCCATTGTGATTTAGTATGTATGAGCTATAGGAATAAATCCTATTATAGCCTAATTCAAATTACACCAGTAATAAATGTGCAATTATATATTATTATTAAATTTTGTTTTCTCATTTATTTCCAAGAAACATTAAATAAATTAGACATATTTTTTGTGTTTTACTCATTTACTATATATTACCACAGTTATCTAACTTAGCTGCCTCATTAAATGAGGTAGCAACTCCATTCTTTTATGTGTGATCTTCATTTCCAGCTGGTTTAATCCTACATAAAATAATTTCTTTACTGCATAGATCTTTGGGTTTTTTAAAATTGCAAAAAGGTTAACACTCTTAAGGCATGACGTACAATCTTGAGACCCACCAGCAATTGGCTCTTATTATTTGGAAGTGACATGTGAACTTCCTGGTCACAGGCCAAATATTGCCAATCAGTGTCTCTGATTCAGTTCACAAGCTTCTATCCCATTGTAGTCCTCCTTCCTCAAGTTTGAGAAGGGAAAGTTATCTCCAATCAGCAGAATTTTTCCTCAGCCTGTAAGGCCTTAAATAATGTGCACTGATTTCTAGCCAAACTACTTTAAATCTTAATTGCCATATAGTGAGATTTTTAAGAGAGTTCACTACATGGAAAGGAAGGGCTATCTCACCCTAATGCTGTAATGCTCCCTTTTGCTTTAAAAATATCATCCATTTTCCCACAAGGAAGCCTTGAAATAGCTTCATTAATACCAGTCAGGTATTTTTTTTTTAATCTTAGTTCACTGCACTGGAGGGAAACACTCATCATCCCAACTCTGTGATCCTTTTCTTGAAAAATAGTCCTCCTGACATAGACTTCTTGTAAATAGAGGCCTAATTTTAACATGTGGCAGTTGAGGCAGGTTTGGGGAGAGTGCACGCATGTATGTGTAGAAATCAAATCTATAGATGTATGTATGGGGTGTGACTGTGCGCATGCTACATGGTCAAACTTGGATGGTTCCATTTTGGCTTCTGCCTATTTCACTCTTAGACCAAAATAAGTTCCCAACTCAGCTCAGCAACAACAACAAAAAAACTAGAAAAAATCTTTTTCACTTGTAAAGTTTTCCACTCCCATCCCAACACTGACCAGATGAAACCATAGGAAAGGAGAACCACCTCCATATGGTGCCCGTAACCCCATGCAGCTGATCTAGCAGGTATTGAAACCTGAGGGATCATGAAGCACAGGTCACCTTTTGGACAGCCTGGACAGCCACAAAGGATCTGTTCAACTCAGATTGAAGGATCAGGAATCACAAGTTAGTGCAGCTAAGTCTACAAGACCACACTTGGTTGGAGTCCAAGTTCAGGCCATCTATCAAGGAAGGAAGGAAAAAGGAAGGAAAAACAGGGAAAACATTTCTTATTCACACCCATTATCACCATGAGGTAATCCCCCAAATAATTTATTTTCCTTCTTTGTTTCTCTCTACCAGGCATTTCTTCTTGTTCATCATTGCCTGGAGCCTCTCAGAAAATTAATGTGCACCCCAGGATTGGTAAACAGAGACAGAGTATGTAAGAGTAATGTGGTTCAAGGCCTCTGCCACAAACCTACATTATTCCAGGTTGTGACCAAGGCCTCAGCCAAACTGCCCACCAATTCCTAGGGGAAAACCCCAAATTCCATCTGTTTTATAAAAGTTTTATAAGTTCCTTGGGGAAGGCAATCTAATGAACCATATTTTTCGATGGGGAAGGATAACACCAGTGAGCCAAAGGCAAACAGAATAATCTGTCCATGGTAATTGTTCTGTTTTCGATTGGGTAGACATCGAAGAGACTGGTTTAACAATAACAAAGGTTTATTCATTAATACATACACAGAACAGAACAGAACACGAAACTAGCTCCCTCCTTTTTATACATGGAGCTCTGGTTAATGCTAACCAATGAATGCAGAGGTTTCTCCCACGCTAAAATAACAAGTCTGCCCGGGCCCCAGACATTCTGTCTCTTCAGTGACCACGTGGCCACCTTGCACCTGCTGCCTCATACAAATGAATACATTACAGTAATGAACTAATTGTAATATCCTCCAATACCTAACTCACTGCAACTGCCTAAGGTCTGTGAGCACTAGACAAGATTTCACATCTATCTATCTATCTATCTATCTATCTATCTATCTATCTATCTATCTATCTATCTATCTATCTATCTATCTATCTATCTATCTATCTATCTATCTATCTATCTATCTGTCTGTCTGTCTGTCTGTCTGTCTGTCTGTCTGTCTGTCTGTCTGTCTGTCTGTCTGTCTGTCTGTCTATTTCCTGCCTTTATTATTTTTACAAATAATTCAAAGTGGTGAACACACACAATTTTCCTGCCTCCTCCTATTTTCCCCACACTAACCCTGTGAGGTGGATTGGGCTAAATAAGAGTGACTAGCTCAAATCACCCAGCTGGCTTTCATGACAAGGACTTGAAAGGCAGGACTTGAACTCACAGTCTCCTGCTTTCTAGCCTGACACCTTAACCATTAGACCAAACAGACTCTCATTGGCTGGCATTATGTTTTCTTTTCAGAATTCGCCCTGGATAATGTTCACTAAAGATTGGGGCTTGGGTACTTAACCCAAATTCTATCTTAAACTGGTTTATATGATCAGTTAACATAGTATATAAGGTAGTTAATCAGAAATCAGAAAAGCTCTGTATGCATATGATTCTGTGTAAAAAAATAAATTAGAAAGAGAATGGGTTAAAACAAAAGGAGGATGGAGCAAGTGAGAGTTGAATATATGGGTTAACAGGAGAAATTGTGCAGCTGTGTATACTCAAAGTATGCATTTTTAAATGTAATTTAGGGACCTAAAGCTGAGTGATAATATTTGAGAAGTAAAAAAGGTTACATGATTCAGTATAATTCATATCGGGTGGTATCAAATTCACAAAACCTGAATTCTTCAAGCATCTTAAAAATGAACTCATCATTTAATCCGGCTGTTTCCAAATAGATTTCCACATCTGGGTTAGCAAGCAGCAAGCAGCATTAGCTATTTCAATCTGGTACTTATTTGTATTCAGGATCAGCAAGACACACCTACCACAACCAGTCCCCTGTTAACTAAAGGCACTGTGAATGGAGGATGCTCACTCATCATTCGTTTGATCTCTATGACTGATGGACTTGCAGAAACCCAATACATTTGTATGTTGTAGCCACATGAGTGCTTTTTGCATATTCAGAAAGCTGGCTGGCTAGTCTTTAAAGCCCTTTATCTCCCCTGAGGAATGTGGAGCTAGGAGAAAGAGGGATGACACAGCATAAGTAGGAATTATCGTTGCTTGGATATGTCTGCATAGTAGAAATGTAAGAAAGCACACACACACACACACACACAAACTCAGTACATATTTTATTTAATAGATAAGTTCTAACAGCCAAGGGTGTACATACCTGTGCCACTGTGTATTATATGTACAAATGAGGGGAGACTAAACTCAGAAAAACAGGACAGAAAAAGATCCAAGTACAGTAGAATTACTCTTGGGTCATCTGGAGTACATCTGTCAATGTAAAGATTCAGATAAAAACATAGAAGATATTATTCTATTGTAGATGAATTTCAGAGTCAATTCTAATTAAACATACGTATGAGTATGTGTATACATTTATTTTGTGTGTCATCTAGAGCAGGGCTTTTCAACCTGTGGTACGCGTACCACTTGTGGTACATTAATGAGTGGCAGGTGGTACGCAGCCCTGCCTAGCCAAGTGTAGTGGGGAAGGGAAAGAGCCAGCACAGGCAAAGACTTACAGTGAGAGAGTCCTCTGGAGCTGCAGATTTTACTTATGAATGGAGCCATTTGGGGAGGCTGCCTTAGTCGGCAGCCAGTACTTACATTTTTTTTTCTTCCTTAAGTGCCAGCTGGGCTCCTTACTTTCCTTTCTAGCCAGTAGCTAATTCTTAAAGGGGAAGTGCCTTTTTAAGCTAGTTCACTCAGCAGCTTGTCTTTTCTGTCTCTGGAGGCCTTTCCTTGTTTGATCAATATATGGAAGAGGGAAAATATGGGGGGGGGGGGGTTTCAAATTCTTCCTTCAGAAGGAGATGGGAATGAGAAAAAGGGAGGCAGGGAAGGGAGGGAGGGAAGGAAGTCCCGCCTTAGCAGTTGGCCACCAGCAGCTCTGCCATTGACTTTGCTTGTCAAAAGGTTGCAGAAGGGGATCACATGACCCTGGGACACTGTGACCATCATAAATATGAATCAGTTGCCAAGCATCCAAATATAAATCACATGACCCTGTTGCTGCAATGGTCATAAGTGTGAAAAATGGTCATAAGTCATTTCAGTGCAATTGCAACTTTGAACAGGTTTTTTTTTTGTCACCAAGTTTTTGACACCTTGCTAGGTGGTACTAGAATATTGCCATATCCTAAAAGTGGTACAATCGGTAAAAAGGTTGAAAAGCCCTGATCTAGAGTAACTTGGATGGTCTAAGACAGTGTATCTACAAAGCACATTTCAAGTACAGACTTTTTAACTTGGCATGTTAAATACTTCTTTTCAAAGTATATTAATCTCTGTAAGCCTCTTGCTTATTAATATGCAGGAAGCTCCAAAGTATTGTTTTCTCTTCACAGAGCTCAGCACTAGGAAGGCACTTGCCCTTGTCTAATCACATCTGTAAATAAGCAAATATTGGCAAGAACTCATAAAACCTTATTATCCCTTCAGACAAATTATGTCCAATTCAGTGGCCGCTGTTCCCATTTATAAATATGAATCGCAAATCACACATGCACATTGCTTTGGGTTATAATAAGCAGACTTGCTCCTAAAATGTAAGTCAACTATTTAGCCTGCATAGAAAAACTAGCATAATGTAAAGGATTCAAGAAGAGACTATTTAAAGAGTTTTCCAGAAATGTGACCAGAGAAAAGTATTCACAATGCAATGATATTGCAGGACAAGAAATATCATTATAAATCTGGGGTTGAAGATATTTGGGTGCTATGTTGCAAAAAAAAGACAATTATGGGGCAACGGTGAGTGAAATGGATGCAGCAGAAGAATGTGACAGACCTTCTGTCCAATCAGCACAAATAAATGCATAGAGAATATCTGAAGTTTATTTTTTTTTTTTAAAGTGAGTGGGGACAAAGATTCATATACTGCTCACCTTGCTGTATTGGGAATAATAGTTTCTAATTTAGTTTCTTTTTTTGTCCAAGAGATTTTTACTCACTTATAATATAAAATACGAAAATACAAAAGCAAATAGTAAAAAACAACAGTAGGGGAAGGGAAAAAGAGAAGTGTGGAAAGGGGGGGGAGAGAAAAAAGGGGTTGACTTCTGACTCCCTCTGTTACAGTAGAATAAGGCATTAACATCGAATCTCAACTTTTTACATTTCTATAGTAGTATGAACTAGCCATTTCTATATCAACAAATCAGTCTAATCAGTAAAACCCAAAATGATAGTATCATTTTTTTCCCACCTCAAGCACAAATTCCAGAAGCAGTTTCCAAGTAGAAACAAAAGTACTTATGTTTTTTTTTTCTTTTATCAAAACAGTCAGTTTAGCCATCTCTGCCGATTCCATCAGCTTTTGTAGCCATTCCTCTATGGTGGGAATCGAAACCTCCTTCCATTTTTGTGCATAGAGCAGTCTTGCTGCCGTCACCATACATAAAATCAGAGTTCCAATTTTTTCCCCAGGTCTTTTTCCATTAAACCCAGAAGGAAAGTTTCTGGTTTAATCTTTATATTCACTTTAAGAATTTTCAGCATTAAAATATGAATCCTACTCCAATATTTCTTTGCTAGTTTCTAATTCAGTTTCAAATTTACTTTAGTACAAAAACCAGGTATTAGAAATTATCTCTGTAAACATGTTAACATTCACAAGCGACAGAGATGAATTAGCTCACAAGATATTTTTAAAAAATCAAACAATTTTCATATATTCACAGATAAACCTGAAAAGGGGTCAGTCATTAAGCAGTCATTAAGAGCATCTTGCAGCTTTGGCCAGGCCACTTTTGCATGCTCCCAACTAATGTATCAACTGCACCCATTCCTAATGCGAGAAGCCCTAATGCAGGGGTCTTCAGACTTGGCCGTTTTATGACTTGTGGACTTCAACTCCCAGAATTCCTCAGCCAGGCACGCTGGCTGAGGAATTCTGGGAATTGAAGTCCACAAGTCATAAAAGGGCCAAGTTTGAAAGTCCCTGAACTAGTGCAATGTGTTATACATGTCCTGACCTTGAAAATCACCTGAAAGCTACAGTTGGTCAGGAATGCAATAGCATGGGCAGTGATGGATGTGCCATGATACATCCATGTGTCATCACTCTTTGCAAGCTGCATTGGTTGTCCTGTGGCTTCAGGTGAAATTCAAGCTGCTAGTTATCACCTATAAAGCCCTTTGTGGAATAGGTTCTCGTTATTTGAAGGACCATCTATCTCCAATAGATTTTACCCACCCACTAAGGCAGGGGTCTTCAAACTTGGCCCTTTTATGAATTGTGGACTTCAACTCCCAGAATTCCTCAGCCAGTGTGCCTGGCTGAGGAATTCTGGGAGTTGAAGTCCACAAATCATAAAAGGGCCAAGTTTGAAGACCCCTGCACTAAAGCAAGCTCCAGGTCCTTTCAACTAAGCAATGTTGTCTATTCCTCTGTCACAGCAACTGTCCCCTGAAACAGCATCCTCCTGGAGATGGCATAAAAATGCATTTTGTAGTTTCTTACTTTTAAAAGCCACTCAAAATTGTTTGGGAATCAGGTGGTCTCTAAATCCAACCAAATTTTAAAAAATGTACGAGAGAATAATGGCTTCACAAGCATGCTGCATACCCCTAGCATACTTAATACTATTAAGTTGAAAAATTATATGGGTAACAGTCAAAATGAGTCTGCTGGGAGTGGGTGACATTGACAGATTTAAAGACAGAAAATAGAAAGCATGAAAACAAACTAATTTCTAAGTACAGATTGCAGAAAATAGGAAATGCTTAGGGACTTGATTTCTAGAGGTTTTCTTCTTCGTCTAAAAGATGCTGTATACATTCTATGTCAAGGCCATATTATTTGTGATATGGTATGATAGTACAAGCTGCCAGCCATGTCTGGCACCCTTCTAATATTTTGGATTTGCATTTCCAAAATTCCTAGCGACTGACATGTTGATTGGAGATTCTTGTGCTAACACTACCAGCACTCTGGTAAAACTCACAGATCAAATGAAAACTTCATTTATTTTGTGGGCCAGTGGAGTCCCAAACAATTTAGTTAAAATATATATGTAAAATTATATTCATAAGTTTTAATGTTTTTAATAATTATCAATGGTTTTAGAATTTTTTTATGCCACCCAAAGTCACTTCTTTTCTAAAAAAGGAAGGCTATATAAATTAGATAAATGAAATGAAATGAAACTATTCTAATTGTTGCAGTAGGCTGAGACCTTAGATAACAATTTCTTACCAGCTGTGGGCAACAATATCTTACCTTACAGCTACTGAAACTTACTTTAAAAAAAAATAAAATGCAGATAAAATAGAATCCTTAAATCAAGTTATTCTTAAAAAATAAGGTACTAAAATATCATTACTGATCTGCCCTCCATCCAGAGATTGTGCTATTAGGAATGTAATTTACTTCCCAGTACCCAAATATTATGTGAATGCTATGACAGGAGGAAGACACCAGAGTTATACTACCAAACAAATGAAGTTCTTTAAGGGTTTGTAAATAGCATATTTCTTCATTGCAATGGTACCTTTCCCAGTAATACTTAATTTAATGGGATTACTTTCAGCTGAAAAAAAAAATAAAATGCTAATGGTTCTTATTTTTCCTTCCTCCAATTGTTGCACTCAAATTCACCTCTGTTAAAAAAGATTATGAAAACATATCCATTCACTTAGTTCTCAAAGATAGATTAAAGGAGTGACAGACTGAAGCTGATATTATTTTGCAAAAAAAAAAGCTGAATGCCCATCACTCATTCAGCATTTCAACATTACATGTATTCAGGTGTATAAACATTAGAACATCAGGTTTCTTTCATTTGATATCCATTTTCTCTGATTGGTATCATTGAATTTAGCTATTAAAAATCAGACTCTTTTCTGATTTTTGCTTCTAAAGAGATTACATTTTTTTCCAGTCCCTAAAATTTTGCCTATTATAATGATTGAGTTGACTCCCAAGGTAATTAGAAAACTTTCTATGAACTTGAGGTTTATACAATATGGGTTTGCCATTGTGGATACAGGGAAGAATAGACTCCACAGATGATTTCTTGTTTCATGCTCTACTTATTAATTTTTGTCAGATCAAATCACAAAGGCATTAGATGGTAGGAGGTACAAGAAAATGCAAGTCTAATATAATCAAATGTTTCCGATGGGAATCTGATCCATATCTGTCCCTATTAAAACTGTGCTAAGGAAAATATGAAAGGATATACATTCAAGAAGGATCTGGAAACTATTTCATTTTGTTTTTACTGAATCGAAGAGACTGTGAGAAAAAGAAAAGTTATATTTAAAAATAACATTTATATATATACAAGGCAAATGAAAACAATGAGCTAAATTAAAGCAAAAAAATTCCCATATTTATTTTTGAACTGTAATAGACTATGCTAAAAGAAGGCTTTTTAACTTGCAAGATATAGCATTTAGATGAAAATGTGTGTGTTTGAGAAAGAGAGTACACGGCATAATAGCTGTAAAGATATAGTGAGGTGAATGTCACACAGCATTCAGTGATTTTCCTTGCAGAATTGAGAAAATAGGTGTGCATAATTTTCATCTGGTGATATCAGAGTGATTTCAAAAGACTAACCTGAGGCAATTTATAACTGCTTTCAAATCAAAACAGAATGAAAGGATACAGTCATATTTCAAATATGCCAAATAGATTCATACAAAAGAAAGTCAAAATAATATCAACTTGAAGCTTCAAGGACCATTTCTTTCTTCCCCTCTGTGCAAATGATGGCTTTCTTATTCTCTTTCAGTTCTATGAGAGGAAGGAAGGAAGGAAGGAAGGAAGGAAGGGAGGGAGGGAGGGAGGGAGGGAGGGAGGGAGGGAGGATAGAAATAATATGCCAGTAGCAATGCAAGCAACAAAGCAAAGCAAAGTATCAGAAAGCTTGTGTATATTGTAGATTATTTTTCAGCATGAGTTCTGTCTATGTTTGACAATGCACATTTTTAATAGAATACATCAGGTCCTATAGCATTCTACTGCCTTTTCAGGAATCACTTGCAGTAAAGATGAACCCTGCACAGGTACTGAAAACTGCACACCAAAGTGCATATAACAGATTTTTTTTTAAAGTTCCAAAACAGAAAGTTAGAAAATAACATAAATTTTCCTAAACTGAGACATACTCTTGCAATCTCTAATCTTTCCAGAACTGAGTGAGGAAGATGTTGGTTACATCCAGAGATTATGTGGGCTTTGTCTGTGATCTGGTTTGCAGTGGTCTGTCTGTCTCCAGCTAGTTCACTGGTTTTTGAAAAAGCCCTGCTTTTATAAGTGCTAGGCAGAAGCTACTGTATCTACCACTTTGCCTTCTACACTGGGCACATTTTCCTTCAAGTCCTAGTACTCATAGAGTGTACACCAAGGTAGACAAAGCATTTGATACTTTGGCATGGGCTTTTCCTGCAAGCTATAGCCACCATGCAGGAAATGCTAGAAAATCTAATATGTAGGCTTCTGTTCCAAGAGGACTGATGATTGTTCATGTTGGCCCTTATAGAACCTTAAAAAAAAAACACCAATAGCTCTAACTTTCAATTAGGAGGAGACAGTAAAGAGGGGACGGGGCAAGGAGATTTTAGCCTTTCCTCCCTAGGTTCCAAATTCATAGAATTTTCTGGCATGTCAGGACTTCCCGGGAAGAAATGACAAACTGAAGAAGGGTTCATGAAAAGCAGAGTGACAACTATGGCAGAATGAAAAGCCAGCAAGTGGACTGGCTGTTCATAATTCCTTTCTGGACAAGGAGAAGACTTGAGATCCCCCACAAGTGCTCCAGACAGTTGTTCTTTATGAGGAGACCACAAGATAGTGGTCTTTGGTCAGTGGTGGGATTCAAATACCTGAACATCCAGTTCTCTGTGTGGATGCAGGTCTGGGCCTCCGAGGCCTAGAATAGACTTCCAGAAGTGACATCCATGCACTTCCTGTGGGCTACTCTAGGCCTGAGAGGCCTCCTCCAGGCCTCCGAGGCCTAGACTGGACTTCCAGAAGTGACATCAACTCACTTCTGGCGGGCCATTCTAGGCCTGGGAGGCCTCCCCCAGACCTAGAATGGACTTCCGGAAGTGACATCCATGCACTTCCAGTGGGCCGTTCTAGGTCTGGGAGACCTCCTCCAGGCCTCCGAGGCATAGAACGGATTTCCAGAAGCAGATGGGTTCAGCCGGTTCTTCTCTCTGCTGAACCGGTGCAAACCGGCTGAATCCCACCAATGTCTTTGGTGGGTTTAGAGCTCTGGTTGATGAGGAAAGAGCCACCTTGCTGAAACTGGTCAGTGCCTTTAAAAGGTCAGTGGATTCACATATCACCTTTTCTAATCATTTTCAGATATGGCTTGTTAACTGCTTTTCAGCTATTAAAAACTTTTGACTCAGCATGCTTTGCAGCACTGGTTGAGTTTCCTTAATTATTAGTGATATAAGTTTTAAATACAAGTTTAAGGACTTTAAAAAAATCTGGAATAAGTGAAATAAATGAGTAAATCTGGATGAATAAAACGTGGATTTTAGAAAGTTACAAATGAACTAAAGGTCCAGATAAATTAAAAAAAAAGGTTTTGGAATTAATTATAAAGAATCCTTCCCATGAGAAAATGCTTTTGTTTTAAACTCTTAAAAAGATAAAGAGGTTTAAAAATGGACACAAGAGGGAAGTAGAAAGAACTAAAGATTGCAATTAAGGGAGAAGAATACTCAAACTCAACTTACTCATACAGAATTAAGGAAAATATTTTAACATTGGAGATATTGAAGGACATTTTAAACAATGGACCCAGAGGTTAATTTTAAGACTGTCTCCATCTATGTTTAAAATAAGCTATGGAAGAAGTATTACGTGATTTGATCGAGACTGATTTGGAAGTAGATTAAAAATGATAGGTTATAAGATCAGGCACATACTATCATCTCTGGTGGACATGCCCTAAAGCCAAAAGATTTTGGTCAAGAATACATATATGGTTAGAGAAAATGATTAAAAAACATATAGATTTTAAGCCAGAATTATTTTTGTTAGGTATGATTGTGGGAAATTATGAGAAAGAATGTATATATTTAATATTATATGTATTAACTGCAGCAAGAATTGTATTCGCTCAACATTGGAAAAATGCAGAATTACCAATGGAGGAAGAGTTAATCAAAAAAAAATTCTACATTGTGCAGAAATGGACAGGTTGACATTGAAAATGAAAGAGAAAGAAGACTCAGTATACTTTAGAACATGGGATACTTTTTATCAATGGCTAGAAAAATGAGGTAGAGAGAAAGGAACTTAATATGTATTAGTAAGTTAAATATTGGAACCCATACAATATGTTGCTGATAAAATATTAAGAACTTGTGACTATAAAAATTTTATATATATAAATGATACATTATAAGAATGACATGGAAAAAGATGTACTGGACACACAAAAGAAACCAACTAATAATTAAAAGGATATACAAATAAGAATCAAGAGAATGACCTGGATAATTTTCCTATATTGGATTTACAAAAGAGACTTGTCAAAGCTTTGAATAATTTTGTGAGAAGGGCCAAAGAAAAAACAGAAAGAAATCAAGTTCCAGGGCATTATTTGAAGGTACTAAAGATCAAGATTGTTAAAAGTAAAAGGAAGGAATATAAAGATGGCTTATTTGATCAAGTTTAAAATAGATATGTTGTTATCTTTGGTAACACTTAAGGGACTTTTGCTGACACCAGGACTGAAATGGTGAGGTTTATGGATTTATTTATAGATAAGATATGGGAAGAGGAGGTCATTTGTTATATTTAAAGAGAAGGTGGTAAGTTATTAAAATTGTTTATACTTGCGATCAGGGGAGAAATCAATTCTTCATATATTTCTTCTTATTTATTATATTCTTGTTTATTCTTTCTTTTCTAGTTTTCCATTTCTTTCTAGTTTTTTCTTTTCTGTACTTTTCTGTACTGTTTTTTTTTATTTTAGTTCAAGGCCAATTCTTTTTTTTTTTTACATTTATGTAAAATAAATATAAATGTATAGTTTTTATTTTAAAATGTTTCCCATTGGTCTTAAACAATGCATTGAAATGACTTCTGCAAGGCCAGCTGAAATCTATGAAAAAAATCTGTTCTAGTCCTGCTAACAGAGTTTTTGAGATGGAGAGACTAAAGAGCAATAAAATAGCAAGATTGTAGCCTATTTAATCATGGTAACTCCTTGGGCTGTTTGGCAGAAAAACAAGCTCTTTCATTATGAGTAAATAAATAAAAAATGAGAAAAAAATCCCAGTCCTAATGAGAAGAAATTTCTTAACCATGTTTGCAAGGTTAGTGACCCCAATTCCAAACAAAACATAATGAGGGCAAAAGCTCAGAATCCTTATTCACTTTATGGGATCAATTCAAATCAGGTCCATGCTCCCACATAACATTATAGGAAAACTGTATGATACAGTCATATGCTACCTATAAAAAGTAGCAAGTAGTTTATATTTTAAGTTTAAGTATCTTGAATGCTGTGCTGGTTCTCACTGAAAAGACCTTAGAACAGACTGTATTTGCATTTGTGTAAAGTGCAAGGCTATTATTGATACCATGTCTGATTTCAAGTAAGAGGAGGGCATGAATGAACTTCCTTGAATAAAATGGGACTTGAATTCCCATGAGCTGATATTTAAATAAGAGTGAATCAATTTATTAGTTACAGTATAAGCAGAAAGAATTTCTCCAGCTTTCTAGCTTTTTATTATTTGGATCCTTCCTTCCTTCCTTCCTTCCTTCCTTCCTTCCTTCCTTCCTTCCTTCCTTCCTTCCTTCCTTCCTTCCTTCCTTCCTTCCTTCCTTCCTTCCTTCCAAACTGCAGAAGAATCTTACAAGCCAATTCTATGACTCCAGGGACTCCTGATGAGGACAAAAAGAAAAGCTCAGAAGCTTAGGAAAAGTGGATAAACTTTACAAGAGTCAAGCAGCCAAAAGAATTTGAGAGTTTGTTGTCCAGCACAACAAATGGAAGCATTGATCCTTGAGATTACTTTCCCCCATTTAAATCAGTTAAATACATGCAAAGCAGAGTGTTTTATAGTACCAGTGCTAATAAACTTAACAACAAACAAAACTGTCTAGGAGAGGAAAATATCATTTAGGTAATATTTGAAATCAGGTAGTTAGCACACTTGCTAAAACCAGGGGGAAATGGTTTTTGATTACATAAAATCTGCTTTTGTGATTTCTTGTTTCTGAGATTCATTGAGTATAATCCATGCATAGGCCACTGCCTGGGCACAAGATTGATTTGTTGCTAACTCATCCTTCCTCATTTAATAAAATCATGCCCTGTTATTAAGCCAAGAGAAATTTGCATGTTTACTTGAGAGCAGGATTTGGCCTTTTTAGTGTGGGAAATTACCAGCTTTATCAAAGGATGCATTTTCTATAATACATGTTGACTGACAGAAATTCTCTTTGCTAGCGTGGATTTATTCTTGAGCCTTAATGTTATTTGAATGCATTTAATTAACTAGAGTAGCTGCATGGGATCTCTGCCATTATCATTTTTTATAGCACCACACTCTAACAGACCTGATGGTCATTATAGCTACTTCCTGAGATCACTGCAATTTATTTCTGGGCTCCAAGTTAATCACATGGAAAATCCAATCAGTAAATTGATTAGGTATTAAATTATGTTCTTTGTTAATATTCTATATTCCTTCGCTTACAGTTCAAAGATGCTATTAACTTTCTCCTTTCCCCTTTTAACCCTGCTTGATTTTTGTTATTGCAGCAGTTTTTCAATTCACAGATATGGCTGAGGCACCTCTAAACAGGATGGTTAGTGTCCTGACACAGTTTAGTCACTAGGTGGCAATGGACTTAATTGTATCTATAAAAGATACTATCGTATTAGAAGAGAAAGGGAAGAAGAAAGAGTGGGATTTCCATTCTGCTTGCTTGTGTGCTGTGTAGTGTGTGTGTGCATAAATAGACAGAGACAGATAGACAGAAATGCAAATTTATTTTGAGGGACATGTCCCACTTTTCTGCTAATAGAGCTTGACAATATATGTTTCTAAGTATGAATTTGCTTTAACTAGGACCAGAAGCCTTCTGAAAATAACCTCCCTGCTAGAAGCTGAGCTGATATGTTTTCCTGCGTGTTTCCTAAGCTATGGAAGGCAGTCCCCAAATTGCTTCAGCCTCACTCTCCCAGGGTTAGAGTTAAAGTTGGGACAGTGGCAGAAACATTTCTCTTTTGCTAATCGGATTGATTCTTCTGGTTTGGATATTGCATGTTTTAATGAGGAATATTATAAGGTTTTAGTCTGTTTTTTTTTACTGGTATGTTCTTGAAATTCTTTCATGATATAACATTTGAATTTATATGTACTTTCTTCTTTAGAATATGCTGCTATGGAGCGACAATATGTTGACTTGTTAACCCTATTTACTTAAGCAATTATACAAACTTTCTTTCCCTCCATGAATGGGAAGGTAAATTATGTGAATCTCTGTACAATTTTGAACCCTGGACAATCAGTTTTAAATTATATGAGGAGCTGTCAGAAGCAGGCAAAATCTTTTTACAGACATCTGGATTGTGAAAGGCAATAGAGCCTGGGTCAGAGATGGACATAATGAAGAATCACTAGAGCTATTGTGGCAAAACTCAGGACCATATAATATGAATATAATATCATATTCATAATTTCATTCACAATATATCCACATAATATAAATGTACCCGATTTAAAATTCTCTCAAAAAATTCAAAAGGACGGATTATTGTCGTATGTAGGCTTGCACCTCTTTAATTTCTTCTCGCAAAGGTAGCAGCTACAGCATACTTCTTAATTATTTAGTTCACTGCATGCTACTCAGCCCTAATACTAATCATTGTCAATGTTAGCTTACAACATCAATGGGGGCAGGGAAAGGAGAAAGTTAGCAGTGTATTGATTGACTTCAACCTGGATGCCACTGATAACACCAGCCAAGTAGCTCAGTTGTTTCAGCTTGTTTTATCTAGAATGCAGAATCTGAAATTGGAAGTAATGATGTGTAGCATTCTAATGCAACAATACAGAACAATAACTTTCTCAATTTATTGTCACTGATGAGAAGATTTCACTACTGTGCATCAGAATTCTACGCATTTCATTCTAAGGTTGGGATTAATGTTAAGAGTGGAAAACATGAATAATTCAAAATTAGCAGCTGCTAATTCGCCCGCCAACTTTAATTTGGATGCTGTGAATTGTATTATTCCATAAGTCAATTTTTGTCTAGGATTATGTAGGGTTACAAGAAAAAGGATTTCCATGCTTGAAAAGAAGCTCGGCTTTCATTGTTTCATCCTCTTTTCTTCTTATTGCCTCTGTCACATTATTTATGGATCCTGAATGAATCATATTATTTTTGTTTTATTTTTAAACAGCACCCTAAATCATTATAATGTTTTGTTGCTTACTTTCACTTCAATGTCATAGGTTTCACAAATGATAGGATGTTACAAATACTGTAGTATTGTACTGGCATATTGTCAACTGATTGTATATTTTATATCTGCGATCACACATTGCTCCTAGAAGCACGAGGCCGAAGAGACACCAGCCTGAAGATGACGAATGAGACTTTGTCGAAACGTCGCCAAGACACTTCATATATATATATATATATATATATATATATATATATATATATATATATATATATATATATAGTAGGGCCAAACTTTTTTTAACATTCTTATACATAATGCTTTTACTTCCTATGTATTGCAAAGCCTTTCCCTTCTTATGCCTTACCTGTTTGCAAAGGTTTCTGAATTCTACAGAACAGTCTTTTCTCTTCATTGACATACTGTCATAGCTGAATGTGTGCACCAAATGGATTATGAAGTCCATCAGGCACAGAAAAAAAAAAGTTAAATCCAGTCAGTATATAAGATCTTTTACTCACAGAATTCCTTGCTAAACGGGACACTGGAGATAAATTCTGCATCCATTTATCTCTCCGGTTGAACATTACATTTGCCTCTATTTAACGTCAGCACAGCGAGCTCTTATCTATGGGTTTGCTACAGCTAGCACATTTCCACCAAGTTGGTGTCAAAATGCAAAATTAGCAATTAATATAACAAAGCCAGCAAAAAAGAGAACTGTAAGTGAGTGAAAGTGATGGGCATGATATATGAATATCATTAGTGCTTTCTCAAAGAAAGTGGATGTGGTTCTATACATGCCACAAGGCAATGCAGTATTTCAGTATTTCACTAGTCACTGGAATGCTCTGAAGCAGATGGACTGTGTGACTGATGATTCAATAATTGCTCTCATTAAAAATGTTCACGCTTTTAATTCCCCCCCCTCACATTCTGTGACGAGCCAGGGAATGAAATGGTTGTGTCATTGTCAGCAGATAGATAATTGAGTTTGCTTTGATTTCCTGGGGTGCCCAATCCCTACCCCGCATTGACGGTTGACAACTAGTGACAACTAGTGCAACATTTAAATAGTTTCTGCCTATCTGAAAGAAGAGAAATATCACAGAAAAATATCCACACACTTTCACATTCTTGCTTCAGTTGTGCGTAGCCAGTAATCCACCTGGCCCAGGAGACGGAAATAAATTGGCTTTTTTCTGTAAAATTTAAGAAGGGAAAAATGGGCAGAGATTTGAATGTAGACTGAATACTGAATACTGACTATTGCTACATGTACATCATTTGAAAGGCAGAAGTTTTGGATTTTATGAACTATTATATGGTTCTGCAAAAGAATGGATTCTTCTTATTCTTTAAAAAAAAATGAATATTGATTATTATGATTGATTGATTGATTGATTAGTGTCAACTTTTAGTGACTGCATAGATAGATGATTTGTTCCTAACCTAGTTTTTCAGCTTTTCCAAGGGTGCATCTATTGCCCCTATGATCATGTTTCTGCTGGTCATCGTTTTCTTCTCTTTCCTTCCATCTTTCCCAGCATTATAGCCTTCTCCAGAAAGCTAGATCTTTGCGTATTTCTGCAAACCAGGATAATTTGAGCCTGGTCCATGGTGCATTTGTGTCTCAAGTGAAAACTCTGGGTTGATTTGTTAAATGATTCATCTATATCTTGGCTATCAATTGTAATTTCAGGAGTTTTCTTCAACACCATACGTCAAAAAAGTCAATACTCTTTCCATCCTGTATCCTCAAAGTCCACATGGATAGGATATATAAAATGATTGACAGTTATGAGATCATTAAACATTTCCTGTAGCATAGATTCCTTGGGTCTCTAATTTACTTGGTGTTTGTTTGTTATTTTTTTGGTCCCTTTGGGACATGATTTAAATCCTTAGCTTCTAAGATTGGATTCTTTCGTTTTGCTATAAGAAAATATGAGTTAATCTTATGTGGCATTTCTGTGAATGTGGCTTAAAAAATACCAAAATATGAATGGCCCAGCCCTTCCATTTTGTACTGTATTTGATAGACCAGGGTTAAAATAAATAATGGTAATGGTTGTTATAAATGCTGATAACATGATGTTGAGTGTTAGCAACTAGGTCTTTAGTTCAGGGTACTTGTAAATAAGATATAACTGCATTTAGAATTCAGATCTAAAAGGAAAATATTTCTATCTGGTTCGCATTGTTTTATAGAAGGAAATCATTGCAGCTTTCACCCCTGATGAAGCTAGATTGTAATGAGTAGTTGAAAAGATTATTGAGGACCAGGGCATTCCACGGACAAATTATGAAACACTATGCTGATTATGGGAGCTTTGATGACCTTTGCTTTTTATTCACTTTAAGGTATGGGATAGTTAATGCTCTTACAGAGAAAAAGTCATGAGATTTAAATCAGGGGTCTTCAAACTTGGCAACTTTAAGACTTGTGGACTTTAACTCCCAGAATTCCTCAGCCAGCCCTGGCTGGCTGAGGAATTCTGGGAGTTGAAGTCCACAAGTTTTGGGGGGTTTTTTGTAACAAGTTTTATTAATTTTTCCATTTTTTTTGAACAAAATATTTAGGAAACAACGTGGGGATAGGGCATGGGTCGGCCATCCGAAACGTCGGATGAGCCGCACGGACCCGTTTGGCCTAAAAAAAAAAAACCCTGGGAGCCGCGCGTTCGCGCATGCGCGCGCACCCGCGCATGCGCGCGGCCCCGTTCGCGCATGCGCGCGCGCGCCGTTCGCGCATGCGCGCGCGCCCGTTCGTGCACGCGCACCCCCGCACACGCACCCCCCGCACCCGCCCGCGCATGCGCGCATGCGCTCGCCAAAATGGCGGAGGAGGCTCCGGAGCCGCAGGTAAGGCCTCAAAGAGCCGCATGCGGCTCCGGAGCCGTGGGTTGCCGACCCGTGGGATAGGGTAATCAACCATCTTAAATCAAAGACATACATTCACAAATCAGCAATTGTCTATAATCAAAAACATACATTTACTAGTCAGGTTAACTCCTTGGAGGTTCCTTCTCTCTTTCCCTCTATTAATATAACATATTCAGGTTAATACATTTCTAGGTAAATTTCAATGCGTCCATAAATTTTTTCAATCACATTTTACCTATAAAAATTCCAAGTCCTGTTTTTAAGTTTAACTACATTCCAATTACCACATTCCAATTTAACATTAATTAAACATACTATTTATATTTCAGGCATCCCTAATTTCCCTAATTACATAACATAACCATTATCATGTCTACAATAATATTCCAACAATTACCTTCTCATTCTATTGTTTCCATTCCATTAGAAGATAAATATCATATCTAACATAAACCTCTTATCTTCCAAAAAAAGAATAAAAAATAAAAATAAGGTAGAAAAGAAAATGTATATCTTTAGACTATTTCTACCATGTATAATCTTAATAGGTACACATTTAAAACATTTTTCATTTCACCATTCCAAACTATATTCTCAATTATAAATCTGAATCCTAAATATTAAATCAATCCCAACATCCATTCCGCTATTTTCATTCCATTACAAAATAGATATACCTATGGTAAACATATTATCTCCATAAAAAATAAGGGATAAAAAATAGAAAGAAAAGAGAAAATATATACCTTCTTACTCTATTTCAACCATATATAATCAAGATAGGAATATATTTAAAACATTTTTCATTTCAAAATTCCAAATTATAATCTAACCAATAATTCCCTCACAGTTATAAATCTAAATCCTAAGCTAGATCAGTCCTGGAGGGGCAACTACCGCTGGAGAGGACTCTCGTTGACTGCGGCGGGCGCGGCAGCACCTTCCGCGGTCTGAGACAGCTCTTCTGGGCCGACGGGGAAAAGATCGGCCATTAACATGGCCGATCATCTAGCTGTACCAACCGCAAGTCAAACAACATCTAAGCATCAAAAAACCACCGTGGAAGATCCGGGTGAGACTTTTCCTTTCCTCTCTCTACCCTAATTATTCTCCTGTGAAAGCCTCTGAACTATTTCCCCAATTTTATGAAGCAGTGTTTGTGCATGTGGGATTATAAGCCTTGAAACTATAACTAATCTATTTTGATTATTTTTTATATTTACTTTTGGGTACTCTGATTCCCGAAAAATTTCTCTTATTGAACTTTTTTTTATCTACTTATTAAACTGAACATTTTTTTTAAATTTTATTTTTCATCTCAGTTACTATTAATTCAGACCATATCTCTAAAAAAACCTTTTTTAGCCATCAAGTATAGATTTAAATCCCATTTTTAAATCTGACTCTACTTTTCTTTTTGAGCCAGGCCGGTTTCCATAAAAGGGCTACTAGGTCAATAGATCTCGTTGTTTTGTTTACGATATTCATCTTCAATTCAATCTGGTCTTGTGTCTGTTGTCCTTCTTCCATTGTCATCTGGGTGACATAGTCAATTTTATCTGGTGTTATAGTTATTAGTTGGTTGTCCAGGATGTCATAGATCTGATATTCAATGGATTGTAGATAGAATTGTCTGGAATCCTCTTTGATAGTGATAAGTTCTTGTTCTGTTGATTTTTGGTTTATGAAGAAATCAGCTGAAGTCTGGGTGTCAATTTGTGATTTTGAGGCAAAGGCTTTTTCGTAGTTAAGTTGTAAATAAAATTCCTCGGTCTCATGTTGTACATAGGGTTGAACACAAACCTCTATAGTGTTGATCTGTTCCTCCATTTGTAGTTCTGGGGAGTCATCTTTAGTTTCCCTCCAGAAGTATATATTCTCAGTAAATTCCAAGATTTTTTCCAATATAAGGTTGTAGTCAAGCTGTGGGAAAAAATCCTCCATTTCCATGATCAAGTAGTCTTTTAGTATTTTAGTGGAGGCTGTGTTTAATAACAATCAGCAGTCCACCTCCACACAGCTGCTTTTTTTTGATAATTTGAAGGCCAAGTTATAGTCATAATAAAAAAATAGTACAGTTGTAATGTCACTTTTCACCACAAGATGTCCCCAGTAGGCTGTAAAGTATTTTTCCAGATAGTATTTTTTTCCAATTAAGAGAACAAGAGCAATAATTAAAAAAAATGTTCAGTTTAATAAGTAGATAAAAAAAAGTTCAATAAGAGAAATTTTTCGGGAACCAGAGTACCCAAAAGTAAATATAAAAAATAATCAAAATAGATTAGTTATAGTTTCAAGGCTTATAATCCCACATGCACAAACACTGCTTCATAAAATTGGGGAAATAGTTCAGAGGCTTTCACAGGAGAATAATTAGGGTAGAGAGAGGAAAGGAAAAGTCTCACCCGGATATTCCACGGTGGTTTTTTGATGCTTAGATGTTGTTTGACTTGCGGTTGGTACAGCTAGATGATCGGCCATGTTAATGGCCGATCTTTTCCCCGTCGGCCCAGAAGAGCTGTCTCAGACCGCGGAAGGTGCTGCCGCGCCCGCCGCAGTCAACGAGAGTCCTCTCCAGCGGTAGTCGCCCCTCCAGGGCGACTTTCGACCCTGTCTAGGGTCTACCGGCGGAGGGAAACCGGCCAGCGAAGAGAGAAGACTCTTCGCACGACCGCCAGCGCCACGACCAGGAACCAGAAGTCAAGTCCACAAGTTTTAAAGTTTCCAAGTTTGAAGACCCCTGATTTAAATTCACCAAGATTGATAAAAAGAACCTTAACTATTCCAACAAAGTAATGAAATCATGTACAATATAGTAACTAGTGAGCTTTGATATCATCAATTTATAAATTCTAAGCCTTAAATTTCAGTATAAACCTACCATCACAATATGCATAATCTTACCCACTTAAGAGTGGGGAGAGATTGAGAAAGATGTTACATTCTGTTTGGGGGCCCTCTTCCTGTTTTGGGATTGTTGTCCTTCATATGTGAACTCATGGCATATATGTGTTTAAGATAGTCTATTTCAGAAGTACTCCCTTATGTTGGTATTCAGACATAATAGTGAAAACATTTTTGGACCATTACAATAGAGCAGGGATCCCCAACCCCTGGTCCATGGACCAGTACCGGTCCGCGGCATGCCAGCAACCGGTCTGCGCAAACAAGCAAAGCCCCATGCACAGGATGTAGGCAGCACACAAAACCACACCCCCTCCAGTCCACAGAAAAACCTCTCTCCATGTAACCGGTCCCTCTGCAATAGAGCATCTGCCCAAAGTGTTTTTCATCTTTTGAATTCTTCATTTGAACCAGGTTATCATCCAATATATTTGTTTTAATGTAGGTTAATTTCTGGATGCATCTAGCATGTAGATTGCAGGTGTTACTATTGATGATACAACCTGGTTTCATGAAAGGATATCAAATCTCTGATAATATTGGATTACTATATTTTAGCAATGCAGTCAGACTCTTGAAACACTTATAGAGGCTTAGGTGGATTTGGAAAAAGCTTTCGATATGATACAGATTAAATTTTTTAAACATGTTCTGAAAAAAAAAAGATTTCTTTAACTTTTATTTCCTGGATTAAAATTTAAGTCCTTTTGCTTGAGTTATTACAAATCACATTATTTTTCCACAAATTATCATCAAGGATGTATTTGGATTATTCTTCCAGAATATCTTTCCTATTCAACAAATTAGAGGCGTTCAATGTATATCAATGTCTGAAATAGAACAGAGATTATAACTGGATGCAGATGAAATTTTTACACCTATTAAAAATGGTAAAAAAGCTCTTTACTTTTTAAAACTATTTTTATCCCACCTTTATTATTTTGATAAATAATCCAAGGCAGTGATCATACCTTATAATTCCTCCTCTTATACTTACATTTGTGAAAGTTTTGCAACAATAGAGCATTTTTTCTGGATACACAGTCCAGAAATAATAACCTAAATATATTTTACTGCCTGAGATAGGCAGATGTTGTTGTTTTCCGGTATTAAAGATATTGTCATGGGATGTAAGCTTTTCCAAGTAAAGCTGCCTTTTGCAATTGACAAATTTTGTCAATGCTGATGATCTTACAGTGATGCTCCAGATGTTTTGGGATTGCATCCAAGATGCCTGTTGCTATTGGAACATCTTTGCTTTCTTTTGCCACAGTTATTCTACTTCTATTTGCTGGCTTTTATATTTTCTGATTTTCTCCAGTTCTTTCTTTTCTAGTTTGCTGTCTCTAGGTATTGCAACATCCACTATCTAGACTTTTTTTGTCTCTCTATCAACAATTGTTAAAAATCTGGGATGTTGTGTAGCAGATGCTTGTTTGTTTGAATTCTAAAGTCCGTGAACAAACTGATTTCTTCATTTTCAATTACTTTCTCCATTTTATGGTCCCACCAGTTCTTGTCTGCAGGAAGATAGTATTGCTTGAAGATATCCCAATGCAGCATTGCTGCTACTTTGTCATGCCATTGTTTGTAATCAGTCTGTGTGATCTTCTTGCAGCAGCTTACTAGGTGGTCCATTTTTTTCTTCATGTTTGCTGCCTGTTGCTGGCTTTATTTGCATTTGTTTTTAAGACTTAGTCTTGTGCAGACAGAATTTGACCCTCTGACTCTTTCTTCAACTTTCCTGGTCTAATCATTTTCAGGTCTTGGTGTTACCTGCTTTGCCTGCTTTTTTTTTTTTTTTAATGTACTGGCCATGTAATACTTTGCCTTGCCATGCCCTTTTTCTGTTCTTCATTTGGTATTTCTTAAAGGCCAGTTTGGTCTCTCCGGTATTCAATAAGTCTTCATGGTTTACTAGCTTCTGTGAATCTTCTTCACTTTTCTTCAGATATTTTCTCAATGGCCTTTTCATTTTCTCTTCAACTGTTTGGTGTCTTTGCAACATATCACACCCACCTATTTTCCTTGGTAAGTAGAGTCTGTCAACATTGCTGCATGGATTACTCCAAAATCCATTGCAGCATATTCACCGTATATTTGGATAGTGTCGAGCAATGATTCCATTTCAGACGGTGTTTTTCCATACAGAAGAATCAGTACAAGGACAAACAATAGCAACAGCACTTAGATTTGTATACCGCTTCTCAGTGCTTTACAGCCCTCTCTAAGTGGTTTACAGATTCAGCATATTGCCCCCAACAATCTGGGCCCTCATTTTACCAACCTTGGAAGGATGGAGTCTTAATGGTGGTAGTGAATCTTCTTGAAAGATTCCTGTCTTGATTTTAATCTCTCCTATTCTATCCCCATCAACTATCAACCATATTTTCCATTGTGCCATTGATCTTGTGCACAAAGCTTCTGATGTTTCTAGTGACTCCTGTTATTTCTAGGCACTTGATTATCCATTATGTGGCAGGGGGTTCAATTCCTTTTTGTAATCCATCCAAACCACATTCAAGCTGGTCTTCCTTCTTTTACAGTTTTCCAAAATCTTCTTGTCAATTAGGAGTTGTGTCTCCTCTGTTAGGCTACCACACCAGTTAACAATTTGAAAGTTGTTGGTAAGCAGGTAATTGGGCTATAGTTGCCTGGTGTTACCCCTTTTGTTGGCTCTTTCATTATCAGGTAATTTGCCAGATATTAACCAAACTTCAATTTTACTTTCTTTAAGTACAGCTTGGCAATGAATGGATGTAAATCAGTCAGATATTTCAACCAGAACAGAAGCAATTCATTTTTACATGAGGTTGACAAATACTTGAGCTTCCTTCTCCTTTTCTCTAATATTTCTGCTCTTACTGATTTTTTTTTTCATTTCAGCTTTCATTTTTTTATTCTCATCCATGTTGCATTCTTGTATTACTTTGGATTGTCCCAGACCTATGCTCAGAACTTCACTGTGTCTTCTTTGTTGGATGTGGACTGATTCATTGCAATCTCTTCGATGTTGGATTGGTAAAATATTTCTGATCTGATCCTATGTCATTCCATTTAATTGTGTACATTTTTTTTGGAAGAACATAATGTAGCCATTTTTAGCCAGGCCTTTTACAGAGAAGAAACTGTTTATAGCTTTGGCATTTACAATACATCTTTGGGATCTTGTCTTTAATTCCATCTGCTAGATAAACTATACTTTTGACACTTTTATCCATCATGACACATTTTCTTTTTGGCTAATTATGTAGTTAGTAGCTCATTTGACCATACACCATTTTGAAACAGTGCCTCCTGTGGTTGCCTTGAAGCATTCACTTGATGACCTTCTGTATGTTTCACTAGTTATAATTTCTACTGCCCTCCAGAATGAGCAGTCTTTCTTTAGGTAATCTATTTTCTTGCAGTGAAAAATAGCAGGATTTTATCTTTCTCATTCTCTCTTCCTCGGTCAGGAAATTTTCTTGTCTGTTTTTGTTTTCTTGTCTCTTTCATCTTTCGTTCAAATTCAACAATTGGTTTGCTTCTCACAAAATTTTTGCAAGAGTTCACATCTTGGGTCTTTATTCTAGGGCATTTAATAGATAGCTGTACATTTCCAGCAAGGAAAGCAGCAAGAAAGCAGCGCTACATCTTTGCTTTCCTATGCTTCTGAGTTCTTCTATAGTCTATAATATGATCAAACTCAAATGATTCTGCATTTCTTGGGATTCTTGCAACCTCATACTATAAAGCTTTCATATAAGATACAATTTATTGCCTAAATTAGCTCACTCATACAGCTTCTGCATACATTTCCATACTCCCTCAGCTGTATTTTCTCTTATGTTAATCTGCTGATTACCCTCTACAGATAAGCTAACTGCAACTCTTACTCATTTTTCTTGTCCCAAAATTCAGGATTTTCTCTACGATATCTATAGAGTATTGAGGCTCACACGTCATCCTTAGAAAAAAAATATATTTCCATTTTAAACTTCCAAAACTGGTAATTTTTGCTGTTTAGCTTTGCTACTTCTGGACTGCAACTACCATTGTGTCTCTCCGTCAATTATTTTTAAATTCCACCCCCTGTATTTAGAGAGTCTCTCAGGTCAGTTTTTCATCAGCTTCCTTTATATCTGCAGTCTGAATGACAAATCTACAGTTTCCTGGGATGTAGTTGTTTTGTGCTGTGCTGCTAGGGGACGCTGGGGGTTGCTGAGGCTTCCAAGGGTATTGCAGCTTCATGCTGCATTACTTAGCTTAGGAGCTTCTTGCAGTTCCAGAATAGTAGCATGCCAAGAAGCTCCTCCGCCATAGTATGACAAGTACCCCCAGAGCCACATTTGCCCATAAGACAGAGAGCAGAGCAGCCCAAAGGGCAGAGATTGAGTGGGACAGGTGGGGGAGGGAGTAAGAGGCAGTCCCTTACTTAACTGAGGCTCAGAGCCGGGAGGGACCAATCCCAGAATGACTTATATTGGAATGGATTCTTGGCCAATGAGCATGGAATTGACAGTAACTTATTGAGAGTAACAAGGGGTGTCAGGATTGTTGTTGCTAAGTGATACAATCACATGTCATCATGCCACATCACTAGTGATGGAAATTCCAGTCTCAACTGAGGTCATAAGCCAAGGACTACTTATACCACTACATGCTAATATTGTTTATGAATGGCTCAATATAGGCACTTTGTATTTGACAGATTAGATAATATGGTGAGGTCAGCTTCCTCAAGGTAAGGACTGAAAGATCGTATTGCGTTTAACTTGTCAGTCAAGCACTGTGAAGGATCAGCAAATTGTTGCTTTTACTCTGGCAAATTCTCAATTTAGTCTTTGCAACTTTTGTTCAGAGGTTTTTCCACATCAAAGTACGTGATAACGAAAAATCTGCAGTAATGCTGCTATACATTTTTGTTGCAATTGTTCCAGTACATATATTTTTCTAACTTCTTGTAATAGGAAGCTTTATAAGTAGTTAATATTTATAAAAAGGGTCAAGCTTTGAACCTTGGCTCAGTCACCTGACCCTTTACCTTTAGCTCAACTTCTCAGCTTTATGTGACCAGAGCCTCACTTTAGAATAGAACAACAATAATTCATTAAATGTGTGGGCCACCAGAATCTCAGGGACTCTGGCTGGCTGACAACGATCAAGCAGATTGCGCAAAAAAAAAAAAAAGTAGATATCAGTGAAGTCACACACACACAAAATTGATTTGTTTACTGCAGTGGACAGTTGTCAGAGCTTTTATACAATCTCAAGAGTTTAAATTCTTTAACTTTTTTCCTTCCTGCCCTTCCAAATAAATGGATTCTTGGTAATGTTTGGTAGCCTTCAGGTTGGGTATTTATTTAAAATTTATAGAAATGGCATTTCTAACCAAGTAAATGCTGGTTCCTGCCTCATTAGTCTTAAGTCTTTCATTACCCCCTTCTCTATTTTCCCTTTCCATTCCCTCTGAGTCTGGAAGTGTCCTCTGCTTGTAGTCAGCTGGAGGATATTTTGTCTTCCTTCTCTCTCTGGAGCAATAAAAAGATGAGGCATTCCCCTTTCTACTAAATCCTCAGGAAAAAGCCCCTCCCTCTACTTTTCAATGGAGTGAAGGAAGAATTTGACACGGAGCATATTTTTGGAATTTCAATGCATGAGAGGCAGTGCATACCTCAGGCTTTCATCTATCTATCTATCTATCTATCTATCTATCTATCTATCTATCTATCTATCTATCTATCTATCTATCTATCTATCTATCTATCTATCTATCTATCTATCTATCTATCTATCTATCTATCTATCTATCTATCTATCTATCTATCTATCTATCTATCTATCTATCTATCTATCTATCTATCTATCTATCTATCTATCTATCTATCTATCTATCTATCTATCTATCTATCTATCTATCTGTTTCTCTGTCTTTCTTCTAAATCAAGCCCCTCTCTCCAATCCCTTTCTTTATTCTGTAGAGCAGGGATTTTCAAACTTGGCCCTTTTATGACTTGTGGACTTCAACTCCCAGAATTCCTCAGCCAGGCATGCTGGCTGAGGAATTCTGGGAGTTGAAGTCCACAAGTCATAAAAGGGCCAACTTTGAAGACCCCTGCCTTAGAGTCAGAACAAATGAAGTAATCTTATTGTGGGTCACTCATGCGGTCATGGGTTAAAAAATGAACTCAACTATAGGTAAAATGTCTTGCTGGTAGTTTACCAACCCATAAAAATACATCTGGTTCTCACTTAATGACAGCCTAGTTTAGCAACCATTCAAAATACAATAGTGCTGGAAAAGTCACTCTTTCTGGTCCTCACACTTATGACCATTGCAGGATTCCTGCATTCACGTGATTGAGATTCAGGCGCTTGACAGCCATTTCCAATTGTCGCAGACTCCTTCAGTCATTTGTGAGCTTCACAGCCAGCTTTTGACAAGCAGGGTTCAATGGAGAAGCCAACAATAAAATTGCAAGTCAGGTGATGTCTTATTTAACAACTGTGTCATTTAGCAACAAAGATGCTGGTCCCAGTCCTGATCATTAGCCTGTATTGCCATGAAATAATATTTGTTTTCTCCATTTGCCATTAACCTGTGGCTAGTAGGCAAACAACAGGTGGAGCTTTACACCCAATAACTGAAATAGAGTTTCCTAAATTCTAAATGCTTTGAATTATAGGGCTCCCCATTCCCAAGAGAAGGTGGGGGGACAAGGCATTGTAGATCCCACAAAGTAACCTTTTCAAATTCACACAGATGGTTTGTGCTATTGCAAAGTATCAGCTTTATCATTTAGGAAAAGATTCTCACAGAGTCTCACACAGCAGATGAGCTATAGGAGGAAAGCTAAATTTTCCGGGTGCACGATGGTGGGTAGACAAGAATAATAAAATTACTTTTATGCTTTCTGGCTCCCACCTTGTCTGGGTCACTCTGAACAACTTTTAAGGAAACAGAACATCCCAAATACTCCAATTCTGGAAATCAAAGGGACATTTCATGTACAAATTGCAGTCATGAATGCATTAAAGAACTACTTGAACAGTATGACATGCAGGATGTTTCAGAATAAGTCAGCAAGTGGCCTAAATAAACCATCACAAACTTTTCAGAAAAACAAGGGAAATATGATTCATAATGGAAGACCAGTGGGCTACTTGCTCATCTGTAGGGCATTACTTTATATTCAAACTTCCCATAGTGAGAATCAAAGCCAGATAAATATTCATGACCCTCTCTTTTGTCAATCAAGCGGTATGTCCTTTTGAGGTCCAATTTATAAAATTGCTAACCTGTAGTTAGGACATTTCTTAGAAATATATATCTAAATTGTTCTTAATTTCTGGTTGCTAAGCTGCTAAATCTTTGGCAGCTGGGACAGCCTTATTTGTAAAACAAAACAAAACCCCCCCTAAATCTTAAGTATTTATGGCAACAGTTTGAAAAATGTCCCTCTTTTTTACATTCATGGTAGCATACATTTGTCAGGCAATGAGGGATATCCAATATCAGAAGGCTTTAGCCTTAAAAGAGCTAGGTTTTATTCCCTGGACTGGGGGTGCGTTATTAGGTAAGCTACATCTATATAGTTAAATGGGATATGTTGTTTGTGTGGGCTTCAAGTTACAGTATATAACAATCCTATAACAGTGTTTAGAGTGTTTTGCTGTTATTTAGAAGGTGGGGTTTTATTTGTATTTTCAATGTACTCTTATCTGTACAATATTGTGATTTGGGCAGTCATAGGGTACTGTAAAGAAAGAAAACTGTGTCACTTGAACTTATGGAGTAGCAAGTCCTATAAGCAATTTAACAATCATAAATTTGCAGGTTTAAATTTGATACCATAGAGAAAACAAGCCAGCTCACACCCTAGATTATTTTAGAAAATGGTCTCAAATAAGCAATTTTGCCTTCACAGTCTACTAATTCTGTAGCAAAGGGTGTCAGGACAAAGGAAGCATTTATTCCATGGGGCTTGGTAAAAGATCATTTGGTTTTGACTCCTTTTCTAATTATCTAACCTTTGTGGTTAATTTTTTATCAGGCTACTGAAATGTCCCACTGGTTCACAGTTTTAAGATGCTTTCTTACTTCCCACTTGCATCGTGTATTTTAAATTAAAAACTGAAGATAAACTAACTTTTAAAAATTGATCCATAAGCTGAAGCTGAGGTAAAAGTGATTTAAATAAAATTTATTTATTATATCTATCTTGCCACTCTTCCAAGAAAATAAGCCTATATCTTTGATTTCCATTGCCATTTTATTTGCAAAACAACTTAAGCTGAGAAACCCAAATTAGTTCAAGATCAGCCAAAGCTTTCTTCAATTTTCCCTGATGTAAGTCCAGCATTGTGTGACTAAGCATGTGTAATATCTAACACACATAAAATATTACTGGGCAGCTATCAGTCAGCTATTTGGGAGGCTACCTGGGACAGTACCATCACTGTCCTGTTCTTTCTACCCAAAAGAATGGCAGCACAAGAGCAGTACAGAACACTGCTGGCTTAAAGAGGGATGCCCCTCCAGCTGATAGGCACCATGCTGTTCCTATCCACTCTGAGTCACAGAATAGAATAGAATAGAATAGAATAGAATAGAATAGAATAGAATAGAATAGAATAGAATAGAATAGAATAAACAGAGTTGGGAGGGACCTTGTGGATTGTCTAGTCCAACCCCCTGCCCAAGGAGGAGACACTACACCATTTCTGACAGATTGCAGTCCAGACTCTTCTTGAAACCTTCCAATGATGAAGCTGCCACAATGTCAGAAGGCAAGCTGTTCATTGGTTGATAGTTCTGTCAGAACATTTCTCCTTCTTTCTAGGTTGAATCTCTCCTGGATCAATTTCCATCCATTATTCCTTGCCTGGCCTTCAGGTGCTTTGGAAAATAGGTTGACCCCCTACTCTCTGTGACAGCCCCTCAAATATTGGAACACTGCTATCATGTCTCCCTAGGTCCTTCTCTTCACTAGACTAGCCGTGCCCAGTTCCTGTAGCCGTTCTTCATATGTTTTAGCCTCTAGTCCCCTAATTATCCTTGTTGCTCTTCTCTGCACTCTTTTTTACAGTCTCAACATCTTTTTTATAGTGTGGATGCAGTACTCTAGGTGTTGATTGTTTCATTTCAGAATAAATGATGAAACGCATCAGATTTTACTCACACGAGAAATTGCCCTAACATTTCGTAGGCCTAAGGGAATAAATATTATTTTAAAACCAGAACAGCTAAAAGTGAATTAAATTTCTCTCATACACAGTTTGGAGATAGGGCAAAATGAAGAGTTGACACAATATGTTCATACTGTGGGAAGATCTAAGCAAGGGAAAGATCCTTCGACACCACAAATTTCTGCTTATGTGGCAGCAACAATTTTCATAAAACCCACCTGTAAGATTATTTTGGGAAAGAAATGCACTCAAGTTGCTTTTTGATGCCTGTTTGTGTGTACGTCTGTTTTTCAGGGCATTTTCTCCTTTTGTGATGCGGGAATGTGTCTTCCTCTCTCTTCCTGCAGTGTTGTTTAGTAGATTTTACCTATTTCTTTAGGATGATAATATACTTTCAGTATAACCTTGCCTCAGGATATTATGGTAGTTTTAAAAAGAAAGACAGGAAGAGAAAGTTCTATAGTTGTTGCCACTTTTGAGAACACAACAATTTCTTTAGAGCTGGGCTGTGATGTAGATAATCACTTTTTTAATCACTTTAACTGAAACATTTGTTGTTGTTGTAACAGACAGAAAATAGAGAGTCTAGTTTGTATACAGGTAGTCCTCGACTTACGACCACAATTGAGCCCAAAATTTATGTTGCTAAGTAAAATGTTTGTTAAGTGAGCTTTGTCCCATTTTACAACTTTTCTTGCCACTGTTGTTAAGTGAATCATTCCAACTATTAAGTTAATAACATGGTTGTTAAGTGAATCTGGCTTCCCCATTGACTTTGCTTGTCAGAAGGTCACGAAAGCTGATCACATGACTCCAGGACACTGCAACCGTCATAAATATGAACCAGTTGCCAAGCATCTGAATTTTGATCATGGGACCATATGGATGCTGCAACGGTCGTAAGTGTGAAAAATGGTCATAACTCACTTTTTTCAGTGATATAACTTTGAATGGTCATTAAATGAACTGTTGTAAGTCAAGGACTACCTGTACAGATGTTGAAATTGGCAACTCTATGCTTCTTTGAGAGAATTTGTGTTGTTTATACGTGTATGCAATCTGGCACTGTGTCGCCCACCTTGTAATAAAATTCAAACTTTGGGAAAACTCCGCTTCAAAGGTAACAATGCCTCCTTAAAACATTAATTTAAAAATGAAAATAAATAAAAGGCCAGAAGGAAAGTGGATCGAACTCATTTCCAAAGGGTGAGGGATAGCAACAGGAGAGCAGTACAAAACAACCTTGGGGCAAGTGCAGATATACCCACCTTGACATTTATTATTTAAGTTAAACCTAGTGAAAATGTTGTGATAGATCCATTACAGAATGAATGACTGGATATTGATGTAAGGATGCGGATCAGATGTTGTTAGGAAGAGTATTTGAAATAGCATTAAGTCAGTATCAATTCTTAAAACCATATTGAGAGACTCCTCCGGGATCATCTATCTCCACTCTAGCACTTCAGATCTTCCAATAATGCAGCCACAACCACTGTAGCCAAATCCATCTGTCTTGCTGTTGATCATGTTCTTCCTCTTTCACCTATCCTAGCATTTTAGGCTTCTCAAGAGTGCTAGGCCTTTGCATGATATGTCCAAAATACGATGACTTTATCCTGGTCATTTGTGCTTCAAGTTAGAACTTTGGAGTGATTTATTTGAATTTTGTCTAACATGACGAATACAAAATTTATTTAAAAAATCAAGGCTGCATTGAGCAGGGGTGAAAAGAAACTGAACTGGCATAAGGAGGAGAAAATAACAAGTATTCAGAAAATGAAAACCATATTCTCATAGGATTCTTGCTCACTTATTCAGATCTTTTAAATGGGAAATTATTTAAAAAAAAACACACAGGAGGATTTGGTGTCTATTCGATTTAACAGATAATATTAGTTGTTCCTAACCTGGCACCCTCTATATACGTTTGGATTTTTGTTTCTAGAATTCTAAGTGGAAATTCTGGAAATTCAAGCCCAGCTAAGTCAGAGAGTGCTACTTGAGGAAAGCAGGATTTTATTACCCATATTATTGGTCAATTTTATTCCTAGCCCTTCATACCAGGAACCTTAAGTTACCCCAATAGCTAGCATCAATAATGGAGCTGGATGCAAGCTATTGGGATAAATTAAGATTCCCGGTATGAGTATTTTAAAAAATCGAACTATGAATGTTCCAAAGTATAATGGAAGGGTGGGGGAAAGGATTTACAAATTCAGATACATACTTTGTACCAAAAATGAAGATGGAAGGACAAAAGTTCATATTACAATGAAATTTTTTCAAGAAACTCACATGTTCAACAGGGCCAAAATCCATTAGCCAATACTCCTATGGTTTTTTGTTAATAACACACATTTATATGTTCTGGACTCTACAAAGAAAAAAATTTTAATGAAAATTTTGCTGAACAATTATGTATGCACAAACACGTAATATCTACTACCGTAGATCAGAAATCACCTCAGGATTAATGCGCACTATTTAGCGCATATACTGCTATTATAATGAAAGGTCATTTTACATGCTACATAAAGATGTTAGAAACACAAGACTCAGATATTACAAATTATAATAGTACAGTATCTTGCATGGGAGTAGCAATGACTAATATCTCAGTGGTCACTCCTCAATAATACATCTAGACATTTTACAATAAATTAGCACAACTCAATGAAATACTGAGCACAAGTAGTAGTAGAAATTTCTGCTAAAACAAATCAATGAAGCATTTCATTGTCTTCAAATGAACTGCTTGAAGAATTTTAATACTAAACCAATTTAGAGGCAAAAAACCCCCCAATCATTTCAGTAAGTAGACCAGAAATGTATACTTCTGAGTAGTTTGCAGAAGACATGTATGGTACAAATTCTTCAAGTAACATTGGTACCATTGTTCAGTACCATTATCTGTTCTTATACTTCTGATGTTATTGTGCAGCTAATTGAACTAGATGATCTTCCAAATGTAACTTTTCCATTCTGTGATTCTGTAAGTACAGCTAAGCAAAATCTACCTTCCACAACTACAATTAACGGAATGCATGACTATATCTATATAATCACTGGGACAGAGTATGTTTTCCTTAATTACTCAATCATTATAGAGATGGAACAAGAGGATCATCCCAAACTCATTGCTGCCCTTGTGGACTCCATATATGTATATGCATATGCATGTGCATGCATGTGCATGCATGTGTATGTATATGTATATGTATATGTGTGTATGTGTGTATGTGTGTATGTGTGTGTATGTATAGCAGTAGGTTAAAAGATTTATTCCACTAGGATTCACTGTTTAAATAACAAATGGCTAAAGATGTGTAGCATTAAATCTCTCAGAGGTAGGGATGTGTTCTGTTTCAGCCGAAGAGACATCGAGGCGAGGCAGGAGCAACAAACACAAGTCTTTATTGAGATCACGAACAGAACAGAAGACAAAATGGCGCCATGGCCTTTTATAGCCCCTTGCAAGGGACAGCATCAACCAATCAATGCAAGGCTAGTCTCCCGCCTTGCGCATGCACACAAGGCTGGAGACAGCTTGTCTGGTCCCGGGCAACCATGTGGATTGCCCAGGCCTTCTGCAGCCTCCTGAGCCTGCTGAGTCATTCAGCAGTCCCAGGACATAACACCCCTCCCCCTTGGATAAAACAATAAGTGAATACTTATAATTTTAAAGCAACCTAGATATACATGTTTTTTGTTCAATTATCATGTTATTAATTCTAACACAATTATGCCTGCACACAGGCAGACCCTTATACCTCATATTGCTTCAGGTTATCAATAGAACACCCTTCTATGAGTGTCCAGAGTTCTAGAGAACTAGTAAGCCTCCCTAATACTTGACAGAAACCTCACATAGTCCTTTAGATGCTTGGGTGGACCTTTGGCCCTCTCTGACTTTCTTGGAGCCAGCGTTGGTGCCTGGCATGCCATCTCGCCTGTTGGGCTAGGCAAGCCAGGACTTTGATGCCCCCAAGGCCCAGGCAACCCTCCAGACTGCTGACTGGCTGGATCCGTTAAACCCAAACCAGAGTTCCTTGGTGGGGTGGAATTCCCCAAGTCCAGTGGTGGGGTGGAATTCCCCAAATCCACAATGGACCCCTCTTGGGAACACTGCCCTTCGAGCCCAAGACCAGCAGCTGGAGTGGCCTGAGGAACTGATTGACTGCCATGTCCCAATGACCCAGTGCCTGTGCCAGAGTCAGGAGCCACCTCCATGGCAAACCCCCCTTCAGGAACATGTGCAGGAACATTTGAAGGTCCACCTTGATGGAGAGACTGTGGTCCACAATCGTAATTGTGGTCCTCCTCCCCCCCCAGAGCAGAGCCAGGGGCGGAAGAGTGGCTGGACAACCTCCAGCGCAGTTGGTCGATGTGACATCTGATCACACGACCATCATCCAAGGCCACTTCGTATGACAGTGGTCCAGAGACCTTGCATACCACTGCTGTCACCCAGAGATGTCCAGGTCCATAGTTCCTTGCCCAGACCGGATCACCCACCTGTAGTCTCCTAGGTGCCCGCAGTTGTGACACCTGTGAAGCCACCCAGTCAGGGTGCAACCTGTCCAGCTTAGTGATGAGTCTGCGACCCCAGCGGAGTTCAGCTGGGCTTTTCCCAGTGGCAGTGCAAGGTGTAGTGCGGTGACAAAGAAGAAAGTCAGCTAACCTGTGATGCCAGTTTCCATGAGTGATTCTCTTTAAAGCATCTTTGGTAGTATGCACCATACACTCACTTGACTGTTGGAAGCTGGATGAAATGGTGCAGATGTGGCATGCCGGATCATGTTGGCTTGAAGGAAACCCTGAAACTCAGAAGATGTGAATTGGGGTCCGTTGTCTAGACAAGGACATCTGGAAGACCATGTGAGGTGAAGATGCCTCTCAGCACCTGGATGGTCCTGGCAGTAGTAGTGGAGGAAACAGGAACAACCTCTAGCCACTTGGAATGGCTGTCCACGAGGAGAAGGAAGAATTGCCCCTGAAAGGGCCCAGCGTAGTCGATGTGTACCCTCGACCATGGTGTATGTGTCTCCTCCCACCTATGTACAGGGGCCTGGGGCATTTCTGGCCTTGACTGTTGGCAGACTTGGCACCCATGTACCTGGGCCTCGATCTCTTTATTGAGCCCAGGCCACCAGCTACGTGCTAGCCACTAGCTACGTGCTAGCGCCTTCATCTGGACTATTCCCGGATGTCCCTCATGGAGAGAGAGCAAGACTCTAGTCCTCAATGAGGCCAGGATGACTACCCGGCTACCCCACAGGAGACACCCCTTGAAAGTAGAAAGCTCGTGCTTCCTTTGCCAGAACCCTTGCAATTCTACACCCGGGCACGTGTCAGGCCATTCTGACAACACCCATGTCAGCACGCGTGTAAGCGTGTGATCAGTGGCAGTTTCTGCAGCCACATCCCTAGCATTGAGGGGAGATTCAGGCAATTCCTGAATGGAAACAATGTGAAGAGCAGGAGCAGGATCTGCCTCTATCTGCTGTAGAGGTAATCTGCTGAGACCATCTGCATGGCCCATTTCTTTACCTGGTTTGTGAACCAAGGTGTAGTCATATACTGACAAGAAAATTGACCATCTCAGCATTCTAGGAGATATAATGTGTGGGGTTTGTTTTGTTATTGTAAACAAACCCAGCAAAGGTTTATGGTCTGTGTAAACCGTGAAATGGCGGCCATACAAGAAATCGTGGAATTTCTTTATTCCAGCCACTATTGCCAAAGCTTCTCTATCAATCTGTGCATAATTACGCTCTGCAGATGAGAGAGTCCTGGAGTAGTAGGCCACAGGGACTTGTGTCCCATCAGCCTTGAGATGGCTCAGCACAGCCCCAACCCCATAAGGGGATGCATCACAGGCTATGCACACAGGCAATTGCTCATTAAAATGGGCTAATATCGCATTTGAAGAGAGCAAGGCCTTGACCTCTGTGAAACTCCTTTCATGGACCTCTGTCCATTTCCATGGAGCCTGTTTGTCCAAGAGCCAGTGTAATGGCTCAGCCACTGCAGCCTTGTGGGGAAGGAATGAATGGTAAAAATTTAACAGCCCCAGGAAGGCTTGAAGCTCACTCTTCAACTGGGGGCTTGGGGCCTGCTGAATCGCTTGAAGCTTGGATTCCGAAGGATCGATGCCTTCAGCATCGATACGGAATCCCAAGAACTCAGTGGAGGTGACTCCAATTTTACACTTGTTTTGCTTCAGCTTCAGCCTTGCTTGGCGGAAACGCAGCAAAACAGCTCTCAGCCTTTCAGCTAAGTTCACAGATGACTCTCCAGCGATGAGGACATCATCAAAATAGGGACAGACCCCCGGAATACCACGGAGCATTCACTCCATCACACTTTGGAATATGCCAGGGGCTACATTAACCCCAAACTGCAGCCTTTTTACCTTAAAGGCTCCCCGGTGCGTCACAATTGTTTGGGCCTCAGCCATTGCCTCATCAACAGGTAACTGTTGATAGGCCTGAGCCAAATCCAGCTTTGCAAAGATCTGCCCCCCCTTGAGGGAGGCCAAAACGTGGCTCACCACTGGCACCGGATAGGCATGATGCTGCAATGCTCTATTAAGTGTACATTTATAGTCCGCACAAATCCGGATCTCTCCATTGGCTTTCAGTGGCGTGACTATAGGGGTTTCCCATGGACTCTAAAATGCCTTGCTGGATCAGCTTGTCCAGCTCTGTATCTATTTTGCTTTTCAAGGGAAAAGGTACCCTTCTGGGCTTGATTCTAATGGGTGTGATGGCTGGGTCCAAATGTAAGGCAATGGGAGGCCCCTTGTACGAACCAAGCTCTGCACTGAACACATCCGCAAACTCCTTGCAAACATCTGCAAGGCCTGACATTTGCAGATTGTGCAGCCCAGTCACTTGTATCCTAAGGGCCTCAAACCAATCGAGTCCTATAAGACTCGTGCGATCACCCCCAACTACCACCATGTCTAGCAGTCCTTGGAAACTCTTACGCTGCACTCTGACTGTGGCCTCCCCCTTCACGCTAACCCTCGAATTTTGAAAGTCAGTGAGGATTAAATTTGAAGGCCTGAGTTTGACTCGAAGGCCACTTCTGTGGCAAACCTTATTAAAGGTGTCTGAGGAGATGATTGATAGAGCGGACCCGGTGTCCAGCTCCATCAACAAGGGAACCTCTTGCAACTTCACATCAAGGCGGAGTTTCTTTTTTAGAGGCCTGTGAACCCCAGTTTTGAAAATGCCCTTACTGGACGTGCAGAAGCCCACCCTATTTTGGCTGGGGACCTTGGTACCTTTCAGAGGCAATTCTACTGTAGACTGATCCTTCTGGCGACCCAAACAGATGGATGCAATGTGGCCTTGCCTGCCACATGCCCGGCAGGTAGCGGAGCGAAACCGGCAATCAGCTTGCTTGTGGCGTCCTCCACAGCTGAAACACCAAAGGAATGCTGCCGCTCTTTCTTTGTGCCCTTGAGGCTTCTTCACTTCGGCCTGTTGAAGCCTGTCCACCTCTTCCTCCGGATCCGATTCGGATGCCTCTCGAGCAACATCTTGATGGATTGAGACCGCCGCTGGGGGGTTCCGGGCGAGCCGCAGGGCCTTCACAGTGCCGCCTGCTGCTTCTTCAGCTGCAATCTCTCTCAGAGCATCTTGGAACAATACATCTTCCTTTGCAAAAAGTTTCTGTTGTAGCTCACGACTTCGCAGTCCGCAAACCAACCGATCCCGGAGCTTCTCTTCCAGATCCGTGAAAGCACACTGCCTAGCTGCTTGTCTTAAGGCAGCAACAAAGTCCATGGCAGACTCACCAGGCCTTTGATCTCTCTGCTCAAATGCATGCCTCCAAGCAATTACTGATAGCTTGGGTTCGAAATGACCACGCAGCATCCTCTTCAAATTGGTGTATGCAATTGATTCCAATAGTGCCGGGGCTACAAGATTTTCTGCAATGTCAAAAGTCTCTTGCCCACAGACACACAGCAATGTAGCAGCTTTGAGGCCATCTTCCTGGATCTTATTAACTCTAAAGTAATTCTCCACCCGAGCCACGTAAGAACTCCAGCACTCAGGGTGAGACGTGTCAAAATCTTCGATGCCTCTCACTGCAAGGAATGAGAAGGGGTCCCTTGAAGCCGAGCTCACCTCCAGCGTCTTCGTACTGGCAGGCAATCGCTTCCACTGGACGCCGAACTTCTCAGCGCTTCAGGCCTCCTTTGGTAAGTCAGCCTAGCTTCTCCTGTTTCTTCTTGCAGTGGATCCCACCTTCGTCGCCAATGTTCTGTTTCAGCCGAAGAGACATTGAGGTGAGGCAGGAGTAACAAACACAAGTCTTTATTGAGATCACGAACAGAACAGAAGACAAAATGGCACCATGGCCTTTTATAGTCCCTTGCAAGGGACAGCATCAACCAATCAATGCAAGGCTAGTCTCCCGCCTTGCGCATGCGCACAAGGCTGGAGACAGCCTGTCTGGTCCCCGGCAACCACGTGGATTGCCCGGGCCTTCTGCAGCCTCCTGAGCCTGCTGAGTCATTCAGCAGTTCCAGGACATAACCGGATGAATATCTTTTCTTAACTTAAATATCTTGCACTGAAAAATTTATCATTAGCTTTGTGATTAGTACAACAGCAGCTTTCAATTATAAAGCATGCAGACTTTAAAAGTGATGTTTGTATCATCTCATTCAAAAGAAATGCAGTTGCCATGTTCTGTCTGCTCTAGAATACTATAAGTTTGCAAAAGGTTTGCAAAGGTTTACATGGGAGAGGTGTTTTTATTTTTAAAACAGATAATGAAATGGACTGCATACATAAATTAAGAAACACCACCAAATACCAAATGTTATATTTCAATACATTTATGACTTGTTGTCCAGTCTCAAAATCTTAACTTCAATGTATTCTTCAAATTTTAAAACCTCCAGGCTTGTGTATTAATCTGAAAAAAGTAATCCCTTTCCCTACACAGACTGTTCAGTTTATACAGATTAAGCCTGATGAGAACTCAGCAGTTCTTTTCTTCTGAAGGACAAATTCATTAGTGCCATTTTGCTTACAAAATGACTGATGTTCGGCTAGTGTCCAAGGGTTGTGGGTGTATAGCAATTATGTATTCATATGGTGGGAAGCCCCGTGGTAGGGTCCTCTCTAAATGTAAGAACTTCAAATTGGGTACCAATATAATTTGCATTTGCCCTGAATTTATCCATGCCTATAACATAGCATACACATCAGAGGTAAGGAATCACTGCAGTGGTAAATCCAGAATTTGATCAGGGAACCTGATTTTTTTTTCTAGAATTACCTACAGTTCTTCAACTGTGCACAACACAAGAGAATAAACCCACTGGGACAGGATTCAGCAGTTCATCTGCATCTGAAAGACAAGGGTCACTCTTTTGAAGACAGCAAAGTCCACATTCTGGACAGAGAGGACCACTGGTTTGAAAGAGGAATCAAAGAAGCTATCTATATTAAAATCGAACAGCCCTCTTTCAACAGAGGTGAAGGGATACAACATCACCTATTTCCTGTTTACAATGCAATCCTTTCAGCAATCCCAAGAAGGTTCCACACCCATTTGCACCCTGATCCAGGTGACTCTAAGGATATGGATAAACCTCCAAATGGCCTCAATGTCTCTGCAGAGTGACTGCAAAGAATATAAATCCTTCCATTCCTCACCAGTTAGTTACAACCAAAGAAGCTTCTTGGATGAGAAGCGAAATATTTTTAAAGAAAAACAAAACAAAACAAGAAAGCCCAGTTGCCTTTTGAAAAAGCCCCTTTGGGACACAAAATGAGAAAGCTCTTTCCACTTAAAAGTGGACAAATCAGCAAAAAGTAGACAATAGTCCACAGGTCACTTTTGCTATTACGTCAAAATATATGCCATCCCCAAATAACTAACATTAGATTTGAGATAGTATGTCTGCATTAGTGTATCCCACAGACAGGAGCATAGCTGAAGTGGGGGAAAAAACAATACTTACTGCTGTTTAGAAAAAGACAAGTGCTGTGAAGTTTGCCACTTTTAGTCACATTATGGGAGGCAAAAACGATGAAATTCTCATTCCCTCCCTCTAGTGTAAAATTATGACCACTTTTTTTTGAAGCAGAGCTGGAACAAACATCAGGCTGGTATTTCTAGTCTGAAATTTGGCACAGATATACATAGCCTTGATGAAAAGGCTTTGTTAAATTTAGAGGGGAAATTATAAGCAGTACATTGTAATCTATTGAGAAAACCCACTTTGAGGATACATTTAGATTCCATGCCAGGAAAAAAAAAATCCATAAATGCAGATAGCTTGGGCATCTGCTTAGAATTAAAAGGGCTTAATGATACCCAGCCTCATTTCTCCCACTCTGTCCAGCCTAGGGTGGATTGCTTCTTCCCTTTTGAGGAGATACCTCCTCTTTCTCTTTGTGTGGATGAGGCAAAAGCTACAGCAGACCATGTTATATAAATTAATATGTCATTTGAATGATCAATATTGCCACAAAACAAAATAAACCGAAGAGGAGGAGGAGGAGGAGGAGGAGGAGGAGGAGGAGGAGGAGGAGGAGGATTGAAACATAAGTTGGCAGAAATGCTAGCTTATAAAATATATACGATAGCATACATTGCAGAGTGGCTTTTTTTCTTTGTTTCTCTTTCTATTTTAATGTTTTTAATTTCCTGTAGGCCGCTGTGACAGTCTGAAACGATGCAGCAAAGAAATCTTTAATAAATGTAAGTAAATAAATAAATATACTGTTTGTTTGTTTGTTTGTTTGTTTGTTTATTTGTGCTATCATAGTCATCTATCTATGGCCAAATTAAAGCCTAAAAATCTTCCTTTGGTGCATTTCGTGCAGACAATTGCTTTCTCTGAAGGGGGAAATCAGCCTTTGCTGCATTTACATTAATGAAGTGTGAACTTCCAAGTTGAACTGAGACTATTTAAATACCATCAGCACAAAAGTTCAGTTCCCTGCAGCAACATTAACTTGACCAATTTGCATTGAACAGCTCCTTTCATTTTCTGGTTAAATGGTATGATTCCAAAGTGTGAGCACCTAGCTTTTGTTTTCTAGCCACAAAAGTGAATTGTCCATGGAAATTAGAATCTTTCCATGTTAATGCATAGCACAGTCAGTGTAACCACATACTGTGTCTCCCAATTCCGTGTCCTTGGCCCTTAGCAATAGATAAACATCTATGTAAGGGTTGTATTCTAATATGTACAGTACTTAGAAATATATCTGAATGATGTTCAATACATCTGTTGTCAGTTGTCTGAATCAAAGAGGTACCAACAGCACACTCACTCCACTCCAAAGCAATTCTGTCAATGCTCTGAATAACCTTTTCAGCCACAGATGAGAAGGGCTACACACCACTAGGATCCTTGCAGTGTCTAGTTTATGATATGGCCTATCTCAGTTGCTGACAACAGCATAATTTCCTGCAGAGTTATTTCTAGAGTTAAGACAATTTCTAGAGTTAAGACAATTCACTTAGCGGCCGTTCAAAATTATGACCGCCCCCCTGAAAAAAAGTACTTACAACTTGGTCCTGAAGTTGCATTTGTTTCAGCACCACAGCAGTCACTTGCCCTTACAACTGACCGCAGAGATGCTGCAACATGCCTCCTGCCTATTCCCCCACCCATTCTGCGTCCCCCCTAGTCTCCACAGGCACTGGGCCTGCTTTGCTAGCCTCCCGGATTCCACTTGCTTCTCCCCACCCCATTTTCGATCACTCACTTACCTTTTGAAGATCTCCAGAGTTCCAGAACAGGTTGACTCACGTGGCAGAAAAGTGGCCATGTTTTACTTTATTCTTTTCCTTTAGATCTCATGTTCTTACCACTTCGCCAGCATCTCAGTAAAAGACTGCTGCTTTTCTGCCATGAGGCCACCATCCCTGCAGGTCTCCTTTGGCCCCAGCCTGGGTGGCACCATAACCTCCTGCTTGCTCCTGAATGGCTGGTTTGAATGAGCAGCTTCAGGGATTGGGGATGTGAAGGCAGTGGCAATAGCCAATCAAAACGGAGCTTGCAATTCAGCCCAATGAGACAAAGGAAACAAGCTCCACATCGATTGGCTGCCGCCGCATGAGATATTTCAGTGGATTGGGGGAGGCTTTGGGTGGTTGGAAGCATGTGGGCTGTTCCAGCATTAGACACCCCCCCATGATCTTCCCCACCCTGAGATACCTCATGTGCATTCAATGACCTATGCATTTGATTAACGAATGCATTGGGGAAAGCAGGGAGGGATCATATTCATTTAACGTGATTCAATTAACGAATCCTCAATTTACAAATGTAATTGACAGGTTGTATTACATTTGTAACTCGAGGATTACCTGTATAGAGAATATCATAATTAAGAATTAAGGATAACTGTATATTTTCTCCCAAACCCAACTCTACCGACATATCTGAAGCTGCCTCTTCTACATAGGGATCTTTAGCTCCCCCCAAATTATCATCCCATATTATTGGGATTCTTCTTGCTTATTTACTTTTGGTGAAAACTTACGATTGAGGCAACTTTAGTATTTCCTCAATCGTAGTTACAACTCTGGATAGGTATAAAATATAACAGAACTAAAGCAGCAATTAAAAGTGAAGAAAAGCTAGGTGACAAGTGACAATAAAATCCCTAAGTGCCTACATTAAGAAGAGCAACACAACCAGTTAGAAAAAGAGTGTGCAACATATGTCAAGAATCTGGATCACAAACGACGCTTGCCTGGAAACCACTAAAAAGCAAAGGTCTTCAAGGTTGTTGTTTTTTAAAAAAAAACCACTACAGTTTCAGACCCATACAGTTTTCAAAGGGAATGTTGTTTCCTTCAGAGGGCAGATACAGAAAAGACCTGTCTTCAAAGTTCAGAAAGTTGCCACTGTTTCACCACTGAGACCTGAAGCGAGCCAACTCTGCCAAATTTTACTGGATAGGCAGAAGCAAGCAGAGAGAGTCAGTCCTGTAGCTGTCTAGCCCATAAGCCACAAAGGGTTTTATACTGTATGTGACAACCAGTGGTGGGATTCAGCCAGTTTGCATCACTTTGGCAGAACCGGTAGCTATTTTTTTGTTGTCCAGGCCCAGAATGGACTTCCGGAAGTGGCATCCACATAGAGAACCGGTTGTTCACTTATTTGAATCCCACCACTGGTGACAATCAGTACCTTGAATTGCATCCAGAACGCAGTTGGTAACTAGTGCAGCTTGTGAAGTGGTATTATTGTACATGGATGAAACAAAATGCATACACAACTATTTGTGCTGCTGCATTATCAACAGTTGCAGCTTATGTCGTATTCTTCCTCCTCCTCCTCCTCCTTCCTTTTCCTCTTCCTCTTCTTCTTCTTTCCTCCTTCCTTCTCCTCCTTCTCCTCTTCCTCCTCTTTCCTCCTCCACTTTGGGTATTAATTGAGATTACAAAGTTCTGGTTCTGGCCTCAACCACTGTTATGTGTCTTTGATGTTGTCTCTTCATCTTCTCCTGGGTCTGCCTCGTATTCTTTGACCTCCTCTTTATGTATATGCCATGTACAGTATGGAATCCCAAGATATCCCCATATAAAAGATGTCACTATAGTCTAAATGAGAGATGTCTAATGCATGAATAAAAATGAGACGAGCCTTCTGTTCAGGAAAGGTTATAACTATTGCAACAGATAAATCTGGTTCCTAGTCTTGAGTGTACAAACGGAAGTACAAGTAGTTACAGTGGAATTCTGGCACATGATCCATCATTTTCCTTTCCACCATCTCCATCATCAACTTGGCTATTTTAATTGCCAAGAATAGAACACATATACAAGCCAAGCTACTCAGAAAGATACAGATGGTTGGAGGTCTATACAAGAGGCATTCAATAGACAATGGCCTTCTACTAGAATGCAATAGTTAATGTGCTGGAATAGCTAACAGAGTTACATTCGTACACATATAGTTTAGGACTAGTTGAAAAGAGAAAGGTAAGGAATACAGCCCTCTACTGAATTTATGTTATCGTTTGAAAACAACTTAACAAAAGGCAGGGAGAACTTGGGATCTTCTCCCAAGTTTCAGTTTTGTATGAAGAGGAAGGAAGAAGGGAAGGAGATGTTTGAGAAGAACCCCTATTTATGATTACCCTATCATAATGATTCACTAAGGGTAAAAATAGGAATCTTATTATTTTCATGAAATGTCTGCCCTTGATGGATAGCTCAGGTCAAAAACCATAGAACAGTAGATTCTCAATCACAGAGGAAGACACTATGCACCTTCTCAGTTATTCCAGTGCAAGGATGCTGTGATGAGGGGTCCCATAAGGACATATCAGCTGGAGGGGCCATACTTCTTATTTTATTTATTTATTAACATGTATATGCTCCCCATCTCCTCGATAAGGCGACTCTGGGAGACTTAAGATCGTAAAAGATAAATAGAAAAGAAGTTAAAATGTTAAAACTATGTGAATTAAAAATGTATAATTATGCAAAAAAAACAAACCAGGAACCAAGAGACAGATGGTACTTCTTGGTCCTATAGTGTTCAATTATTGCTTATGTGGGGTAGAAAAGTACTAAGAAATAAAACCAACCTTATTAATTATCTACTGGAGTTTTTAATCCATTTTACGTTTTACGGCAGTTCACATTTTTATATTTGACAATCCTGCATGCATATAAGAATATATACTGTATAATATATTGTTATACACAATAATCTTTAAGAAGACGGAGTTCTTCATATTTCTCTTTTATACCTATAGTTTTTAGATATAAGTTTTAAGCAAACAGCTATGAAAGTGCATTTCACAAATTTCATGGGTACTCCACCTTTTATTTTACTAATGCTGCACATCAAAAAGTGTGTGACCTAGAAATATCAAGTCTGTTTTATCTAATTGGCTTCAATGTGGATTGATTATTCTTCTTTTTTTTTTAAGGTCATCCACAGTGCAATCCTATGCTGTACATATAACTTCCCATAAGCTGAGTGGAATTTATTCCCGGATAAGCATATATGGGACCTGAATCCTTAATTTTTTATATATATATATAAAAAATTGTGAAGCTAACTTCATTCCATCTGTTCTGGTTCAGCCCGTCCGTGCAAGGAAAAGCCTAATGTAGCATTTCTCATATAAATCATAATAGCAATCCTTATAACAACCATGTTTGTTTCTTCGAAAAGAAGAATTAACAGGCCAAACAATACTTTAATGGACTATAATGTGATTTGAAATGTTAAGAGTCTTGAGTTTTTAATGCCTGAATTGTCTCCTGCACTCTGGGATTAGTAATAATTGCAGCCACAGTTTCCCACGCGATGAGCGAACTTTGACAGCATCATGTACATGTTACAATAGTAGTGCCTCCACACTCATGCAACAAAGTACAGGGAGCCACTTCTAATGTCTTCTAATTCCTCCAGATTGCTTATCCACTACCTTCCCCGATTCAAGTCTGTCTTTCTTTCCCAATCACTAGAGACTGGATTTTATCAGGAAAATTCATGGTAGGTGTGCCTGACAAACGAATGACTTCTTTATTACCGTACGGCCAAAGGCTAGCCACATAAAATAACCTATAAGCACTAAAATGTCTAGACAGTAATAAAATACTTAAGTCAAATAAATAGTAACCTAAATGCAATGAGAAATTATATGCTACAGCTATTGAGAAAGGATTAACAGGTTTGCTGGCTATGCCAGGTTATCTGTTGCTGCATTCTATAAGATACTGCACAAAATTATATTGCCTGACAAATGAGGAGCTGAATGCTATGCCTTACAGGAAAATCCAGCTTGGTAAAATGCTGTCTTCATTTACTCTGTTCCTAATATATCATATTTATGTTCTTTTTAAAACTGTGTAACTGCCCATATATATCAACTTAAGGCAACTGCTATTTTTTAAAACCATGTTCATGATCCTGAAAAACTTGAACAGAATCCCTGTAGTCTTTCCAATTCAGAGAAAGAATATTAATATCTCCTTTGACCCCAAACAGGCAGTAAAATAGTATTCCTGCTTAATATTACGTCTCTAAATGCTTAGAAACTGCCCAGAAAGCATGGTTTGGCATTATATTACATAGATGAGTCAAAGAAAGAGACTATGATGATAGGATGATATGACTGAACCATATTTTTTTTTAACCTAAGATTTCTAGTCTCCTCCTTCCTCCTTCTCCACCACCACTTTGGGTGTCAAGGGATTCCTTTCTAGTATAGTACATACTTTATTTCTTGATTTCTGAAACTAATTTCAGACTCCTAAAACGGGTTATATAATAAAAACAATAGTTCATAGCTATGACATTACACAAAATATTTCTGTTTTTTCTGTCTGGCAGTTTACTTCCAGATTACATAAAGTATATATTTTGAGATTCTGATGAAAATGTCTGTTGATTATAGATCAGCCTACCTATCTGTTACTCTCCAGATTATAATGCTCAGAATTTCAGCTAACACAATTTGATCTTATATATATAAATATATAAGATCAAATCTTATATATTTATATGCAGATGAATTAATATAAAGTTGATGATACCTAGGGACTATAGCAGTTGCAGTCACAGGAGGCTCTTGAATTTGATTACTATTTTTACTCAAAATGCCTATTTTTGGATTCTCTTTTTCTTCCATATCTCAAGGAGTTTACAGTTAGAAATAATAATAATACAGTAAACTACAGAGGGAAGTGGAAACAGGAGGAAACAGAATAAATATGTTATTTTAGTTACATAAATGTAGAACTTGTTGCATCACAACACAGGAGGAGATCAAGGACTGAGCCAAAGGATTCGCGGAAAAGGAGGATTAAAGTCTTTGCATGCAAAATCCCCTACTAACTTCAGAAGCAAGCAGGTTGATGGTACTTTTGTAAATTGACTCTATCCTACATTTTTATCAACAACATTTCATTAATGATACTTGAGATATGATAAATTGATGTTACACTGTATACAGGTCATTGGATAATTAGAAGAACATTTAGAAAAATGCAGTCTGAATAACAGCAAGGGATTATATAAGGATTTATTTTAATCTTCAAAGGATCAAATAAAAAAAATAATCTATGGACTGCCTGCAGTTAACCTTACATAAAATATTAAAGTAGGGAAGGAAGGGGGAGGTTGTTCTACTCTTGCTTTTGCTAAAAATAGAGAGGATCCAAGTGAAGTGAATGTTTCCAAATACATTGTGACCCACATTTTCACAACAATAAAAAAAATAAAAGCTTGGGCATGAAAATGTTGTGTCTGACTAGCTAAGTCTGCAGTTTTCTACTAGCATAGTTAGATTCCTCCCTGCAGGAACACTATCTAATACAGATTAAAATGTCATTGGTTTCCCCACAGGATCTTATGAAATCTGCAAAGATTCTTCCTGCAGGGAATTTCACTCATCGCTGGTCACCATGGTACATCAGACTGAAGCTTTCCTTCTGAGCTCTTTAATTAAACCTAATTTCACAAGTTAAGAAACAAATGGCTCTTTTTTCCCCCAATCAACCCTTTGATATCCTTTTTAACCCTTATTAAACTCAACGCCCTACTACTGAAAATAACCAGAGATACCACCGAAGTCTCTTTAAAAGGATAGTAGGAAGCAAAGCATGTTGCTCACAAGCTGGAAGGAAAATTTCCAGGCCAGGCTTAAAATAGCACAAGATAGAGTCTCATCTCTTAGCAGAGAGATTATTAGAGAGAGATTTATATATTAATTATTAATATATAAATAAATGCCTATTTTCAATTGCTGCTCCTCTTGATGTTTTTGCTTTTCCTAGAGGTTCCTGAAAATAAATTATTTTGGGAATTCCCACACAGTCTTAAATAATTCTCATAACAGGTCAAATTAGAGTTTCTTAATATTTCTGCCAAATAGAAATAATCTGATGATATTGTAACTATGTAGAATAGGGTGTTGAAAGAAAAGTCTTCATCAGGGTCCAGTCCAAGCCGGGAATAAACAAAATGGAGACTGCTTTAGAAAGAAAATTCTTGTTTATTTAGTTGCCAGAAACTTCAGTGACAGAAGCATGTTTCTGGGGTGGCCGACCACATGGAGCTGGGAGTGGGGGTTTTTTATACCTACTTGGGCTTTTGTGTTTGGAGTTGTTCCTTTGGCATGAATTTTGACCTGAGGTTCAGTGTGCCCTTTTTGTATTCTGATAATGGTGGGTTAATCCTATTATGTCCTAAAGGTCATGTCCTGCTTCCCTAGGGCTGTGGCTGATGGCTATGTCCTGTGTTGGATATTTTTGGATGAGGGGTTGTTGGTTCTAGGGATCTTTGTCTTTCTAATCCCATCAGCTCATCATATTCATCATAGTCTCAGCTTTCTCTGTTGTATATAACACAGTTTTTAACACAAATCTCTGACATATCTTTTTAACATAAAGTATTAATGAAGTTTTAATATAATCTAAGCTCTTTTTCAAACACAACGATTCTATTTCTTATGAGAGATTCAGAAACCCATTGCTCTTTTCAAACACATATTCTACGAGTTATTTTTTCTTTTTTTTGTACATGAAAGTACTATGCTGAATTTTGTCTGGACAAAGACAGATTCTAGCAAAGTTCATTTTAAGCATCATTAAAACATGGAGACAACTTCTTAGTATTTTGAAATGCTACATTTGGTTATCCTACGTTTCTTACTACCTGGCATTTGTTCCTTTAGAACAGGGCTTTTCAACCTGTGGTACGCGTACCACTTGTGGTACATTAATGAGTGGCAGGTGGTACGCAGCCCTGCCTAGCCAAGTGTAGTGGGGAAGGGAAAGAGCCAGCACAGGCAAAGACTTACAGTGAGAGAGTCCTCTGGAGGTGCAGATTTTACTTATGAATGGAGCCATTTGGGGAGGCTGCCTTAGTCGGCAGCCAGTACTTACATTTTTTTTTCTTCCTTAAGTGCCAGCTGGGCTCCTTACTTTCCTTTCTAGCCAGTAGCTAATTCTTAAAGGGGAAGTGCCTTTTTAAGCTAGTTCACTCAGCAGCTTGTCTTTTCTGTCTCTGGAGGCCTTTCCTTGTTTGATCAATATATGGAAGAGGGAAAATATGGGGGGGGGTTCAAATTCTTCCTTCAGAAGGAGATGGGAATGAGAAAAAGGGAGGCAGGGAAGGGAGGGAGGGAAGGAAGTCCCCCTTAGCAGTTGGCCACCAGCAGCTCTGCCATTGACTTTGCTTGTCAAAAGGTTGCAGAAGGGATCACATGACCCTGGGACACTGTGACCATCATAAATATGAATCAGTTGCCAAGCATCCAAATATAAATCACATGACCCTGTTGCTGCAATGGTCATAAGTGTGAAAAATGGTCATAAGTCATTTCAGTGCAATTGCAACTTTGAACAGGTTTTTTTTTTGTCACCAAGTTTTTGACACCTTGCTAGGTGGTACTCGAATATTGCCATATCCTAAAAGTGGTACAGTCGGTGAAAAGGTTGAAAAACCCTGCTTTAGAATCTTGCAAATTGAAAGGTTTTCCAAACAGATATATGCTCTTTTTATTATGATCCATTCCATTTATCCAAAACCATTTTTTAAAAATAAACAAGAAGGAACTAACAAGCAACCAAACCATCTTATCCAACTGACCCAAGCTTCTTTTAGTGGCAGAAGAAATCAGATCTCTGTCCATTATCCCGACACTGTGTTCTACTGTGAACGTTCCCCGTGTCATCATAGGTTAAACCGTGTCATCATAGGTTAAAGACAAGGCTTTGTGACTTCCAAATATTTTTACAATAAAACTAACAAAGAAAAAAAGGATGTAGAGAATGCAAAGCAAATTGCTCCGAAGATATTGGGGAAGGTGAAAAGAAAGAGAAAAACTCCATCCCATCGTATTTATGATCCTGTAGGTTGAAAATTTGCAAAGCGCTGAAGCTGTAAGAAAGAAGACTGCTCATCAGCATCTGTGTTTCCAATTTGCATAAGTAATTGGTAAGTGATTAGGAGCACACACTGACAAAAACAAGCCCAGCATGCAGCAGAAAATGGATAATTTCCATGGTTCAAATTATCTGAAACTTAAAAATATTCAAGAAAAAATAGAATACTTATATTAAGACAAAGAAAAATCCTACCCTCCTTAAAGATAATTTCTCTTAATCTGGCTAGATTATCATGGCTACCATCCAATATGTGAAATTCTATCTTAAAGATGTCCTTGAGTTCAGCTCCGTTCCTGCCAGATGCCTCTGTGCATTTTTTCTTGTAACAGAATTTACATTATATTGCTCTATATGTGTATACCAATCTATTTTTATCTTCTATGTGTTAATGATGCCATCAGTGCAAGATTTTGGAACAAAAATTCAGGACACGCACAGTAGAATAGGTAGGTCAAACATAACAGAATTGGTAACTGTCTATTGAAGCAAAGGCTGCAATATGCATTACTATCTAAACCAGACAGAATAATTTACAGAATGGTTCTTGATCTCGATTTAAAAATGGAATGGATCAACTGCTATTGCTTGATCTAATAGGCTTGGAAATGTTTTACATTTTTTCTCCTTTCTTTCTGTAAACTATGGATTTTAATCATATATGTTTATTTCTCTGTCTTTGAATAGAGGAATTTATTTCGTGCACTTGACAAAGTAGGCTTTAGTCCAGGACAGCCTATAGCATCGTGTTTTTGAATGTACATAAAGTTATCCTACACTAACTTGGAAAGTCCTAATAGAATTAAGTTAGAATTAAGTGAGAGCTGTATTTGCCCAGAACTAAGGGATGACTACCACAAATGGAAGTCTGGAGTCAGAACCAAAATGCAGAATTTTGAATATTTCCCAAATATCTGAACTGCTGTCAGTTAATACTGGTTGGCAGTCTTGTGTAGGACAAATCTACTATCTTAAATTTCAAGACATGTTTGTTTTCCCCTCTCCAGAACTAAAGCATTTAGCTTATAGATTCTCCCATTTGTTTTCTCCCTCAGGGCTGTTCCCACAGAGCAGCACTTAAAATCAGAAATAGATCAAAGAGTCTTGTTTAGGTGGATACAAAGTTTAGGGCGGCAATCATGTCATTTTCCATAATGGCTTTCTATCTTTTTGCTATGTTCAGTCAAGATTCAGAAGTGCCTGCTCATAAGGTATGAAAGAGCTACTTTTCTTTTATAATCCATGTAATCAAAATTAACAATCTCTCTAATGTCTCTAGCCTACTGCACATAATTAGCAATTACCAGAACTGTGCAAGATGCAGTGATTTCATTTCAGAAGCAGGAAGAAGATGAAGGAATTAACTCTTTATTTTGAACTGATCACATGCACTTGGACGTGAATTTGGCCCAGCAATCCTTTAGGAAGGTTCATAAGAATAGTCTGCTTTGATTTAAAAACTGTATTTAAATTCCCATTTAATCCAAGATCAAACTGAAGTTGCAGCACACTTCACAATCTTGCCCATGGTTTGTCTGCTTTGAAAAGACACCACTGAGATGGGCAGTCAGTGGTGCAGCTAATTAATTTAAACTCTATTAAGTGCCCAAATGCCTGAGGGAACAGCCCGGTGTCAAATGCCTTACAAAAGGCTAACAGATTCAGGGCCAGCCAGATTTCAAGAGAGATGCTGTTCCACCTGGAAACCTTTGCCACAAAAAAGGCATACTCCTGGATCCAATAAAATGACATTATTTAATGGCAGAAACCTACAATCAAGCCTACAATCTGTAGTCCACAACATTCTTGAGAGTGGCCTGAACCAGATTCAAATGCAATTGGGTAATATTTAAGAAAATAAATTAAAAATGTAACATAGATAACATTACACTTAATGCTAAATAAGAATACATTTAGTCACCAATCATATCTGAGCAGGAACACCATGCGACAGGAGCTCCTTCTGAATCTGTGCTGCTGCAGTGAAGTTCAGGCAGCTAGCTTATACCTTTTCCTTGGACAGGACAAAGATGGCAATGCACTGGAAAACAGCTACTACTCCAGATCTCAGGCACCCGATACCTTTCTCCAAAACATAGTGACCTGATTTTCTCCCTTCCCATCCCAAAAGGGTTATGTTCTCTTCTCCCTCCAAAAGAGATTCAATTTCTCTCCTACGACCATCAAAGACTGAATTCATTCCTCTTCTTACTCCCCCTCCCAAAAAGGTTTAATTAATATAGTTGGGTTTCAGCTGCACAAGGCTGGTGATCATTGTTAACTTTATAAAAATGGCTCCGATTTATGACCCCCATTTCTATTTGACTTTGACACCACAGATCCAGTAGATGATGCCTAAAGGAAGATGATCTTGATATGCAGGAACCATTATATAGACAAGGGGTTCCCAACCGGGGGTGTGAGATGATATTCCAGGGGGTGCGAAAACTTGGGTTTTCAAAATTATAGTGTATATGCATAATTCATTGCCGTTATTTCGAACTTTTGTAAGGCGTGCGAGAATATATCAGAAGCGTTCTAGGGGTGCGGGGTATAGAAAAGGTTGGGAACCACTGGTCTAGACAAAAGGGGCTGAAGCATTTTTAAAGTCCAGGACTAAAAGAATGCCTGACTTGCATTTAGAATGCACTTAATGAGGAGGAGGAGGAGGAGGAGGAGGAGGAGGAGGAGGAGGAGGAGGAGGAGGAGGAGGAGGAGGAGGAGGAGGAGGAACAGCACAATCAGACTTGCACAATTCCTGTATTGAATTGTGCCATTGTGGCGCAGTGGTTAGAATGCAGTACTGCAGACTAACTCACTGTTCATTCCAGGAGTTCAATTCTGACTGGCTTCAGGTTGACTCAGCCTTCCATCCTTCCGATGTTGGTAAAATGAGGGCCCAGATTGTTGGGGGCAATATGCTGATTCTGTAAACTGCTTAAAGAGAATTGTAAAGTACTGTGAACTGGTATATAAGTCTAAGTGTTATTGCTATTGCTATTGCTATTGCTATTGCTATTGTTATTGCTATTGCTATTGCTATTGCTATTGAAGTCAATCTCAATAAAAGTAGTTTTAGTCTTCCTGTAGAATTGCTTTCCTTGTCTGGTCTGCCTTTCAGTAATAACAATGCCTTCCTTGCTGGTGGGAGACAGGCAATTCTGCAAATAATGTGGTCCTATGCCATGCAGGATTTTATGGGAGATAATCAATATCTTGAATGGAACCTGAAAACCACTGGTTTTATGCAGATATAACAGTAATAGGCAGTGCCAAAACCTCCCCATGCTACCACATTCTGGAATAGATGGAACTTCCAAATGTTCTTCAAGGAAATTGCCCATGTAGAGTCTAGTATAGCAATCCAGCAATCCAAATGGGAAGTGATTAAAGCATGAGTCATCTGGAGCAAGGCCTCCCAGTCCAGGAAAGAGTGCAACAAACCTGGGGGAAAATCCGCCTAGCCACATCTGCCACTTGCTCTTCAAGTAGAAGCTATGAGTCCAGGAGGACTCCCATGCTGTCCACTAACTTTGGAGAAGGGCACACCAGACAGTTACAGATGGAAAATCTCCAGATTTGGAGAGCCTCAAAACCCACATCTACTTAGTCTTGGTGAGGTAAGGCTCCAGGATTGAATCAAAGTCTGTTTTCTCCCATCCAAACAACCACCGGCCCCAGGCATTGGGAAAGAACTCAACAACATAACCAGATTAATCCAAGGCAGAGATGAACAGCTGCATATCATCAGTGTACTTATCACAGATGACCTAATTCTGAAGTTTCATGTAGATGTTAAATAGGAATAGGGAGAAAGAAGAATCCTGGGGTAATCCACAAAGCAGGGTCCTCTAGCTCAGGGGTCCCCAACCTTGGCCACTTTATGACTTGTGAACTTCAACTCCCAGAATTCCAGGATGGCTGCCAAAAATAATCAAGTAAAATCAATGCTGTCTCATGATGATAGCAAGGTCTGAATCCTGACTGAAAGGGGTTCAAATAAACGGGCTTTTTCCAGGGCCCACCATAGCTGCAGATTGACCACTTTCTCTACAATCTTCCTTAAAAAGTAAAGGTCAGAGACTGAAAGAAAAGTGTACAGATTTATTAGGTCTGGTGATAGCCTCTTAAGGAAGGGGTGGACAACCATTTCTTTCAAAATGAATGGAACTACTCCCTCACGCAGAGAAACATTTGCCACTGCAGGGAACCAATCACATTTCACCTTCTGGAAAATCTTAATCAGCCAGGAAATACAGGGATCTAAACCAGGGGTGTCAAACTGCCGGCCCATGGACTGGCTGCATCATGCCGAAACCGTGCCCACCCCATTGCCGGCAATGGAAAAAAAGTCACGATATGTCATGACACGTCACATGACGTTGCGAGTTTGACACCCCTGATCTAAACATTAGAATTTCTTTCTCCAGGCAGAGTACTTTGTTGATTGCCAGGTATTTTTACCATAGAGAAATTTGAACTATTCAATTAGAAGAGGGGCAGGGAATAGAGGGACAGTGACGGCCTTATTTACCAATATCGACACCTCATAATTTCCCTAAGTTTAGACTTTATTACTTTTTAAAGACAACATTGCAAACATTATTTCCCTGTGTACTGCTGAGCAAAGAATACAAATCCTTTTACAGTGTGGTCACATTTCGCACATTTGGGGATATGTGCAGGTAACAACTTAGCGTGTTATCTAAAGCGAAACAAGGAAAAATAAGCCTGCCTGTTGGTTTTATGGTTATGATTACTATAACAGCACATGAAAGGTGCAATTTTTGAGAGTACTTGTAGGATGAAAACCAAAAGGAATAAAAGGAGCAGAGATTGAAAATCAGGAATTAATGTGTTTGGGGAAAATATAGGAATGGTTTACCATTGCCTTCTCCCCCACATGGGAAATGATACTTTTGTCATTGTTGTGAGGTTCTTTGTCTCCAAGGACAGGACACATCACAGCCTAGCAAATCTATACTAAATATTTTATTACAACACATACCTTCCTCCAAAATCAGCTATTGCTCTGAGTCATCTCTCCATCCTTCAGGGCTTTGTATTTATGTTGTCACATAAATAAATCTTCAATACTCAGTCCTTTCATACTTATTCTTTTACTACTCAGTTCAAACACAAGTCTCAAAGTCTTTAAAGTAACATACAATTATTGGCTTTCTCTAAATATTCTTGCACCAGTTAGGAGGAGGTGCTATTTCTGTGGGGTTGCTCCTTTTCTAGTTGCTGCTGAACTACAGACTAAGCATCAAGCGCCAAGTAATCCTCCCACCCAGGATTCACCATCGCTTGGGGTCCTCCTGCAGCTGAATGAAACTTCTCTTCCCTGTTTGTGGTAGCAGTCAATCTGCAGAGGTCATCGCCCCTCCCTCATCTGTAGGCCATTGGTTTTTACCTTTCCTGTTACATACCACCCCTTCCCACTCTGTCATAGCATTTGCTTTTGTAAGATTGGGTGGGTGAGGCTGTCTCTGAATGACAGCATGTCCTTGAAAACAGCAGAGTATGGCTATATTAGCCAAGCAACAGGGACCTGGGCTTGAATGCCTGTGAATGCAGTTCTCGGGGAATGGGTGGATGGATACCTGAAGGAGGTTGGGGAGGGGGGGACCTGTATACCTGACTGCAGCAGCTTTTTAAATGAGCAGATAGCAGCTCCGACCTCACTCCTTCACAATTGTCACCATTGTGACTGCCTGTTACAGGTGCCTGCTTGTCTTAGCCAAGTAGCTGAGGTGACCTTTGAAGTTTGGGTGACCCTGCTGAGGGTATGTAATCTTGGCACCCACTCCCAGTTTCCTTTTCTTATCCTTTCTTTGAAAGCACTCCTGCTGCCACAATGAAGCAACATAGCAGATTGGAGGGGGCTGTCCCAAGTACCGGTGAAAAATTGTTTTGCCAAGGACACAATTAAAGCATTTCAATCAGAAATCACTATTCAAATTGCTTTAACTATGCTGACAAAGAAATGTTCAGCATGTGATAGGCGTTTACACCCAAAACACATTGTGCTATCACTACATTTCACACCATGTTTTTAACTTGCTGAATGCTACACAACAGACTTTCCTATATCCAGAATGCAGTCTTCCTGCACCTTAGGTATTTAAAAAAAACACACATAGAGAGAAAGGACAGATATAAGTCAGCAGGAAATGGCTTTGGAGAACATCTGCTATCAGCTGTCTATAGAGTACTAGATGAATGTGAACTTGTGAAATTAATCAACCAGGCCGTGACCTTCCTGAAACATTTATGAAAAACAGTTACAAACCATGGCAACATCACTATGCAGACTTACTCTCAATTGCAAAGTTCACTCTTCACCAGTTTCGGTGCCCACACTCTTCAGAGATGCAGAAGGCCCAAGGAGCACTAGGGATACAATTAATCAGGTGAACTCTGCAAAAGGTCATCCTTTAGATTAAATTTGGCAGAAGTGTGAAGCTTTTATCAATTATCATCAAATAGTGTTGTATCTCACAGGATTTTCCCACTACAAAATGTCAAACAAGGCTATGTTCTCCATGTCTCTCAAGGCTGTTTTGCACACACATGTCCCATTCAGATATAATTTTCATGGAGGTGAAAGCTTCGCTATCATGTGTGAAATATGGCATGAGTTCTGTTTTGTGCCAATAGGCTTCTTGCATACATATTCAGATCAAAATAAAAAGGAATGCTGTGGCTAGTCCTTACACAATTTGCAGTCCATGCTTCCAACAAATAATTGCAAGAAAGTTATTGCAATTATTTGTTGGAAGAATAAGTACAGTTATTTTTCACATATATATATAACCAACAGGCCTATAAAAACATTACAGGGCAACAAAGGAGACAGCTGTCATCTATAACTCTCTTGCACATGCAGATACACATAGACCCAGACAGACACACATACACACACTTGTAATCTGAAGTCGTGGACCTTACTGTTGCAAGAAAAGTCGCTGCTTATTGCAGAACATTGGTTTGTTTCTAATTTTTGCACACAAGTAATTCAGGAGTTGGATCCAATTAAAACTAAGAAAAATTAGTCAAGGGATATGTTTGTTGTAAGAATACATGTGCACCTACACTGTATTTCTATTTTTACTACATTGTAAGCTGCCCAGAGTTGCTTTGGACATGAGATGGGCAGAACATATAAGTGTAATAAATAAATGAAAAGCAACAAAGGCAATAAAATAAAAGTTTTCTTAAAGGTTTAATGCAGGGGTCTTCAAACTTGGCCCTTTTATGACTTGTGGACTTCAACTCCCAGAATTCCTCAGCCAATGTCCCTGGCTGAGGAATTCTGGGAGTTGAAGTCCACAAGTCATAAAAGGGCCAAGTTTGAAGACCCCTGGTTTAATGTGTAAAGCAGCAGGAAATAATTTAAAAAGACAAAAATAAGAAAGCTTTGACCTCTGTTCTCATTGGGGATTTGTATTTTTATTTGTCTCGCAAGTGGAACGTTAAACAGAATATTTAAGGAACATTTTATTTAGGAATTGTTAAAACCAAACTTCATAGTAATTATGACTGATGGAAGCTACAGTGCAACACATTTAGAAGACAAATGGGTCCTCTGCTGTAAACCCTTCCATTTCCCCCAACCCAAACACCCCAAAATACTGCCTTCCCGGTAATTGTTGCTCCATGCATATATACATATTGCCTGTGAATTCAACCAGATTTATCATCACATATAATGTGCACGATACATTCAAGTCTAAGACCATAATAAATAAGTAATAGTCCTACTACTACAAGTGCATAGGATTAAGGAGTGCAGTCTTTACAGACTCAGATTCTTGTTTATAACTGAAGTAGGTTCTGGACTCAGGAGGCTAACTTAATTGCTTTATATATTCAACAAGATTTATAGGTCTGGTGTTGCATAATGAGAACCTGTATCTGTCCTGTTTCATTCTTTAAAAGAAAAAAAAATATTCTGAAGTCTCAAAAGGCCCAAAGGAGAAACTAATAGATGATGAACTGATGTCTCATAAAATGACTCAGTATGATAATTTTACACAACTTGTGAAAGGAGTATGAAAGACATTCTAAAAAAAACCTGAGGGAGTTAACTTGTAAAATTATAATATTTGGAATGTATGCTAAAAGGTTTACATATTTTTAGAGCACATTAAATTTCATAAAAGGTTCTTTTACGAGGATCCTTAGGAAGGGAGCCCAGATCCAACTCTCTGCTAAGAAAGAGAAGATAATTGCTCCATGATGAGGAAATGGCCTTCTGCACATGTTTTTCTTTATTATTTAATGAATGAGTCCAGAAACAGGAGAGAAGGAGCTATAAGTTATTTCTAATTACACCACTAAGCTTGTACAAACCACTTTAGGGTGGTGCAGGGGTCTTCAAACGTGGCCCTTTTATAACTTGTGGACTTCAACTCCCAGAATTCCTCAGCCAGCGTGCCTGGCTGAGGAATTCTGGGAGTTGAAGTCCACAAGTCATAAAGGGCCAAGTCTGAAGACCCCTGCGTTAGGGCTTCTCGCGTTAGGAATGGGTGCAGTTGATACATTAGTTGGGAGCATGCAAAAGTGGCCTGGCCAAAGCTGCAAGATGCTCTTAATGACTGCTTAATGACTGACCCCTTTTCATGTTTATCTGTGAGTATATGAAAATTGTTTGATTTTTTTTAAATATCTTGTGAGCTAATTCATCTCTATCGCTTGTGAATGTTAACATGTTTACAGAGATAATTTCTAATACCTGGTTTTTGTACTAAAGTAAATTTGAAACTGAATTAGAAACTAGCAAAGAAATATTGGAGTAGGATTCATATTTTAATGCTGAAAATTCTTAAAGTGAATATAAAGATTAAACCAGAAACTTTCCTTCTGGGTTTAATGGAAACCATGCTTCTTTTCATAAAAGGCCCCCTCAGTCACAAATGTAGGTAAGCAAAAGAATGGACAAATTGATTCTCCTCACCCCAAGTTTCCTACCTTGTTCCTCCCAAATGGCATTAGTTTAAGCAACAGGCCTGTGGTTGTGTCATATTCCTCAAATGTCTTAGCAGTGACACACAGCTGTGCCCACCTGCCACACGGTGCTTTCAGCTGCTACGTTCCTCTGTATGTTTATAAAGATGCTTTCACAAGAGAATGGGAGGGGGAGAAAGAAAATGGAAACTCAGCACATTCAACGAGTCGCAGTAAATACAGTACATCCAACTCTTCTCATCGGCCCTTCTCAACATTTTGAGCCTGAAATATTTTTCAAGCTTCGGGAAACCCCTGCACATTCAGGCTCAACTATAGCCCAGACTCATATATATAACGCATTTTATCATCATTTTAGCCACTGCAGGATGAAGGCTTTTTCCGCATGTTTCCAACCAATACTGTTTCTTTTGCCAGTTGGGCCTGCAATACTTGCTAATGTCGTCGATCCATCTTGTTTTTGGTCTCTTTCGTAGATGCTTTTTATCAAGTGGGATCTATTTTATGAGTGCCTTGATATATATGGTTTTTTTAAAAAAAGCAGAGACCAAACAAAAAATCTCCAGCCTAAACACTGAGTTGGCCTGCCAAAGCATGTATGGCCCCTGGGCAGGAGCGGGGAATATATATATCCAGCCAGCCCCAGATCTCTAGTACCTGCCCTGAGAGGGAGCCCCCCTCCAGCTGTGCCACCTAGAAAGGCAGATGTTGTCCAGCCCTACTCTGTCCCAGATCTCCCGTGCGCACCTTGAGATGGAGTTCTCTGTGCCTGCAGAAAGACAGGCATGCCTTGGCAAGGAGAGCCCTGGCATGCATGCTCTCTTACTACAGGCTGCTCCTCCCTACTCTCCTCCTTCCTCTCATTCACTCCTCCTTCCTCAGTTTGGCTCACTCCTCAGCTCATGATTTGCTCACCTCCCTGCTTGCACACATGTGTACAATCCCTGCTCCTGCCCAGGGCCCACACATGCTTTGGCAGGCCAACTCAGTCTTTAGGTTGGAGGTTTGTTTGTTTGGTCCCTGCTTTTTTTAAAATAAATCCTGATCTCCCAGGGAACCCATAATGACCTCACACAGAACCCTGGTTGAGAAACCCTGACCCCATCTTTAATCCTTGCTTTTTAATTTTTTAAAAAAGAAAAAAAACTCACTCTTGTAAACAATTTCTTAAAAGAATTTAAAAATGAAAAAAAAACCAAGCTGTCTTTCTTTTCAGTTACTGATATTTAATGGATTAAAGTACAAAAACTGGGGGGGGGGTGTTTCTTATAGGCAGGAGCACTCCTACTTCTAAGAACTGCCTCTGACAGCTAGAAAGTATTCTCTCAAGCACTTTTTCCACCAGGGATTAATAGGGCTGTCTCATAATCAGTTCCCTGAAGGTCTCAGTGATTTCATTTGAACTTTGGTGAATCTTTCAGGTCTTTCCTTTTCATTCTACAAACTTTTAAAAAGCATGAGTCAAGAGTTAAGTAGGCTGTACTAAACAGCAATGTCTCTATTGCAATGGAGGAAAAAGTGTTTCCTTGCATTTTTCTAGCTTATTTTGGATGATGGGGAAAGACCTCTGCATTCAAGTGACATGTACGTGGAGAGAACCTCATATAGGGAGGGAGTTTTGCCCCATTAGTGTCTCCACATGTGAAAGAGTTCAGTGTTTCTAGAGGGAAAGGTTGACCTTCAGGGAATAAATGGATATCCTACATAATCTTCTCCAGTTGGACTCTTACAGTTAGACTCTCTTTCAGATACTATAGGTTGGGTATTGCAAAACGTCCCAAATTTCCCAGCCCTCCTGCTGCCAGGAGAATTTCGGGAATCAAAATTTTGTTTGTTTGTGTTCAAAGAAGTTCCCTGCCCGAAAGCATACTCTTATTGATTCCTTTCCTCCAGGAGCTCCCTACCTGTTTAAACTGTCACATTAGCTGAAAAAATACTTATATGTAAAAAAATAGATTATTGAACAAAAAGCAGGAATATAACCATCGCAATTGCACGAAGCAATGTTACAAAGCTTAAGACATAGCCTGAATTTTAGAAGCAAGAGCTTAAAAGGCATACCCCACCTAATTGGAAATAGTCCCTACCTCACATTGAGGGATATGTGAATATTTTATCAATGTTTTTGATCATGTCGCTCTGGGTGGCTTTGAAGAACAGAATGCTTGTGATAATTCCCTTGCTGTAGCATTGATACCTCTGTGTCATTATGGCTTCTCTGAAAATGGCAAAAATAATTAAAGAAAGGAGAGCACCAGACATCAGAAGACGAGTTACGTATCTTGTATGTCACCTTCTGAAAAATGGTTCCACAGCCATGAAAAGCTATTCTAATAGAGAGAATAAAATATGCTACCAGTATTGAAGATGTTTGTTTGGAAATTAATCATAATGAGTTCATTTAAAGTGTGGGAAGAATCCAGAGAAAGAAATATTTTGGGGAATATTAAAAAGGCAGAATATATTTCCCAAAGGAATAATGGAGAGGATCTTTAAAAAGACAGAAACCAGCCCCAGCCCTCTCCCCCAAGCAGAAAACTCAGCAGAGGCCAGCTTTTAGAAATGCAAATTCAATAATCCTTTCAGAAAGGTTGGAGCCTTCCAGCTAGAAACTGAAGAGATTAGGAAGACAAAGACACCTAAAATCTACATACCCCACCCAAATTCTAAGGACAGGAAACATAATAGGATTAACCCACCAATACCAAAAGGACACACTCAGACTCAGATCAAAGTACATGACACAGGAAATACAAAGCTTCAAACAGGAACAGGAAACAACCTCAAAAGCCCAAGAAGGTATAAAAACCGACCACTCCCAGCAACATGTGGTCAGCTTTCCCAGAGCCACGCATCTGTCTGGCTCTGCTCTTCAATAAACTACAATCTTCTTTCTAAAGCAGTCTCCATTTTGTTTATTCCCAGCTTGGACTGGACCCTGATGAAGGTTTTTCCTTCAACAAAAGCTTACTCCCTAACAGGCCTATGCAACGCTTCAAAACTGCATTGCAAAGTTACATTATGTCCCCCAACACACTTTTAAAAAGCAAAGCAAAGTTGCCATGTTGTGTTGCTTTGTTTTGTTTTGCTTCATCTCACTTCTGACATCTCCTCCAGCAGTTTCAATAGTTGAAAGTGTTTTCTGCCTATATGTAGAACCTTCTTCTAGCTAATGGAGCTACTGTTCATCACCTCTATGACATAAAGCACCTTCTTTCAATGAGGCGAATCATGGCTTGCTAACTCATTCTGTATACTGGTAAGGGAAGGAGGGGATGCAGTTCATTCCTGAGTAGATACAGTATTGTAACCTACTGGAAGCCACAAAGCAAATAGGAGGCTAGTTTGATCTGTTGGACTTAAAACATTTGCATTCATTCCCATAAGCTGCAGAGACACCACAATCTGATATGAAAGTGTATTTAAGACATCACCCTAAGACAAACTCAAGTTAATAGCCCAACAAAGAATTAATTATAGCTATTGAACAACTGAAATACAGCCTATACATCAAAGAAAGAAAGAAAGAAAGAAAGAAAGAAAGAAAGAAAGAAAGAAAGAAAGAAAGAAAGAAAGAAAGAAAGAAAGAAAGAAAGAAAGAAAGAGAAAAGCACTCCAAGAAATAACTGATAACTGGTAACTAAACCATAGACAGATATTTGAGCCTTCCACTGAGATAGCAGTGTCTGTTTGCTGACCTTTACTTATTAGTAAAGTCTCGTTTGGATTTTGTTTTTGTTGATCAAGTACAGCTTCATACCAAAAAGGCCTTTAGTCCTATTATGGTGCACATGCTTCCCATTTAGAGCAGAGGTGTCCAACCTTGGCAACTTTAACATTGTGGACTTCAACTCCCAGAATTCCCCAGCCAGCATGTACTTTACTATTTATAAAATAATACATTCATTACAAATACTGATTTTTTTAAAATAATTTAACAAATATTAAACCTGCAGTAAAAATTTCCAAAGGCTTTTCAAAGAGGTTTTTCCATGTGCTTAAAGGCACTGCAGAAGCCTGGCAGCATGGAATACAAGCTGAGTGTTAACACTTAAAAGTCTCAGAAGCACTTCAGGTAGCTGATAGGAAAGAAAGAGTTAAGGGGATGTTGTTCAAACTGTTCAAACATTTATCTGAAACATTTCTTTTATTCCCCGATTATTTTCAAATAAAATAAATTAAAACAGGGAGGCAAAATAGTATAATATCATTCCTGTTATTTATATGATCCTCAAAAAGACTTCAGGCTTCCCACAAAGTTGGCAAGAATAATAAACTTTGAACACAAATTACCCTTAATACTATGAACATAAGCCCCATGAAACTGTCGCTTGAATTCCCCCATAGAATGCTCTCTGTTAAAAGTTTAATTTACTGCTCTCATTGTTAGGACAAGTAAGACCTTGAGTCTTACTTGAGTCTGGCCTACTTATTTCAGTTTAGTAAATAATAATTACGTGTTTCAAACATTTTAATTGTTTATATTGTATTTGAGACAGCAGCCTTAAGTACTCTACAATTAGAAAAGCGAGGTATAAAGTGAGGAAATAAATTGAGCATGAATGTTAATAAATCAGATGCATGCCATTGCACAGCGTGTGAAAGCCTGTCCAAACAGAAGCCAAGAATAGGTTGCTGCAGAATTGGGGGAGAGAGTACCTAAAATATTTAAGATAATTTTGACTTGGATTGCTTTAGGAATGTTCTACTCCTTCCTGAACTAACTAGAGCAAAAAGTCACACAAAGTAGGTACCCTGCTAATGAAGATCTAGCTTAGAAATATCTTGAAATGGTTTTTTTTATTATGTGTTCCTCCCTTCTTTATCCTTTCTCTTCACTAAGGACACTGAATACTATAATCAGTTATGTAACACTTAAATGCTCAATTTTATCACTATTCTTAAACATTAAGTTATCTTAACTGTTCCTACCACTGCACTCTTGGCAGAGAACTCTGACATTGTTCCTGAAGTTGTTGGAGGCACTCACAGCTCCAAATGGTCCTACTACCACTGGGATCACTTTGGCTTTTACTTTCCGCATTCTCCCTAGTTCCTCCTTGGTACTTCTCCACCTTCTCAAACTCCTTCTTTCTGATGTTGCTGTCACTTGGCACCATTGCTGTCACCACTGCTGTCTTCTAGTCCTTATTTACTACTACAATGTCTTGTTGATTGACCAGTACCTGCCTGCCCGTCTGGATCTGAAATTTCCACGGGATTTTATTTTCCATGATCTTCTGTGGAATCTCACATCCTGATCTAGGAGTATCCTAGCCCACATACTATGCAGATGTTCCCATATACAATGTCAGCTACTTGGTTGTGCCATTCACTGTATGCTGTTCCCGCCTGCATCTTATATCCTGCTATTATGTGATGAAGGGTCTCTGAGGCCCCTCTCTGTAGTCTGCATTTCAGGTTCTGTCTAGTATGATTAGAATCCTGCTTCTTTGGATCTGGTGCTCATGCCTGTTCTTGTGCCACTATGATCAGCACCCCATTGCTATCTTTTAGTCCAGCCCTTTTCAGCCACTGTTTGGTTTTCCCAGGTTCTGCTACTTCAGTTAGGTCTCAATAGTACATCCCATGCAGGATATTTTACCATGGCATTTCCTCTGCTTGATCTTCCTCCCGTATCTGCTGCTGCCTCAGCATTCTCTCAGCAGGTCATCCTACAGATGCATCCCTGAATGCTCTGAGATTCATCCAGGACAGTGGCTTTGACATTCACCAGATCCCACCCACCCTCTTTACGGCTGGTGTACAGTCTCTGGGTATTGGACTTGGGATGGGAACTCCATACATTGTGAGGAACTTGTTACTCTTCATAACAGCAGTCTCTGTGTCTGCTCACTATACCAGCAGGTTTCTGATAACTGGCAGGGCATATATGTTGATGGTGTGGATCTTATTCTTTGCATTGAGCTGACATTTCAGCACCTGTCTTATCCTTTGGGATATTTGGATGTTGCTGTCTTCCTTGCCTCCTCCTTATTGTTCCCATGTGACTGTGGGATGCCAAGGTACTTGTAGCTGGTCTGAATATCTACTATAGGGCCCACTGGTGCTTCCACGCCATCTGCCTTAACTAACTTCCCTCTGTTTACTACGTACCATACGCTGACACTGCTCCAGTCCAAACGACATTCCAATCTCCTCACAGTAGACCTGTATCAGGTGGATCAGTGACTTAATGTCTTGTTCACTCTTAGCATACAGCTTGATATCATCCATAAACAGGAGGTAGTTCCCACTCTGTCAGTCTTCTTGGCAAGATTTCAGAAGTGTTTTGCCAATACCTGCTGGTGCTGAGAGAGGTCACCCAGTTAGCTTTCTGCCTAAGATGGGGCTAGAACTCTCTATTCTTGGTTAGGTCTCTGTACAATAACTGAATTGAACAGTAATTTTTTTTTCCACCAGCCATACGGAAGGGATTTTTTAGAAATGGTATAATCCTCTTTTCTTTTCAGAACATTTAAAAACACATCACTGAATATGCCAGTACAGGTTTAATCTCTGCTTTCAACATTTCAGTATTTGGATCTATTAAGAACATACTTGTTCAAAATCATATTATAGTATTTATCCTTCAAGGAACATAAAGAGATCCTTCATATGTCATATTTTCCTGTTATGTTTTTGTTTTAAGCTGTAGTATGCTTTATCTTATTTTTACAAAATGTTATAAGACACTTTATGTGTTGAAAGGCAGGATATGCACCTTTAAATATCAATAAAAATGCAGAATAAATCTGTCACATTTTATACATAATGATTTATGAAAATTATATTATCTATCTTGTTTTCAATATATGTACAACTAACCAAATTACTGAAATTGAGTCATTGTGTACTCAATGCTTTGTGTACATGCAATTATGTTTTTCAATCTATGCTCATGTGCAACTAGGTAAAGATTTTCTCTTTGAAACATAGATTGTAGGATTCTGGCTTTTTCTTTGTAAAACAGAAGATTAAACTGCAGCCTCTTACAGGGGCATAGAACAATGGCAACAATAGTGAAGATGTTGCCATCTCCAAGTGCTGTGCGGAAGCCTTGGTTTGTTCTTGGCATTAAGATTGCAAGTTCGCTGGAGACTAACAAAATCTCTTTTGCTCTTTAACTTTGAGCTAACTATGATTGGAGAGACTGTGATTTATTTAACTATTACTACTAGCAAGAAGAGCTAAGCAAAAATACGTTTTTTTTAATGCTAGTTTTTACCAATGTTAGATGCCATCTTGGAAAACATTTGCTCTGAAAGACATTATATGGTTTTAAAATAAATACAGAATAAAATTAATCCAAAAACAGACAGCATTCTTCCGTGAATTTCATAAAGTCTAATTGACTCTGAAATGTAAATCAGCCACTGAGTTAAAGCAGGAAAGTAATTATTATAAAATGTAACATAAGTTATTGCCTGTATTGGAACAGCTCACTGCAAATGTTCTATGTATTATAAGGACTTGAAATTAGGCACACACATTGTGTAGTGTAAGTGGCAGCAGAGATATGCAAACCCTCTAGGTCAGGGGTCCCCAACCTATGGTCCATGGCCTGGTACCGGGCTGAGGCCTGTTGGCCACTGGGCCCTGGGAATACCTGGTGAGCACTGCCCCACTCATGGGAGCACCACTACACAAGCACTAGCGGCCCCATTTGTGCATGTGCAGGGACGCTAGCACCACTGCCAACGTCACACAGGTGCTGGCAGCCCATTTGTGTATGCGCGCGGATGCTAGTGCCGCCATTGTGTGTGTGCCCATTTGCACAGGCATGCGTGGGGTTGCACATTTCCCTGCTGCTCCCTTTCCTTCCGGGCTGCCAAGCCGGAAAAGTTGGGGAACTCTGGTCCTGCCACTTAGTGGTTGTCAATATTTTTGCAGCTTATATGTGGTATCCCTACTTTTAATATAGTAATTATTAGGGACCACCCTATCGTTTGTTTTATTGTTTTTCAAATAATTTTATTAAGATTACAATTGGAAAAGTAAAACTAATATAAATGACAAAAAATAAAGAAAAATAGAAAGTGCAGGAAAAAATAAAAAAGTAAAAAATACAAATTAAAAAAGAATAAAGTAACTTCCTCCTTCATCAAAACAAGTACAATCAATTTTACTAAATTATCACCATTTCTTATGATACAAGAAATGCAATCTTCTTCCCATGATTCATTTCTTAACTAAGATATTTAAAGCCTTGTTATTCATTCTTAGTTAGCAAGTTTATTTGGCTACCAAAAGTAACTACATAACTATTTTAACCTTGATCACATAAGCCAACTCTATATTCCATCCTATTCCTTTTAACAATATTAGGTTTTAATCTCTTGAAATAATATACTTGAGCTTGATTTCTTTTCATCTTCCCTTTATCTCTTCTCAGCCAATCCTTCAAAACTCTAACAGATCTCTTTTGTAAATCCAGTAAAAAAAAATTCAAATCACTCTTCTGATTTACTACTTGAATTTTTTTCCAAATATCAAGACATCAATTAGTTTCATTTGTATATCCATTGTGTTATGTTGTTACATATCATTCTTATAGAGCAGTGGTCTTCAAACTTGGCAACTTTAAGACTTATGGATTTCAACTCCCAGAATTCCTCAGCCAGCCCTGGCTGACTGAGGAATTCTGGGAGTTGAAGTCCACAAGTCTTAAAGTTGCCAAGTTTGAAGACCCCTGTTATAGAATGTCATATTTAAAATCACATTTAATTGAGTTTCAGTCTTATCTAGTAGAGTTTGTTTTTCTTCTGTAACAGAAACTATATCTCAAAAACAGTAAAAATAATTCCAAAGGTGATTAAAGAGATGAGGTTTGGTAGACTTTTTTCCATAAAAAGGCTGTGTTATGATTGTGAGCTAAGATGGAATCCTTAACTCCAAGTCACTCAACTCAGAAGTCAATCTCAAAAATTTCTGTTCCTGCAATCTATTCAAAAGGAATGGTTGTATGGAGTACGCATGAGTTATTTCATGGTCTCTCCTTGCTCCAGGGAGACTGTATTGGTTCAGATTCTGCATTCAGCTTTGATCTCCAGTGTAAACACTGTCCTGTTCAAAGAGTGACATTTAGCTCATCATGAATCCTCATTGCAAATTCCTATCATTTGTTTTAGGGATAAATTAGAAATAGTGATATAAGCCACTAACCTAACACCTTCCCAAATCTGTACTTGCAGTAGTCAATTGACTCAATATCTCATTCTACAGGCTCTCAAGATGTTTTTCTGCTCCAAAGAACCACAGCTATGCACTGAGACTATTTCTTCACAAGTGAGAAGTAAACAGATGGATGGAAACTGACTATGCCTTACAAATAGTGGTGGAGGCAGATTCTACCTGGTTCAATGCTTGAACTGTAAGGAAGCAAGAGTGACACCTGACATTTTTAAAGGACCATTTTAGCTATTGAAAGCACTTTTTACAATCTCCCATTTTCTCCATTTTTCTCTGCATTGGCTTTGCTTATTCAAGTCTATACAAGATGTACTTAAGTACAATGGGATGAATTACAGAAAGCCTTTTCCCTCAATTAGTTTAAAGACGGTTTGTGATAGGCTCAGCATGATATAGTTAAATTTGGGATGTATCACCAGTATGTCCTGTAGTGTATGCTACATATTTGCATGTCTTTTCAGAGAAAGTAAAAAGTAAAAAGAAAAAAAGAAAAGTTCTACTTGTTATGCATGAAATCTAGCTGCAGATGGTCTAAATTTTGTGTAGGAGGAAAGAAAAGAAAATCAACTGATATGTACAAAATTAAATAATAGAAAAATGTTTCATAGCTACAACTTTTTTTTGTTAAACGCATCTTTTAGTGTCCATAAATAATATTATATTGAAGTTTTAAAAGCCGTGTTTTCTTAGTTTGCACTGCATTCCTTCTTGGTTTTGGTTCATCACATAGAAAGAATCCAGTTAGATCAGACCAAGGGTCTATATAATCAATGTCCTATTTGCACATCAACCAATCAAATGCCCCAAGGAAATATAGCAGCCTTAAGTAGATATTAAATAGGACGAGGTTTTGGGTTAGATTCTCCCTCCATAGCAATAGTCATAGAAATTAGCTTAGAGAAAAAGTGAAAGATTTATATGATTTGGAGAGAAACCAGAGTAAAAAAAATTTCAATATAACATACCAGTTGATCAGTGGGAAAATATGTGGATAAAGGGACTGAAATTATGTTATGCTTAATTTCCTAGACTTGTCTAGGATGTTAGTGGAAAAGGAAGAAGTGTGAATATGACCTAACATGTTTGAGCCTACACTGCAACCCACTTTGTGGCAATGACGGGATCAAGTCTACTTATTTTTACACTATTATGTTTGAATATTGCTTACTACTACTACTACTACTACTACTACTACTTACTACTACTTTTTCCTTTTTAAATTTTAACAATCATCAAATCCACGTCAAAATTAGATTTTTCTGCATCTCCTACAAAAAGTTCACAAAGGGCTTCCAATTATAGATGGATTTGTTCAGTGCTTTTTCTTTCACAAGGGCCATTAACTTGCCATCATTGCCACTTCTGTCATCTTTAGCCATTAACCATTCCTCTTTCCAACACTGAGTATACAGTATAAAAGTCATGCTGCTGTTATTGTATATAACAATAAAACACCATGTAGTTTTCCCAATGCTTTATGCACAAATCCCAACAAAAAAGTTTTCAGTCTAAACTGGACATTAATTTTCAAAATGTTTTGAATTACATTATTAATTTTCATCCAATATTGCTTAGCTCTTTTGCAAGTCCACCAAAGGTGGTAAAAGATTCCTATTTTACATTTCCAGCAGCTATTTGGGGATCCATATTATCTGGGCATAAATGAAACTAAACCAGAGAATCCCAACCTTTCCGGCTTTGCGGAGCAGTGGGAGGGGGAGAGGGGATCATTCCACATAAGTGGCTGGCCAGCACGCACGCATGCACAGTTCCATTTGTATGGACAGTAACACAAATGGAGCATGCATGCATGCACCTGCTTCTTCACTGTCGTGCATGCGCGTGCGCACTCTCAGCCACTCAGTATCATGCCACCCCCACCCATTGATTAAGAATAAGTTGAAGTGCCCACAGAAGTCTCAGGATACTCCCAAAACACCCTCTGTAAATCAACTGGATCCACCAGGCATATAGGACAGATTTAGTTTCCCTAAAGAAGGGAGCAGCACCAGAAAGCTCTGCAGAAATTAAACAGTGATCTGATCACCACAAAGAACACAAGTTAATATTCTTAATCCTCATATTGTATCATAATCTTTTAAAGACAAAAGCCGATCTAAGATCACTGATATGTGCCATTCCCTTAAATCAGTGGTCCTCAACTTTTTTGGCACCAGAGACCAGTTTCATGGAAGACAATTCTTCCATGGACTTGTGGGGAGGGGGGAAAGAAGAGCATGCAACACAGATCCTGCATCTGCAGTTTATAGTAGGGTTCACACTCCTATGAGAATCTAATGCCTCTTGATCTGAGGTAGAGCTGAGGCAGTGATATTAGCGCTGGGGAGCAGCTGCAAATACAGATGAAGCTTCGCTTGCTTGCCCATCACTCACTTGCAGATGTGTGGCCTGGTCCCTAATCCTGAGGGTTGGGGACCCCTGCCTTAAATAACCAAGGTCAGGTCCATGGTTGTCATAGCTGCCATGAACTCTCAAGCTACTTTAGGTTCTACACTAACTGAAGGCAGATTGAAGTCTCCTTGAACCAATAGCCTAGGAAACGTCTTTCTTAGCCCAAAAATGCCATTGAGCAGGGTAGGCAGGGTTAGGGTTAGGGACCACAGCAGCAGCAGCAATCCCAATTGAATCCCATAACTCAATTTAACAAACAGGATATGCTGCCAGTTATCTAAAGTAAAATGTAGCACCTGACAAGATTAACATATACTTATATAATGTGTACAACATAATGTGTATATATGTGTGTGTGCATGTATGCATACAGTATATGCATACATTTATATACGTATATAATAATCCTTGGGAATAGTATGATTGGTAGCTATCAAAGCAAAATGTCAAGGTTCTGATAGATGAAACTCTTCAAAAGAACTTTGAGGCATTGTTTACCTTAAAGAATCGGATGTTCTTGCTTTGACACAAAGATTCCCTCTTACCTTATTTTGTAATCTCACATCATGACCAAATGCTCAGGGCTTAGCTAAGCAGGACTAAGAGCCTCCTGGAAGTGAGGACTGGAGGATCCTTTTTCTCCAAACCATTCCCAATCAATAAATCAACATCTGGAGGCAACATCTGTTTGATTTTGGAAGCTATAAACTAGATAGGTGTGTGGGTGTGTGGGTGTGTTTTACATGTAAAAATATGCTTGCCGTACACATTCAGAGCACAAAAGGAATCTGGGCTAATACTCTCCCAGGTTCAGAATCCCTGCCCAGTTCATGGATTGAGCTGTCGATATGAGCTAATTCTTGCAGTTACTTTCTAACCCATTTCTGGTAGCCCCAGAGGTATATGCAGATTAGTTTAAAAAACAAAAAACCCCAAAATGGCTGTATTTTACTGTCTGCTTTAGCTTGTGACCTTTACATACTTCAAAGATTTGCCTCCCTCAACCCTATTCCATGTGTGTAAATTCTGGTCAATTTACTCTACTCAAGGTCCCACCAGGAAAGTAAACCCACACTGTGATGACCAGAAATAAGGCATTCTCAGGGATAGTTTATGGGACCCTTTTCTAGGAAATATTTGGCTGATCCTATAAAACATGAGAATTAATCAGACATTTAAGGATAACAATTATTTCAGACTAGATTATCTAGAAATTTATCTAGGGTCAGATTACTGTATCTGCCTATGGCCACAACTGCCTCCTCCTCCACCTCCTCCTCCTCCTCCTCCTCCTCTTTCTTAGTTAGGATTTTCAAGTATGATTTGATTTTAAGCAAAGTTGATTTGCTGTGATGGTTTTATGTAAGACTTTTTTAAAATAACTAGCTATACCTTACATTTTAACATTCATTCCTACAGATTTCTAATTTTTAAATCCATAGAATAACTGCAGATCATTAGGTACTTTATTCAGACTATGTGATGACAAAGGCTGTCTTTGTCTGTTTGTCTGTCTTTATCTTCTTAATTTTCAGCTGTTTATCTTTTTACATCAACACATAGCTGTCTCCTCTACGACATTTCCTGGATTGTCTACATGGCTAGGAAATGTTACATGAACCCACAATCAATTTCCAGGAAATTATATTGGGAGAAGCAACTTTTGTGCAAAGTGCCCCCAGTTCTTACAAGGACACATCATCTTTTGAAGGTTAAAAATATACAGAAGCCCCTACTACATAAACTCCTTGCCTTCCCATTCAATTTTTCAGAGGAAGTAAAACACTAAACCAAAGTTTGTTTAGTGTTAGTATTCAGACAGGCATAGATTCTGTTGGAAGTGAAATTAGCCCTACTGGATCTGACTTACAAAATCCATCCAACCTCTAGATAGCAGCAAAGAGATCTAACTCTAATCCTAGTAATATACTTGTATCGAAAGATGTTTCCACCACAAACTGGGATAGAATTCTTTGACTCTAAGCTACTAGCAGGATATATTTCTCTCCATTAAAATGTTCCAACTTTTTTTAAAAGCCATGAACATCAAACAGGAAAAGGATACCTGATGTTCAGCTATAATGCCAGCATGATTAGAATATGCATTTTAGCAACTATTCCTAAGCATACATGCTAAGATGTAGACTTTGTTGTTAAAGAGTGGAGCTTATTTTTGTGTAAACATGCACAGAATTTCATTGTTAATCTCTCCAACTGGATACTGGCCAAGTGCTTAACATTCTCCCAAACAGACTTGTAGGCTGTTTTAACAGGTTGATGTATGCATGCATCAAGAGTAATAGTGCCATGTGTTCCAAACAACAACTGTCATCTTTATATACGAGTTTCCTTAATGAATAAATTCCTTTTCAAAGCACTTACTTCAGCTGTGTTTCAAAAGGACTGATACTTTTTTTCTTGTAGCTTTTGTAAGCATATGGTTAATTACAATATTCTATTGTATTTGCATATTTTCTTTTTCCCTCATCCCCATCCCATTTTCCTTCTGCATTGTGGCTTTTTATATTGAAAGCCTGAGGACCTACTGTTTGGCTCTAATTATCAAGTAGGTTGCCCTGAGATACTTTCTGGCTCAAGGATTTTAATAAGAACACATTAAATAAAGAAAATAAAAATAAATACTGCTCACAGAATTACTATTTTGGAGCAAACCCTTAGAACAGGCATGTCAAACTCACAACATCACATGACGTCGTGCGACATATCTCAACTTTTTCCCCATTGCCGGCAATGGGGTGGGCGCAGTTTCGGCGTGACACATCCGGCCTGCGGGCCGGCAGTTTGACATGCTTGCCTTAGAACAGGGGTAGGCAACCTTGGCTCTTTTATGACTCGTGGACTTCAACTCCCAGAATTCCTGAGCCAGCATGGCTGGGTCAGGAATTCTGGGAGTTGAAGTCCACAAGTCACAAAAGAGCCAAGGCTGCCTACCCCTGCCTTAGAATAACACATTACTGTAATTTTGCAAATTCCAAAAATTAGTCTGCCTGCTACTAATATCTCAGTACTGTATTTGTGGTCATTTGACACACAAAGAGTTAACACAGAGGTGTCAAACTGCCAGCCCATGGGCTGGATGTGTCACGATGAAACCATGCCCACCCCATTGCTGGCAATGGGGAAAAAGCTCCGATACATCGCGTGACGTCACGTGATGTCACGAGTTTGACATGTCTGAGTTGACACATCACATTAAGCCATAAAGTAATTGGCTTGATTTTGGCTTAGCATTTTGTGTAAAATCAAGCTAGCTCTGGTATATTCAATAAACTATGGTTAAGCAACTGATGATTCACTGCTATTTTTGAATACAGTTCGATAAAACTTAGTATTGTAGATGGTTGCCAGAATGCCATTCTTAATTTTTAACAAATGAGCAGTACTGATGGACCACGAAGATACTGCAGTAGATCCCAGTGCAAGGTTTGAAATAAAAATATATTTTCTAAAAAATGTCATTTTTTTCCAAATCCCACAATATTTTGCCATTCTTATTCACATGGCAAGTTGTGTTAGCTACTTCAATTATAAAAAAATGATTTTATTTAATGTTGAGGTCCTCTGAACACCACAGCAGGGAAGAGATCTACTTATGCAGCATCTTCAAAACTTGCAGTTATAAAGAAAAAAGCTTGGGAAAAAATGTAGATGGTTTTCTAGATTACCATCACAATATGCAACAGCTTGTATATGTATGTGTAATGCAAAATAAAACAGCTGCTTTTCCCAGAGGTGATGATTTTATGAAAAGTAACACTATTATTAGAAGAACAGTCAGTAAAAGAACTGCAAACACAGGAGATAAGGATAAAAGAAATATTTTCACACTATGAGAATTCTGAAATGGAATTATTAAAAGGAAAAAAAAACATAGCATCAAGTTTGGCTATGTCTTAGATTTCTGCCACTTTTCTGATAGTTCTTCCTTAAAAGCCCTGGATTTTTTTATTTTTTGTCTTTCTGCACAGAGTCTACCTTACTCCATTATGAAGTAAATATGAAGAGCTGATTACAGAGACTATGTGACTGAGGAAGCCCCAAGCCCCAAGCATTACCTGCTCATCTACTTTCAGAACAGACATTTCAATTATAATACAAATGCGATGTATGTTGATGGGAGTAGATTATGGGTAGTCCTCACTTAACAACCATTAGTTCAGCAACCATTTAAATTACAAAAGCATTGAACAAATGGTGGTAATGACTGTTCCTTGAAGTTCTGGCTGTCCCAATATGCCCTCAGTTGCCTGATGGTGACCTGGGCCCTTGGCAAACAGCTTGCCATTTTGATCAGTTGCAGTGTCCCACAAAATCAGGTGATTCTAATTTGTGACTTTTCCAGCTGGCTTCCCACAAGGAAAATCAATAGGAAGGATGGCAGGGGAAAAACACAAGTTGCTCCGGTAAATCTTCCCCATTTGCACACCCTCCCCGCCCCTGCTGTGCTTGCACCATCCCTTTCCCACCATTTGCCCACCCTCCCACATTCAGTAGCAGCCATCCCAGGCACTGCCACCTCTCACTATGCCCTCCTCTCCCACTTACTTGCCTACTGGCCTGCTTACAAGCCAACTGGGACTTGCAACTTCCCACCAGCTTTCCCACTGACTTTGGTTGCTGGAAGCCAGAAAGAAGTTGCAAGGAGGTCCTCAGTATTGACTCACAATCCTCACTTAACAACAGCAATGGCAATTGCAGGCATGATGTAGACATTTGATGTCATGCTTTACAATCACATCGCTTAGCAATGTAGGAATTCTGGCTCCAATTGCCACTGTAATTCAAGGGCAATCTGCATCTCTTTAGAAATGGCAGTGCTTTAAACTCAGGGAATTTATTTACTTGCTGCTTCCCTGAGCCTTTGCCTGTTGCTGAATTGAAATGCTATCCATCTGACCCTGAGTTGGCAAAAAATAAAAAAATAAAAACCCCTTTACCAGCACGAGGTTTGCTGTCCCAATTGCCATCCTTCTCTGACCTCTGTGTCCAGTCATGGTTTCTTTCCAACATTTTATGCTCTTGATTTTACATAACTAGAGCCTGACCTTAGACTTTTTTGAAATAAGATGGGGAAATTGTTTAATCACCGATACAGATAAGGTATTCACAGCTATGAATTTGAGTAAGATGAAAGCAACATCATGGAAATATAGCAGAAAAAAAAATGGAATATGCTTGCCATGGTTATGTGCAAATGGAGAAAGAGCAGGTATTGCTCTATCATCAGCCCAGCAGAGATAAGTCACTGGTTATTTCAAATTTGGAAGCAGTGACCACAACACTAAGAATACTAAAGGCTTTATTCCAAGGCAGTACATATAAGAAAATGCCACAGTATCATAACATGAGATAGCAATCACAGAATATCCAGGAATACCGAAGAATGCAGTAAGACAAAGAAATACACCCCTTCAAGGAGCCTCAAAGACAAAACAGCAGTGAACCTTTTCAAAGCCATCAAACACACAGCATCTTCATAGTTAGGTCTGTCTCAAATTTCCAATCCTAGGAGAATTTTAACTAGATTATAGAGGCTCTGACCCATAATTACACACTTGCTTTTTAATGGTCTTATCTCACTGGGTTTTACCAGGACAAGGAAAATGGGTCTATCTTATCTTGGAATGTTTTGCTGCCAAGAATGAGTCCATCAAGAATCATGGTTGAGGATTCCTGCCAAGAATTGACTGTCAAAGCGAAGGAGCCATTTTTTATGGAGTCATTTTTTTTTTATACCAGTTGGTGATAAGAACACCTCAAAATTAAGAAGTATCTTTTCTCAAGATTAATTGGATTGAAGATGAGAAAGGTCATTTCACTGTACATGGATGTCCCATTAAGAACAGAGCAAAATAACAAGTCTAGAACAAACCTTTAGAGACTAAATTAAATGCTGAATTTTGTATTACAATACTGAACCATTACATAAAATTATAAAATCATATAGGATTCTGTATAATGTGCACTTAAGGCAAGGATATGTACCACTATCCAATTCCTCCTCGCCGAGCTTCCGCAAGAAACACCTCTTTTTACAGGGCCTCTTTTTATTCACTTCTTATACTCTGAGAAACATTCAATAATGACACTTGTCTGAATGATGGACAAATGAATTTAAAACGCAAGAATGCAACTATAAAAATGGAGATGAAAAACCACCAAGGTAAGATCAACAACAGTGATGATAGTATCAGGGGTTTCCTTTTAAGCATCTCAGAAAATTGGTAGCATTTGGTAATTGCTTTACACACATATAGGAAATGCTATTAGCTGACATGATGAACTAGATTTATATATATATAAAAATCCTCTTTGTAATAGCACTTTCTATGGGAATTTGGAAGAATTTCTCCCCCCCCCAAGACCCTTAAAAAAACACCCTGTTACTCTTTACTAGGCTTGAGATTTGAAGACCAAAAGCTGCTTTAGATTGATACGTAGGCAGTACCTGTCTACAACTCCTTAAACTAAATTATTTTTTTCAAGGATAGCACAGCATTGTATAATTCTGGGAATGGATACGGTTGCTGACAAGTGCTTTATGAGTACTCCTTTATACTCCAAAGCACCTTTTCAACTCTGATCTGAAGCACTGCATAGTTCCACTCTTTATCACTGCCATGAAACTATACTTGCTTTTGCCAGTTTTTGAGAAAAAGTCACCTGGGATCTCAGTCTGATCTAATGTTGAGTAATATATGACCATAATAGCAAAAGGCAAGTTTCAGAGGGACTATTAAATCTCAACATAGATACACAATTTCTTTTCTTCTTATAGTAACAAAGCTCCATAGGTTTAAGTGAGAGATCCATGAACCAACACAACTTTCCACCCTTGGAATATGTAGGGAGGATATTATTTGAGGCTTTCAGGGAAAGACCAGTATGGCTACTGAGAAGGGGGGAAAAACTGAAATGAATATATTTTAAAAATTAAAAGTACAAATTAAAAATACAAAGAAGGAAAATAAAAAAAAATTATACTCACTGGTTTTCTAATGAATTCAGCACTAGAATATGAACAATACAAGCTATTAGTATAAAGTACTTTATCACAAAATCTCTGTCATAGAAACACATATTGCTGCATCCTTTGATTAGTAGAATATATTGCCTTTTTGAAAACAGATTTATACATTTTCAATATCCATTCCTTGACATCCAGAATAATATCACTTTTCCAGTTTCATAATATAATTCTTTTAGCTATCTCCTATGCTGAATAAACCATAATTCCTGATAAACAGCCTTCAAGCTTTTTACAACACAAGAATAAAATATCTGATATCCATCTTTTCGAAGATATTCATTTGGAGTCCAATGCACCCAAAATACATTTTTAATGAATCAACATTCTCAAATCTGTAGATATAACAACAACAACAACAACAACAACAACAACAACAACAACAATAACAATAACAATAACAAATAACAATAACAATAACAACAATAACAATAACAATAACAAATAATAATAATAATAATAATAATAATAATAATAATAATAATAATAATAATAATAATAATAATAATAATAATAATAATAATAATAATAATAATAAAGTTGGAAGGGACCTTGGAGGTCATCTAGTCCAACCCCCTGCTCAGGCAGGAAACCCTATACCATTTCAGACAAATGGCTGTCCAGTCTCTTAAAAACTTCCAGTGTTGGAGCATTCACCGCTTCTGGAGGCAGGTTGTTCCACTGGTTAATTGTTCTAACTGTCAGGAAGTTTCTCCTTAGTTCTAGGTTGCTTCTCTCCATGATTAGTTTCCATCCATTGCTTCTTGTCCTGCCTTCAGGTGCCTTGGAAAATAGCTTGACTCCCTCTTCTTTGTGGCAGCCCCTGAGATATTGGAACACTGCTATCATGTCCCCCCTCGTCCTTCTCTTCATTAAACTAGACAATAGCATTTAAACATTTTTAAGGACATGACCCTATTGTAAGTGGCTGATGCTGGTTGGGGGAGGGAGCAATGGATTGCAAGACTGGCTGGGAAACTGTCATGGAACTCTAAAAATGACCACAGCAGAAGCTCACCAATACAGCAGCAGCTGGTAGCACTAAAGCAGCCACAACTTCTCCAAATTTCCTTTCCTTGGGAGCCATGGGCCCCAGATTTTGGACACATTCTTAAGGTAATCCATCTGAGGTACCTTGGTTCAAAAATTGTTATCCCGTGATGCAATATTTTGCCCAGTTAAAGGTCATGATCACAAACGTTTTAGTAGTATATAGATTTTAACTACAGTAGAATCTACAATACCATTATTTCCTGATTTGATAATTTACAGTGGTACCTTGGTACTCAACTGCTTTCAAACTCATCGAATTTGTTTTGAATGCATTTTGACGCAAAAAAAATTTGTCCTGGTACAATCGTTTGTTCGGTACTCAAATCACAAGCTAGAACTTGTCAGTGTCGGCTGCTTTGTGACTCATTATATTATTCCTTATGGCGGTGCTTCTTAACCTGTGGTCCTCAGACCCCTGGGGGTTGGCAATGTCATCACAGGGGAACCATGAAGTCTTGAAGAAATGTTATTATTTAAATCTTGAGTTAAGTCTTGGTGGTCTGTGACCATGATCTGTGGTCACAAAAGGTATTTAAAGGGAGGTCTGTGGTGAAGAAAAAGTTGAGAACCACTGCCTTATGGGAAAATTTGTTTGGCACTCATTGTTTTTGGTACTCATCATGCCTCCCAGAATCAATTAATGATGAGTGCTGAGGTACCATTGTGTTATATATTCACATGTTCTTTAAAATTACATTGTAAACCTTCCTGCAATATATTCTATTAAAAATAAAGTAAAAAAGGGCATATTTTTTAAAACTATCTCTACTTTCCCTCTAGTTTTACTTCATCCTGCTAGCAGTACATCTATTGCAGGGGTGTCAAATTGCCGGCCTGCGGGCCAGATTCATCATAGCAAAACCGCGCCCACCCCATTGCCGGCAATGGCAAAAGTCACGATACAACACGACACATCACGTGAAGTTGCGAGTTTGACACGCCTGATCTATTGATACCTATTGGGCATTAGGCAATTCTGAAAATCTGGCCTGAATAGGTATGGATATGGGTATGACATTACAGTAATGCCTCCACTGCACATCTTAAATATTTAGTAAAAAGTTGTAATAAACAAAAGCAAAAGCACTCAAAATGCATCGATTAATGAAATACAGTGAGAAATATAGCTTGACATACAACAATTTAGAAACAAAACAAACTAAAATGAAAGGACACTTAAACATTTTGCTAAAGATTTTCTAAGGTAGAATCTGGAGGCAGTAGTCATCAGTTACTTTTCTCACAAATTAAGAATGAGTGGATGGATACCTCTAAAAAGAGAATTTTATCTCTTAATCTTTTCTCCTTAAATAACCATATCTTTCCCATAGGCAAAAGATGGTGAAATGCAAAACAAGTGATTTGAAAAAGCTGATATATATATGTATATGTATATGTATATGTATATGTATATGTATATGTATATGTATAAGTATATGTATATGTATATGTATATGTATATGTATATGTATATGTATATGTATATGTATATGTATATGTATATGTATATGTATATGTATATGTATATGTATATGTATATGTATATGTGTGTGTGTGTGTGTGTCTTTGATGACTGCAAAAATACGAATCCCGGGCATATCTGTTCAATAACACAGTCCTCGATCTCCAGGAGAAATATAAACCAGCTGTTTATTGTTAAAAAAGTTTAAAACAATAAAAACAACTATTTACAATGTTAAAACAACTTAGCTTTCGCTGGTCCACTGCCAGCGTATTCAGAGTGAAGTTTCGGGGGTGGAGATCCAGGCACGTAGAAAGATTGGAAGAAATAGGGCCCAGAAAGATAGTGGAAGGCAAGTACAGCAGGTGGATCAACGGGATAAGAAGGAGGGGGGGGCACAGGAAGGCAGTTGGCAAACGCACCAACAGTAACAGCACTAGGAAGGACAGGATCTGCAAGGATGAGAGGGAGTGAATTCAGGAGCGAGCTGGCAGACAGCCCAGCTGATCGTAGGCAGACGGGACAGAGGGACGGGATACAGCTGTACGCACGCACATCCAAGCGTGGAAGGAAACCGGAGGAAATAGGACTAATAGGGATAGACAGTGGAAGACAAGAACAATGGGCAGACAAACAGGATGGAAAGGAGGGGAGCAGCAATGGAAAGGCATCTAGGACACCGGATCGGGACGTGCGGCCCAGAACGGGGAGCGGCTAGAAAGCATACCAACGGCAACAGAACCAACGGCAACAGAACCAGGAAGGAGGAGATTGACAAGGATGGGAGGGAGAAAGGTTGTTGGAGTGCAAAAAAGAGGAGGCGGGATAATTAAGGCAATTACGGTCAGCCAGGACGGATGGCCCAATCACATGGTCAATGAGTAAGCAATTAGGCTAGCAAGGTCTATAAAGAAAATCTCCACCCCCAAAACTTCACTCTGAAGACGCTGGCAGTGGACCAGCGAAAGCTAAGTTGTTTTAACATTCTAAATAGTTTTTATTATTTTAAACTTTTTTAACAATAAACAGCTGGTTTATATTTCTCCCACAGATCGAGGACTGTGTTATTGAATATATATATATATATATCTTTCAATGGTTTGAAATCTTTTCGTAAAACTGAATACAAATAGCCCTTACTTAACAACTGTGATTATTTAAAATTACAACAGTGTGGAAAAAGTCACTTGACGTACAGTCCTTGCACTTATAATTGTCACAATGACTCCAAAGTCTTGTGATCAATATTCGGGCACTTCACAACTAGCATTAACAACCATTGCAACATACTGCAATCACATGTTTGCCATTTGTACACTTCACAGACAGCTTCTGGCAAGTAGAGTCAATGAAGAAGCTGGTAGTAAAATTTCAAGTCATGTCACATGATGTCTCACTTAATAATTGTGGGTGATTCACTTAAAAGCCGCCCAGAGTCTCCTCATGGTGAGATAGGTAGCAAATAAATTAAATAATACATACATACATTTGTGGAAGAATAGTCATAAGCTGTCATGATCACATGATGTCTTGCTTAATCACTGCCTCACTTAGCGATGGAGTTGCCAGGCTCAACTGTGGATGTTAAGCAAGGACTTACTCTATAGGGCATCTCACATTGTAACCTCCTTTACCCTTTACAAGCTGCCATTCATATAGCAAAACATATGGAAGTTACCATGGTGTTTATTTCATTCATTTTCAGTACAGTTAACCATCTAATCTGAAGGTTAAAAAAAAATGCCAATCCACTGAAACTATGGGGCAATTTACTCATGCAGAACCTAACAGCTAGATGTTGAAATGAACAAGATCACAGAATTTCACCACTACTATGCAATCTGTGATGCCTCATTGACTGATTGATTTTAAATTATCCCCTATTGTTTCTCATTTGCATAAATTCTCCTGAAGCAACATAGGTGGAGGCAAGCATGAGGTTGGGTAGAGCTAGACTGTTCCCAGGTCAGTGACAATAACACCTGTTCTTAAAAGGAGGCAGAGGTAATTGCATAGACATTATTTGCAATTCTTGTTATCATACTATTTGCAATACTTTATCATGATCTGGACATTTGGCCATTAAATTAAGGTGGCAAAACATGCTGTTGAGGCTGTGCATAATAATTGGGGGAAACGTGTGGCGTTTGGGACTAAAGTTAGGGCAATGCAACTTTGGGAAAGATGTTTTGAAACAGAGAAAAGAGGTGAATTCATGGTTTCCTTGATGCCTGGCCCTTCACAACAACAATCTTCTAATTCTTCCCTTTGCCCAGCAAAGGATGAGCTAAGACAGAGCGGATTTAAGAGCAAAGGCGTCTTAGGTGGAGAATTCTCTGTTCCAAATAACTTCCTGGAGGGGACAGGCCATAGGTCAATAGCACAATACTTGTTTTGTATGCAGATAATTCCACATTTTATTCTCTCCTTTGCTAATTAAAATAGCTTCAGATAACAGATGATAGAATGACCTCTGCCTGAGATTCACAAGATCTTCATCTAGTCAATAGAAAAACACTGAACTAAAAGGATGGATAGTGAATGTTACGGTAGTTTAATTAACTTCCTATATTTTTCTTGGGAGGCACTTTTCCTGGGGTAGAGGTTTTTTGCTCTGTTGCTACATTGTAGATAGTGCAATGATACAACATGAATAGTGTTGTGTCACAAAAGTAGATCATGTACAGGAGGAGTTTTTTTATTTTCCCTGCTTTTTGGGTAGGGAGTATTGGGGAATTTACTTATTTATTCACAAATGCTTATCTATGCATAACTCCAGGACTCTGGGTAAACAAAATATTTTAAAAAAAACAAGACAAAGGAATCTGTCTGTCTGTCTGTCTATCTACAGTCTCTCTCTCTCTCTCTCTCTCTCTCTCTCTCTCTCTCTCTCTCTCCATCCCATCCATCCATCCATCATCCATCCATCCATCCATCCATCCATCCATCATCCATCCCATCCCATCCTCTATCTATCCATCCATCTCTATCTATCTATCTATCTATCTATCTATCTATCTATCTATCTATCTATCTATCTATCTATCTATCTATCTATCTATCTATCTATCTATCTATCTATCTATCTATCTATCTATCTATCTATCTATCTTTGTGAGCTATACTAAAAACATACTACAAAGTCCCGTTTAAACACAATCTGGAGATTCCTCAGTTTGGAGATTTAGAAGTATAATTTTTATGTTATTTTTTAGCATTTCAAGATTTATGCAACTCTTTGTTTCCTGCATTAAAAATGAGGAAAATAAGGAATGCTGATGGTACAGTTAAAAATGGCTTCAGGGGGACATGAAGATGGCTTGGGGCTCATATCCCAGCTGTAGGAAAAGTTACTACTGAAGTTCCATTACCTGTCTTTGCCTATAATCTGTTGCTCTACCCTGACATATGTCACTGTTTCCTAAAACTGGTTTGCCAACTACTTGAGAACTCTGGCTTTTTAATTTCTGCCAAGGCTTGGATTCAGGGTCTCCTTTCAGGGTGGCGAACATAAGAGGCAGACTCGTTAGTTTGCTTTCCAACCTTAATTGGTGCTTATGCTAAGAGGTAGTCAGTGATTTCTTCCTAAGTGTACAGTGACAGTTTTCTGTTATGTTGCCTCAAACACTGCAATATTTTCATCCCCAAAAGCTTTTATACAGAAGGCAGCAGATGGCAAAGGCTGTTAGAGAGCTCTCTGCAAATTGATTGGCCCTGCCTCAATTTCTTTGTTATACAAAGGGCACTTGCTATTGTCACTGCAAAGTCATAGCCTGATTTGACGGAAAAAATGATTGTTCAACAAAATATTATTTCGGTTATCAATTATTATGTTTAGCTTTTCTTCCTTTTATTCTTAAATCAGGGTAGAATGACACATTGTAGGTTACCATAACAGCATGATTGCACTGGTGGCACTACATCCATTAGGCCTGTGGAGTGCTGCAAATGCTAAAGCAAAACAGGGCTTCGGAGCATATACGGCAGGCATGCAGCACATACATGCAAATCCTTAAACATATCTCTTCCTGGATCATGCTGCAATTGCAGAGAGCAGCAATACCTTCCCTAGAAAAGATGTAGTTGCTTTAAAGAATTGTAAACAGATATTATGTAAGCACCTCCAAGGACCCCAACCTATGTTTCTATCTGAGAATCTAAGGCACTATAGAACTCTAATATCAACTTTTTAGACATTGTTTTCCCCCCATAAATTTCAGCTCTGTATACTAGTTATCTGCATATAATATAGCAGGGGTCTTCAAACTTGGCCCTTCTATGACTTGTGGACTTCAACTCCCAGAATTCCTCAGCCAGGCACACCCCTGGCTGAGGAATTCTGGGAGTTGGTCCACAAGTCATAAAAGGGCCACGTTTGAAGACCCCTGCAATATAGTATCAGTGAAAATGGGTAGGTTATGTGAGGAACTTCTGATTCTGATTGAGAAGCGTATTCATTTCCAGTCACTTCATGTTTAACATATAAGCCTTACCCTTAACATCCTCCATCACTGCTTTTTAGTTTTTTTTTCTTATTCTCCACATGTTGTAGCACATTGTAGAACCTAGGGGCCTTATGCAGTCACCACACTTCTTTTTTGTAATTTCTAGAGTCACCAACATTTAGTAACAATTTTCCAAACCTGGAGAAATGATTTCTCCATTGATTTTAAGGGGAAAACAAAAATAGCCACGTGGAATATTAGCTGGGCTGACCACATATTTATATATTCTTAAAAAGAAAATTCCTGTCCCCTTTATTTCCAGCCCCACATGCTGGAACTAAAACTCACAGTTCTTTGGTTTCTAGGCCAGCACCTTAACCACTACACCAAATTGTTTCTCTTCATTGAAAGTGGTTGAGGAAGATGCTATGCTTGATGCTACCAAACTCTGCTAAATGGTTAAAAGAATTAGAAGAAGGTAACAATGGTTACCCAGAGAATATCAAAGAGAATTTATAGCCTTGACCTAGGCTTTTCTGTACAGAGGTGATTCCTCCCCAAAATGACCTTCTCCATTGTTCTACTCACATGTTTCTCTCCAATTTATTTGCTTTCTGAGTTTTGTGTTATCGAAGTTATTTACAGAACTTTGCATATTTCTTCAAAATATGAAGTACGGCAGTACTTTATTATTGAAACTGTCAAATTTTTTGACAGCCAAAAAAAGTAGCCTCTTAATTACTACCATTAAGCACCAGTCATTCTGGGAAGAGAGGATCCTGGCAGACCATAGAAAATCAAATAAAGAACAAAATGGGTCTCTATTTCCAAGTTTCAATTGCTCCGTTCACTTTACTTTCCTCTTTAGTTAGGTCAACTAATTTTTTCTGCCCTTTTTCTCATTTGAGACAAACTGATTGATCTGACATTTTGAGTGAACTCAGTCTTAGTAATTTTCTTCTCTGGAAACTTGAATTTAAAGAATCTAGAAGAGTCGACCCAGGAGAAGAAAAAAGAGGCAATATATTGCTTTAGTTGAACTATAACATCCTGGCTTTTCTCCAACCTTTTTTGTTGATAAAAACATGAGCATAATGCAGGTATAACTGATTCTCTTGGAGTGCAAAAAGGCAGTGTAAGGTACTGGTCTCCTGATATGACATTCTGAATTAGTTAGCTAATGTCTAATGAAGGATTTAAAAATCATAGGTCTCACAAGGTTTCTCAACTTCACCCATAGAAAACCTTCCTTCAGTGATACTCAACCCTGCTGGCTGGGAATTCTGGGAGTTGAAGTTCACAAATCTTAAAGTTGCCAAGGTTGAACAACTCTGTTCTAAGCCCATACTCTTCAGAGAAAGGTGCACGATGAGGAGCTGGCTTCTCAAGACTCTTGAAATAATAGCTCCCTTATAACAGTCACTGCATAAAATAAGAAAGAAGAGGTATAAGTGTGCATGAATGCTGAATCCATGTGGTGGGTATGTGACATCCAGTGGTGTGTGTGCTGCACACAAATAGAAATAGATTGTGTGTACAACCTGCATGCAATTAGAACACATATGTATACAGGAGGGGTAGGGAAGTATGCATGAAATATGTCTGGGTAGATTTGGCACATTTATTTTAACTAACTGGAAGGAAAGAATGATTTAAAAACCTGCTGGCACACCGTCTCCTCTAATTGTTCCTCAAAAAATTTTTTACTATAAAGTGAACCTCCTGATGTGTCCTAATTTACCTGGATGGGGAGTTATCTACCAGAAGAAGAAGAAGAAGAAGAAGAAGAAGAAGAAGAAGAAGAAGAAGAAGAAGAAGAAGAAGAAGAAGAAGAAGAAGAAGAAGAAGAAGAAGAAGAAGAAGAAGAAGAAGAAGAAGAAGAGGAGGAGGAGGAGAAGAAGAGGAGGAGGAGGAGGAGAAGAGGAGGAGGAGGAGGAGGAGGAGGAGGAGAAGAAGAAGAAGAAGAAGAAGAAGAAGAAGAAGAAGAAGAAGAAGAAGAAGAAGAAGAAGAAGAAGAAGAAGAAGAAGAAGAAGAAGAAGAAGAAGAAGAAGAAGAAGAAGAAGGTTTTTAAGGAATTGTGTTTTTGCAGCCTTGTGCTATTCATGAAACTATAACTGTAATTATAGATATATAAGGGAAATTTCTTGTTTAAGTCAATTAAGTCAACCCTTTTTGAATATATTTTTCCAATTATCAGGGAAAGGGGAATGTAGGAATGATGTCATACACAGATTTATAAATAAAATATATACTATTTACCTAACAAAAACTGACCTGTAATAATTTGAAGTCATCTAGTATTATCCTGTTACTGCAGCACCACCTTAATGTGGAGGTTGCATGTCTCATAGTGCATAGGAAAAGTTTCTTAAAAACTTAAGATTAAAAGTAATAGATTCCTGTTGGGTCGGAGTCTGCCCATTGCATGTAACTACATAAAGTGTTCAAAAATATATTAAAATGGATATTCATTGTGTTACTTTTAATGGTTGAACAGTGGCACTTAAAGAAGTCCTACTGGCATTTTGCTACTTTTACTGGGAGATGTCCAACCAGTTTCCTCTATCATTAATTGAATTTTTGAAATGAGCTATTTAGTTAGGATTTTCAAAAACCCTGTAAGACTCCAACCTCACTCCTGAGTTAGCACAGCCGACCCTGCTCCTTTCCCTGGCCGCTTCCATACTAACTAGGATGATCTTTAAAAAAAAAAAAAAGTTATGTTGCTCTACTGTTGAAAGTTGCTGTTCATTTTTCTTTGGGTAATTATGAGAGAAAGAGTACATTTGCGCATGCAAGGGTGAAGGTTTTTTTTCCCCTTTTCATTTTTAAGGAGCAACATCCCAAATCTCATTAATCATCACCAACAGGCTGTAAAACCTCCATGGATGCTGTTATCCTGCACAGCCACTCTCTGACAGTTTCCTTAATGGCTACCTGCTGAAAGTGACTGGCTGTGCTGACAGTGGCAATTCTGCTGAAGCTGCTCATTTTCTTCCAGGCCCCTCCAATTTCATTCATGGAACAGAGACAAACACACTCTAATTCTCTTCCTCTGGAATTTAAGGTGCCAAGGCCTGCAGAAAAGACAGTGCTACTTGCACGGCATTTTTATATGTTTTGAATGCACTATAAAGATTAACTAATTGATCTACGGAATACCATGGTGAGAGAGGAAATGAAGAATGGCACACACACTGTGTATAATGAAGTAATTTGAGTATGCCTGAAGGTATCAATGTAAGTCTTATTCATTAAACCAATTCCCTAAATTAGTTTGTTCAGATTCACTCCAAGTTTTCATTGCAGTTTTTTCTTTCTTTCTATCAGTTGGTTGACTTAGATAATCCCCATCTGGATGTTCTCTTACTGTTTACGACAAAGGGACAAACAGACAGCATTTTATTGTTCCGTTGTATTTATTTCTAGAACTTTATTTTCATGTTTTAAAATTCTTAAGCTACAAAGGGAGTAGCTTAAAGAAACGTTAATTTATCTATCTAATTAGTTATCAAGATAGAAAATAGATAGCTTTAGCTAATGATGGATTGAGGACTAGTGGTTTACATCCATATCAGTCATGAAACTTCCTTTTTTTAAGGAAGCCTGCCTTTTTCAAAGATATAAAATGAGAAAACATCTGAATATCCTCTTCGCATTAGAATTAAGGTCAGGTACAAATATTGTGTTTTCTGTTTTTAATGGCAAGACCTTGAAGAGACTCCAATATAAATTAAATTTGTTTACCCATGTTCATCATATTAATTTATGCATGTTACCAAATTGTCCTTGGAGGAACAACTGTCTTAACAGTTATGTTTAGTCTGAACCTTTTCCGTTTCAAAACTGGAAACAAAATAGATATAATTTAAATACTGTACATAGTAAAGCATTGGTCTACACCAGAGGTAGGCAACCTTGGCTTTTTATGACTCGTGGACTTCAACTCCCAGAATTCCTGAGCCAGCCATGCTGGCTCAGGAATTCTGGGAGTTGAAGTCCACGAGTCATAAAAGAGCCAAGGTTGCCTACCCCTGGTCTATACCATAAAAATAATAAAATGCAAAAGCAAAACAAAACTTGACTTCTAATGCTTGGGGGGTGAGTCGATTTTCCATTGACAACAGCTTCTGTCTATCCCCACTTCCTGGCTCCTTGGTATTTCTCTTCTTATTCCAGCAACTTCTATGTCATCACAGCCCTTTAATTTCTCCAGGGATGGAGATTCCAAGCTGACCACTGGAAATCAATTTTTAGTCATATCCCATATTAGTCAGTACTAACTGGCCCTTCCTGAGTTTTTCTAACACTGCTTTGTTGATGACGAGCAACATTAGGCGTGAGCTGATGCTCTTAGAATAAATTACTAGTATAAAGTGATGTGCCTGAATGTCTCTTTTCATTTTATCTCTTGGAAGGTAAAACTGGGTTAAGAAGAGTCACCTAGTACGTTTTCACAGCTAAGGATGGAGTTGAATCAAAATCTCCTAGTCCAGCACCTTAACCATCACTCCATAGAATGGTTTTCAGCTTCTCAAATGCATCTATAAGGTGATACAATTGCACAAGATTAGTAAAGTCAACTCTCCAAAACTGGGAAAATTTAACAAAGATGCTTCGGTGGGTTTATTTTTATGGAAAAGCTTCTGCTATATGTCTGTGGGAAATATGAAATAGCTATCTGGTATTTTGCTGTATAATTTTTTTCCCTGGTGGAAGCCGACAATAAATCTTCAAAAGCAGAGCAGCTTGACCTTTATGTACAGTACACGAGCTAAACCTCAGACAAAATTCTAATAATTATTAAAAAAAATAGAGATGACAGTGAATTTTTTTTTTGAATCTTTATAATGTTTCTCTGGTTTCATTTGTATATAAGGAAAGTATTTGTATATAATGGAAAGTAATTGTAAATGGAAGACTGCACAAGGAGCAATTTAAAAGCACTGGACCATAACTTACATTATTTCTAAAACCTCTAAGTTAAACTTATAAAAAGTATAGGGGAGGATGAGAGTCTTTTTAGTAACTTGCTAGTTCCCTGGCTCACTCTGAGATCTACCCCAAAGCTTGGAATGCTGTTGCTGTAATGCAACAAGGCAGGAGGCCATGCAGGTTGTGGACACTCTGGGCTGCAGAGGCTGTGGTAGTTGTAGGGGCTACAGTTGAGGGGGATGAAAACTGGCAAGGGCTGTGGAGGTCACCAAGAGTGGGATCTGAGATGGCCGTGGAGCCTACAAAGAGATTCAGGTTGGCAGAGGCTATGGAGGCTGCAGAGAAGGGAGACCACAATGACTGCAGAAGGTGCATAGGCCACAAAGAATGCATTAATAATCTTGTAAGCCCAGAAGATCATCGTAGTGGCCCGGATTTTTTGGGAAAACCACAGAGACTCAGAGACATGAAAGTTTTTACCCCCCAATATCTGACCTACGGAATCATGGTTAACCTGGAAATTGTTGGGTGGGGTGGAGGTCCTTGGTTGCTGATCCCCTAGGCCATTTTCAATTTAGGGGGATGATGGTCCCATCACTGGGGTGAGGTGAGTGGGACTGAGGTATTTTCTCTTAATTTTTTTCCCCTGCAGGAGCTTTTCCCCCACCCATCCCCAGTACATTGGTAGTGCAGTTAGATGGGGTGGGTGGGCTGCCAGGACTCTGAGTTTAATTTATGTGTAAGTGTGTGTGTGTTTCTGTATGGTGATAAGATGAGAATGTATACATTCCTTTGCATGGGAAGAGAATATGAGGGGAGGCAGCGGATTGGGAGCCCTGAGGAGGCGTGCAGAACTACCTTGATAGTGATGACAGAAAATGAGTGATATGGCAAGAATTTAAGGGTGGGCAACACTTGGGGGCACCAGGTCCACTGTTTGGAGGTGGTCCCACTGTCCAGTTTTCAGTTTCTACCCTCTGTACATGGCAACAGGAACCTTGGTGGCCCCGGTCTCTGTTTCTGAATGCCAGACTGGTATCTAACAAAGCATCCCTCATCCGTGATCTTAACAGTTACAACCACATAACACATAACAATTTTGTGGACAGTGCATTTGTTACCTATAACTTTCCAGTTAACTTAAAAAAATATTTTATGTTTTGGCTTGGCTTAGCTCTCAAGTATCTTCAGGACTGTCTCCTTTGGTTGAATTTGTTCATCAAGTTTACTCAGTTCAGAAGAGAATGCTAGACCTCTGGAACAGCCTGCTATATTTTTGAAACATGTTAAAAATAGGGCTTTTAGAGCCTAATGACAATTGAGTGGGGACTGACAGCTCAAAGATATTCAGGTACTCTTATAGTGTTTTGAATCAGTTTTATAACTCTCATGGAGTTTTAAAGTAGACTGTATGGTATGAAAAATATGATTTCACACATCTTGATACAAAAACAGGCAAGCCGCTTTGTGTAATGTGTCTGGTATCTTCACATAGGATATCTGGGAATAAATGGAAATTATTCCCACATCTATAAACACCAGACAGCATAACTTGAGGGTTTGCAATTGCCAAATTTAGCCAGATTTGGGGAAGTTCCAACATTCTGGATGTGTCAAAATTCCCTCTTCAAACAGTATATGGTAAATTATTTAATCAATCTGAAAGTTTTGTCCCCAAATCAAGTTGAGGTACCCTCCACATCATCCCCTGTTCATAAATATTAATTCTCCCTTTAGAAATGGCATTTATGGCCCACCATGTACCGCTTTTGCCTGGTGTGATATGACAAACATCTTGAATGAGACTCTAAAATCTATTGCTCACCCTTGCATATTTACAGCTAAATCAATCCTAAAGCCAATCTATATTACATGTATAGGGAACAAATTAATAACATAGAAGGAAAAGAACCAGTCAATCTTAGAATGGCTGAAGTTGATTGTACAACTTACTGTATTAACTCTCTTCATGATGGCATAATTCTTTCAGTTTTTTTTCTTTCCCTCCCTTTCCCCTTGCCTTATTCTTTAAGGTTTTGATTTACCACCATGAACATTGCAAAGCTTAACTGATCCATTTTCAGTTTAGGAGAAAACACCCTGAATTGATGTTTTGGCTGTCTTTATAACAATGTTAAATGGTTGGAAACTGTCAAAGTAAAATACTTTTACTGCAGTGTTTCAAGTAAACAGTATAAACTGTATTGATCTTCTACAAAGTACAGAAACATTTCCCACGTTACTTAAAGTATAAGTACCTCTTTGGTTTAGTTTGGGCCTTCATCCAAACATTAAAAAAGATTGATGGATGAGATGAAAAATTTCCTGTCTTGAAGGGTCTTTTTCAATCCACACGTAATATATTGGCTATTCTACAGATAGAATCATTTCTGTTTCATCAATTCTTCTCTGGAGAAAAAAAAAGATTTATATAGTTGGGTCAGAATTCTGAGCAAAGTTGAGAACTAGTTCTCCAAAACAAACCCCAAAATGCTAGAAAGAAAGTCTTGATGGCTTCAAAGATTGTAACATCTCAGTTTTTGATATAACTCAGCTGGAGGTTTTTAACAATACTGTGTGGATATTACAAACTTAACACAAGAATTGAGAAGCAGAACTCTGTACTTGGTTTCTAGATTGCCAAGGTTTAAGGAGAAGAAGCGAAAAACAATATACAAATCTAAACTTTTCATAATCATTGATGATGAAAGAATCTCTTCTGTTGTTAGTATACTGTTCTGTCTTAATGGCGGTAGACATTGAAGAGACTGCTTTAACAATAACAAGGTTTATTCATTACTATTAGACACAGAACAAAACAGAAAACAAAACTAGCTCCCTCCTTTTTATACACGGAGCTCTGTTTAATCTTAACCAATGAATGCAGGGTTTTCTCCCACGCTAAAATAACAAGTCTGCCCGGGCCCCAGACATTCTGTCTCTGCAGTCGTCACATGGCTGCCCTGCTCCTGTTTTTTCATACAACTGAATACATTACACCCCTCCCCCCTTAGTGAGGAGCATACTGTACCCCCTTTTATTAGATTACTTAATAAGCCGCCCCCGGATGGAGGCTACCCAGTCACCTTTTTTGTATGCCGCTCCCGGAAGGAGGCTACCCATTTACTCCCATAACCTTGGCCAGCCTGCGACCTTGTAGGACGAGGCGCCTTTCCTTTGTTCATTACAGCTTTTGATACCGCAAGCAGTTAATGGAAGCTTTTGAAAACACTACGGGCGATGCCAGCTTGTGAACAGTATTTTTGTACCTCTGAGCATGCCTCAAATGCTAGCAAGAACTCCGAATGCTAAGTTAGCACAGACAGAGCCCTTACGTACTCCTTGAGGAATTTGGGAGGTCCTCGGATTCGCTCTGATCTCTGCAGAAGTGCTGCGGTTGCCTGATCTGCAAGCTTGCCCACTGGGCTCGGCAGACCAGGACTTAGGGACCCATTTGAAATGGTCAGAGTTGGGACCTGCAGGCTGACCTGTTGGTCCAGCTCTGCGTGCCGGTTTGGGGTAGAGTTCCCCAAATGGGTGGTGTTCCCGGCAGGGGTGGTATTCCCCTGAAGAGGGGTGGTGTTCCCCTGATCTGCAGAAGCAGATGGTTGGAGGTCATGTCCCGGATGGGCAACCCCCTCCCCATAGAGAAGCGTGAATGGGGGTCGTGTCCCGGATGGGCAACCCCTCCCTGTGGAGAGGCTTGAACATTTGATCTCGCGCAATATCCCATGTGTGTGGTACCCGAGTCAGGAGCCGCCTCGAAGGCAAACCCCTCCATCGCTGTTTGCGATGAGCCATATTCAGGGTCTTGTTGACCATCCTGATCACTCTCAGGAGCTTCCTCCCCCCCCAGAGCAGAGCTAGGAGCGGAAGAGTGACTTGGCAACCTCCAGCGAAGCTGGTCGATATGGCGCCGCAGCACCCGACCGTCGTCCAACACCACTTCGTAGGAAAGAGGGCCGGTGACCCTACAAACGACAGCCACCACCCACAAGTTACCAGGGCCATAATTTCTAGCCCAAACTGGATCACCCAAGTTCAGTCGCCGTGGCACCCATGGTTGGGACACCTGCGATGTAACACGGTCCGGATGTAACCTATCCAGCTTAGTGATAAGCCGGTGACCCCAACGGAGCTCGGTGGGGCTTTTGCCCGTAGCAGTGCATGGAGTGGTGCAATGGCATAGGAGAAAGTCAGCCAGCCGGTGGTGCCAGTTGCTGTGTGTGATTCTTCTCAAAGAATCTTTCGTAGTTCGCACCATGCGTTCTGCTTGACCATTTGACCCCTGGTGAAATGGCGCCGACGTAGCGTGGCGGATTAGGTTTCCCTGCAGGAAAGACTGGAACTCCGAGGAAGTAAATTGAGTTCCGTTGTCGGAGACAATTACGTCCGGCAGTCCATGAGTGGCAAAAATGCCGCGCATTTGGTGATAGTGGAAGTGGCAGCAGATACTGGAACCACCTCCAGCCACTTAGAGTGACTGTCTACCACAATAAGAAAGAGTTGCCCCTGAAAGGGGCCAGCGTAGTCGATATGGATCCTCGACCAAGGATCCTGTGTTGTTTCCCACCTATGGATGGGAGCTTGGGGCATTTCTGGCCTGGACTGTTGGCAAACATGACATCCTTGTACCTGGGCTTCGATCTCCTTATCGAGCCCTGGCCACCATAGGTGATTGCACGCAAGCGCCTTCATTCGGACTATCCCCGGATGTCCCTCATGCAGAGATACCAAGACTCTAGTCCTCAGTGAGGTCGGGATGACCACTCGACTGCCCCACAATAAACACCCTTTGAATGTGGAGAGTTCCAATTTTCTCCTCCAAAACCCCTGAAATTCTGTGCCCGGACACGTGTCCGGCCATCCCGATAACACCCAGTTTAACACGCGTGTTAATGTGTTGTCAACGGCTGTCTCCGCTGCTACATCCCCTGCGTGGAGAGGGGATTCAGGTAAATCCTGAATGGAAAGGATATGGGTTGCCGGGGCAGGATCAGGCTCTATATCCCTTAAAGGCAACCTACTTAGGCTGTCTGCATGGCCCATCTCTTTGCCCGGCTTGTGAATCATGCAAAAATCATATGCAGAGAGGAATATGGACCATCTCAACATCCTAGGAGATATTATGTGAGGTGTCTGCTTGTCAGTTGTAAACAGCCCCAACAGTGGCTTGTGGTCCGTGAAGACCGTGAAACGGCGACTATACAACAAGTCATGGAACTTCTTGATGCCCACTATGATTGCTAATGCTTCTCGATCTATCTGTGCATAATTACGCTCTGCGGCAGACAGGGTTCTGGAGTAATAGGCTATCAGGACCTGAGTCCCATCTGTTTTAAGATGACTTAAAACAGCTCCGATCCCGTACGGGGAAGTGTCACACGCTATGCAAACAGGGAGTCACTCATTAAAATGAGCCAACACTGCGTTTGAGGAAAGCAATGCTTTGACTGCAGCAAAGCTTTTTTCGTGGACACTCGTCCATGCCCAAGTAGCCTGTTTGTCAAGGAGCCGGTGTAATGGCTCCGCCACGGCTGTCTTGTGGGGAAGGAATGCGTGATAGAAATTCAACAGTCCCAAGAACGCTTGGAGTTCTGTTTTTGTTTTGGGACTGGGTGCTTGCTGGATCGCCTCCAGCTTAGACTGAACAGGGTGTATGCCTTCCGATTCTCTACTGATTCCCCTGCGATGAGGACATCATCGAAGTACGGGCATACGCCTGGGAGGTCTCTGAGCATTCGCTCCATGACATTCTGGAAGATACCTAGTGCTACGTTAATGCCGAATTGTAGCCTGCGCAGCTTGAAAGCCCCCCGATGGGTCACAATGGTTTGTGCCTCTGCCGTGGCTTCGTCCACCAGCAGCTGTTGGTAGGCCTGGGCCAAATCAAGTTTAGCGAAAATGCAACCCCTTTGTAGAGATGCCAGAATATGGCTGACTACTGGCACGGGATAGGAGTGTTGCTGCAGCGCTTTATTCAGCATGCACTTATAGTCAGCGCAGATTCTGACCTCTCCGTTGGCCTTAAGCGGCGTCACTATGGGGGTTTCCCATGGACTGCTTTCCACAGGCTCTAAAATGCCCTGCTGCAAAAGTTTATCCAATTCAGCATTGATTTTGTGCTTTAGAGCGAACGGCACCCGACGAGGCTTGATCCTAATCGGTGCAACAGAAGAATCTAACCTTAATGCAATTGGTGGCCCCTTATACTCTCCCAGTTCGGTGGTGAACATGTCTGCGAAATCTTTGCAGACTTGTTCCAAACTGGCCATTTTTACGCTGTTCAGCCCCGTTACCTGGATTCCCAGAGTCTCGAACCAATCAAGCCCGATTAGGCTTGTCCTGTCCCCATTTACCACAACTACAGTCAGCATTCCTTTGAATTTACAAAATTCCACCCTTATAGTGACCTCCCCCTTTACTCTGACTGGGGAATTCTGGAAATCAGTCAGAATTAGATTTGATGGCCTCATTTTCAGCCGTTGACCACTTCGACCACAAATTCTATTAAGGGTACTCTGGGATATGATGGACACGGCAGACCCCGTGTCCAGTTCCATCCTCAATGGGACCCCTTGCAACTTTACTTCGAGTTGCAGCTTTTTTCTTAAGGGCCTCTGTCCCCCGGTTCTATGGACGCTGCTCCTGCTGGCACAGAACCCACCCTGTTTTGGCTGGGTACCCCGGTACCTTTCCGAGGCAACTCTTTCTTGGAACTCTCTTTTCTGCACCCTAAGCACACAACAGCGATATGGCCTTGCTTGCCACATGCTCGGCAATGAGCAGTCCGGAATCGGCAGTCGGCTCGCTTTTGCCGACCCCTGAACTCCATGCATGGGATCTGCCCTGTCAAGGGGTCTCGGCAGTCCTTTTGCTGGTGGTTGTCGCACCAGGTCAACTTCCTGGTCCAACTCGGCCTCTTCGTCAATTTCGACATCCTCATGGTGAACGGTTTGCGATGGGGAAGTGTTCTTTGAGAGCCACAAGGTCCTTACAGCTCCGTTGGCTGCTTCCTCTGCGGTGACCTCTCGCAACCCCTCTTGGAACAATACCATCTCCTTTGCAAAGATCTTTTGCTGCAGCTCTCTGCTCCGTAGTCCGCAAACCAAACAGTCCCGTAACCGTTCCTCTAAGTCTTTGAACCCGCACAGCCTCGCTGCCTATCAGAGGGCTGCAATAAATTCGGTTACGGACTCTCCTGGACACTGGTCCCTCTGCTCGAAGGCATGCCGCCATGCGATGACCGACAGCTTCGGCTCGAAGTGCTCCTTGAGCATCTTTTTTAGCTCTCCGTAGGGCACTGTCTCCAATGGCACTGGGGACACGAGGTTTTCCACGATGTCGAAGATGGCTTGGCCACAGACACAGAGTAGCGTGACGGCCTTCAGCTCGTCTTCCGCGATTCGGTTAACGCGGAAGTAGTTCTCGGCCCGGGCGACGTACGAACTCCACCGCTCCGGGTGAGCTACATCGAACTCTGCTAGCCGACCCAGTTTGGCCACGATGAGTCTCTCCTCTACCATGTGCTGCCACTTGTTAGAGGGTTTTCCGGGCAGTTCCTTGCAGCACTGTCCCCCAGCGTTTGCGTACTGGCGGGTGAGTGAGCTGAAATAGGAACACCGTTCCTCAGCGTGGTCTGGCCCTCTTTAGGGTGATTCAGGGCCTTCTTTAAGGTGGCAGCAGCATCCCACCTTCGTCACCAATTGTTCTGTCTTAATGGCGGTAGACATTGAAGAGACTGCTTTAACAATAACAAGGTTTATTCATTACTATTAGACACAGAACAGAACAGAAAACGAAACTAGCTCCCTCCTTTTTATAAACGGAGCTCTGGTTAATCTTAACCAATGAATGCAGGGTTTTCTCCCGCACTAAAATAACAAGTCTGCCCAGGCCCCAGACATTCTGTCTCTGCAGTCGTCACATGGCCGCCCTGCACCTGCTGTTTCATACAACTGAATACATTATATATACATAAATCAGCTTCTGTCAATCATCCAAAAATATATTTCAAATATTTTTGTAGTTTGATAATTTATCACATTTATATCTGACTCCTTGAAGTTCCTCCCCTCAAAAAAAATGGACTACAGAATCAGGAAGACAAAATCTCAGCCCAAGTATATAATCTACAAATCTATGGTAACTAAAAGAAAAGGGCATTGAAAGAGAAAACTAAGTCAATTTAGCTCCCAAATTGTTGTTTTTCTCATATAGTCTGATCAACTGTACAAAATTATGCCCCCCAGGAGAGAATAAATACCGCCTGTTATGTTGATAACTTCATGAGGAAATTAAATATAAACAACGAAGGTTAAATTTCCTCATGACATTGTGAAAGCAAACAGACAACTCATTGGGCTCTATCAGAATGATCCATCTATGATAAAAGATGAGGCATTTTTAAAAGGTTTCGCCATCCAGACCTTAATGCATTTCAAAATGCCTACAAATGACCTTAGATGTTTTGAACAAGTGAAGGGCATCTCCTGTTATATTTTGCTTTGTGTTGTTGAGGAGGCCTGTAGAAGAGTCCAATGTATGCTGACAATAAAAGAGATGAATTAGCATAACTGACTGTTTAGTTATTAAGATTAAATATCTTTTTATTGCAGATGTTTGCCAAGGCAAATGATCCCCAGTGGAAGGCTCTAAGCAGTTAAGATAGATTTGATGAGGATTTTAATTGCTGTTATGCAACTGGTAATGGAAAGTTTTTGTTAAATGTCATGCAAAATCCAATCAATAATTTGCAAAAAAGAGAGAAATATCTCTTGTTGTGAAGGCCTTGGGCATTTTTTGCAGAAATATTTTGGTGCCAGAAAAATCTCCTTAATTGCTTTGTCATTGCCTCCTCCCCTCTATTCTTTCCATGCTCCCCAACTCTGACTGCTTATTACAAAGAGGGCCAATTTGTTTTAACATGGCCAGATACATTTGTGCTGAGATAAAGAAAATCATGAGCACAATAAAGCTTCTTAAAGCACAGACAGAGAGAGAGGCACCCTGAGGGCTTATTAAACCTACTAATGGAACGTGTTTTCATCTCTCTGCTCACACCTATTTACTGAGGTAATCACTTAGAATAATTCTACGATGCTCAGAAAAGTGTGCCTGATCCAAACCTCATTCTTGTAATGCATGAAGGCATTCTCAAACCAATTTGATTGTCATGGCTTTCCTTCCTCTCTGGTCTCCCCATATGTAAGCAGTGGAAGGATTCAAATATGTGAACAACCTGCTCTTTGTGTGGATGCCGCTTCCGGAAGTCCATTCTGGGCCTCGGCAACAAAAAAATTAGCTACCGGTTCTGCCGAACTGATGCGAACTGGCTGAATCCCACCATTGTATGTAAGTATGCAGGGCTGGCAGTGCAATGCCAGATGCATGTAATACAGAGGGAATTGGCATTTCTTGGCATTTCTTTTTGAGAAAAACATGACAGTTTAAAGCAGGAGTCTGCAACTCCCCAGTCCGTGGACCAGCACCGGGCCACAGCATGCCAGAAACCAGGACAATAATAATTAATTAACAAGGACAATAATAATTAATTAACAAGGACAATTCCACAATTAATATATTAATTAATGATACATTTCTTTGATCTTCCCTTCTCCCGTTTGTATTCTCTTTCTTCAACCTTAGCCAAAATATAATTCTTAATATTTTCAATATATAAATGATTAGATATAGGCATTTTTTATATTTATACACATAATAATAATCTCTATATATAACATTTTTTCAGCTTATATTATTCTCATAACCATCATCTCATTAGTTCAGCATACATCCTATTTTTATAATTTTTGTTCGCTTAAATTCCCTTATATTCAATCCAATTCGTGTCAGTCATAATTTCTTCATATTAGTCAGCTAACTGTCCAAATTTTCCCATTTAGGTACATCCTCCCAATATTTTATATCATGCATTATAAAAATACTATACTTTTTATCTATCTTATAATATCTAGATATAACATCCTTTTTAATCAGTTTATATTTCACTTATATATTAATAAAAGTTACATCAACCTACTATTTTAACATTTCATATATTATAAAACATACTATATTACTTAAATCTCTTATCCTTCTTGTTATAAGGCCCCTTTATGTTCAAAATTCTCTCTTCTTTTAGCCATATTCAAACAAATGTTTATTCACGTAATAGTCCATCTGGTAGGGTGAGACAAATCTCTTGTATCTGTCTCTGGTCTTCTTCTTTTGCCGAGTAATTTTCCAAGTTGATGTAATCCACTTACCCAGCAGTTCCTGTATTTTTACAAATGTTGTTGGGAATACAAAAGATGAAGTAAGTAAGATAAATACTTTCCGTCTCCCAAACTTTGATGGTTTTCCTGATAATTCCATTTTTCTTGTTATATCAGAACCTTGAAGATTTTTTCCTGTTTGTGTCAAATTTTAATTCTTTTCCTTTGTTGTTTCATCAATTTGATCATACTCTTCTAATTTGTAGTCTGCTGTCTGATTTATTTGTGCCACTGTTGTTATTTCCTGGGTGTTTTTTAGTTGTAAATTTAGATTAGAAATATGCTTATTTAAATCATCAAAATTGTTTCAGATTTCCTTGAGGTTTGAGTCTATTGTCATTTATATTTGTCCTAACATTACATATATTTCCTCCTGGAAAGTATTTATCTTGCCTTGAAGTATTGCTTCTGGAGGCCCTTGATTTTCCAGGCTACGTCCTTCAGGAGAAAATATTGAATGTGGCATCCTGTCATTTTTTGATACGTATGTGACATCCATATTGTCTCCCCCCTTCAAATAGTCTTTCATCAATGTTTTAATTCAAAAGTCAATTTATCAGTCAGTCAAAATTACAGTTCAGTATGTTAAGCCACTTTAAATCCTTCCTACAGATTCTCCTCTAAAAGATTAGCCAAAAGGCCAAGGTTTTTCTTTTCCATAAACAGTTCTTAGATTTAAGCAACAGTCCAAGTGGTTTTTTTTCCTTTCAAACACTTTTTAATTATAGCTGGCTCTTCCTTTGTTCCCAGATGTCTTCAAGGTTATTTGGAATTCAAAGGAACAACTTTTTCTTTATTTTTAGGCATTCTGCCAATTTCTGAGTCTTTATTGTTAGTGTTCTATTCTCTGAGTCTCCACTAGATGCCAGCAGTTACTTCTTTTTTCAGTTTTTCTTTCAATCAAAAAGTTATTTTTGTTATATATTTTTATAATTCCATCAAAGGCTATAATCTTGACAGTTTTTTAGTTCCTAAATTTGTCCAGACTGACGTATTTTAAATCAAATTTTAATATATCTCTTCCCTCCTTTAATATTAATTCGCCGCTTCCATCTGTAAGGGAATGGGGATATAGTCTCCTCCCTTCACTTCTGGAGGTTTTCTTGCTTTGGGGATCTTTTCAAGGATTTAGATAGTAAATAGAAGAAAGAAGATCAGTACTCTCACCAATTCCAAGCACGCTGTTCACCGATGTTTAGGTTCATGCTCTGGGACTTTGGCTGCAAGCAGCTTGGGCTAGACGCTGATTTCACGCTAGCCTTTCTCCTGTCGGGTTCGGAGGGCTTTCCCCAGATCAAACGAAGCGGTTTCCATCACTTCGTGATCAACGGGGTGCCCCTCCTTCACGGTCACCTCTCCGGGGCAACTTCGGACCCATCTAGGTCTCCCAAGCAGGAAGAACCTAGCCGCAGGGAGCAGAGGTCCACTCTCGTGCGGCCATGCGCTGCAGGCGCAAAACCGGAAGTCCAGAATTTAGCATACTGATCTTACTTTCTGGCCTATTCTTCCATTTTGGTGATGCACTGTTTGGCTTTTTTCTTGTTTATTAATTTTGCATCCCAGGTATTCCGTTATAACAGCAGCAATGCTGTACTTTAATTGATTTAATTCTTGCAGTAACCTGGTGCTTATATTTGATATTATAGTTCTGGCATCTTTTAATATTTGTGCTAGCTTTTTTTTAGAACAAGCTTTCCTTCAGGCAACCTGGGGTTTCTGTCCTGTTCTAGATGTTCAGTTATTTTTTATTTCAATTCTTTTTTAATTAGAAGGCTGTCTGAGGAGAAGGCAAAGGAGGGGATACCTGATTTGGGAATGAAACATTCAATAGCAATGCTAGCTTTCTCTACTACTGACTCCCCCTGGTTTGCTGTTACAGACTGAGCTATTTCTGGCAAGGCTTCAATTTCTTTGCCCTGGGTAGATCTTCCAATTCTAGTAATGTGAATAATTTATTTCCTATTATAAATCAACACTGATCTGATAGCTTCTTTTATTTCTGATCCTGGATGTTGTCCCTTCCAGAACTGGAATATTATTTTCAGGTACCCTCTTTTTGTAGGAATTGATTTGTAATAATAGATCATTATTTCCTTGTTACGGCTTTGTGTATTTGTGATGATTAAACAATAGTAGTCCTGCAGCTGTATGCCCTGGTTGCTTAGCCAACAGCCCTGAGTCCTGTAGCCAAGAAGCCCTCAACCTGTGTGCCGCGGCCCACTACCAGGCCATGGCCTCCTGGCTACCAGGCCACGGAACAGGCTGGCCAGCGCACGCATGTGTGTGCGCACACTTACCCCCACTCGTGCTAGCACCGCCGTTGTTATGCAAATTGGCACCATGCAGTGAAAACAAGGTGCCGTGTGACAAAAACAGAATGGTGCTAGCGCCCACACGGCAAAAACAGGGTGGTGCTAGCGAGTGTCATATGCGTCGTGCATGCTCGTGGCCCCGTTTGTGTGCACGCGCACGCGTAAAATGCTTCCCCAATCCTTGTTGACCCAGGTATGGACTGAACCAGTATGGGTTTCTGTAAATAGGTCTCACCATATTGTTTATGGGAGAGGCTCTCTTCAGCTGGCTTCTCTGATGAGACCTGTCCAGTGTGGTTGAAACAGTAGCATAGCTCTCATCCTCCTATGAACATGCAAGCCCCACAACCATATCAAGGTAGTGCCTTACTGGGAGATGATTATTATTTTCCAAATCAAACAACTGCCTTTGTTAGTTCCCAGCCATTGTTCCTAATTGTGACTTGCTCTGCAATCCATTTCTTTGTGCCTGGTGGCTTTGTTTGATACATTTCCCAATGTAAGCACTCAGAAAAGGAAGCTGGCCAAATACACATCTATGGCAAAGCTGGCCAGGAGCTGAGATGCATTTTCATGTCATTGAATATGCCATCCTGCCTCTTGCCTCGAGGGAGAGAAAATTACAATTTTGAAAACATGAAAACAAGGGGGGGGGGAGAAACGGTAATAAACTGGGAAGTGATGCTCCTTCGAAGGTGGACAGCTCCCTGGGAGGTGGCCCCTAATTGTTGCAATCACTTTTAGGTGTTCTAATGCACTCAAGTGAATTATGCATCACACAGCTACTGAATGACAACAACCATTTCTGACTCCATTAATATGGAAGATTTCAGCCAAATGCTTTTAAACGATAGCTTCTCTTTATTTGTAATTTCAGACTCTATTGATTTCCTTCTGTTCCCTTCATTATGATTTCAATTGATTACCTTGGCAACTGCAGTAACAATGATTGTACTTGACACTGTCTGAGACTCTTGAGATGGTATTTGAATAGGAATGGTATAATTTGGGGGGAATGTGCCTACAAGAACCTGCCATTAAGGGTACACTTACACTTCACTTTTATTGACTACCCCTTTTTTTGAGTAGGCTCCTGTCATGGACTCTGCTGTTACAAGGGACTATAGCAGAAATTGTGTATAATTTCTGTGGCTCTTAAAGTAAGTTTCCTATAAAGTAGCACATTTTTTTTTTACTACATGGATCTTTCTTCTTTTCTCACCAATATTTCTCATACATATAGTTTTTTTATACACACTTCTGCTATTTGTTAGTGTGAGTTACATAAAAAATCCGATGCAATTAGATACCGACTATTCTTTCCCATGGATTGCTTCTATTTCCCATTATGTATCTCCATCTTCCAAATCTTTTGGGGATCAAAAAGATATATTCCGGAGCAGAATCATAATAACATCTCCACAATATCCTATGGTAAAAATAAACTTACACTCAAAGATCCATCAGCTAGTGTAACAGAACCAACAGAGAAGGAAAATAGATTTCTTTTTCTGTTTCTGATTCTTCACATAAAATTATTTTCCAAGAGGAATGCAATAGAAGCTTCTGGCGGAACAATAAATATAGTCTTGGGCAGCAAGTGCTAGATATGCAGTATACCAATCACATAATCATTATGCTTCAATCTGTGGAGGCATTCAGCTAATATGTATGTGGAATTTGATAATGTGTATTGACCTTACACTCCCACCAGAGACACAGGCTCAATACTGCTTGGTAACACTGCTCTACCTTGTCAACAGCAAGTAGGATTATAAAAACAGAAATAACCTATGTTCCCAAATAAGGGAGAGGGCTTTTTCTGAGAAAAGCAACAGACACCAAGATGTATGTCCTATGGAAGATACCTCTAGGGCTCCATGTTTTCTAGACCAGGAATGCATCTCTTCTAGCTAAACTGATGCACTCCTGGCAAAACATTATAAGGGTGGTAAATGAGTTCATTAAAAAACAAAATGCAGTTATTGTGTTCGCTTACTGAGCCAGGCACAATTTATTTGTTCAATTCAATTTATTTAGTCAATGATGTGACATTACAGGGTAGGAGTGGTTTGACTCCTTAATTTCCATACCCCAAATCTCCTCTTGTCAAGCATGACAAGTATTCCTCATTTAGTGACCACAAATGGGACCCACAACTCAGTCATTAAGGGATGCTAAGTGAAACCAAGCCTGTGCTTATCATCAGTTTTCCCTTGCTTTACAGACCTGCAAAGGTCGTAGATACAAGGACTGGTTGTCAAGTTACTTTTTCAGCTCCACTGTAACTGTGAATGGTCACTAAATGAGGCAGTCACTAAATGAGGATTGCCTTATCAGCAGGTTGTTGTTTCAATGCTGAGGCTTTCACAAGCAAGAGACCTACCTCCCCCCCCTAGAGTTTTTCTGATAGGCATAAACTGGGCTTCCCAAGCCCCTCTCCTTATTGGTCTCCACAAACTAAGCTGGGATAAACATTAGTGCTTGGAAACCAATGCTAGAAGCCACACTGGAAGATGGTGGCCTAGATGACGATAATGAAATCTGGCCCTAGATTCTGCCTCGGTTTTACCTTCCCAATAAGCAACCCAGTCGTAAGATCATTTAAAAGCAGTTTTTATTAGGGTACCCTAATAAAGCGGGACCTCCCTATGAAAAGGAGAACCTTGAGACTCATCTTAAATTCCTTGTTAACACAACAAAGAAAAATGAAAGAGGAAAGTTGGTTGGACCAGATAAGAGTAACCCCTCCTTGCACAGTAAATCAACTACAAAGCTTGTTTGAAGTTAGATAACCAGATGCCAGTTGACACTAAGAAACTTTTTCTTATCAGGAGATAGCATCAAGACATCCTTCTAGTAAATTCTCTTTTCAGTTTAGGAATGTTAAAAGCTATCTAATCAATCCATACAACCATAGGATAAAAGTTTTCCTACATTCCAATCTATAATGAACTTGAACATTATTTTAAAAGAGAGAAAATAAGTCAAATTCAAATACAAAATAACTGTGTTAGTTAACAAATTATAAAATCCATGTCATGTGCCCCTCAACGGTCAAGGCAATGCAGAAACACCGATCACCCAGCCATATAAAGAGAGGCAGGATCTAAGCCAGTACAAATCCCTCCTTTTGGCTTCCCCTTCAGGGCCTGCAGCCCCCAAACTCTGGGAATGATCAACAGCAGAGCAGGCTTTCCCAAAAGGCTCCTCCTCTCAAAGGAGGAGAACTGAACGTGGACCCAATTGGAGTAAGTCAGAAGCGTGGCAGCCAATCCCACAGTTGTTGCTATGACAGAATCTGTGAACTCCACCCTGCCCTCTGCAAGTGGCTTGCAATATCTAAGTTTACCTTAATCACTTAGGAATTCACAATTCTTTTTTCAGATGGAAGGTCACATTTAGCTTGTAGGAGCCACCCTTCAAAGTAATTGGGGCCAAGACAAGGAAATGGGCAGAACCAGGGGAAAAAAAGACAATTTGATAGCATTGAAATTAATTTTAAGGTGGATGGCATGAGGCGAATTGGGCTATTGCCAGCATACTAACAACACCTTCTTTCACATTCAGAATTACAATACAGAGACCACTTTTGAAAAGGTTCATTTGATTGATTGATTGATTGATTGATTGATTGATTGATTGATTGATTGATTTATTTATTTATTTATTTATTTATTTATTTATTTATTTATTTATTTATTTATTTATTTATTTATTTATTTATTTATTTATTTATTTATTTATTTATTTATTTATTTATTTATTTATTTATTTATGCAGCTGAAGTGACTCTGGGCAGCCTGCAATAAAACTGTCTACAAACTCAAGCAAGACAATTGTTAAGTAAGCTCTGCCCCATTTTACCTTTCTTGCCATAATTGTTAAGGGAATCAATGAAGTTGTTAAGTTAGCAACATGGTCGTTAAGTGAATCCGGCTTCTCCATTGGCTTTGCTTGTCAGAAGGTCGCAAAAGATGATCACGTGACCCCGGGACACTGCAACTGTCATAAATACATGCCAGTTGCTAAGCGTCTGAATTTTGCTCATGTGACCGTGGGGATGCTGCAATGGTTCTAAGTGTGGAAAACGGTTATAAGTCACTTTTTTCATTGCCATTATAACTTCAAGCGGTCACTAAATACATGGTTGTACTATCTGTAAAAACTATTAAAAATGTAGATAAAACAAGATGCTACAGCTGCCATAAATCGGTTTCCAGCCCTGCACAACCCTTGCCATCTTGTGACCATCCGGATTTGTGCAGCCTAAATTATGATATTTCCACTGAAGGTTGCACCAAGTTTGGCATGGATCAGATGCAGCCTTGGCAACTGAGGTTTGTAGAATAGGGCTTATGACTGGCAAAGAGGCAACAGGGATAATCAGTAATTACAGTCCTATCCTCCCTCAATATCCTAATCCTAAACCTTCTACACCAGGCTAGATCACTTGTAAAGAGAAAAATGCCACATCGATAAATTAACAATAATCATGGTCTACAAAGGGAGACTGTACCTGGTGGCCATTAGAGTAGTAGCAGCGATGGAGCTGATGGTGGCAGAGGGCCAGGAAGTGGACAGCAGTGCATTTTTCGTAGGAGTGGCAGTGAATTCATTGTTTTGTTTTGTTTTTTAAAAAATGCCAATGGGCTGCTTAAAGCTGCAGTCCACAGACTTGTAAGTTCAGGCCTTTTCTATACCGATCTTTTCAGTTTAGAAGGGCTATAAATTTTAGAAAAAAATATGAGCTAATTGGATAGCCAAGCTACTAATTTAATGTATTTGTTCTTTTAGAGGGTATTTTTGTAACACTTTCACCTGCCTGGTTGATCAATGAACCCAATTTTCTGGATTTTCATGATACTCTAAACAATTACAACAAGCTAGTTTTGTACAAGATGCTAGTCCAAAATATGGCTGAGTAGTTTGTTAAGTAAGCCACTGATGAAGACTTTTCCTTCAACAATTTGAGCCAGACAGGAAGATGGCTTTGGAAGAAAAGAGGAGCAAGCACATGTAGGGAGTGGGTTTTTATACCCTCTCCCTACATGTGCTTGCTCCTCTTTTCTTCCAGAGCCATCTTCCTGTCTGGCTCTCCTTTTCAATAAACTGCAACCTTCTTTCTAAAGCAGTCGCCATGTTGTTTATCCCCGGCTTGGACTGAACCATGATGAAGACTTTTCCTTCAACACCACATTAAACTCAGTGAGATTTCCTTCTGAGTAGTTGCAGCCCGGATTCTGGATTCCATTGGGAGAATTATTATTTTCATTTGTTGTTTAGCTGAGGTCAAATGCCAAATGCTATAGTCAAAATCCAGAGCTTTATTTAGAACAAGGCAAGAAGGGTGTGGCTGGCCCTGTGCAAATATTTTACCTATATTTATTTATATTTATATGTTTATAAATATAGATTTACATTGATAGATAGGTGCAAACAATAATTCTGCACATGTCTAATTCAAAGATTTCATGCTGTACGTTTCCTAATAAGGCATAGCCTGATTTCTTATATTCTGATTGGCACATCTTATCTACTCTACTAAAAGCACAAGCATTTCTTCATTTCACGTCCTGCTACACAACTTGCTTGCCTACCCAAAAATGGCACGGTAGGAACTTCCCTTTAGAAATGGCATCATTTGAGCTTTTTAAAAACATTTTAAAATTAGTTTGCAAGAAATCTGAACTAATGGCACTCTCACTTTAGTGCTGTTGCAACTGGAGAAAGGTATTTTTTTTTGCTCTGTTCAGTCTTATCTATTAACAGAACCACAGTGCTACCCACAGGCTACCAGTTTCAGAGGTCAAACTATCCCAATCCTGAATGCCTACCTGTTTTCTTTGGAAATCAATTTTTGCCCAGTTTCTCTGGTTCTCTGGACTGACCTTTGCTTCACTCCCTCCTCCAGTGTTCCTGTGTTCTTTAGCTTTCTAAGCCATTAGTTCTAAGAGGATTAACTCTGCAGGAAGTCTCCTCATAAAATCTGGGAAACCACGGGGGTCAGATGGGGAAATGTGGTTACATATGGGTATGTGTGGTTTTAAACATGTAACGTCAGATAGCATCACAAGAAGTTGTAAGTGGGGTTTTGTGATTGCCAAGGGTCAGATGCTGCAACGGAGAGTGGATGATAAGGCATCTGTGGCTAAACATTGGGTGACGGGCCAAAAGAGATTGCAGGCTTGAGGTCAAAGTTCAGAAGGCTGGCGGCTCCATTGTTGAGTGATACCACAAGAAAAGCATTCTAGCAATTGAAGAGTTGGTTCTGTTAAATGGTGCTCTTTTAAAAAGTAGCCTCCTATTAAAGCAAAAGTAAGGTGAACAATACATTGTATATGCTGAAGAAAAGTTCCAAGCTTTGTAAAACTTCTTTGGGATAATATGTTATTGGTTTATTGTTTACACTTTCCCAAGACTGTTCTTGTGTCCTGAAAATGTTTGATAGGATGGAAATAACTGTACATAGAGTAACATGAGATTTTCAGTCAATTCTGGGACTGCATAAGATTTCAGTTTAAATTTAATAATAATAATAATAATAATAATAATAATAATAATAATAATAATAATAATAATAATAATAATAATAATAATAATAATAATAATAATAATAATAATAATAATAATAATAAAGTAAGTTGCAGCTTACACTGGCAAGATAATGTTAATCATGAAGGCAAAATGTTTGCATAATTAATGTTAATTATTATCATTTCTAAACTATTTTAGAGCTCCCAAAATTCCATCGATTTTTAGGAATGCAGATCATTGACAAATATTAGTTCTGAATGCTATAAAAGCAAAGTATTTATATTTATAAATGGTTTTCAGATGTATTATATATTTTGCATAACTGTCAGTTTGGGATTTTATGACAGTTTTATTCATTGTCAGACTGTTAAATGCAGTGATGCGGAGTTGAAGACAAACAGCATTCATGGCCTGTTTGAGAGCTTCATAGAAGCATCTTCTACCTTCTATTAGAAAGAGGATATTAGATTAAATGCCCATTCAGTCTGGCCTTCTCCATACCTGTATTCTCATATTGATCCCTTCTCCACAATTATCTCCCTTTCACTATCTGGATTTGAAAGCAATGGAATATAAGGTCTGCAAGCAAATAGGAGGAAGCTGATGGACAGCAGAGACATCATGCTAAGCTAGATGGTTGGTGTGGAAAATGCTTAGTAGCTTTGCATTTTAAAAGCAAATAACAGAACTGGGTGTAACTTTTCTTCCTTTATTGTTCTGGAACTTTTTCCTCAATCATCCAACCATCGGCTCTTTGGGACACATCTAACTTAACATGCAGTCTATTACATATTTATATAAAATATCCTTTCATCTTTAATTGAATATGAAAAATTGCTTAAAAGAAACTTTAAGTTTCCCTAGGAAAATCACTGTAAAATCTCTGTGATGTGCTGGACTTAGCTAGAGGACTGCAACTGAAAGCAGAACTAATAGAGAGCAGCAGCAGATTGTGGCTTGTTTGATAAGCCCTGCATTGTGAGTCATATTTAAGAAGCTAATGGAATTAGTTGGTTTATAATTAAGCCCGATAGAAAGAGCTAACTGCAGTTGGCACATCAAAAAAGATTGTTCAATGAAGCAGTTTTCTTCTACATATTTCTATCACCAGATGCTGAGTAATCAAGTTTCTCTGTGTATGAGCACCCTTCAATTAAGAAATGGGGTCCCGTATTTTCCTCCAAATTTCTTGCTCTCTATGAAATAGTCTCAGAAAGAAATCATATTTTAATCCTTTAGAAAAATCGAATTGGGGAGGAGCATTTTATGAACATAATTATTACATCTCTTTCTCTGTTTTGAGATACGTTTACCTTTCTACTGACCTCTCTGTTCATTTTTTTTAAAGATGACATTTAAAAATATAATGTCTGGTTAGCTCACTAGAAAACCATGGCTACTACTTTTACCCCATGCATATTTGGTCGTAAACTCTGGTTTGGTTCTAAATAATGCCTGCGTTTGCATAAAATGTTGTACTATAGAGAAGTATATAAAAGTACCACCATCTTACACAAAGGGACCATTTGGATGACTTATACACTAGAGTCTGAAGTTTATACACCTAGAGTGGCTACTACTTTGGAACTGCAGAAATTGGGATTTGAACGCCATGACTTAGTCCAGCTTTCAGATTCTAGTTTCTATGCATTTACAATGGGATCATTCTCGGTTCAAGGAATATGGTAAAACTCAGACTTTGTTTAATGAGCCGTGTGTGATGGGGGGAGATGTAAGATGGTAACATATGCACTACCATTAACTTTTTTCATTTTGGGTTAGTGAGCACAGACAATATCCTTGATGGTTTCACTGAACACCGAACTAGTGTTTAGCAAACCTCTAGAGCTGGTCAAATGGAACATGTAAATAGTGCACATAATTGCATTCCTAAGGAGACATTATCAGTTTCTTTAAAAAAAAAAAAAAGTTATACCAGTAAGAAATGGATGACAGGTTGCATCTGATCCTCTTTCCAGTGTAATCCTTCTGTTCCTTCCCATGTCAGCAGGAGATGTGCTGTAATCAAAAATTGAATCCAATCCCTTGCTAAACCATTGCTGGTCTTTCTTAAAATGTTAAGCTCTTGGCTTTTGCTGCAGTTTACCTGGAGTTAACTCTGCTCTAAGCTGATAGCAAACTCTGGATTTTCAGCAAAGGAAGAATTATGCCCTCAACAACTGCCTAACTACACATTTTCAAGGAGAAGCGACATCAAAAGCGTTTCTTACTTGCAGCTATTTCCCCCCCCACAGCAGATAAAGCCAGACTAATTAAAAAAATAATTAAAGGGTTGAAAGCTGCCATATGAGTTGTGACAACATATCAACTTTTGTTTGCTCCAGCTGCTTTTCACCTCTAGCAACATGACAGTTCACATGGCAGCTTCGCTTATCTGACAGGGGCGCCAGCATTTTCAAATCATGAGCTTCATTTGAACAGCGAAATTGGTTGTGCTGTCATGTTGCATTCCATGAGGCAGGGATCCGCAACTGCATTTGTCAGCTTGTCACTAGCAACCAGAAAATCCCTTTGCGGCTACAGCAATTGCCCTCTCCTTTGGCCCACACAGAGACCCTGGCAGGGGGTGTTCAAAAGTAGATGGGAGATGCTCAAAAATAATGAATCTCTCCCAATATTGCCAGGTGTCTCAAAAGCCTAGTACACAATAACCCAAGAAGCCTACATTTCCCCAAAGTCTCAACTTATGAGAAGGACCTGACATGCTTAGGGGTTAGGGGCCAATGCAATTTTCACAAATTTGAACGCTAATAACTTCTAGAGGTAATCATGCGTTTGCTGCAGAAATAATAACAAAGATCCCTGTATCGTTTTAAGGATGAGCAAATTTCTTAATACAAAAGCTTCAACTGCTTTTTACTGCTACTACATCATATTTGTGAAGCGAATAAAACAAAGACAAGCTCTTGGTCATGTTGCAAAAATGATGATGATAACTACCAGCCTTCTGCAATGTTGGAGATATGTTGGAGTTGCATAGATTTCCCAGCTTTTGGCCAGGCTGGCTGGGAACTCTGGGAGTTGCAGTCTGGAGGGCAGTATTGAAATAGATGAATGTATGCCAGGACTGAACAAAGCACGAATGTCTCATTGATTTCAATATGCTTATTCTACATAGACTAAGTCTGGATCAAGCCCAACAGCTCTCTAGCATCAAGAAAATGCTCTTTTATTTGCCCAGATTTACTAACATATGACAGCTGCTTTTAATTGGTGGTTTTATGGGTCATCTGCATTTTGTCATTGTCATCCCTCTCTGTGTTCGCTGCTAATTTTAATGGGCTCTCATTGTTGTGCAAAACTGTATCTGTAATTTTATTATTTTAATTATGCAAACCATCCGGAGAATTTTTAACTGAAAAGCAGCAGGCAAGTATTCCAAACAGGAACAAAAGAAAAATAAAAGCAATTCTGCCTTAGATCTATCCAATTCCACCAATGTCAGTTATACCCTATAATATTGTGTGTGAGTGTGTGTGTGTGTTTCAATAAAAGTGGCCCATTTTCTGTTATGGCCTTTCACTCCTGGAGCCACATTTGTGGATCTAATTCTGACAATTTGTTTTTTAATGGCCCAAGTAGCTCATTTTCTCTAAAGCATTCTTTAAACTGCAACAATATTTGGAACTCCTAGCGCTTGATTTTCCAAAGACAGCCTGTATACTCTTTGTTCCCTTCTCCTAAAAATGCTACCACAGCAAAAAGCAAAAAGGCTTGTTGAGATACTAGTTTATGAAGACAAATAATAAATTCTACACAGAGATAGCAACCATTATACTATGTTAATAATTTCTGGCATAATGAATGTACATCCCAGGTACAGAGAAACATTTATAGGTTTACTGGCACTATTATGATTAATAAAGCATAAGTGTAGCAGCACTTACCCTAGTTTAGTGGTTGATATACTATACAGCACTTTTTATATATTCAAACACTCAGTTCTTCCAATTTGTCTCTGTTTCAAGGTCTCAGATGTTTGACATTTCATCTTTGCAAAGATACAATGCAATATAGCCAACCTCGATTATAAATACAAATATATATATGAATGATGCAACCTTCTTGAACTCTACCAATTCAGAATGCAACAAAGAAAGAATATTTCCTACCTCAGTTCCCTCATATATATGTAGTACCTTGAAGAAAGACTCAAGTTTGGATGTTTAGTATTTATGTGTAGTAGTGTTTAGTTGGTAAACATGTACAAGTATTATTTATATTCTAAAGCTGTGGGTAATTATGAGCAGATATATAATCTGACTTGGATTTTATACTTTATTGGTTTTAGCTTTCAAATCCCCATATATACTGTAATATAATGATAGCAATTCCAATCCAACATGAATGAAACTTGCAACGTTCACTGGTTGAGTTCACATGACATACTTGTCAACGCTGCTAACATCGGATGTTCTTGCTTTGACAACAGATGGAAATGCAGCCATTTTTCTCTATTGCTTTTAGAGTTAGTTGATGCTGGGAGGGGGAATGTGGATGAGAGTCCAGCTAGTCATAACAATAATAACTCAGCCGTGGGAACCCAAGGTCATTGGGCCCAGAGTTGATAGAGTTTTGGCCGGCTGGAGAGCTGGGGAGAAAGCCCGTGCTTCAAGCTAATTGGGGAATGTGATTTATGACTGTTTATTGGAGGAGGGAATTGTGCTTTGTTACTTTGTATCCAAGGGAGGGGAATTTAGTTTTTGGTTTTGACTATGTAGTGCCGATACTATGTTTCTCGAATAAAAGATTCTTTAAGGTAAACAATGCCTCGAAGTTTCATCTGTCGGAACCATGACAATACTAACTCATGCTTTGTTTAATTATATTTTATTTAATAATCTACAATAATTATAAATTCTATCTATAGCTCACAGGCAGCAAGCATTCTATGTCCCAATTGCTATCTGGATGGGTGACTACATGTGAACACTGGTTTTTATGCAGGATTCACAAAAGTAGAGGTTTTATTTTGAGAGCCAGTTTGGTATAGTGGTTAAGGTGCTGCCTAGAAACTAGAATACTGTAAATTCTAGTTCCACCTTAGGTATGAAAGCTGGCTTGGCCACTCACTCTCTCTCTGTTCAATCCACCTCACAGGGTTGTTGTTATGGGGAAAACAGAAGAAGGAAGGAGTATTATATATGTTCACTGCCTTGAGTTATTTATAAAAGTAATAAAGGCAGGATAAAAAAAATCTAATAATAAAATTGGCTTGGCAGAATAGGCTAGGTCAGGGGTAGGCAACCTCGGCTCTTTTATGACTCATGGACTTCAACTCCCAGAATTCCTGAGTCAGCATAGCTGACTCAGGAATTCTGGGAGTTGAAGTCCATGAGTCATAAAAGAGCTGAGGTTCCCTACCCCTGGGCTAGGTTGTACTCTGCTCTATACAATCTGTTCACTTTGAGAAGAATACATAAGGCCCCGTAAAACTACATGGCTTTCCTGTGCATTGTCCGAAATAATGCTGCTTTCCAAATCCACTTAATTAAGAGGAAGGTTCTGTTTTGGGTGAGAAACCTGAGAAATAATGAGGAAAGTTAAAGTACTGTTCCTGCTTGAACCATTCTGGGCACATAAGTTGCTAAATATAACAATCTGATTACCATATGCTGATTCTTGCACAATGTTTGGGCAGTCAGTATGTTTTGTGGTGTTTACCTTGGAACAGTTCCATTTAAGGATAGGTACATAAAGATGCAACCAGGTCAATGGAGGGGAAGGCAGGTAAATAATTTGGCCTAGGTCTCAAGAGACTCTCCAATTGATATTTCCAGTCTCTGTTATACATATACATAAACACACTTTCAGTACTTTTACTTTTTTTCATACACAGACACAATCCCAGCCCCCCAAAAATGTTTGTCAAATATCATCAAAAATGAAGATATTCTTTTTCTGGAAATGTACTCTAGTTACATAAGCTTTTGAAAATAAAGAGAAGAAATATTGACTTCAGTGAGAATAGTAAACAAGAGTAGTGCCTCCATTCAGTTCAGAATAAATAGGGGAATGCATTCCGTAGAAGTTATCCATTCTGGCATTTGCCTGGGGAACAACTGAGGGCTTGCCAAGAGTAACATGCATAAATGCAGCATCAATAGTGAATGCTGACATGTTTATAGCACACCACCAGGCTGTATCTGAAGAAGTTGGCTTCTTTCCAAAAAACAGCCATAAAAAGGAACCCGTGTGTTATATTTGTGTAGCTAAAATCAAGGAAGGTAACAGTAAAACCGCAAGGCACATCTAAAACTCAATTGAACCATTCAGGACAATTTCATGTCATGGCGAAGATTCAATTTTTTTTTTAAATAAGTAAACTGATGTTAACTGCAAAAAAAGAAAGGAAGGCAGACTTCCCCAATTTAATGCCTTCAGATCGACAGTCCAAAGAATTTCCAAATTGCACTGGTCCCATTGAATGGAATTTCTGGTAAAGGACACCAGTTTGGGAAGGCTGTTTTCAAAGGATAAATAGGATAACCAGACATCTGAATATTTAGCGCCTGCCCTTTTTCCATCCTGCAATTAGTATTCTGTTTCCTAATTCTGAATAGTTAGCTCATCTGCCTCCACTTAGATCAGGAGGTGTCCAGCCTTGGCAACTTTAAGACTTGTGGACTTCAACTCTCAGAATTCCCCAGCCAATGTCTTTACAGAGGTTGTTGTAATATTGTTTTTTTGTCTCTTCTACAACTCTTTGAAACTCTTTGTTAAATTCCTTTCTGAGATTTTGGTCTTTCTGGGTGTTAGTTTCTGTCCTCGCTTCCTTTCCCTCCTTTCTCTTCTGTTCCCTTCCCCCTCCTCCTCTTCCTTCTTTCCATTCTCTCCTCCCCTCCCCTCCCCTCCCCTCCCCTCCCCTCTACTCTACTCTACTCTACTCTACTCTACTCTACTCTACTTTTCTACTCTCCTACTCTCCTACTCTCTCCTTTCCACAGTTTCTACAGTTTGGTGTGACATTCAGTTAGCCTTCTTCTCTTTTTATTTTTGGAAGTCTCTTTTCATAATCATCCTTAGTAACATCATTAAGTTCAACCCATAATTCTTTTGATTCTCTATCAATGAGGTTCAGAACTTCAAAGCAATTCACGCTACTCTACCTGAAAATGATATGTATATATTGAAGATTATTTGGGAACATGACTGGCTTTCTTCTTCTTCTTTAGCTTAACTTGGAGCTTATGCATGAGTAATTCATGATCTGTTCCATAGTCAGCACCTGGCAAGGTCTTAACAGAATAACAGAGTTGGAAGAGACCTTGCAGGTCTTCTAGTCCACCCTCCCTGCTGAAAAAGGAAACTCCACACCATTTCAGATAAATGGTTGTCCAATCTCCTGATATAAACCTCCAATGTTGGAGCACCCACAACCTCTGGAGGCCAAGTTGTTCCACTGATCTTTGATGCTATAATTGAGCTTCTCCCCCTCCTTTTGATAATAATATAGTCAATTTACTTTCTGTATATTCTATGTGGTGATGTCCATGCATGAGGTATCATTGTGTTTGTTTGGAGACAGCTATGAAGAAATCATTAGAATGCCAGAAATTGATACGTCGGTCTCCTGATTCATTTCAGTTTCCTACGCCAGACATTCCAGCTACATTTTCCTCTTTCATCTTTCTAACTTCAGCATGTCACTTTCCAATCACAAGCACATCTTGCTTGAATGTTCTGTCAATTTAAAATTGAATTTGATCATAAAATTCATCAATGTCTCTTCTTTTGCATCAGTGGTTGAAGCATAAACTTGAACGATCATCATATTAAAAGAATTCTTCATAAAATCTAATCAATATTATTCAGTCATTAACTGTATTGTAGCTAAGTGCTGTTCTTTTTATAACCTTCCTAACTATAAAAGCAACACTGTTCCTTGTTGTTTTTCATATCCTGAGTAATAAACTGAAATTGTCTGATCTAAGTCCATTTCAATTCGCTGATGCCTAAGATGTCAATTTGTAGTCATTTTATTTCATCTTTCACTGTGTTGAGCTTCTTACATTCACCTGTGTTCATGCTTCTTACATTCCACATTCCTATTGTAATTCTGTCTTTGCAGCTTTGAATTTTTTCCCGTATGGCAACATCAGCCAGTAGACACCCCACAGGCTTTAATCTAGTCATGTCATAAATACCATTAGTACACCGAAAGATCCTCAGTTCCTCCTCAGCAGCATGTTGAGTGCCATCAACCACACTATATTATCAATCATTTTACATGTTCTATCCCTATGACTTTTTTGGTAAAAATGCAGGAGTAGTTTACCATTGCTCAGTATTAATTGTTGCCTTTGCCATTGTCACTCAGGTGATCATCCACCTTCTGCATCTTCCTAAATTGTTGTTATCCAATATAGGTCGCTGCTTGCTTTGGCTGGGCAGCTGGAGTGACAATGGCAAAGGCAACAATCACCTGAGTGACAATGGCAAAGGCAACAATTAATACTGAGCAATGGTAAACTACTCCTGCATTTTTACCCAAAAAATCATAGGGATAGAACATGTAAAATGATTCCTTGGATGAGCCTGCTGGCAATATGCACACTTGATACATATTCCTTATGTTCTTTTTCATCCCTTCCCGGAATACCCCCTGCCATGATGAGACAGCACAGCAGGACTCAGGAGTCTAAGCCTCACGAAAGATCACCTGATATAGGAAAGCGACTGGCAGAACCAGGGAGGAGTTAAATGAGGCATCAGTTTAGAATCCTTACATAGCCACAAAAAAGAACCCCCACCTTGAATGTCATTGTCCCTTATCTAATTATGTGCAGCTGCTAACCATTAGTCTGAGAAGATTCCCGTACTTTAGCAATAATTCAGTAACTTCAAGTGTGGACCTGGTTTTTGTACATGACACCCACCAGCACAACATTTCCATCCTGTGCCCAACCCAGAATCTTGGCTGAAAGAGGTCTAGATAATCTAAGGCACTTAGGAGCTAAATTCCTTTCCTCGATGTAATTTTCTTTATGATTCATCGAGATTGACGTTAAACCAATTAGAAAAGAATGTCTAATCTCCAAAGCGGTGGGTTCTGCTGTGGAAATAGATTCAACCTGTATGGTGCGCATAAATGTGCTGCAAATCCGAGATACTTTTACAATTCACCTTTCACTGATTTTTTTTTTCAGTCTTAAAGGCACGAACATACTAAACTGGATGGAGTTTTCCTCTAAGAAGGTCACAAATGAAAAAGATAGATCACCAAAGTGTCATGTAGCTCTTTTCTCACTCTTCCTTTAGTCCTCCTTGCTATTTGATCCATTCTGTTAGATTGAATCTCTTTTCATTCTTTTTTTTTTCTTGCTCTTTTTTTCTGGCTTAACTGGTCTAATTCATTTTCTATATATTATCCTTCTTCTCTTGCTTCTGCTACCCATAAGGCCACTGTCTGCTGCTTTCTCTGCTGGCCTATTTTCTGTCAGTTAAAAAAAATTGTTCCCTTATGGACCTAGGTCTCTCCTCCTCACTTTTGCTGTGGACAGAACAATTCGTGCTGGGCTGATCTAAGGCTAAGAGAAAAAAAACTCGATTTTTTTCTTCTGCTGCTTTTCTTTCAATTCCTTTCCCTTCTAAATTGCTTTTAGTAATGTGGGAAGAATCCAGAGAAAGAAATATTTTGGGGAATATTAAAAAGGCAGAATATATTTCCCCAAAGGAATAATGGAGAAGATCTTAAAAAAGACAGAAACCAGCCCCAGCCCCTCTCCCCCAAGCAGAAACTAGACAGCAGACAGCTTTTAGAAATGCAGATGTAATAATCCATTCAGGAAGGTTGGAGCCAGGAAGCTATTAGGAAGACAAAGACACCTAAAATCTATATACCCCCACCCAAATTCTAAGGACAGGAGACATAATAGGATTAACGCACCAATACCAAAAGGGCACACTCAGACTCAGGTGAAAGTACATGACACAGGAAATACAAAGCCTCAAACAGGAACAGAAAACAACCTCAAGAGCCCCAGAAGGTATAAAAACCCACCACTCCCTGCTACATATGGTCAGTTTTCCCAGAGCCATCTTTCTGTCTGGCTCTCCTCTTCAATAAACTGCAACCTTCTTTCTAAAGCAGTCTCCATTTTGATTATTCCCAGCTTGGACTGGACTCTGATGAAGATTTTTCTCTCAACAGTAAAAATCCCTTTTTTATTTCTTTTTTTCTATGGTTCTTGATTGCCCTTTTGCTTAAACTGCTCCTGCAGCTTTCTCCTTTTCAGAAAAATACACTTCCTGGATCCTTTTCTTCTGCATGTTAAGTTTCTGTTTCAGGCCTTGAGAGTCTTTTTCCCTGAGCAAACTCCACCCCTACCCCCACCCCCCACCTTTCCAAAAGTGTTTTTAGCTTTTCCTCTTCAACAAAATTTTAACTTGATACCCTTACAGTAATTAGGTATTGGACTGTCTCATAATGAAATGGCTTATTTCTCCAAAATGAGAAACATGCTGTGTTTCAAATGATCGTTTTAATCTAAGTCTCTAAGCCAGTGATGGCGAACCTTTTAGAGACTGAGTGCCCAAACTGCAACCCAAAACCCACTTATGCATCGTTGAGTGCCAGGTGGGTGTGGCCCATTGGGTGGGCGTGGCCCATTGGGTGGGCATGGCTGCGGTGGTAATGGCAGACTGGGTGGGAAAAGTTCAATCAATCAATTCCAACTTTGCAAGATCTTTTTTTTCCCACGAGAAGTTGAAATTGACTGATTGAACCTTTTTTTTTTTTTGCACATGGCGGCGGAGGCCTAAAGCGAAAAGGTTTTATAAAACCCAGCTGAAGGCCTAGGACTGGGGCGATGGCGCACGTGCCCACAGAGAGGGCTCTGAGTGCCGCCTCTGGCACCCGTGCCATAGGTTCGCCACCACTGCTCTAAGCCATCATCCTTCTCATGAGTCATCAATCTTTCCTGTCCCCTCTTACTGGATATTCAGTTGGTCTCTTTATTCCAGAGGAAAAAGGGGATACAGCGATAAAATTCATAGGAATGGTGCGTCAACAGGCTCTTGTGTCGTTGCTCTTTCCTCTCTCTCTAGCCTTTAATTTTAAACCCTCTACTTTGAGATCTAAAAGGCTTTCTCACTGTTTCTCCATCTTCTTGTTTTCATTAGTAAGGAAAAGAGAGGAAGATTTGTTTTCCTCCTTGCCAATTCTAACTTGATAGACATATCTGACTGGGTGTGGCTATAGAAAACTAATTTTGTTGATTGTATGGGCTAGAATTGTAAAGCATCTTCAAAGATTATCCATAACTTTACCCAAATTGTCCTGTAGTTCCTTACCCATTGCTCTTTTGAAAAATCTTCTCCTGCTGTTTACATTCCCCCCCCCCAATTTCTGCTCAACTGTAAGAATCCATATCTTCAGGAATCCCCAATGCTATTGTTGCACTGCATTGCTTTTTTGTCCCTGCAACAGTCTTTTCAGACAAGCCATATCCATGTTATGTGTCCATTGTGAATTTAATTCACAATTGGGAGAAAAATCTGAAATATAGAAACTTGGCAAGAAAACATTATGAGAGTCTAAAACAGAAGAAAGTACCCCAGCAGTGCCTCCCAAAATTTTTGCAGCAACCCATTTCTCTTAAAACAGAGGTTAATCCTGAGTTTTAGAGCTGGTTTCCCTACTGATCCTAAGTAGATTGTCCTAATCTTTTGCATTCTTTAAGTAAACTGGTACTGTGTGCAGGCCTGTTTTCACCGTGAGGGTTTTGATGTCCTCCACCCTCTCTGAGAATCTCAACATAAATAAAAGAAGCCACCTTTACTGTGTGAACAGTAAAGCAGACATCCTATTAATTTTAGGATAATACAAATGTTAAAATAGAATATGCTAATACAGTTCCTGTTAAATTATACCTGAGTATAACAGGTAGCTGTTTTCTAACTGAACTTTCTCCCATATCTCTGGATCTGTATCCCTCTTCTTGTTCTGGATGTCTTCTTCAACTGGCTTTTCCTCTTGATATTGAGCTTCATTCTCTGCTTCCTATTTGTGGCCAGGTTGCTTTCCTCTAGCTCCATTTCTTTTTTTCTTGCTCAGGCAGTCTTGCCTATTGTCTCCATTGTTCTCAATTTCTCTTTCCCTGCTGCCTTGCTCTTCAAACCAGTCACTTACCCTCCTTCTGCTGCATCTCCTTCTGGACTTCATCCATAGTCCATGTTGCTTTCTGCAAGTTTTCCTTTGGCCTGTCATCTGACTTCTTCCTTTTATAATCTCCACCTTGCACTCTCCATCTTCCCATGTCTCTTTGTAAGGTTTTGTTTCCCTACTCTACTTCTGTTTGATAGGTTTTTAATTCGCCCAACTCTGGTAACTTTAAGTTCTAATCTTTAATTCATTTCCTTCTAGATTTCAATTGTTTTTCTCAGGGAGATGATGATGATCATGATGATGATAATGATCATGATGATGTCTGTTCAGGTCATTTAAGATGTGGCACCAATACACAATGGTAAGTTCATTCACTAGAGGAGAGAATGGATGGATGGATGGATAAATGGATGGATGGATCATTCATTTTGTAAGAACAGGTCCAGTGAATCAGACCATGGTCCATCTAGCATCAGTGCATTGTATTTGAACTGGTAGAAGTTCTCCAGATTTTCTGATCTTTTCCAGAGTTATCTGAAGATGTAGTGGACTGCTCTTTCATCCTTCTGCCTGCAGAACATTACTCTGTCACTGAGCTATGACTCTCTATCACCCAAGAATATCAAAGAGTTTGTTCTTCTGTCTTCAAGATCATAAGTCTAAATGTCAGCACAGTTCTACATAAATTTGATCCATTTTAATGCTTATTCTTATAATTTGAGCTTAATGAAAAGTATGAAGATGCTTCTGTACATAATTTTGTTTAACCTGCCCATATTTTTAACAATTCAAGAAGGTGAGTCCACTTCTGTAGGATGAATCTTAGGATACATTGGTCCATAGTGACAGGCCCTTGACATTGTTGTTTCCCTTATTTGTTTTAGTATATCTTGTGAATTCTGACATTTCAATTTGTAAATTGTATTTTGTGGCTTTGTATAATTTATGAACATAATCAATAATGACACATTAAACAAATCATGGTTAAAACAATACAGCTTAGCATGATGCATTAATTCAATCTGTTTGGGGCTAGGTATCCTAAGAAATATAGCAAAGCATCTTTTCAAAGCATATAATATTGATGTGCCAACAGAATTTAGCTTTACATCTATAAGGAAAGCTGGATAAAGTAACAAATTCAATTACATTTGAGTTCTTGGACTTTAAAACCCTGATAAGCAGAATTCTGCTGAGACTTCAGATGAGACAACTTATTAGTATTCCCAAACTACTGATACAAAGCATTATGCAGTTTAAAAGTTAGCAAATACTTTAAAAGATGGGGATGTGCAGCACAGATTGGGTTGAAAAAAATTGCCTGGAGTTGGGGGCACCAGCAAAGAACATTTCTCACATATATTAGATTTCTAAAAAGCAAGCAGTTATTTATTTCACATTAAATACTGCATATCATTTAAAAAGGGTTACTATTTTTGATGGAGTTTTCAGTATAATATATTTATAACTGAAGCTTTATTTTAAAGGTTAATAGGTTACCAGTTCAATATAGAAATTACCTTTTCTTAAAAAAAAAAGTACAAAAATACAACAATAGTGGGGGATGAGGTATGAAAGTCAAACTACGTTTGCTCATGGTTTTGATCCCTCTTGCTATCTCTTTGATGTAGTGGATGATTGTTGTCAGGGTACAAATGAAAATAGACCAAGTATAGGAATTCCAGAGGAAGAGGAAGGAGACATCTGAGAATGGAGCTGCTATTTTCTCTTTCCCCTACCACCCACCCAGTTTTGGCTCTGGTATTAGAATACTTTTTAAAAACTTATGAAGAGCCATGGTGGCTAGAATGCAGTGGTTAGAATGCAGTATTTCAGGCTAACTCTGCCAACTGCCAGCAGTTCAATCTTGTTCAATCAGTAGTTCGAACCTGACCAGCTCAAGGTTGACTCAGCCTTCCATCCAGTGGTGGGATTCAAATATGTGAACAACCGGTTCTCTGTGGGGATGCCACTTCCGGAAGTCCATTCCGGACCTGGGCAACAAAAAAATAGCTACCGGTTCTGCCGAAGTGGTGTGAACCAGCTGAATCCCACCACTGCTTCCATCCTTTCCGAGGTCGGTAAAATGAGGACCCAGACTGTTGGGGGCAATACGCTGACTCTGTAAACCACTTAGAGAAGGCTGCAAAGCATTGTGAAGTAGTATATAAGACTAAGTGCTAAGTGCTATTGCTAAATAACTACAGAAGCTTCCATTTCAATTCTTTAGATTTCTTTTTAATGCCAGTATGTTAATAAGAATTGTGCTTTTCATTTTATTCAGCATGTAGCAAGAGTTTTTAATATATATAAAAACCCTTGCTACATTTTCAAATGTATATATTTGGTTGAATACAAATTTTCCCCATGTTGCACTGTTGACAGCACAAGAAACTCAATAACTATTTAAAGCAGAACATAGGAAAGCAGTTCTCTAAATAGGCTTTGGATGACTATGACTATTTGGGTTAATGTACCAAAGAGCCATCAGGTGATACTGCCAATTCTGTACCTGCCGTGCCTAGATTAGAAACAATATCCTGAAATGTGAAAGTCTTTGCATGCATTTTCCCTTGCCTGCTTGATTGTGTGGCATTAATAGTAAGAACCAATTTAACGCTTTGGCTTTATTTATTCACTTTCTCTTTTGCATTTGGTATACAGTTCTGAAGAATTTGATGCGCTGGCTTCCAGCTATAGAAAGGGCATTAAAGCAGTTAGATACGTTGGTCTCCAGCAAGCAACCTGTCAGGGCTAACAGTAGACTTGACCGTCTAATCCAGGGATAGGCAACCTTGGCTCTTTTATGACTCGTGGACTTCAACTCCCAGAATTCCTGAGCCAGCCATGCTGGCTCAGGAATTCTGGGAGTTGAAGTCCACGAGTCATAAAAGAGCCAAGGTTGCCTACCCCTGGTCTAATCTAATGCCTTTTTTAATGACAAAAGAAATGTGAAAGTTTTTGACTATGGTTTGACAAGCCAGAAGATACAGGGTGGTTTGGTTTGTTTAGGCAGCATGCAATTTTTAAAAAAAAACAACACAACTTTTTTTTTCCTGCACTGGTACATCCTGACAACACTCATGATGAATCAGTCTCACGTACCAATTCAACACTTAGAATGGCATTGATGTTCAATTCTATCTGCCAAGATTGCATGTGGTTGTCCCATGTAGATATCAAAGATTCTTGAGGCACAGTACTTGGAATGGTCTGAATAACGAGCTGTCAGGATTAAGAGAAAAACAATTTTGACATGTTCCTTGTAGATAACAAAGATTCTTGAGGTACTTGGAATGGTCTGGATAGTAAGCTGTCAGGATTCAGAGAAAAACAATTTTGACCAGGTATTCAGTTTGGGTTATTGTTTTGAGTTTGTACTGTTTGAATCACTTTGTCAACTTGGTTTTCAAATTCAAGACTAAAAAGAAGCAAGCCGTCTCACTGCAGTATCAGAACCTGGTGTTTGAAAATCTACATTTTCCCTTGTGGACTTCTTGCTGGGAAAAAAGAAAGAAAGAAAAATGAATATGTAATCTATCTGTTTTAAAGGGTAGTTTATGAAGGAAGGAAATTATGAAGTAACATTAGAGAGAGGAAGTAAAATATAAATGCATTTATAACTGCTGCCAAAAAGATTGGAAGTCTCTCCTTTTTTTCTGTTTCTATTTTCTTTCTTAACCATTCACCATTCTTGATTTTCCTTGTTTCTTTTCTAATATCTGTATTTAACAGAATAACAGAGTTGGAAGGGACCTTGGAGATCTTCTAGTCCAACCCCTGCTCAAGCAGGAGACCCTATACCATTTTCAGACAAACGGCTGTCCAGTGTCTTCTTAGAAGCCTTCAGTGATGGAGTATCCATAACTTCTGAAGGCAAGCCATTTCACTGGTTTATTGTTCTTAGTGTCAGGAAATTTCTCCTTAGTTCTAGGTTGCTTCTCTTCTTGATTAGTTTCCATCCATTGCTTGTTGTCCTGCCTTCAGGTGCTTTGGAGAATAGATTGGCACCCTCTTCTTTCTGGCAGCCCTTCAAATATTGGAACACTACTATCATGTTGCTCCTAGTCCTTCTTTTCACGTTCCTGCAATTGTTCTTCATAGGTTGTAGCTTCCAGCCCCCTAATCACCTTTGTTGCTTTTTCTCTGCACTCTTTTTCAGAGTCTCACCATATTTTTTTATATTGTGATAACCAAAATCACAATGTATTTCTTTAACCTTGTTGAAAATGTCTTCATACAGTGTGTGTGTCTCTCTGTCTCTCTGTCTCTCTGTCTCTCTCTCTCTCTCTCTCTCTCTCTCTGTGTCTCTGTGTCTCTGTGTCTCTGTGTCTCTGTGTCTGTCTCTGTCTCTGTCTGTGTGTGTGTGTGTGTGTGTGTGTGTGTGTGTATAAAATGTATTGTGCTCTAGGTACCATTAGTTCCAGCTAATAGGATCAGTGGGTAAAAATGATGGAAATTATAATCTAAAACATCTGGAGGGTCCAGGTCAAGGAAACTTGATGAGAGGAAGTATTGTACTTTCAGACTTGGAACATGGATATCAGCGTCACAGGGCAAATCAGATAGGAATGACAACCAGATAAGTTAATTTTATTTTATTGTAAAGTTATATTGACAAAATCTTGCAAATCTGAAAATACAATCAGCCCCCCCCCCACACACACAAACTTACAGACCAAGAAACTAGGGACAGTCTCTTTGAGCCTCTTGCCCATCTCCTATCCATTTGTAGGCTATGCTGTCTCTTATCTCACTGTTACTTTGGCAGCATCGCTTCCTGTTCTCCCAAGGCCTTTCCCACATACCATTATGCCAGACCAGTTAGGACGGGCACACTCCAGGTGCTTCCCTTAAATCCTGTCACCAAGTGGGGCTTAGGAAAAATATTTTCTCCATAGTAGCCCCTGTCCTGTATAATACGCTTCCACCCGAGTTTGGACAATTTCTAATTTTCCTACCTTTCTGGAAAACCCTAAAAGTTGGTTCCTCCTTCAAGCCCTGGGATAAGGTGAGACTGGAGTGCTTGTATATAGGATTGTTGATGGTTAGGGTATGTTAGTTAGGGCACTGGGATTTGATTTTAGATGTTGGTTTTATTGCTTTCTTCAATTGTATTTCAGTTTTGTGAGCCACCCAGAGTTGTGACACATAAGATGGGTGGCCATGCAAGTCTTTTAAATAAATAAACAAATTATTTATTTAAATAAATAAACAAAATAATTTTATGGGGAAAATTGAGACATTCTGGGAACCACACATTAGTCTTTGAGGAAATGGCTAGCCTTAGGATCAGATGTTAACATCTCTGTTCTCAATAATATATCCTAGCTAAGGAGTGTTCTTCAACTTGGTACTCTGTGCAAATGGTGTCAGCAATGAGAGCTGCCTTTTCATCTGATGGGGGTCATAGCTGGTATATACTTGGTATGACTTATCTGATGAAACTAGACACAATTTTTTACACTCTAATTATATCCAAATTAAGCTACCATCCAATGTTCTTCTGTTAGAGACAATAGGACCAACCCAGCAGTGGTCTGATGTGGTGGAATTGCTTTCAGTTGAGATCTGTCAAATATTGATGTTACATTCTTTCGAGCAGTTGGTTGAAAATGCATTATTGGAGGTTGCCCAACTAACATTTATTTTATCTTATTTTCCCTAAAGTATTACTGCTGTGTTGCCACAATCCATTCTCCCAAGCATACACACATATACATTCAATCAGTGTAGTCAGTAATCTCAAAGTAGCACAATCAGTGATTCTAAGTGCTTATCTTCACAACCTGAAACAACCCTAAAGCCAGGAAAATAACTTGGCCTTCATGTCATCCAATAAGATCCACAGTTGAAATCGGATCTTTGCAATCCTCGTCTGAGCCTCTTTTCAGCTAAATTTCATTTTCCCGGCCAATTTATTTTTCTCTCCTCACAAAGTCCCAAGATACTATTTTCCACATGTTTCTGGATCTAGTACATACTGCCTTATTGTCAAGGCTACAACTTTTCACATGGTTAGTGGCTAGTTAAAAAGCCACTGAACTCCGAACTTAATTTGGTTTTGTTTCTAATTCTGCTCATCTAGTGACATTCTAAATATCCCCAAGGTGCCATCAAAGACCACAAAGTGAAAAGAACTGACCAACTTGTAGGAGAAACAAACAAACAAGCTGAAATAAATATAGCTGCTGCCTTGTAATTTCATCTGTGTCTGCACCCATTGTGACATTTATGAACTTACTTGTGGATTTCAACTCCACAAGTGGAAGTCCACCAGTCTTAAAGTCTTAAAGGGAAGGCTGGACACTCCTGCACTTAGTCACTCAAGGAGCTATCCTTTTCATAGAACCGCAAATACAGTACATAGCTATATGGGTGAAAGTTATTTCAGACTTGAGCATCTCTTTAGCAGAATATAAATTTAAAATATACACCCTCGATACTCACATATAAATGTTTATGTATTTTGTGCGTTCATTTTAGATAAGAAAATTACACCCTGAGGAATGAAGGCAGATATATAGCCACAAAGCACCTAGGGTGTCTGAAATGAAAAAGGATTATTTCCAATCTTTATGTTCAAAAGAGGCAATTGTTGCAAATCCTCTTTTCTTGCTGCCTTTCACACCTTTTCAGACCATGAAAGAAGGAACTCAGTCTGAAAAAATATCATCCTGAAATTCTAAATATGGTTTCCACAAGGAAGCCAACTGAAGATGGTTTACTGTAGAGTAGACATACGTGAAAAGCCCTGCTTAGAAATATTTATAAATTCAGTTTAGATACTCTTTAAATATCAGTATAGATTATGAAACCTTAATATTCTGACAAAGAACTAATATTTTATATTTCTCCAATGACAGAAAGAACCAGGTTTCCAACCAAAGACGCAGAAGAGGCAAAACCACAAACTAACCCAGATTTTGCTACCATGAGAGTGTGCAATCTTGGGGGGGGGGAGGTGTCCTAGACTTGTGTCTAGCCTTTATTTGTGTATTTATTTTTCTACAATTCTCATTCCACCATATCCCATAAGGCACTTGGGGCAATTAACAATAACAAATAATATAAACAGTGAAAAGTCATAAAAAACTAAAGTCAATGTGGTATGAAGAACTGAAAATAGGAAGATTTTGATTCTTTTTCCTAAATGCAGAAGGCATTTGCAGCTAAGTGAATCCTAGAAAAGTTAATTCCATAGCACAGAAGCACAGAAAGGCCATCTCAGGTGTGCCTAACAAACTGATCACGCAAACTGGGGAATCTTTCACTTTCTGAAGGCTTTTAAATGAAACTTAATAATGTCAGGACAGATTGAGTTAATCAGATAATCCCTTTGGATGATTAGATTCTCAACCACTGAAAGTTCTAAACTATTATTTAAATTGCTTCTAGTGGGCAGGACAGGTTTTTTTTTAACAGACAAGCTTTAATATTGTTGCAGAAGTTCCGTACAGCCTTCAGGATCTCAGAAAGTGCAAAGCTCTTATTGTATAGCAGTGTTTTTTTTTTTCAAATTTTAAGACCTGTGGACTTCAACTCCCAGAATTCCCAGCCAGCATGTGGGAATTGAAGCCTACACATTTTAAAGTTGCCAAGTTTGAAAAGCACTCTGTATAGCAATTTTCTGCAATCTCATATGCCTCCAGGCATGTAATGTTTGCAACTCCTAGAATTTCTAATTGGTGAAATATACATCTGGAAGCATCTAATTGGGGAAGGCTGATCTGCTTCCTTTTTTTTTTCATTTTACATTTCAAATGTTTTAAGATAGTCATTGTCTTAAGAAAAGTAACCAAGGGAAGCATATTCCTTTACCAAATATGTGTATTAATATTTACCAAATATTTATATTAATATAAATGCAGTAATTTCTACATTAGACTTCTTTTTCTTCCTGCTTCAGTGAACAAACTATTAAATTCAAGGACAGCTTTTGTATTCATTATTATCTCCTATTGTACATAAAGCTTTCCTTGCATTTGCTCCATTCCTTTTTCCTAATTATGTTTCATTTTGTTGTGGCTTTTTCTTAATTTCTTTTTGGGGTTTGCCACTGAATCTTTATCCTTCATGCTGCCGACAGGTACACAGTCTTTTCTATCATAGGGAAGAAATACTACCAGAGAAAGCGTCATTTCCAAAGTTGTTGTTTAAGTTGAAGGCAGATTAATTTTTTTTATATTTATTACATTTCCTAGTTTGTATAATTATAGATAAGTTTTAAAAGGTTATGTCAGTCTAAACCAGACATGTCAAACTCGCGACATCACGTGATGTCACGCGACACATCGGAGCTTTTTCCCCATTGCCGGCAATGGGGTCGGCGCAGTTTCCTCGTGACGCGTCCAGCCCGCGGGCTGGCAGTTTGACACCCCTGGTCTAAACAAATACTATGCATGTTAATACAGAATTAAGCCCTAAGAATGTAATAGAGGATAATCCCAAATAATAAGGCATAGTATTAGAGCCATGGTGAGTTAATATTCTCTTGGGTTACACCACTTCTTTAAGCATATATTCCAATATAGACTGCTTTACCTAGGCCAGTGGTGGCGAACCTATGGCACGGGTGCCAGAGGCGGCACTCAGAGCCCTCTCTGTGGGCACGCGCGCCGTCGCCCCAGTCCTAGGCCTTCAGCTGGGTTTTATAAAACCTTTTCGCTTTAGGCCTCCGCCGCCATGTGCAAAAAAAAAAAAGGTTCAATCAGTCAATTTCAACTTCTTGCGGGGAAAAAAAGATCTCGCAAAGTTGGAATTGATTGATTGAACTTTTTAGTCCCACCCTGTCTGCCATTACCACCGCAGCCACGCCCACCCAAAGGGCCACACCCACCCAATGGGCCACACCCACCCAATGGGCCACACCCACCCGGCACTCAACGATGCATAAATGGGTTTTGGGTTGCAGTTTGGGCACTCAGTCTCTAAAAGGTTCGCCATCACTGACCTAGGCAGTCCTTCTGCCGGGCCGATGTATCTTCGTAAGCTTTGTTGCCTGAGATCATCATGGCTAGAGATACCCCATGTTAAACTTGGAACTTTCTGCATAAAAAGGATCATATATGTTGCCCATCTGGCATCTTGAGAGTCTTCCTGTTCTTTTGGAAAGATGGAGATAATGCTGCTATTCTTTGTCTGTGAAGTGCTTAAAGCCACTGCTTTTGTCCCAAGCAGGATCTCACTAGACTTGTCAAGGATTAGAAGGTTGATGCCTGATGGTAGCTTAATCCACAATAGAGTTTGGAATCTCTGTCTTTGAAATTACAAATCTCATCTTGTTTCTTTCTTTGTGCTTAGGAAGCATCTGTGTTAAGGTTGAGGAGACAGCGTGATTCTACTGCCATATCCATGTTTGGTGAGTAATTTGTTATCTCCTGGCCTGTTTCTCTTATATCTTGTGTCAGTTATGTCTGCTAATGAGCTTTATCCTGCATATCTTCGAGTAGTAGGGCTTTAGGCCTGAGCCTGCTGGACTTACAATTTTCATATGGTTTGCTTTTTTTTGGGGGGGGGGCTAGGCTGATATTTCTAAGAATTAATCACACATGACTGAGGAATGAGCTCAGATGCAAAAGTGACACCCAGATTGCTAAATTGAAATATTCGTGAAATAAAAGGACTGCACCTTTATAAATCACAGCAATGCTATTGATTCTCGCTTTTTTGTTGTTGTTGTTACATTTCCAAAATGGACTCATAAATCTGTATAAGACAAAACAACACAGCAAGGGAACTAATGTGTTTTCTGTTTGCATGGGTTTCCCATTTGGCTTTCCACGTGTTACCTGATTGGTGAATACGTTGTCAAGATGGGCAACTATTTGAAACTAGTATTTCAGTTTTAAGAACATACATTTATTACCTAGGTATTTCCTATTCATAAGCTTGAAAGCTTCTTGATGTTTAAATGCTGAAAAAAATGTGAATTTTATTCATACTTTGATGGACAGAATAATGTAAGAGTGCTGTGCTTTATAAAAATACATTTGAAACTATAAGATTATTTTGTATGTGACAATTTTCTGACACTGAAGTCACTTTCACATAGAAACCTGAATATCAATCACTATATTAGACAAATGTGCATGCTTGTCTTTTGCAGTGCATACATGCTCTAGTAAGTTGAATTTAATGTAACAAATATGTAGAGAGCAAAATGCATGTCTACGATCCACACATACAGCTGTCAAACATCATTGCTTGCTATTTCATACATGGAAGGCATTTTATTAACTTTTCAAAAGTGATGTGCCCAGTAATACCAACATTTTTATAACAAATGACTTTGATTATGACATTAAAGTAAACACGACGCCCAATTATTCTGTATAATGATGCAACAGTGAAAAAAGCATATATGTAAACATAAAACACTGCATCTCTTTAATAGAAAATGGCCTAGTAATTTGAAAGAAAAAGGCAGTTTCCTGTTAATGTGCCTCAAATTGATTTAGCATGTAGTTAAACTGGCACTAGGTAATGCAATCCTGCAAAGGTGACAAAATTAGAAATGATCAATAAGCAAATAGAAAGGAGAGCTTAAAATATTTTTCAGCAAGCTAAGATTTAATCTGCCAGACAAAATAACAACATATTATATGTATCAAAGGCAAGTAAGAAGGACCATTTTAGGAGAGGATGTATTATCGCAGAGGCTAATTGATTAAACAGTTATATAAGTATCCCAGAATTTTTGCAGCCATTCACGAGATTTTCTTCATTTTTCAAAATAATAATAATAATAAGAAATAATAGGAGTCAGTAAAACTGAAGAAAGAGACAGTGGGGCTATTTCTAGTTGTAGAAGACCAAGCCTTAAGAACAAATGCATATACAGCCAGGATGGAGAAGACAGCAACAGACAGCAAGTGCCTCCTCTGCAAAGAAGCTGAAAAAATAATGGACTACATAGTTAGCTGCTGGAAGAAGATCACACAGAATGACTATAAATAATGGCACAGCAAAATAGCAATAATGGTGCATTAGAAAATTTGCAAGAAATGTCACTATAAGCAAGAATTGGTAGGAACACAAAATAGACAAAATAATAGAAAATGAAGAAGCTAAAGTCCCTGGGACTTTAGTATTTAAAGAGACAAGCCCTGCCACATTACACCCCAGACTTAACAATTGTTGATAAGAAAGACAAAAATGTCTGGACAGGGGATACTGCAATACCTGGAGACAACAGAAGAGAATGAACTAGAGAAAATCAGAAAGACCTGCAAATAGAAGTCAAACGAATGGGCCTAAAGAAAGCAAAAATAGTACCAATAGTGATAGGCGCCTTGGATGCAACTCCAAAACATCTGGAGCACCCTTTGAACATCGTCGGTATTGACAAAATCTGCAAAAGATAGATTTATTTGCAACAGCTTGTGTTGTGTCCTGGGCCTTGCTGAGTCAATCAGCAAGGCTCAGGAAACCTGCAGGACAACTGCAGAGACCCGGGCAGACCACGTGTTTGCCCGGGACCAGTTGTAGAGACCCGGGCAGATCACATGTCTGCCCAGGACCCAGACAGGCTGTCTCCAGCCTCGTGCGCATGCGCGAGGCGGGAGAATGGCCTGCATTCATTGGTTGAGCCACCCCTTGCAGGGGAGTATAAAAGGGCTTGTTGCCTGATTCTGTTAGAGTTCTGTTCTATCTTCTCCATGCTTCTGTTCAGTAAATGTCCTCAATAAAGAACATCTTTTGCACCAACTGCCTCGCCTTCATGTCTGCCTTGCGAACTGAACAGCTTGCATCCTGCAACAATATCTTTAACACCTTTGAAGAACAACATCTGCCTATCCCAAGTCTTTGGGAAGGACCCAGTAGATTGATAAAAAAAATGCCAAATCCTGACTAAACATCTGGCTGACTGTGCAACGAGGCATAATAATAGTTTCACTGAATGAGTTTTGCTTTATTAAAAAAAAGCAAAATAATTGTTCTTTTTTGGGTAACTTTTTTTCACTCAAATTATCTGAAGTTACAGACTGATGCATCTTATTTACTCTGGCTCCATATGATGACAATGTCTCCAGTTTAACTGGATTATTCTCTAATGGTTTGATTCAGAGACAATTCTACCAAAGGGCAGAAAGGTCACTTTGCATATATTCTTTTGACTGCTTTATAATTCTGTGACCTAATTATATCCACTAAAGGGCTGTTCTCACCTTTCTGGCAAATAATGTTATAAAACCAGAAACACCTGTGGTTATTCATATGGACTGAATTACATCTCTGGGATTTAAAACATTTGTTTTAAACTTCTCCTTACAAGGGAAAATCATAGCTTGCCACATTATCACCTTTCCAAAATGAGTTGAGTGATGAATTTGTAAATTAAGTTCTTGTGGTAAATGATTCAAAAGTGCAGCGATAGCAACATATCAGCTTCTTAAAAAGGCAGAAGAATCAACAGCAAGTTTTGCAGAGCCCTTAAATTAATGCATGTAGCATGGCATCAATCAGAGTTACACAACAGAGAACCCCAGGGCATGTGCCTCCTTGAACCTTTTAATGAAGAGAGAAAAATACTAATTACATGGGTAATAATAATAATAATAATAATAATAATAATAATAATAATAATAATAATAATAATAATAATAATAATAATAATAATAATAATAATAATAATAATAATAATAATAAAGTTGGAAGGGACCTTGGAGATCATCTAGTCCAACCCCCTGCTCAGGCAGGAAACCCTGTACCATTTCAGACAAATGGCTGTCCAGTCTCTTCTTAAAAACTTCCAGTGTTGGAGCATTCACAGCTTCTGGAGGCAGGTTGTTCCACTGATTCATTGTTCTAACTGTCAGAAAATTTCTCCTTAATTCTAGGTTGCTTCTCTCTTTGGTTAGTTTCCATCTGTTGCTTCTTGTCCTGCCTTCAGGTGCTTTGGAGAATAGCTTGACTCCCTCTTCTTTGTGGCAGCCCCTGAGATATTGGAACACTGCTATCATGTCACCCCTCGTCCTTCTCTTCATTAGACTAGACATACCCAATTCCAGCAACTGTTCCTTATATGTTTTAGCCTCCAGTCCCCTATACTCTTTCTAGAGTCGCAATCCTTTTTACATTGTGGTGACCAAAACTGGATGCAGTGTTCCAAGTGTGGCATTACCAAGGCATTATAAAGTGGCATTAACACTTCACATGATCTTGATTCTATCCCTCTGTTAATGCAGCCTAGCATTGTGTTGGCTTTTTTGGCAGCTGCAGCACACTGCTGGCTCATATTTAAGTGATTGTCCACTAGGACTCCGAGATCCCTCTCACAGTTACTACTATTGAGCAAGGTACCACCTATACCAGGGGTAGGCAACCTTGGCTCTTTTATGACTCGTGGACTTCAACTCCCAGAATTCCTGAGCCAGCATGGCTCAGCTTGGAAACTTCTCCCTTTCCCCTCAGCATGGCTGGCTCAGGAATTCTGGGAGTTGAAGTTCACGAGTCATAAAAGAGCCAAGGTTGCCTACCCCTGACCTATACTATACCTGTGCATCAGTTATTATAGCTTAAATTTTAGTTAATTTCTACTAAGTAAAAAAAAAACCTGAGAACTACTTCAATATAGTGTTAAAGCATCAGACTAAAAACCAGGAGAGTGTGAGTTCTAGTCCCACCTTAGCACAGAGCCAGTTGGGTGACCCTGAGTTGTTTCAGTCCTAGAAGAAGGCAATGGCAGGCCACTTCTGAAAAATCTTGCCAAGAAAATTGCAGGGGCTTATCCAGGCAGTGTCTGAGAACTGGACACAACTAAATAGAAGAAAAAGAAAGAAAGAAATCCTAAAATTGCCTTCACCTCATTTGTATACCTGCATATTTTTGGGAGAATGGATTAAAGAACAATCATAGCCCTCATCCCATGTAAACTGCAGTTGATAATTTTGAAGTGCCATATTTTCCTTTTTCTTTTCTTTTTTGCTTTCAAATTATATACTATGTGGGCCATGGGATTGATCTAAAATACATGCGGTGTCTCAGATTGAAAGGCAATCTGTCATGTGTATATAGCACCCGGTTGCTACTCCTGCATCTCTTCCTAAGCTCATATGGCTGCTCTCCTCAACTGCACAATGATCCTCAAAGAGACATGCTTGGTTTAAGAAACTGCAGATCTGCATTTCAACACACACACACATACACACACACACACAGTCTCCTGAGCATTTTTTGTCTTTGAATCTGAAGCTGCAAGGACCACATTAAAATGAATCTGATCATCCGGATCTTTTTGCTTCATCCAATCTAAAAAGCTACATGCAAGTATTTCTTCTCAAATGAGAAATCCAGAAGTCCAGTTCTGCACCCAGACAGACAAACTTTCTGGATCAAAAAAGCTACTACCAGTATAGACATATGAAGTTCTAAAATATTATACAATGCTAAAGTGAACTCTACTGCAGTATTAACAATTCCTTTAGGCTGAAGGACATTGGCAAGTGAATCCAATTTGAAGACATTATATATCTTCCATGTTTCAATGCGCATCTAATCTAGCTTAATATAACCACAGGACAGAATACAGCTAATGCAGTATATCATCAATCAGCATGGAGGCATATCTGCAAGTAGTTCCATTCTACAGCATATCACTCATTCATCTTTTCTCATCTTGTTTGGAAGAGACTGTTGTTTCTATTATGTTACAGCTGGGACATATGCAAAATTTGAAAAGTCCATTTGGAGTACTTGCCTGCCCATTTAAATAGGCAAATATTAGATGTCATATTAATGCATTTGCTGTTTGTGTAACCTGCCTCCCAATTAACCACATTCTCATATTATTGGCCACATTTTAATTCCTGTAAGTCTCTCAGCCTACCTGATTAGGAGTGTCATTTTGGAAGGTCCAATGTTATGAAATTAGTAGTATATTTTGTGGTGTCTCACTCATGAGCCAGAAGGTTCCAATCAATCAATCAATCAATCAATCAGAATAGAGCTGGAAGGGACCTTGGAGGTCTTCTAGTACAACCCCCAACAATTTGAGAGAAGTGGCTGCCCAGTCTCTTCTTTAAAAACTTCAGTGATGAAGCACCCACAACTTCTGATGGCAATTGTTCTCACTGTTAGGAAGTTTCTCCTTAGTTCCAGGTTGCTTCTCTCCTTGATTAGTTTCCATCCATTGTTTCTTGTCCTGCCTACAGGTGCTTTGGAAAACAAGTTGACCCCCTCCTCTTTATGGCAACCTCTCAAATACTAGAAGACTGCTATCATGTTCCCCTAGTCCTTCTTTTCTCTAGATTAGCCAAACCCTTCACACCTTAGCTCTGTTCAGCAGAGATTATTTTATTTCAGGAGACTCAATAACCTAATTTCATACAGATCAGCAGCAAATGCAACATGCAGCAAACACTTTTTTTTTAATCACAAAGGCAAAGGAACCGAGCATATTTGCATAATCGGAAATATTTCAATGACCTCTCATACAGGAAAAAATGAGAACTAACCCTGTCATTGTGCTATAAATGAGAATTACAGCCGACTTGGTGTATTGTACTGTGTTTCACTTAATCAAAATATGTGAACTGAACTGAATTTTATTGTTCAACCTCAGGGAATGTTCTGTTAAATGGAATACAGCCATGGGAGGTGACACTGTGTCCTGCTTACTGATGGAAAAGGCTTTCCCTCTGCATCTTGCATATTAGGAATATATTTATATACTTCATTTCAGGGCGACTTATGCATTCAACCCAGGCAGTGGTGTCAGCTCCTTGATATTCTAAGCTGCTGAAGGGATTAATCATCCAGTTTGAGAGAGCAAACAGTGGAAGAATGTGAACAAATATGAACAAATGCTGGTAACAACTACTCTTTGATTTTAGTTTGTGGCCGTGAAGAATGAGATCAAATTCAGATGTAATCCTGACCTGGCTATGGTCCCTGGTAGGAAGCTGACTGCTCTGAATTAGGACTACGAGACCCAGCTGCAAATTTCTGATCCTCCACTAGACAGCAGCCAAGAGAATTCCATTCAGATTTTTGCAGCCCACATCTGCTAGCCCTTCCTGAGTGATGATTGACATTAAAGAGGGATATTCTGTTTTAGTAATATTCTGAATACATTGACTGGAGAATCTCAGGAGAGCTGACCATGAATGCTTTTTACCTACTTAGTCTGGAGTGCATAACAATTTGATTGCACCTTGGCTGTCAGCTCTGGCCCTTCTTATTCACCTGTCAGAGTAATCAGATAAGTGGTTTCCCCCTGCCATGGTGGCACTTCTCCTTTAGAATCCATTATCTGCTGGGGCACCTACAGGGCATAAGAAGAGTCCTAAAGACGGCTTTATTCTTGGGAATCTTCTAAGGAGTTAAGAACGACTGTTTCTTTTAAAGAGAGATTGATTTGAATGCATGTTGTTCTGTTGTTTGGCTTTTATTAGTTATGAGTTGACTAATTTAAATTATATTAGCTGATGTTTTATGAATGTTGTAAGCTGCCTTGAGAGAACTAGCTCATCTTATAAATGTTTATCCACTTCTTCAGACACACAAGCCGATGGAAATGTGGTGACACAAAACCAGTGGGAGACCCAGATTTCTGCAGACATCGGTTTCCCAAGGTTACTTTAAGCTGCTTGTTTCTCATGCTAAAGCTGTCTAGAAATGAAGCTAGCTCAGTCATTTTCCTCACTGTGGATGGGTCTTTGAGTTCCATTGCTAGATCTTCCTTCACCAACTCCTCCTGATACTTTCACCAATATCCATCACTGGGTTAGTGAAAAGAATTTAAAAACCCATCCACTTTTACCAGTCTTCTAGCTTGAGGGAGAAACCAGCTTGTCATTTCATACGGTTAAAAAGAAAACAAAATCGATCGTTTCTCTGTTTATTTTTTTTCCCCAGCAACACTTCATTGGTCCATTGGTCGAGAAAAAAAGCTCCAATGCAGATAGTCCTTGACTTACAAAAGTATATTGAGTAACTGTTCAAAGTTACAGCGGCACTGAAAAAGTGACTTATGATCATTTTTCACACGACCCTTTGTAGCATCCCTATGATCACGTGAGCAAAATTCAGTCGCTTGGCGAGTGGTTCATACTTATGACGGTTGCCGTGTCCCAAGGTCATGTGATCACCTTTTGTAACAAGCAAAGTCAGTGGGGAAGCCAGATTCACCTATCAACCATGTGGCTCATTTATCAACTGCAGTGATTCTTTTAACAACCGTGGCAATAAATGTCGTAAGATGGGGCACTTAACAAATGTCTCACTTAATGACAGAAAACTTTGGGCTCAATTGTGGTCGTAAGCCGAGGACTGCTTGTGCTTGATAGATCTTCTCTGAACTCTATTACTCGCCCTAATGTGTGAATGCACCAATGGTATTTGCAGATAGGAACTGGCTATCTGGTTCTCAGTCAGGGGATTTAGAAGGAACAGACATGATGCCAGGAACCTGCCTTACAAAGTACATGCTTTACCTGAGCATGTTCTCCTCCTGAAAAATGAATGTAGAAGACACTCAGCAGGGAATAAGGAAAGGAATGAGGAAAGGCCCCATCTAGCAACCTATAGAAGTACAAAGGCTGCCTAAAGCAGACTAAATCTCAAAAGTGAAAATCCCAGACCAGGCTTGTGCTGGTAGAAATTTGAAGGTGCCATTTTTTTTTGAAGTACAGTAGAAAACACGATTGTGAGCATCGTTCTTTCTAATCCTCTCAGCGTGTCTGCTAAAGCGCTGTCTGCCTGCTGTCAGCAGGTTCTGTGAAAGCGACTGTAGTGACCCTGTGCTGCCTGGGGGAAAAAATGCAGCTTCCTAATTTGCTAATACAGTTAGTCCTCGGCTTATGGCCACGACTGAGCCCAAAATATCCATTGCTGAGCAAGACAGTTGTTAAGTGAGTTTTGCCCAATTCAAATATGTGAACAACCGGTTCTCTGTGTGGATGCCACTTCCGGAAGTCCATTCTGGGCCTGGGCAACAAAAAATTAGCTACCGGTTCTGCCAAAGTGGTGCGAACTGGCTGAATCCCATTACTGGTTTTGCCCCATTTTACAACCTTTCTTATCACAGTTGTTAAGTGAATCACTGCAGTTATTAATTTAGTAACCCAGTTGTAAAGTGAACTCGATTTCCCCATTGACTTTGCTTGTCGGAAGATGATCATATGACCCTGGGATGCTGCAACTGTCATAAATATGAGCCAGTTGCTAAGCATCCGAATTTTGATCACCTGACCGCGGGGATGCTGCAATGGTCGTCCGTGTGGAACACGGTCATAAGTCACTTTTTTCGGTGTCATTGTAACTTCGAACAGTTACTAAGCAAAGGGATATAAGTCAAGGACTACCTACATAGGCCTCACTTGCTCTGTATCTGTTCACTGCACTCTTTTTTTCTTTCTTTCACTCGCTCCCTCCAAAAGTCTGTTTTGCAGATTTTTTCCCCTAAATCTTTCATTTTGTTTAATTATTTTTACATGTTTCTGTATCTGCCTGCATGGCAGCGGTAATTTTCCCCAATAATACTCAAGAATGACCCTATCCTATTGTACAGGATATAAAATGGACTTTTTGTCCAGTAGGACGGAACAACGAGAAGAAAATGTGCTATTTCTTGATTTCTTTATAGCCATGAAAATAGTAGAAAATTTCTAGGATCAGTTTTATAAGATTACTCAACACATTTTGAAGGGATGCATCCTTGTATTATAAATTCACATAATCTTGCACGAGTGATCTACATGTATAGTATTTTACCAAAGTCAAATAAATACGTGCACAACAGCATATTGACACAAATCGTATCATTTTTTTTCTTAATGTTTAGTACACGTATCTGTCTCGATAACACATAGGTAGGTACAGGTAGTGATACAATTCACTGTAATTTGTGACATATTATACATGCTCCAAATCTGAAATTTTGATAATTCCATCAAAACAGAATTATAGGAAAATGGAAAGCAGAACTAACTAAAATTCTGCAAAAGGGGAACTGACTCATTGTTCATACGATCTATTTCCAGTTCATATTTAGCAGATGTGGAGAGACATGCCAACAAGGACTCTCATTTTGATGCAGATTCCCAGTGCTGGGTTTTTTTTCAGTCTTATCCTTCTTATTTGCTAAAGAAATTAAATTTACCATGACTGATAATCTGCTAAGCATGCCTGCACATCCTATTCCTCTGTGACATTTTTTTTTCAGAGTTGTGGTAGAAACATATTAGTTCTATCATCAGCAACTGAGCTCTCCTGTCCAGTTTCAAATATGAGAATGTCATTGCTCACTGAAATATACAACAGCTTGTCAGAAGCTAGGAAAATGCAATGTAACCTCTATATCTGCTTAGCTAAGCACTTGTCCCTCATTAACATTCGGATTCTAAGTGCACCTTCTACTTTGCTTAACCTAAGAACTAGTTTTCGACAGGGAGAAGTGTGAATCAGGTATTACACATCAGTCATGCAAGAACAGAAAGGCATCCCAAAAGAGAAGCCACCTTCTGGTAGGTGATTCAATTATAAGGGATGTAAATTTAGGAAAGGACACAGGTTTTGAAAGAGGTCAGGTATCTTCCAGGTGCTACTGCCAGTAGGGACAAGAAGCGTATTTCTAAAATAATCAAAAACGGCAGCAAGGACTGTGATGTGGAGGCTATTGTACATCTTGGCACTAACGATCTGTCCCAAAAAGATGTACTCTCCATGCAGAACGATTTCCAGAGCTTGGGGCAGGAACTTAGCAGAATAGGCTGTAGACTTACTTTTTCAGAGGTTTTACCAGTGTACAAGGAGCAAAATGGAAAAGGCCAGCGTATAGCAGAATTCAATATGTGGCTAAAGGAGTGGTGTAAAGGGGAAGGCTTTGGATATATTAGTCACGATGTCTGTAGCTGGTCCAATGAAAAAAAGTACAAAAGAGATGGTTTGCATCCATCAAAGAAAGGGACTGAGTTACTCGGCTATAAATTCACAGATTTTCTGGAGGAAAATTTAAACTGAACAGCGGGGACAGTGAGTTAATTGATACAGAACATCCCTGTCCCCGGCAATCTAAAAATTATAGGGCTATCAATGCATGTAACATAGATGTGTGTGTGGACAAGAATACCAACCTTGCTGTCAAACAAAATCAAGCCTCTAATAGCGAGTGCCAAACAAAGTGCACCAACCAAATAGGTGGTAAGACAATAGGGGAACTGAGGCTCCACACAGGTTATGTAGAAAGTAAACACAGGGTCAGTCATAAAGGACTCAAATGTTTATACACCAATGCACAGAGTATGAACAGCAAACAGGGGGAACTAGAAATTCAGGTTAATGAGGGCAGATATGATATTGTTGCCATTACGGAAACATGGTGGGATGAAACCCACACATGGAACACACAGCTAGAGGGATTTAAATTATTTAAAAGAAACAGACCAAATAAAAGAGGAGGTGGAGTTGCTCTCTATATAAGAAATAACTACATCTCTACAGAAATAGAGCACAACAATGAGGAAAACTGTCTTGAATGCATTTGGGTCAATATAAAAGGAGGGGGGAAATGACATTGCCATAGATGTATATTACAGGCCACTCAACCAAACAGAGGAAATAGATGAACTTTTTGCTAGTCAGCTAACTAAGGTATGTAGGAAGCACATCACAATAGTAATGGGGGACTTTAACTACCCTGACATCAACTAGGAGACAAACTCTGCACCAAGTGGAAGATCAAACAGGTTCCTGGCAAACCTAGCAGACAACTTTGTCTCCCAAAACGTAGAGAAGGGAACTAGGGGATTAGCCATTTTGGATCTAATTCTCACTAACAGAGATGAAATGATAGAAGGTGTTGAAGCCATAGGAACGTTGGGAGGAAGTGATCATGCAATATTGGAATTCAACATTATGGAAGCACAAGCAATAGAACACAGTCAAACTAGAATCTTGGACTATTTAACTCGTTTTTTGCATCTGTCTTTACACAAAGGGAAAAAACAGACCAACCTATCAAAAATAGTGCCATAAAAAACAGAATAGAAACACAAGTTAAGATAGGCAAGAAAATGGTAAGTGAGCATCTGTCCAGCCTAGACGAGTTCAAATCGCCAGGACCAGATGGATTACACCCCAAGGTTCTCAAGGAACTGGCAGATGTGATCTCAGAACCACTGAACTATATTTTTCAAAGATCCTGGAGCACTGGGGAACTACCGGAGGACTAGAAAAGAGCTGATGTAGTTCCCATCTTCAAAAAAGAAAAAAAATGGACCCAGGAAATTACAGACCTATCAGCCTGATCTCAATACCTGGGAAGATTCTGGAAAAGATAATCAAACAACGAATCAGTGAACACCTAGAGGCAAACAAAGTCATTACTAAAAGCCAACATGGTTTTGTCAAAAACAGATCATGCCAGACAAATCTTATTGCATTCTTTGACCAAGTGACAAAATTAGTGGATCAGAGGAATGCTGTGGATATAATTTACTTGGACTTCAGTAAGGCATTTGATAAAGTAGATCACACCCTACTACTTGACAAGATAGAAAAATGTAGGGTAGACAGCATCACACCAGATGGATCTGTAGCTGGCTGACCAGCTGTACTCAGCATGTGGTCCTCAATGGAACCACATCTACATGGAGGGAAATGTGTAGTGGGGTGCCCCAGGGCTCTGTTCTGGGCCCAGTGCTCTTCAACATCTTCATCAACGATTTGGACGAGGGGATAGATGGGGAACTCATCAAATTTGCAGACGACACCAAGCTGGCAGGAATAGCCAACACTCCAGAAGACAGGCTTAAGATACAGGAGGATCTGGACAGACTTGAACACTGGGCACTAACTAACAAAATGAAATTCAATGGTGAAAAAAGCAAGGTTCTACATTTAGGCAAGAAAAACAAATGTACAGGTATAGTATAGGGGGTACCTTGCTCAATAGTAGTAACTGTGAGAGGGACCTCGGAGTCCTAGTGGACAATCACTTAAATATGAGCCAGCAGTGTGCTGCAGCTGCCAAAAAGCCAACACAGTGCTAGGCTGCATTAACAGAGGGATAGAATCAAGATCACGTGAAGTATTAATACCACTTTACAATGCCTTGGTAAGGCCACACTTGGAATACTGCATCCAGTTTTGGTCACCACGATGTAAAAAAGATGTTGAGACTCTAGAAAGAGTACAGAGAAGAGCAACAAAGATGATTAGGGGACTGGAGGCTAAAGCATATAAGGAACGGCTGCTGGAATTGGGTATGTCTAGTTTAATGAAGAGAAGGACGAGGGGGGACATGATAGCAGTGTTCCAATATCTCAGGGGCTGCCACAAAGAAGAGGGAGTCAAGCTATTTTCCAAAGCACCCGAAGGCAGGACAAGAAGCAACGGATGGAAACTAATCAAGGAGAAAAGCAACCTAGAATTAAGGAGAAACTTCCTGACAGTTAGAACAATTAACCAGTGGAACAATCTGCCTCCAGAAGCGGTGAATGCTCCAACACTGGAAGTTTTTAAGAAGAGACTGACAGCCATTTGTCTGAAATGGTATAGGCATAGGGTTTCCTGCCTGAGCAGGCGGTTGGACTAGATAACCTCCAAAGTCCCTTCCAACTTTATTATTGTTATTATTATTATTATTATTATTATTATTGTGATATTATTATTCATTATTATATTATTATTATTATGTTGTTTATTATTTTATTATTATTATTATTATTATTATTATTATTATTATTATTATTATTATTATTATTATTATTATTATTATTATTATTATTATTATTATTATTATTATTATTATTATTATATCGGTGGACAAGTGCAGACAATAAAGCTCCTCTAATAGATATTTTCTTAAAACCTTCTCCTTCGGGATAATCTAGGCTTCATCTGGCAGAACATCTATGTGGATGCCCAACAGATGGGAATGAATCTGGAAATGACACAGAGTATGTGTCAATTTCAAAAGGAATCTACTAGGTAACTAAATAATCTTAAAATCCATGAGATGTGAGGTCCTTCAGGCCCAGCCCGGTTGAATTAACACATCTCTGTTTAGCCTTTCTGGAAGAGGATTATGCTGTTAGAAAGAGATATTGCTGTAGGCTGATGGATAACATGAGTAAATTGCTAACAATAGAATTCCCCTTCTGAGGTCAATGTCCTCTCTCTGATCTTAGAGAGGAATATTCATGAATTTTATAATCTCTGGGGCATGCTCAAGGGAAAATAGGATTGCAGCCAAATATATATTTCTATTCAAAATGTACATTTTACATTTTCTTTAAGAGAAAGATTGCATGGGAGCAGTATTAAATCAGTGGATAACTATGTTCTAATCCATGAGTTAGCTTGGGAGGTATGAATTGAACCAATTCACGTTAAAATTCTTAAACGTGAATTGCCATTTGCATCTCAAGCTAAGCAACAACTAAATGAACTTAGTCCAAACCTACAAGGCCTTGATTAAAGGGCAAATATTTGAGAGCTGCCCTTGTGTTACTTCACAGCAGCTTTGTTCATTTCCCACACTCGCAATAATAAACATTTCACAATCCATAGACTGTGACCTACTCAACTTTTCACATTATGCGATGAAGCTTTGGTGTTAGGAAGAATTAAACAGAGGATGTGATTGGCAAACATATTTAACTCTGCCCAACCTTTTCAACTTAACAGTGGTCATGGCAGCATTGAAAGCATTTCTCAGGAGCATTATAGTGATATATTAAAAGCTTCTGAGAATTCATAATAGTAAAGAGATGATTGCTTCCTCCTTTTCAGTTGACACACTGTGCATTAAGGGATATGACAATGTGTGATCAAAGTAAATGAAAGCAAAATATGGCCTTTTCTTTTTTTATCTGAGGTCAAATGAATTTCTCCCTGATGCCTCCCTGATTCTAGAAAAGTATCACTTGGAACTCTTAATTATTTCATTGATGATTTTGGACTATAATACACCAATACATATATTTCTATATAACGATGTGGGGATCAGCTGCATTCTTATAGCTTACAAAGAAAAATGTCTGAATAATTATTTTCAAACGTGCAGAATTAAAAAAAAGAGGCCAATGGATTACTAAAATAAGTTCTGGTTTAAAATTTTATGAGCAAGAGATAAATTTGTTTTCTAACCTCAGTTATGGATGGAACTGATTCAGTTTACTTTGAATTACAAAGTAAAAAGGAAAGGGTCTTTGCATGTTAGCTTCTATGTGGGTTTCCCCCCAATATTCCTATAGTAGACCTCGATTTACAACAATTCATTTATTGATCATTTGAAGTCACAAAAGCACTGAAAAAAGTGACTTATGACCATTTTTCACACTTACAATCATTGCACCATCAGATGCTTAGCAACAGACTCATATTTATAACCATTGCAGTGTCTCAAAATCACGTGATCCACCTTTTGCGACCTTCTGACAAACAAAGTCAGTGGGGGAAGCCAGATTCACTTAACAACCATGTTGTTAACTTAAGAACTGCAGTGATTGTGGCAAAAAAAAAAGTCACTTAACAAAGTGGCTTTTGAGCAAAACTCACTTAACAAATGTCTCGCTTAGCGACAAAAATTTTGGGCTCAATTATGGTCGTACGTTGAGGATTACCTGTACATAAAAATATTGCCCAGAGAATATTGATATGTGTGATTAAGTTCCAAATCATAACTAATATCTTATGTTTCCTTCAGGAAACTGATCTGAAGAGGCAAATCTGAGTTTTTGTTATTGATAGTGTAATAGTCCTAGCTCATAACTCTTTGTTTAAAGTAGGAAGTGTGGAAAAATGGAACAAGAGCTACTGTGGATACTACCACCCTGCCTCGTGTCACAATAGAGCAAAGGAGGCACTGTGGGGTTTGGCACACTGCAGATGATCTCATAATTTGTTATAGATGGTAATCAGTCTATGCTCTACTCCGGGTTTTGTCTAAATCAGGTATACCTATGGCTGCCTGACATTTGAAAACCTCCCTGATCTAAAATCTAAAGAATAGTAACAGGAAGAATGTGGAGTTATGATCACTGTAGTTCTTCTACTTGTCTGTCAAAATTGGAACTACATACTTCAGCGTGGGCTAACTCTTTATTAAACCATCTGCACTATATCAGTAGTCTTATTTTCTCTGGAAGAAAAAAATCCAGAATTCACAATGAACACTTTTATTTTCCAGAACCAACGTTATAATGCTTCTGTGCCAGTTTCTGTTAATATAAGCTGCTTTTCTGCACCCTACACAATCCTTTTATGTGTGTAAGACACAAGTGGCAATAGTGTCCTAATGAAAATACATCATTTATTGATGATATACGTTCATTTTGCTTTTAGCTCAGTTTGCACGTTATATTTTCTTCTGATCAAAATGAATCTTGTACTATATGCCAGCTCTGCAAATATGTTGGCGGGGGTGTGGGGTGTGTGTGCGTGGAGGGAAATTTACCCAAGTGCCTGGGGACTGATATAGTTATATCTATAAAATTTTAAACACCAGTGGTAGGCAAAACAGGAACAGGAGTCATATTTATTTCACACACAAATGAAGGCCCCATCCTTTAAAAAAGGATTGATGATAGATACTGAAATACAATGAGTATATGTGATGCTTTTTTAAAAATAGGTTATATATTTCATATACAAGTCCTGAGTTTTCAGGGCAGTGTTATAAAATCCATAGACGTCTGTTTCATTGCCTTTTCTTTTCCTAGTACTGTCATTTTATCATTAGCCACTAAAAAATTCCTTTTACTGATTCCATAGTTTTGACTTGATTGAAAGGAGAGTATATTTTTTCCACCACAGCCCAAAGCATAATTTTTAAAACTCCCATAGTATTATTTTTAAATATACTTTTTTCTTATAAAAAGCCAGGATTCATGTGGATAGGTTATATTGTATCAAAGAGAGGCGGGGGGAAAAACTCAGGGCTTTTTTTCTCATAGAACGCTCAGAACAGAGTTCCGGCATCTTTTTTTGGATGGAACCTTGTAGGGTAGGCAAGGTGGGTTGTATGACATGTGTGAGTTCCGGCACCTTTTTTTTTTTTTACAAAAAAAGCACTGAAAAAACTGATTCTACATTAGGCTGACATTCCAATAACAATAATTCCAATGAAAGAATGATTTCATTTGCTGGTATAAGCAACAGACATAAGTTAGAGGTCCTTGATGCTCTCTGAGCTTGGTTGTTTTCTTGCAGAGTGACTGTATTACTTGGCTGTTCCTATTCTAATTACCTCTTTCAGCAATTTGAGTTATTGGAAGACACAGTGGTTGGCATTGCCTAGAGAGGTTTCAAGGTAATCTAAAGTGCTTCACCATAGGGAACCTCAATTGTTTCTTCTCCTGCATTACAAAAAAAAAAACCCTACCTCTTTATGAGGTAAAACCTCGCATATATTATGGTATATTGCGGTCTAGCATCCGTTAGAAAAGATAACATTGGGTCCAGTTTTTGTAAAGAAAATGATGTTGTGTCTATGGGTCAGCCACCTGTATGTCTCGGTGGTTTGATGGAAAGTTTTCCTGAATTCAGAATGTGTCCACTTTTCTTCTTAATGCAGCTTTAGGATCTCCAAATTAAGGTACTGATCCTTTTATTGGAGTATGACCTTGTTTTGTACAAGCAGAGAGGTCTGCTACATCCTTATCAGATAACTCAAGATTATATCATCAGTGTTTTTACTTCATTTTATAATTCTACACAGCCTATTTCAGCAACAGTATATCTCTGACTGTTCAGTTGTGCATACTAATAATAGGTGAACTTCCTTAAAGATCTGTTTAACCAGTATTTGTTCTGTTCTGCTGCAACAGAGCAATCAGGCAAAGCTGGGTCATTGGCAAGTAAGAAAGTCCATAAAAGACAATTAAGAGTAAGTACGGCCCAATTTGAGAGTCATAATCAGTGAGACTTTATTTGGTTTTTAGGAGACAGGACCTAAGAAGCTATAGTGTGAGGGTGATCCACCATCAAGAAGCCTAGGGATAAGCCTGAAATTTCAGAGCACAGAAACTCCCTGTGAGTCAAACATCTACTTATATCTCACATAGCTGAACAGATCTAGGTTGGCTAGTTAAGTCACAATCAGCACCTCTTAATATCTGCTGGTACTACCTTGCAACCTTGCATTTCTTTGCTAGCCAGCTTGCTGGGCTTCAAAACCCTCGTGCACTGTTCTGTCGGAGTTAACCAAACAGTATTTGTTTAGATTCTTTGGAGTAGATTATCTAGGAACTTATTCAGACTCTGGACTAGATTTTAGATTGGAATGTCCAACCTTGGCAACTTTAGGTCTTATGACTTCAACTCCCATAATTCCCCAGCCAGCCATTCTGTTTGGGGAATTCTGGGAGTTGAAGTCCACAGGTCTTAAAGTTCCCAAGGTTGGACATCCCTGATTTAGATCCTAAGAAGAGTGATATCCCAATAGCTTGGTTTTATGCTGTGTATTGTCTTGGAACCTAAGCAGGGTTAGGCCTGCTTGTTATTTTAATGGCAGATCACCAATTAAATTCCAAGCCTGTAGTTTTATTTGGAAGTGAACACCAACAGAGGAAAATAATGGCAAATGGCTTTCACGTTGCTTCCAAGAAACTGAATCTAAATGTGTCAGTGAAGACATGAGGTATGGAGCTTGACTTGAAATAGAATATATATTACTTTTTTTAAATCCATGAAAACCTTTAGTAACCCCAAAAGCAGAAAACAAATACAAGGAGAAAATTGGGCACATTTCAGCACCAAACTTACAGCTATGTATTAATAGCAGGCTTCCTATCATGGATAAAAGGACTGAAAGACAAGAGATAAATTGCAGAAGATTCATTGTTATATACTGGATACTTGGCAAGACATTAATTCATCCACTTCCCAAGCAATTCTAATCATCTGGCAACTCAACAAATACATCTGGCAATCCCCTAATACATAGTAATAGAGAAGTAGATGTGTAAGTATCCTAGTTAAATCTCATCCAGTGACACACTATCCAACATATTGGAATCAAACTGCATGCAGTACAAAATCTCATGTAAGAAGTAGATGGTCTGCTTCTTTGCATTTAAAAATAAGTGTCAGGAGAAGTCCCCCCCCCCAGCAAATAACAGAAAGAGAAGGAGGAGCTTTAACTCTCCTTTACCTGTTTTTCCCTCTGCTACAAATCCTTTTCCAGTGATATTTTCTCCTATAGCCTATCTATATCCTTGGTGGCAAGGTCAAATAAACCTCTGGATTTTACAAGAGAAAAATTAATTATCTAGGAGAAAAATTAACCAGCAAAAAACAATGGAGAAGAAAGAATGATACTCTTGTCCACCATCTCTTTGCTTATTCACCTCACTATTTTCTACAGAATTTTATTTATCAAAATTGTGTTATGTATTTTTGTAAACATTATTATTATTGGTAATCTGGAACATGGCCCCTAAACTAAATTAACACCTGCTGATCTTTTCTATCATTACTATCAAACCAGAGAATATATTGCAAAATCAGTTGGTAAGGAGAGAGGGAGGGAGACGACCATGCAAATTCATGAGAACAAATATCTTGGACCTTTCAGAAATTGTGTCCTAGAAACTGTAGAAAATTATAAGACATTATGTGACACTGATTAAAAATGATTTTCCCTCAAATTATTCTTCCATCAACAGCCAAGCAATGAGTCACATCCAAGGTCAGACTCTCTCACTCTTTGGCAATTTAAACTTCATACCCTTGGATGAGATCCAGCTATGCTAACCTCAGAAACAGAAGGAAAAATACATTGCTAATTTGACAATGGAAGTAAAAATAAGCTTCAAACACCATATGAAATAAGCCACTTTTCTGAACGTGTGATAGAGTAGTAGGATATTATTAAAGCATTGCTTTATAAAGCAAAATAAATCCAGCAAAAGATTGGTGGAACCATTAGCAATCAAAACATCTTTCCTAGATGTGGCAGAGGGGTGTGTGTTTGTGTACAGGGGTAAAATAGCTAAATTATATTTATCACAATATGAAATCACATTAGAAAAGTGATCAACAGTAGCAGAAAATGGAGCATCAAAGTGACTAGAGAACATATTTCTCAGCCCATGGGAGATGTCTTATATTAGATTGCTTTGCTTATATGTATATAAATGCATGCAGAAAATGAGAGATAATTTTATATAAATACAGGGATGTTTCATCCCTTGTTTTTTTAAGATGCTTCTGTTCTGTAAATAGATTTGTATGGATTTTTTAAAAAAGCACAACAAATGTAAGAATTACATTATATGATATTGTATCATCTGGCATAATTTTGTCAAATTGGACAAGTAATTCTAACAATCACCACTAATTCATACTTAGAATTATACTCCAAGATTGCACCCCATGTGTTTGTATTAGATCCATGTTTTTGCTGCTGCTGCTCTGAATTCTGATTTTCTCTGAATTTTCCTTGGTTTGCCCGATAGTAACAATAGTCTTCATACTTCCAAATGCTCTAAGTAGGGCTGTGATTGTGTGACATGGAGAAAGTTTCTGAGAAATTGGACCACAGAATTCTCCAATAGTTAAAATGGGATATATTTTTCTATAGATGAAAGGGCAAGGTTAACAAGATGGCTACAAGGAAGAAATGAATAGAAAACAGGGAATAGTGTACCAAGACAAATGCTGGGGGAAAAAATCTTTATAGTTCTAGCTAATAACACTGTGGTTATTTCTACCTAATGACTGATAATTTTTCATAACATCATCCAACTGTAATTGAACTGAAGTACAGTAAAATGTTGTTTGCGACAATAGTGATGGAATGAGTCTAGAACAGTGTTTGTTCTCAACTCATTCCATCACTATCAACATCAGGGGTCTTCAAAGTCAGCCCTTTTATGACTCATGGACTTCAACTTCCAGTCCATGAATTATAAAAGGGCCAACTTAGAAGACCCCTGATCAACATGATGGCTGGGGAATTCTAGGAGTTGACGTCTACACATCTCAAAATCACTAAGATTTAAAAAAAAAATCCTCTAGAAGATGCTATACATTGCTGGAAAATATCCTCTCAGATAAATTTTGCTATAATAGAACTATGCAAAAATCTGAATTCAAGGACAAAAGATAATAGTAGTAGTGATGATGATGATGATGTTGGAAGGGACTTGGAGGTCTTTTGGTCGAGATGATTTGGACTATTTGAGGGGGGAGGGCATCAGATCACATCTATTGGTAGCTCTTTAAGGAAATTTGAATTAAGAAGGTACCCACACATGTGCATTCCCTCACATACCCCAAGTCACATTTCCACCATCAAATCTAGATCTCAGCCATATATCCTGCTTTGAAGCACAGAGCAATTACATTTTGCAAGCTCAGGAAACATCCTACGTAGTCTAAATTTGAAAATCAAGCCACCCTTAGCCCCATTATAAAACCTCTTTTAAATCCCACCCAAAGTTTGAATAACACTCTCAAAAATGAGGAGAACCTGTGATGATATAGTAGCAAAGATTTTTGGCCCATGCTACAAGTTCCTACACAACCATGAACCCCACTGGATGACCTGGCTTGTTATCATTCATCTCAGTCTATATCAGAATAAGCTTGTTGTGAAGATGAAATGATGGAACATATTTGAAGGTACAGAAGAGGAATAGAAATGTAATAGAGCAAAATTCAAATTTCACAGGACCCTTTGGATAAGCTTTGAAGAAACACTGCTGCTGGCTCTGACCCTTAACATGTTCCCCAGAGAACGAAAAACACCCTTTCAAATTTGTGATGTAAAGCACCACCTCCAGTGCTAATAGATAAATGCCAAGAGATATTCCAAGATTAGACTGAGTGATGTCATTTCCTCAGGCAATCAAATTGGGTTCTCACGAAAAAGGTACATTTTTCAAAGCACTATTTATTGCAGAATGGTGACTGCTTTACTCCCAAGGAGAAGAGAAAGTGCTGGGTGTATTTTCCGTCTTGGAGGAGGTTGGCTGGCCTTTGAAACTTTGCATCTTGACTTGGAGAGAGAAGAGAGAAGAAAGGGACAGGTTTTATTTCCCTGTCCCAGACAGCAAATAGCTAGAACCCTGGTAGAAAACCCACAAACAGTTCAGTCCTTACAATGGCTGTTTCAGAATAAGCAATACTATGGCTGTTTCAAGAAGTTCCCTTCTCCAGGAATGGACAATTAATTTCCCCAAAGTGCAACATGAGAAATTGGGACTGTAAAGGTCTTAGGCATGCACAGACACACATACATAAATTGGGGGGGGGAGAAGCAGTTGCCTTCAAAATAAAAGCAATCCACTAGGACCAGACAGCGACAGCCAAAGTTGTGGCTCAGGGGCTGTAAAATACCCAGGTCTGCCCCAACCTTTTTGGCACCGGGGACCGGTTTCATGGAAGACAATTTTTCCATGGACTGACGGGGGGGGGAGGGGATGTTTTCGCATGTAGCCTAGATCCCACACATAGGTAGATGAAGCTTTGCTCAGTCGCCATTGCTCACTTCCAACTGCGTGGCCCAGTTCCTAACAGGCCAAGGACCGGTACCTGTCTATAGCCCAGGGGTTGGGGGACCCCGATCGATATGACATGATTTGTTTTCTAACCTCTTTTGCCTCCAGATGATTTTGCTTCGTTGAGGTAGTTTTTGATGCTGATGGGAGGGGGAAAAAAACCCCTCTTGTTGTTTGGATTTGTTGTTGTTGTTAAGCACACAGAGGCTCACAAACTCATCATGTTTGCAATATAAATCGATAGCCATCGCCAGAAGAGTTTTTATGAAAGCAGCATTGGCTATTATTTCCAGTTTGCCCTGCTGACTCTTTCGTCACAGGAATAATATAGGACCCCACATACTGATAATGGCTTTTTAAAAAGCAGATTTTGTAGGGCTGGCTGCCAGGAGACAATGGCATTTTTTGCAGAACCCATTTATAATACAGCGTCCCATTTTACAACTGAAGGGAAACAAAAGCAGTTTCTATTTATAGGGTTAGGTGGAAGGAGAGAGAAACAAAGAATATATGCTAGCATGGCCAAGTAAGTGAATTAAGAACCATGTTGTGATGAGAGATAGGAATTGCTCTACAAGAGTCATTACTCCTATTTATTGAATAGCCTCCTAGTTATAAAAGCAAAAAAAAAAAATCAATATTAATGGCCAGAACACACCTTCGGAATAACCTGAACAGTTCTTGTTAATGAAACAGTATCCCTGGGTGTTTTTTTTTTCCCCCAATAAAGGAATTATTTTTCTGTTCTAGCGAGTTAATCATGTGATGGATACAAAGTATTAGCAGTTGTAGGTTTGATTCTGTTTTGCAAGATCAAATCTGGGTCAGTCTCTGGGACCAAAATTTATTCTTCCGAGCTTTCAGACCCATGCTGGAGTTTCCACCTTCGGGGAATCTGGTCTCTACCGGAATAGTGCTTTAGGTTAGTCTGTGAGTCGTATTTATGTGGTACCTTCCTAGTGGCTGATTGGTGGAAATGACTGAAGCCTGGGAAACGAGCCCCTTGTCCGTAAACAGAAGTGCTGATTTACCACCAGCTTATCAAGTACTTAGGAGCCGAGGGCTTGGCAGCACAAGGAAACAACAGCCAATTGCCAGCCATCAACAGACCAATCCACCAATAGGAAAGCACCACATAAATACGACTCTCAGAACAGCCCAAAGCACATATTCCAGTAGAGAGAAGTTCCCTGAAGATGGGCTCTAGCATGAATCTGAAATCTCAGAAGAGTAAATCTCTGGTCCTGGTGACCAATCCAGATTCAATCTTGCAACTTTATCCCGGGACACATATATTTACCTTCATTCATGATTCCGTTTTGCTTGGAAATCCATTTCAATATCATAGTTAGAATGCTAGACGAAGAATCAAATTCATTTCCTTAGTGTAGTAAGACATTCATAATTGAAGAAGTGATAGGCAGCCATGGTTATACCCAACCCCCTGGTTGTATCCTCTTGGGAATTCTATATCATTTCCTGGGATCTTGTGACTTCAGTACACTAGCAGTTTCTCTCCAACACATCTTTTCAGCATTGGATCTGAAGTGCTATCCATTCCTGCAGACAATCTGCATCCAGGACCAGTTTAAGAAATTTAGAAATTGAACACAACGCCAGGTTTAGAGAGACATAGTTCCAGATTAATGTGGCTGATGGATTCCTGCCAAATGAGATGTTAAAAATTGAATTTAAAGTGGAATACTCACAGATCCTGAACTAGAATTAAGGAAGCACCCAGAAGGAACATTTCCATGCAGAATCTCCTAGCGCTAAAAATGATCACATTTATCATTTATTTATTGGTATTTATTTATTTATAATTGTTTACATGCTGATTCCATCCAAGACCTAGAATGGTTCACAGCACAATAAACTATAAAATAACCAAATATAAAATAATCAGAATAATAATAGTCTCACAACATAAATATCATAATGAAACATACAGTGGTACCTTGGTACTCAACTGCTTTGAAACTCATCAAATTTGGTACTCAATGCATTTTGATGCAAAGATTTTGTCCTGGAACTCTTGTTTGTTTGGTACTCAACTCACAAGCTAGAACTTGTCAGTGTCAGCTGTCTTATGACTCACTACATTATTCCTTAAGGGAAAAATTTGGTACTCATCAATTTTGGTACTCATTGCGTCTCCCGGAATCAATTAACAATGAGTACTGAGGTACCACTGTATCTCAGTTGTCAGTCCACAATACAACCAATTAAGAGCACTCAAGAGGGTCGTGATGTGGCGATAACCATGTGATCAAAGATCCATCCCTTCCTTGCATTCCTTGCAACACATGTGAAAAAAAAACATGGGGCTTCAGTCTTATGGTTGTGACCACTAAATTTACTCTTTTGATCCCCTCCTGGTGAACACTCTCCAATCAACCTAAAATGATATACCTCTTGGCAAACACAATAGTGTTTTAGTTTATGCATGGACCAACTGCTTGAAAAGCCTGTCAACCCCACACAAGCACAAATATTCTCTCAGGGTGGAGGGGCAGAAGCGAGCTTCTTGTTTTCCCCACATCCTCACGTGTCCTTAGCTACTTAAGAACTTCCATTTTCTGCTATCCGGTACAATTCCATATTCTACAATCTCTTTAAACTCGTCCTGTCTACCTTAGTAAATTCACGAGAGGATAAAAATTCATTTGGATTGAACAAAAAAGTAGAATGAAAACCTTAAAGGAAAGAGGATTTCAACTGCAATGGAGTCAGTGGGAAGCACGTGATCAAGTTTCCTCTTTCCAGACCCAGATAATCTGAACTCATGGTTACCTATAAAAGCAACTGGATGAAAAGCCAATTTATTTCTTCCGTTGCCTGATAAATGATGAAGTCGTCCAGAGTCTCTTTAGATCAGGGGTGTTAAACTGCCGGTCCGCGGGCCGGTTTCATCATACCGAAGCCACACCCACCCCATTGCCGGCAACGCAAAAAGAGTCACGATACGTCGCGACATGTCACATGACGTGGAGAGTTTGACACCTGTGCTTTAGATAGTGAGATGGGGACATGCAAATTTAATATAAATAAACAAAACATTTTTAAAGCACACTCACTAAACCACACACACACACACACATATACTGGATATTTACTTTCATTTAAAAATAAATTCTATATAATCTGAAAAAAAGAGGATATGTCTTTCTTAACATTTCCTACACCTCTGAGCCCTATCTCACAAAAGATTTTAAACCTTACAAAGAACTTTCAGTCCATAATGGTCCTGTCATTCACAAGGTCCCCCTTTCCAAATGCACAAAGAGATGATTTTGTTTATTCCTATCTTGTACAGTCACATTGTGCTTCCTCTTTATTAATTCAGCACCAGCCTAACAAATTAATAAGTGTTCAGTTCTGACCTGTACAATTGTTTCATGAGAAGCAGCTTAAATTTCCCTGCATTAAAGCATATCTTTGCAGGAAACTCCATGAGATCCGTGATCAAATTTCAAAGAGGTGGGTCTAACCACAGATGAAACTAATCTCTTAATAACAGAAGGAAATAGCAGCCAGCCCACTGGTTGAAAATCCAGAGAACATGCCATGTTATCAGGAGATTTCTCAGAGCAGAATGGGTTTTTTAAAGCATTTACATAAATTATACAAAATAGGGAGGCTTATGATGCCTTGCAGTGCTTCCCAGCTGAAATAACTGCACAAAAACCCAGCCTGTCAGTTTGGCATATTTGCATTTCAGATTAGCAAGCCAAGTCTGTGTATTCCACTTTGAGTGGTCAAGTACTGACAGCTTAGGACATCAATATGTCGTCGGGGGATTTTTACAGCCATTATACCTGAACTGCATTGTACATTGATTTATGTCTATCACCAGGATTTATAACTACAGGCATAGAACTACAAACAATTTAGCTTCAAATTTAAATCTGTGGGTAGTCACTTTTAGAGTATCAAAGCTGCTGTTTCTGCTTTAAAGGGCTTCACCAAACTATTTGTAATTGTATCGTTTTCTTTCATTTTCTTTCTTTCTTTCTTTCTTTCTTTCTTTCTTTCTTTCTTTCTTTCTTTCTTTCTTTCTTTCTTTCTTTCTTTCTTTCTTTCTTTCTCTCTCTCTCTCTCTCTACTCCTTTCCTGTCCAACTGCAGGTGTTTACCTTCACAATCCTGTGGAGCAGATGTTTTTCTAAAGCATTAATTCAAGAGTATTAATTCAAGCATTAATTTCAGCAGGTCATGTTTCTCATTAAGTAACAATGATAAAAGCACCAAAAATTGGAAAGGGGCCCCTCATCGCTGGAGGTGGCTGGTGGGATAAGAAGGTCTCGTTCCCATCCCATCTGTCTCTTAACCCTTAGTTTTGGTTTTAGCACAGTTTCTAATAATATTTTAATCTGAGTAGTTTTAATGCTGCAATATTTTAATTAATTGGATTGAACTCCTCGTCTTTGACGTTTCTTTGAGTTTAGAAGATAAATTAACTTCCTCATGGCCTGTTGAAATAAAGTTTGAGTTAACTGTGTGGCTGTCCATGAAATATCAGGTCTCCGCTGACTATGATTAAGTTTCATTGGACATAAAATAGTTGATTCTCAGTCTAGACTTACAAAAGGATCTAACTTTACATTAAAAGGATGCGATTTAGACAGGCTAAGGATATCATTTGTATTCGCTAAACATCTTACCATTTTACGCCCAACACACAGAAGAACTTTTACTTTAGCTAGACCTGATCTTACCTTCATATCTTCTGGAAGTGAAATTCAGCAGATCACCTACAGAAGAGAATGCAGGCCAATGTTCTTTAGATGGAATCAGATCAATAGCTCTTCACTGAAATTGGCATAAAGATATGATTAAGCCCTTTTAAAAACCAAACACAGCAACATAAGTGCTGATCTTGCCTTTTCCCCTCCTAGCAGACATTTCAGAGTTGACCTTGAAGAAAGTTGCTAAATTCTGTTTGGTTGACTTGCCACTATTTTTTGTCATGAGATAGCTGGGTCTTCCCTGTTTAGGGCAAAATGTTAACACAGTCATGTTGTGATTTTGCAGTATTAAGAAACAGTCAGTGTTAGCAGTTTGCATTATTTGAACCCAACCGTTCTGAGTAAGTCCAGCCGTTCTTTAAGATATAGCGATGTACACACTTCAAAAATGATGAGCAAGAACATGCTTTGGACACTGTACAAGTGCAAATTCATTGCACTATTCATTAAAGCAGATCATTTTTTCCCAGACCTGCTCAGAAACATGAAAAAAACAGGGACCACTTTAATGAATACCAGAGAGGTGTTATCTTCTGCAAGTTTTGAAGGAACTTATTTCTAATCATGTTCAAGCCATGTACAGGCCTAATGAATATAACGTCCCTGAAGACATACTGTACTATTCCACCTACTGAGGAATCCACATAAATTCAAAGACCTTTGCAAAAAGCACTAGTCCTTCCATTACCCTAGGGAAATAGCCTATCTGTCCTGGTGGATAAAGAGGCAGCTGTTGGTCAATAAATCATTCGAATTGCTAAAGGCTGAGGAGCAGTCCCTTTGCTCCTGGTTAAATTCTTGGATTGCTCACACATGAATGTTTGACACATTGGATTTCAGCATACTTCATGGTCCTGATGAATGCATGGAAATCTAGAGTTTTCCTTTGTTGGAAGGAAATGTTCTGGGGAGATAACTAATTTTTATTTTGGAATGTGCCTTTCAGAGAGAATCATAACTTTCATCAACAAGAAAGGTATTTGCAGAGGTTCAGCAAGGGGACTTTGAAACATTCAAACAAAACGCAGAGAGCAGTTCGAAGAAGTCTTTCGCTGCTCCGATATATCCCTCTGTATGGAATACAGCTGGCGGCCATTTATTTGTACTGCATCCAGCAATTGACATGTTAAATAATTTGGGAAGGCCAAGGGCAGCTGAGTCTTGGAGGAAAGCAACCTGATAACCTGGAAAGAAGCAATCAGAACTAATTCAAGCATATACTTTTTCACAGGAAAGTAAACTCTACAATTGCCACATTTTCACATCCATTAATCCACATCTCACAAAATGTTCCTTGCATCCAGACTTGATCACAACTGATCATGTGGAGGGATTTGGCCTTATTGGGCTTCAGTTGAGACTCGTATTCTAGGACGGGGGTCCCCAACCCCCGGTCCGTGGACCAGTACCGGGCCGCAGCATGCCAGCAACCAGGCCACACAAACAAGAAAAGCCCCATCCACAGGATGCAGGCAGCACACAAAACCACGCCCCTTCCGGTCCGTGGAAAAACCTCTCTCCACGTAACCGGTCCCTGGTGCCCAAAAGGTTAGGGACCTCTGTTCTAGGAAGCTAAGATAATCATTAGCATGCTCCTTTTCCTGTGCTCACCATTTCTACCTGATCATCTCACCTCTGAGCCACGATAAGGAGAAAAAGCATCTTCTCTTATCTACAGCTCACCACCTTGGCAGTGGTGCCAAGAGAGAAGGGAAATCCACAGGTGTTTAACCATCCCTAGAATAGCAAGATAGTCTTCCAGGATTGTGCTTGGTCAGACATCCATAAATTGTTCAGTCACTTACAAGTCTAGGAATCTTCCTAAACAGGGAAATTTGGTTTCTATACCAAATACACTGTTTTATTCTGTGCACCGGCTGTTTCTAGCTGCATTGTTTCAAAAGATCCATATGTTCCATTGCATTGCAACTGGAATTATATTCTCTGGCTTGCAAATGAGATGTTAACTTTATTTTCCCAAGAGATAGTGATTATATGTTACTGCTGTTGACTTAAATGGGAAGTTTGGAGACTGGATAAAGAACTATTTAATATTGGCATTTCCTGATGATGTTTCATCCATGTAGCTCAGGTTAGCTTTTTTGAGGTCAATGTTGGTTAGCTACTGTCACCAAACCAGCACATGTGTATATGTGTATGTATGATAATATTGGTTATTTTTTTAAACATAAAATAGACTAATAGACTAACAAGGGGTAAAACTTAAATGTTCTTAAGAACATTTGAGGAATCTGACTTTTAATTCTGAGGCCAACCTTTTTATATTTCTCGCTCACTTTTAGGTCTAATCATAGGAAGAAGACTGCACGGCGAATGCTTTGCTAACTGAAAAAAAAAAATCCTGACTATAGAAAGCTAGTACATTAGGAATAAAGGTTTTCTTTCCAGCAAGCTAGTTTTCTGCACACAGGAATCTGAAAACTGCCGGGCAGGAAGTTGATATGCATAGTCCTCTGTTTGTAATATAAAGTGAGGCACTCCAAGCACTCTTAATATGTGATTGTTCCCCAATGTCTCATTTGGTTTAAAAGCAGAAACATCATGAAAAGACTAGTCCTAAATTCAAACCCATTCCCCCTGGCCCTTCATTTAAAACAAATAGCTGGGAAGTGAGGAAACCCAAAGGTTCAGCATATGATTTATATAGAGCTCAGAATATTGGTGGTTAAATGCTGCTTTCCTCATACTTTGCTCGGTATTAAAGCATCTGTAAAACTTGGCCAGAAATCTAATGAGAATATGTTCTTTCACGGGATTTCTGGCATTCTGTTTTAAGGTCCCAGCTGGTGACACTAACAAGCATAGCATCACGCCATTGGTATTCTGTTATATTTGGTTCCTGGTCCTGGCAAGAGAGAAAATGATTACATTATTTTCTATTGGGAGATGGGGAATCCATATTATTTTGTACTTGGCAGTAAGCAGGCGGCCAAAAAAACGGCCAGTTTTCCCAAACTGGAGAGGCCGGATTTAATAACTTCAGCCGAGATGATGCAAACGGAGAATTGTTTGCCGTGTTTATATATTGCATGGTATAATAGCTTGCATCTTGTTCTGTCTAGACTTCTTAGAGTTCTGAAGTGAGCAATTTGATTTGTTTAATCCTGATACAACCTGCCCTTGTCACCAGCTTGATTCACAGGGCAGGCTAAACTCGGTTTGCTTACGGGGCTTATGGAATAAACCATAACTGACTGGACTCTCAAAGTGTCAGATCTAATTCGAAGGTTATATATCACAGGGGCTGGGTTCTCACGGCACGTTAAGTCAAAGTCAAGCAAGCCAGATGACTTAATGCGATGTGTGAATGTTGCCATTTTTACCATGGTGCAGGAAGCTTTTAGCTTCGAGCATTCATTATGCAAACATCAGTTCTAAGGCTAGCAGAAAGGGACCGTTCTTATTCAGGTGTTGCCTTAGATGAATAGAATAAACAAGTCTATTTGTATTCTTTAGTTATTGCTTCAGAAGGATAAAAATTACAAAGAAAACTAAAGCCATGGCTGTGTCAAGTGGCTGAGGGTGAACAAACTAGCATTCAGTCTAAGCTAAAACAACTCAAAACACCATAACAAACATTGTGCATTTAACAGGGCGATAAACTAGAAATCAATTCTCCTTGAGTCCGATGGTCATTTTAGTTCCTTTCCCCCCCCTAGTTTTCAAACAGTCCTCTGGATCAGGGGTCCCCAACACCCAGGCTGCAGACCAGTAGCGGTCCAGTTGGGAACTGGGCTGTGCAAGCGAGTGAAGATTCATCTGCACATGTGTGGGGTCTAGGTAGCATGCAACACCACACCATTCCCCCCCCTATCCATGGACATTTTCTTTACATGGAACCAGTCCCTGATGCCCAGAAGGTTGGAGGGCGCTGCTCTGGATAACACATCTGCTACGGATTGGCCCTTTTATAATATGTACTCTACAGTGAAGTTATGCTCAGTTATTTATTTATACCCATCATTCCATTAATAACTTAATCCTATGCATGTCTACTTGGAAATAATAAAGCAGCTCTAAGGGTTAGATATTAGTCATGAGTGTAAGCATATAGAAGGCCTTACCTGCTGTTCCCCAAATGCATTTAATTTAATCTGGCAGTTTATGGGTTGTGGTGCCAAGGAATAGATCAAATACATAAAGCAAATGGAGTATTTGCAATGTTGAATGGCTTGCCAGTGCAAAGCATTAATTTTAAATCAGCAGCCTTTTACTTGACTTTTAATTACTCATCTATGTTTATGCAATTATTACTTAGAAGCCTTCCACATGATTAGGAACACATACTGTACCTTCATCCAAACTTTTATTGTTATAGGCATTTTGGAGTTCATCTTTTTGAGAATCTGGGTTTTTAACTTTAAACAATCTCCTCTATAAATTCCATGTAGCAGACTATTTGGAACAATATTAATATGCCCTTTGCCCAGAATTGTTAGAAGGGGCAGTATCTTGGAGGTTTAATGGGTGGATATAGGTATGGGTAGATATTCAGTTTAGCCACATTGTCTTTTGCTTCTCCTGTTTCAGTTGCTTTCACGTATTTTGATTTGCCAATATTCACACGGAGTGTGGCAACACACAATGAGCATTTCATTAAATGTGAGTGCAGCTAATTTGTTTTTTCACTATTTTCCTCACCTCACATTTGTAGATAGGTATGTAGATCAAACGGGTGGAGGGCCGTGCACACATACAAACATTTTACAGTTGATGTAATTAAAGGCTTTGCATGGCCATCAGGATGGTTACATCAGGGGTCTTCAAACATGGCCCTTTTATGACTTGTGGACTTCAACTCCCAGAATTCCTCAGCCAGCGTGCCTGCCTGAGGAATTCTGGGAGTTGAAGTCCACAAGTCATAAAAGGGCCATATTTGAAGACCCCTGATGTAACCCATCCTGATGGTCATGCAAAGCCTTTAATTGCTTTGTGGACAAAGATTTGCTCTCGTTTCTTATTTCCACCCTACTGTCCTACTACTTCCATATTTCTTGAGTCCCACCCTGGAAGCCAGAAATGGAAAGGTTACACCCACAACATACATTAAATGTGTCTAGTCTGCAGGTACTGCAGATACCTATATCTCTCCCTCTTTTGAATACCCAAAAAAGAATGTGGAATTTCCTCCCATTAGTCTACCTGATTTATTATTATTTTAAGTCTACTCATTACTTTTCTGTTTCTAGTAGCACCATCTTTCCCCTATTGTTTCTCTGTAAGTTCAATCAGTGCCTGAAAAACTTGAAAGCAAACTATATTATGATTTTTATTATCCCTACCATATATATATCATCATCATCATCATCACCACCACCATCACCACAATCGTCATCATCCTTGATTTCATGTATCCTAATAGGCAGATGTGCAACTTAATGAGTACCTTAATTATACACCTTAATCACATAGATAAAAGGAAGAGAGTGCTGCTCTAAAACTGGGTGTGAAAGGGCCTGAATTCTACAATTATGTCATTCACGCCAACGTTACAGAATGAGGAAAATTCAAATGATAAATTTGGAATAATGGAATTAGGTGTTACTTTAGTAGCAAATACAAAAATGAGAAACTGGCCGGGCATGATGAACGCCTAACATAAGAACGTTTTTATTACAGTTCCAAAATTAAAGAGCAGGACTTCTTAGCAATGGCACCATTGGAGACAAAGGATTACATTTGTTACAACTCTGAGATGCTCCTTTTGTACATGTATTACGATGGGGCAATCATGTGCATAAAGGAAGAGCTTGTATTGTCATGCCACAATGCACCATCCTGACACAACCTGTAGATTCAATGGACACCTCTGAATATAGCATGGTCTTAATGGAAACCCCTTCCAAAGAAAACCTGACAAGCTGTTTCACTTTTGGGGAGTCTTCTTTTTGCAGCAGATATTTGGGGGAGTATGATAGTTTACCATGTTATGATGAACTGTTGCTATTATTTTCTCTTCTGTGTTCAGTTTCAACCTGTAATTAATTGTTATGTTTTATTGATATCTGTAATTATCTTAATGTATTTTTCACTCATTTCAGCACTGCCCTAAGGGCCTATTTAAAAAAGGAAGTCTGCAGCAGGGTAGGAATAGAAATAAATAAACAAACAAACACTTCTAAATGTCATTGAATGAACTAATTATGCCCAAATGGCCCAAAACAATTTAAATCCAGTAAGCATGTGAAGAAAGGGCTCCAGACAACAAGAATTTAACAATTCATTAGATTAATCAGAATAAAAAGATGGGAAGCGTACTTGAAACTATCACAACATCAGTGGCATCAGCTAACAGATGTTGTGTTAGTCGAAAAGCAAAACTGCACAGAATGTCATTTTCATCAATGGGTTTGTCTGTTTCAAAAGTTATGCACTTTTAAAATGTATTAACATTTTTTACAGTTCATAAACTATTCAGCAGTGAAACATGTTGTAAGTGCTGGAATGTTGCTTTCCTAAAAGACTTTCCCTCCCACTTTTTAAAAGGACTAGAAAAGATGAGAGAATTTTATTTAAAAATACAGAGCCATCTGTTTTTAACTCTGAACATGTAAGAAATCCCATCAGACCAATTGAACAGACATTGTGGTGCACAGGCTTTACTCATATCTGGAGTTAGAAGCAAATGGCTCAATCATGTTTTGTCATTTCCAAGGACTTTTTGGGCATGGTATAAATAATTAGATTTTGTTTTTCCATAGGAATGCAATGAAGTGTTCTCAGGCACATGGTCCTAAAGGATCGATACTCCCTCAAAGAACTGAATATTTTGTAAGGTCTGTCTTTCATAAGTAGTGTCTCATTTTTTTTCAGCATTTGCAATGCAAATTTGCTGGATTAGGTTTTCATAAAAATCAGAATCACCCATCTGAATCAGGCCAAAGCCCACCTTATAGAAATTATGGGTTGTTAAAAAGTTGGACTGGAACTAACAAGCCCCAGGATCAAGTTCACCCGAAGATAAAACTGAACATAAATTTATTTAAATCATCACTACCATCATCCTTCAGTGTTGTGTTTCTTATATAGCCTGCCAGATGTTTCTTGGGTACTAACAAAGAGGCGTTTCAAACTCCTCTCTGTCATTTTCCATTTTCATATTTTATTTGTGCTTGCATAGACAGGGATGATTCTTTGCCTTAAATTTTAGATGACAAATTTTTGCCTCTATTATTCACAGGAAAAGAAAGAGAAAGGGGTGGTATACAATTGTTGCCTAGCCAGGATTCTTACACTGTAGGAAATCTTTTTTATACATATTTTTTTTTCCTTAGTCCATACAATTTTAGTTTTGTTTACTTAGTTCATACTGGAGAATGGAGATACCGGAGAACATTTGTATTAGAACCTTGGAGAACATTTAATCCCTTCTTGTATTATTAAATATACTTGGAAACTTCAGAGATATTTGCAAAAACCATATTTAACAAAACAAACAAGCTTTGTTTAATTAAATTCTTGTATTGATCATAAATTGTTAGCTGAGGAGGAGGAGGAGGAGGAGCATCCTACTGGATCTCCATTAGCTTTTTTACTGTTGTTCTTTAGCAGACTTCAGACACTTTTTGGGTGTGTGTGTGTGAGTGGAAGAAGTCCTTAATTGTTCAGTTTCTGTATATCATATGCACAAGTAAACATACACTGTAGGATTTGACAACTGGGCACTAAAATTTGCTTCCTTACAATAAAACAAATGTAAACAAATACCTGTGTAAGAAACCAACCGAGGCACTTTTACTTTTTTGTGTTACAAAATGAGATTCAGTAATTGCAGGTAATCACCTTTTTTTTTTTTTTAAGGGGATATAAATGGTCCAGTTTGGAAATGCCGATATATAAGAGGAGTAGGCAACATACTAATTCATTTTCAGCCCAGCAGGCCGACTGTGGGAGACTTCTAGTGATGAAGTGGACGCATTTTGAACCATCCTTTAAAGTTTTGCCAATATTTCGCCTTCCAGAAGCTCCGTGTGTTCATTTCTAGCCTTCTGGCATCTTTTGTAATATGTTGCCAGAAAAGTAGTTATGTGGAGAGAATTTTGGTGGCTCAATCTTGGAGTTCTCTGGAGACCAAATGTGGGATGCCGGTGGAATATATCTGTCTCATGGACCATCCATTCTGAGTTACAAAATGGGAATTTAAAAAAAAAGGGGGGGGGTTTCTCGTGCTGTTTCTCGAGTGAAGAAGTTCTTTGCCACTCTAGTATGTTCTGCTCAGCTCACAAGGCATTTACTCACAGTTAAAGAACTCTTAAGGCAAAATGACCAGGACTGAGCAGAGGGAGGAATACAGCCATTTCTTGACCAAAGAAGATGCGATTCAGCTGTCACCAGATAGTGCTGACCTGCTAGCAGTGATGTCAGCTCAGAGACAGACCTCACTAAGTGAAATCGCTTGATGGGCAACCAAGGCTCACAATTTGCTTTCACCCACCACTTGCAAAAATAAAAATAAAAATGGGGCTAATTCAAATTTCTGATGATGTGTATGGACTGGTCAGTTCAGGTCCATCCAGAGCATGGAAACTGCCTGGATGACTTTGGGCCCTTCTCCATCTCTTTTTCCACTTATTCTTTTTGGCAGTCTTGCTCTGGAGGAATTGCAGAAAGGCATGTTAAAGAAGCCACACTGAGCTCCTGGAGGGGAAGGGAAATATAAATTTAACACAGAAACACATACACACAAAAAAGAGGACCCAATGTTTACTTGCTGTGGTGTTTATTCTTATATACCTGCCTAATAGTATCTGATAGTATTAATTGACCAAATTAAAATCTGGCAGAATGGACCGCATATTTAAAATGGATGGCTGAACAAAGCGATCATTTGTCAGTGTTCTCTGTTGCATTGTTAGCAAGACTAACACAAATGCACAGGAAAACGAATAGCTCCAGTTGTCATGGATACAGTTCTGGTGAGGGGTACATGTTTGCCTGCTACCCTGCCTCTTGGCGCTTCTCCCCACGCCATTTTTCCCCCTCCCCCTTTCTCTTCTTTCATCAGATTCAAAACATTGTGAGATGGGACGTTTTGTTACTTGGACAATGAAGCAATGCATGAGGATTGATCAACAACTACTTGACATTTAGGAGCAATTCATGAGCATAAGTTATACTATGATACGAAGCACACTCAGCTCACTTTGTTCATGGTTAATGTGTGATGAGCAGACTAATAAAACTTATTGTCAATACATGCATATCCTGGTGGGGAGAGTTTTCTGAACATAGTCTAGAATTATAAAACACAGCAGGAGGTATTCCCCAATTTAGAAAAGCTTTCCTTCCTTCCTTCCTTCCTTCCTTCCTTCCTTCCTTCCTTCCTTCCTTCCTTCCTTCCTTCCTTCCTTCCTTCCTTCCTTCCTTCCTTCTATTTAGTTATGCATGATAGATATTATATAAAAAACAATCCCTCACTGAGTCTCACATTAAATATAAATATGTGTTTATTTGGTCCACTAACCTTCCTCCCCAGACCTTTAATGATTTCCCTACTGCCTGCTTCTCTTTGCCCCCTGAAAAAAGGAAGCAAAAGAAGATTGGGATCACGAGGAGATGGGAGATCTCAAAAGAGAGAAAAATGGATTTTTAAAGTGTGAAAGGAAGCAATCCTTACTTAGCCTAGCATTTGGTTTCACTATATTCCTTCCTATCTGTTTCGTGATAGAAGAGTCTAATCTGTTAAAAGTTGCAACCATTCAGAATTCAGAACTGTGAAAGATTGAATAATAAATTCTTCTCCACTGACCAAATTGGTTTGAAAACCTAGCATTTGATGGAGAACAGTTAAAAAAAAATGGTTGGTGAGTATTTAAAGCCACATTATATGAATTTCCAAAACAAATTCTAATTGATTATAGCCCTAAGTCCATATACAAACAAAATATTGAATAAAAGAAGTATTACATACACATACACATACACAAACACACACACACACACACACACACAGCAATATGAATGTGTGTGTGTGTGTGTAAGAGAAAAACAATAAGAGTAACGGAGTCTAAAAATAATTAAAATATACAGTAATTACTAAAATAAATCCAAGCAACATACTATTGTAAGAATTTCCAATCCTAAATAATGGTATAGGATATCGTACAAATGGTAGTACAAAACTGGATGACTTAATTGGTTATTTTTGAGACAATACGTTATTGTCTCAAAGTAGAAGCACTAAAGAGAAATCATACTTCCTAGTTGGAAATTTCTTTAAGACAGAATTATTGTTTTTCTCTTATAAGTATAGATGTAGAAGGATGTAATACTTCTTTTATTCAGTATTTTGTTTGTGTTTAGCCTTACAGTAAAATTTGTTCTGTAATAAATTTGATTTGATTTGAATATCTAAAGCAGGAGTGCAGTCTTGACTGCACTAGGACATTTTGATGTTACAATTGTGAAACATTTTGGTGTAGTTTCTAGTGATTTTGGGATACTTTTAATTAATCTTAAGACAAAATATCCGGATGGTTGGGAAATTAGAAAGTAAACGGTTAGAATAAATTTATAGTACAATGGAAGGCGCCCCAATCCCCTATGGATTTACTTGTATCTTCAGAGTAGTTGGAGGTTTATGACGAAACCATTTTAAATTAAAATACAGATCAAGATTATTTCCTTGCTGATTCCAAGGGTTTTAATTTATTTTGTGGCAGGGATTATGTCAGATATGAGGTAAGATTAGGCTAGACACATTTCTCCTCCTCACAGGTACACCGTGATAATAACCTGATTATATTTCATCTCCATTACAAGATCCAAAGGTATGTTTCTGAGGCAGCCATTCCTCCTTCTTTCTTACTAAGAGTTGCATTCTTGGTAATTAAATCATGCCATTATCCCACAAAGGGAACTTTGATAAGCAGGCAGCCATCCCTCATCACTTCTTCACGCAGCCAAGAAATCACAGTCTGCTAAGAATCTTTCTTTTGTTTGCTTTCTAAAAAACCCTTTCTTGTATCATGGCCACCAACTGCAAGCTTATATGGACATTGTTTATGACACCCTGTTAGCCTCGCTTGGCCTCAATCTGATTCTCCAGATATTACTTAGGAGTCCTCCTGATTTCAATGAAAGGTAAAGAGCTACTTCACAAATCATTTCTTAAGCTCCGGCTCAGACAGGCAACATAATAAAAAGCTTAGCCCTTTAAATGACAAAGAAACTTCCTACTGCCGTGCACCACTGATTTATTAGAAATGATTCAAGGGACTCTGTTTCTCATGCTTTTGCTGTAATCTAATCTCTAGAGTCTTCCTCGGGGTTTCAAAACTTTTGCATTCATTCACAAGTAGTCTGTGAAGGGGTCTTTGTCATCAACATAGCTTGGTCTAGTACAGCAATGGTGAACATTTTAGAGACTGAGTGCCCAAACCACAACCCGAAACCCACTTATTTATCGCAAAGTGCCAGGGCCGCATCAGCATTGTGGTGCCCTCAAGGGGGGCATGGGGGAATGGCCCACTGGGTGGGCGTGGCCCACTGGGTGGGTATGGCTGCAGTTGTCAGAGCAGACTGGGTGGGCGTGGCTGGGGTGGGCATGGCCACCTCAATGTTGCTCATGGGGGGACGCCTGTGGGGGCCGGGCAGGGTTGGGAGAGTTCCAGGAGATCTCTGGTGGGTGGGGCAGTGGGCAGGAGGCCCAGTATAGATGGGGGAGGCACGCAATCCTACCTGGGACTGGGGGGCCATGGCGCCGATGGGGATCCGGCTTTTCCTGCTCGGGGTGGCCTTTGGCTTGCTGGGTGTGGGCGTGCTCTACCACCTCTACTTGAGCTTGCTAGCCAGCCGCTTCGTGTGCTGGGTGGGGCTGCTGCTCTGGGCGGCCCGTGGTAGCCTAATGGACCTGCGCAAGCTGCTGGCAGCGGTGGTGCGCGTGCCCACAGAGAGGGCTCTGAGTGCCGCCTCTGGCACGCGTGCCATAGGTTCACCACCACTGGTCTAGTAATTAAGGCACCAGGCTAGAGAGCTGGAGACTGTGAGTTCTAGTGCCATTTGAGGCATGAAAGCTACCTACTTTGGGCCTATCACTTTCTCTCAGCCCAACCCACTTCACAGGGTTGTTGTTGTGGGGAAAATAGGAGGAGGATGGAGTATGAGCTATGTTAACCACCACCTTGAATTATTTATAAAAATAGTAAGGGTGGGAAATAAATAAATAAAATAAACATGAGAAGTCAATGGGAAGCAGATAAGGACAAATTGTGATCCTCATGTTTTCCTTGCTGGTAACATTTGGACCCCTCAAACAAAAGAGTATTCTTAGTACCCCATCTAAGCTTATTGCCTACGAGTTAGGAAGGGAAGAGTGAATGTTTGTGGGCCTCCACATTCAAGATTTTGCCAGACTGGTCTTTCTTTGTCAGTCAAATCATTCATTCTAGAAGTTCCAGTTCCATGATGATCTAACTTTAGCTGATTGGAAAAACTGAGTTCATGATTGTCGTGTATGGGTATGACCTTCAGATCATTCATGCTTTGGGAGGGGAGAAATCACTGATGAAGGGGGAGTGGTCTTAGAAGGGCCCAAAACTTTACTCTTGGATGTTTTTTTGAATTTCACCTACAGGCCTAGTCTAGAAAGCCTCACTGCTTGCATCTTCCTTTCTACTTAATGGACTGCAATACCTGCAAATAAAAAGTTTTTGTGCAGGCGTGTCCAATCTTGGCAACTTTAAGAATTGTTGATTTCAACTCCCATAATTCCCCAGCCAGACTGGGAATTCTGGGAGTTGAAGTCCACATGTCTTAAAGTTACCAAGGTCGGATACCCCTGTTTTAGCGGCTCAATCAAGAATTCAACACAGCAGCTCCTTGATGTGGGAAGTATATAGAACAGCTATTAATTTCAAGCAGTCACCGCTTAACCTTCTAATTTTGATTAAAATATGTTGCCATCCATTTGCTGGAGATTAAATTTATACTTTGGTGGTTTATCTTACATCAATTAGGAAAAGTAAATCTTTTCTGGAGAAATTGCACTAGTGCTCTACTTGAATACTAGCTTAATCTACTCTGTGGCTCTCATTCATCACCTCAAAACAGTGCCAGGCTCTGTGGGGGTGTCCTTAAATGTAACTCTTTCACATGTAACAATTCATATTCAATTACTGGCACATAATTCATGGATTTTACCATCCATGCATCCTGTGCTATACATCACTAGCAAGCAAATCACCATTCTGTGTGGCTAAACTCTAAATGGCTGGCATATGTTTGTCATTCATAATACTCAAGAAATGATTCCATATTCCAACGGCACATTGGAGCCTGCATTGTGTTGGTTCATATCCCAAAGATCAACAGTCTCAGCCACTCCATAAATCACAGCATTTAAATTGGCTGGCTTTCATTCATCATTATATCTGTGACAGCAAGATTTTCTCAACCCTCTAAGTGTATGAAAACAGTAACCCTTGAATGATAACTAATGCCCACAAAGAGATTTTAACTTTCTGAAAACTAAACATGGATTCTGTGTCCCCAATGTTTCTTATGTATGATGTCCTTTCTGTATTTCATTCCCTCAAAAACTAAGCATACCTATCACACAGTTGTGGGATTTAGCTGGTTCGCACCACTTCGGCAGAACCGGTAGCTAATTTTTTGTTGCCCAGGCCCAGAATGGATTTCCAGAAGCAGCATCCACACAGAGAACCGGTTGTTCACATATTTGAATCCCACCACTGCTATCACATATTGTTCCATGCTTCTATCCCGGAGGGGTGATAAAATACTCCCCCCTGTCTTGGCTCAGCTCTTGAGAATGAAAAAGAGAGTTGTCACCTCAAGAAACTGAATGCTGCTGACTGGTGTGCAGGCTAGCTCATTACTGCTGACACATCCAATCAATTAATGGGAAAAGCAACTATCCTGCATTTGACCCGTCGGTGTTTAATTTAGTTTTTATGATGAGGAAAAAAACTAGATAAACAAAGGCAATAGACCTTTCCCAGGTTTAACTTTATCATGCAACAAAAAGCAAGAATTGGAGCCAGGGAAGTGGTTACACTATTCCACGGTTAGGATATTAACCCACTGATCCATCAACAGGGTTGGAGAGTAAATATAGATAATCCTCACTTAGTGACCATTTCTTCAGTGACCATTTAAAGTTGCAGCAGCTCTGAATGAATGCTACTCCACTCCCCAAAGTTATGGCCATTGCAGCATTCCTGTGGTCATGTGATCAAAGTTCAGGCACTTAGCAGCCCATCCACACTTATAAACATAGGGTCATTTCAACTGCCCCATACCTCCTATCTTTTTTTTTGCCCTTTTGGCTGCCCTAGATAGGGGGAATTCCTTGGTGACAGCGGCAGTGCTGAGAGATATGGGAACTTCAGCAGTCTCAGCTGGCCGCAACTCACCACCAAGAGTCTGTTCTCCAAATTGCACGTGCTGTTCTTGCGATGCTTCAAAAAGGTTCCCAAAAGCTTCTGAGGTCTTCCAAAGAATTGCAAGAATTATACACATGATTTAGAGAACGGGGGGGGGGGAGGGCACTGTTCTCACTACCTTCTCGTGATGTTCTCCTGCTTGAGGACAGGGTTGGACTAGAAGACCTCCAGGGTCCCTTCCATCTCTATTCTGATTACTTTGGGTTACAGAAGACTTCAGAAGCCTTGCAAAGCATCCTGAGAATCGTACACATTATTTTAAGATTGGTGTGAGCTGCCTTGGGAAGAAGGCTCGCATAGACAGCAGCTGCCTCACAGAGGGTCAGGCTGGGTGCACCTCCTCAGCAGCAGGAAGAAGACGGGGAAGATCACTGGGTGCAACAGGGCCAGTGGACTGCAGGGTGGTGGGGAAGGGCAAGGCTTTGCGCCATAGCCCTGGCATGGCTGACTGTGTCGTGGGCCTGGAGGCAGCACTCGATGGTATTGGCTGACAGTAAAGGGGCTGAAGTAGAGGCCCAGGATTGGAGGCAGCTGGCCAAGACTGCTGAAGGCTGCAAGCCTATACCTCAGCCCCAGTACCATTGCCACAGCCAACGAGTGCTACTATGCAGCTGGCCAAAAGGACAGAGGTGGGGTAGACATAAGGGAGTGAGCAGAATTGCAGAGAAGGCAGGGGAGGCAGTCCCTTACTTTTCTGAGCTTTGAGGCTGTGAAGGACCAAGCCAGGAATAGTTTGGATTGGGATGGGTCCTCACCTAATGACTTGTGGGATTAAGTTAAAGATGGCAACCTGAAGCTTTATGGTTGCATTAACCACTGGTGGCACAGTGGTTAAAGTGCAATATTGCAGGCAAGCCATAGCCTAGAGTTCAATCCTGACAAGGCTCAAGGTTGATTCAGCCTTCCATCCTTCTGAGGTCGGTAAAGATGAGGACCCAGATTGTTGGGGACAACAGGCAAATAATGCTTATATTTACAGTGAGTAAATCTCTAAGGGGCATATATAAAATTAAATGTTATTGCTATTGTTTAGTGATGGAAATCTGTTCCAAATTACCACTGTAACTACCCATTTTATAAAATCCCTGATGTTGAAAGGCTTCCTCCTTGTAAATAAGGGAGTCCTGAACCATGGAATTACATTCTGCTTTTCTCTAAAGACACTTGCAATGAGCTACTAACTCTTCTTCTTCTTACCTACTTCCTGGTCAGATACAAAAAGCACAACTTCTTTTGGTGGATAAAGATCTCCAGCCAACTCCTGCTGTTGCAGAGTTGTATCTGTAGCCTGTAAAATTCAATTGCTGTTGACAATAAAGTAGACAAAGCAAGATTACGGATTTTTTTTCACCATGCGTATTATATTGACTTTCGTATTATATATTGGGTCTGTGACCTGTAAAAAAATTGACTGATTTCTCTGACAAGTTAGCCTGTGATAAACCACTACACATTTACCTTCCTGTCCTCCATATCTCTTGTGTGGTAAAACCAGTGTGTTGACAAGTGGCTCTGTTGGGTGGAAAGCAGTAGATAAATCAAGTAAAGACAAGATCGAATTTCTGTTTGGGAAAGAGATCCTGTTTCACACAAGCAAAGTATCCTCTGTATATTGTTGATAGCCATTTACAACACAATGACACGGTTACGTAGCAACTCTTTCCCCCCCTAAATAGTCACCATGGATTTGGCTCCTTAAATTTCCTGGCCTTCACCTTAGGAGAAATTGTTTTAGGCTTCGTCATATGTCTGTACACTGTTATATGCTGCAAACATTGTGGCTGGTGTTCATTTCTGCACTTTCTTTCTCTTAATTTCTGACTATGTAAGATCTTGGAACATCATTTATTTAATCTCCTTTGGGATAGTCATATGATTTGAAGCTGTATGTGGGGAAAAAATGTGTGCGCTAAAGTTTTCAGTGGTGTTGCATTTTGTTCATAAATAAAAATGCCATTAATTTAATCATTTTTCAACTCAGTGACCTATATTGTAGATTATTGCTCCAGTATGTTTACTAGAAATATGGAAATGTATTTATTCCCAGTAGGTTGTGACTCTACCAAACTAAATTGGTATTATTGAAACAGGAGTAGACGCATAACTATCACTGGCTTAGATTTTTGCTTTTGAAGTGCGCCACTGATATCTAAAAATGGTTTCTAAACATTCTCAAATTAACTCATCTGAGCCATTGTATTCAAATGAACTATGTAGAAGCCATTGTGTAGGAAAATAGAGCTTCAAAATCTTGCTTGACCATCCATTATATATGAACTAATAATAAATACTCCGGTACTAATGGGTTTAAACAAGATCCATTTTTGCCCGCAAGATTTGGAAGTGCTGCTAAAAAAAATGGATTCATAATTGTTCCATAAGGAGCTACTACTTAAGCTATTCTTATCATAAGCATCCATATTATCTTTCTATGACATAATGCTTAGGAGAGCCGAAGTTAATTCCTTCTCATAGGCATCTGATTAGATTTTTTATCCTGCTTTTATTACTTTACAAATAGCTCAAAGTGGTCAACATACCTACTCTTTCCTTCTCCTATTTTCTCCACAACAACCCTGTAAGTTGGGCTGGATTGAGAACGACTGGCCCAAAGTCACCCATCCAGCTTTTGTGCTTCAGTCTCCTGGTGATTGGCCCAAAGTCACCTGGCTGGCTTTCGTGCCTAAGGTAGGACTAGCACTCACTGTCTCCTGTTTCTAGGCCAGTATCTTAAACCACTAGACCAAACTAACTAATGTCATTATGGAATCGATGAGATTCAGTACAAATTTTATTTCAATTCATTTGTCATTATGACATCATGGAAACAATGCAACTCACATAATGGGCATTAATTGCTGCTAACATGAATGATAGATGGTATGTTATTTGTGCCAGTTGCACAATGATCTCTTGAACCACAGTATCACTACCCCTATCTATGGTGGATGTGCATGTTTTTCCCTTCCCATGTTGCAAATCCTGAATCAAAGGAAGCCTTGGAAGCATGTGTGGATGTGTGAAGCATGTTTGTTCTGCACATGATTGATTATTATTATAGTGGCTTCATTCTACATCGGAGTCAATCCATCATTGTGGACATGGATAAAATTAGCATTAAGGGCTAGATACTAAATTGTGGGAAGGTTTTTGCTGCTTTTCATGTAGTGCATAATCAAATAGAAATAGGTACTTAGAAGCAAAACCAATATTGAATTCCTTATTCCAGATAGTTTCAAGAGATAATATACAATTTGAATTCAAGAATATAATTATGGGTTCAGTGACTGCACTGTACGGTACTGTACCATTTTTTTTCTGTCTAGAGTTAGGAAGACTGAATATCTTTATAAAACCTACTCACTTCAAAATATCCTTCTCTAAAGATACCTATATTACCAAGACACCTTGTTATTGTAAAATATTAACAAAGTGATAACTAAATTGTATTGAATTATAGGTTATAAACAAAAATACTGTCTTGGGTATAACTAAAGTACATTTCCAAAGGTTTTCTAAGAATTGCCTTTATTATTTCTTCTTCTTCTTCTTCTTCTTCTTCTTCTTCTTCTTCTTCTTCTTCTTCTTCTTCTTCTTCTTCTTCTTCTTCTTCTTCTTCTTCTTCTTCTTCTTCTTCTTCTTCTTCTTCTTCTTCTTCTTCTTCTTCTTCTTCTTCTTCTTTTTCTTCTTCTTCTCCTCCTCCTTCTCTTTCTTCTTCTTCTTCTCTCTTCTTCTCCTTCTCCTTCTCCTCTACTTCTCCTTCTCCTTCTCCTTCTCCTTCTCCTTCTCCTTCTCCTTCTCCTTCTCCTTCTCCTTCTCCTTCTCCTCCTCCTCCTCCTCCTCTTCCTCCTCCTCCTCCTCCTCCTCCTCCTCCCTTCCTCCAACTTTCTCAGATTAAAGTTGTTCTTTGAAGACTTCAGTTGCCCAATATGGTCTTCTTTCAATCTTTCTCTCTTTGCCAAGGCATTACTTAGTTTGCATTTTTATTTTCTATTGCATTGTGATCATTCTTGTCTCCTAGCTGATTTTATAGCTAATGTCAGCTCCTCATTTTTATATTATTTCTATTTGCAACAGATTGGCTCATTAGGTATTTTTGAAAGCATGCAAATGTGAGTAGATAAATAGGTACCACTTCAGTGGGAAGATGACAGCATTCCATGAACCTCAACGTATAGCCATGCTAGCCACGTGACTACAGAAGCATCCTCGGATAATGCCGACTCCCTTGGCTAAGAAACAGAGATGAGCACCACCCCCTAGAGTCAGACACAACTGAACAGGGGGAACCTTTACCTTTATATATAGTAAAGAAAAAAAATCTCTCTCCATGTAACTGCCCAGAGCTATATGAATATTATACAGCAGTTGCGACGAGCACTGGCATTCCCTGAAAAATTCTCAGCACAAATAAAACTTTATTGTGTAGCCATCTCTCTCTTTTCCTCATCTAAAGGAACTGCATTTTAAGTGCAGAGTGTGTACACTATTTTCAATAAATCTAAAACTATGATTATTCAGCTCCTTCATGGATTACTGCCTTGTCGTGGCGAAGGGGCTTGCGTAACTCAATGAAGTTATGAGCTAGGCCGTGCAGGGCCACCCAAGACGGACAGGTCATAGCAGAGAGTTCTGACAAAATGTGATCCACTGGAGAAGGAAATGGCAACCCACTCCAGTATCTTTGCCATGAAAACCCCATGGACAGTACTAAAAGGCAAAAAGATATGATGCTGGAAGATGAGCCCCTCAGGTCGGAAGGTGTCCCAATATGCTACTGGGGAAAAGCAGAGGGCTAGTACTAGTAGCGCCAGAAAGAGTGAAGCGACTGGGCCAAAGCCGAAAGGACGCTCAGCTGTGGATGCATCTGGTGGTGAAAGGAAAGTCCGATGCTGTAAAGATTTTTTCTCCATAGGAACCTGGAACGTAAGATCCATAAATCAAGGCAAACTGGACGTGGTCAAACAAGAGATGACAAGACTGAACATCGACATCTTAGGAATCAGCGAACTAAAATGGACAGGAATGGGTAAATTTAATTCAGAGGACCATCAGGTATACTACTGCGGGCAAGAATCCCTCAGAAGAAACGGAGTAGCCTTCATAGTCAATAAAAGAGTAGGAAAAGCAATACTGGGATACAATCCCCAAAATGACAGAATGATCTCAGTGCGAATCCAAGGCAAGCCATTCAATATCACAGTAATCCAAGTCTATGCCCCAACCACTGGTGCTGAAGAGGATGAAATTGACCGGTTCTATGAAGCCCTACAGCACCTTATAGAATCAACACCAAAAATGATGTCCTTATCATCATGGGGGATGGAATGCTAAAGTAGGAAGCCAAAAGATAAACGGAATAACAGGCAAGTTTGGCCTTGGAGTACAAAATGAAGCAGGGCACAGGCTGATAGAATTTTGTCAAGAGAATACGATGGTCATAGCAAACACTCTTTTCCAACAACCCAAGAGACGTCTCTACACATGGACATCATCCAGACGGTCAACACAGAAATCAGATTGACTATGTGCTCTGCAGCCAAAGATGGAGAAGCTCTATACAGTCAGTAAAAACAAGACCAGGAGCTGACTGTGGCTCAGATCATGAGCTTCTCGTTGCAAAATTTAGGCTTAAATTGAAGAAAGTAGGGAAAAACACTAGGCCACTCAAGTATGAACTAAATCATATCCCTGATGAATATACAGTAGAGGTGACAAATAGATTTAAGGAATTAGATCTGATAGACAGAGTGCCTGAAGAACTATGGACGGAGGTTCGCAACATTGTACAAGAGGTAGCAACTAAAACCATCCAAAGAAAAAGAAATGCAAGAAAGCAAAATGGCTGTCTGAGGAAGCTTTGCAAATAGCTGAGGAAAGAAGGGAAGCGAAAGGCAAGGAGAAAGAGAAAGATACACCCAATTGAATGCAGAATTCCAGAGAATAGCTAGAAGAGATAAGAATGCCTTCTTAAATGAACAGTGCAAAGAAATAGAAGAGAACAATAGAATAGGGAGAACCAGAGATCTCTTCAAGAAAATTGGAGATATGAAGGGAACGTTTCATGCAAAGATGGGCATGATAAAGGACCAAAATGGCAGGGACCTAACAGAGGCAGAAGAGATTAAGAAGAGGTGGCAAAATTACACAGAAGAACTATACAAGAACGAGCTTAGCATCCCTGATAACCACGATGGGGTGGTCACTGACCTCGAGCCAGACATCCTAGAATGTGAAGTGAAATGGGCCTTAGGAAAGCTGAGCAACAACAAAGCTAGTGGAGGTGACAGTATTCCAGCTGAGCTATTCAAAATCTTAAAAGACGATGCAGTAAAAGTGCTACACTCAATTTGCCAGCAAATTTGGAAAACTCAACAGTGGCCACAGGATTGGAAAAGGTCAGTTTACATTCCAATTCCAAAGAAAGGCAATGCCAAAGAATGTTCAAACTATCGCACCATTGCACTCATTTCACATGCAAGTAAAGTTATGCTTAAAATCCTACAAGCTAGACTCCAGCAGTATGTGGATCGAGAACTTCCAGAAGTACAGGCAGGATTTCGAAGAGGCAGAGGAACTAGAGATCAAATTGCCAACATACGCTGGATCATGGAGAAAGCTAGGGAGTTCCAGAAAAACATCTACTTCTGCTTCATTGACTATGCTAAAGCCTTTGATTGTGTGGATCACAACAAATTGTGGCAAGTTCTTAAAGAGATGGGAGTACCAGACCATCTTATTTGTCTCTTGAGAAACCTATATGCGGGTCAAGAAGCAACAGTGAGAACTGGACACGGAACCACTGATTGGTTCAAAATTGGGAAAGGAGTCCGGCAAGGCTGTATTCTGTCGCCCTGCCTATTTAACTTATATGCAGAGCACATCATGAGAAAGGCAGGGCTAGATGAATCAAAAGTTGGAATTAAGATTGCCGGGAGAAATATCAACAACCTAAGATATGCAGATGATACCACTCTAATGGCAGAAAGTGAAGAGGAACTAAAGAGCCTCTTGATGCGGGTGAAGAAGGAGAGTGCAAAAGTTGGCTTGAAACTCAACATTAAGAAAAACCAAAATCATGGCATCCGGCCCTCTCAATTCCTGGCAAATAGATGGGGAAGAAATGGAGGTAGTGACAGATTTTATCTTCCTGGGCTCTAAGATCACCACAGATGGGGACTGCAGCCAGAAATTAAAGACGCTTGCTCCTGGGGAGGAAAGCTATGGCAAATTTAGACAGCATACTAAAAAGCAGAGACATCACCCTGCCAACAAAAGTACGTCAAGGCCATGGTTTTCCCAGTTGCAATGTATGGCTGTGAAAGTTGGACCATAAGAAAGGCTGAACGCAAAAGAATTGAGGCCTTTTGAACTATGGTGCTGGAGAAGACTCCTGCGAGTCCCTTGGACTGCAAGGCGATCAAACCGTCAGTCCTAAGAGGAGATCAACCCTGACTGCTCCTTAGAAGGCCAGATACTGAAGTTGAAACTCAAGTACTTTGGCCACCTAATGAGAAGGAAGGACTCACTGGAGAAGAGCCTAATGCTGGGAAAGATTGAGGGCAGTAGAAGAAGGGGACGACAGAGAATGAGGTGGCTGGATGGAGTCACTGAAGCAGTAGGCGTGAGCTTAAATGGACTCCAGAAGATGGTAGAGGACAGGAAGGCCTGGAGGAACGTTGTCCATGGGGTCGCGATGGGTCGGACACGACTTCGCAACTAACAACAACAACAACATGATTATTCAGACTTGCAGGAAAGAAGTAGGAAAGGAAAGTATTTGTGGGTGGTGGTGGTATTTATTTATTTTGGAATTAGGAGGTATGACTGGTTTAAAAAAAAGATTATGACCTTTGATTTCTCTATTTGTAAATATTCCTGAGAATATTTATCTATACAGAAGTTTTGTATGGCTGCCCAACTCATGCAATTGCAACTCCAGGTGGCATAGGTCAATAAAATCAAAGGAAAGTCCAAATTACAATTAAATTCAACAATGTCGACAAGAACAAGCAAAAGTGGACATACTAATAACATACCGTCAGGGACCATCAAACACGCATTCCATCACCTAAGACACAAATACGATACAAATGGAGTGAGACAGCATCTTTGCCTCCCCTAAGATGAAAGGATGATGACCTAGAAGCTTGTCTGGCAGAGAGAGAAAGAGAAATACTAAGTCTTGTTTATTAATTTTTTTGGTAAGGCTACTAAGCTTCAATTTAACTATAGTTAATAGTTCCTCTGTTGAAATATTGAAGCAGAAAGAGGACCTGCTTATGAGAAGGAATTTTATTTTGTTCCTGCTGTAGTTTGAGTAACATCTCTTTTTTTTCTTCTCCATCTCTGGCCCAACACCTGGAGAACAAGCTACACTTCATTCCTGCTTCCATTATTTAGAGGTGTGACATCTGTTAGTATTTAAATAAATACGGGCCAGAGGAGGGCAGGTGTTAATAGAAAGCCATCAACTGTGTGTGCTTGTTTGGAAAATTGGTTCCAAGAAAACTTGTGCAACAGAGATAAGAATTTTCAAGATACTGCTAAAACCGAGAGTGAATAATAATAGTGAAAGGACCTCTAAGTGGCTGGTTGGTTAATGAAATTAAAACTCTGAAGGGGGTAAAAGTGCTTAGAAAAGTTTGCGTTGTCTCTCTCACACAAGGTATCCCGGTCGATTTCCTAACATATATTTTATAAGCAAGGATTTCTGTCACACCATAATATATGAGAGCGACAAATGGCTGCTGTGGCTGATTACACACCAAAGCATTCAATCATTCACAAATGGCTGTTCATTTCCAATACACAAAGAGGCAATGGAGAGTGCAGTTGTGTTAGCATATCCATCTTTTCTACAAGTGTGTGTTGCTTGGGTATGAATGGAAGTGAAGCGGACGATCTAGTTTGCTGTACTTGAAAAAACAAAAAGCGGTTCCAGAAGGTACTTGTTTCCCATCTTCCACTCCATCAATTGATGGTTGGAAAATCTGCATATTCAGATCGGTCAGGCAAAATCTTCAGCCTTTTCAATAGGACCCTGTTTTCTATTAGTCATGACTGTGGGCACTGAAATCAGAATACAATTTATATTCATCTGAACCAATGAGGTGTATGAAACAGCAGTGGGGATGCTAATAGAGTTCAGCATTTGTTGGCAAGGAAACTTCCTATTGATTTTGTGGCAGTTCTCAATGTGCCGTGTAGAGCTCAAGAGTGAAAGAAGAAAGGACTTCTTTAAAGGAATGAAAATAAGTTGATGTTGGCTTAAAATGGAACAAGAAAACTATAACTGAGATCAAATTTCTGAGAAGAGTTCCCACACAAAAATCCATAAACCAACACCAAAAAAGACCACAATTTTCCAGCCCTTTAATTCATTAATTACCATTTATCCTAGACAGCGATGCATTTCTGGATGTTGAACAGATGTACATGTTAATAAAGTATTATATAATAATAAAAGTAAAAAAAATATTGTAATAATAATAATAATAACAATGGCATCGGCATTGATAAATTCACTATTAGTCAATTGCAAAAGGTGGCTTTAGTTGAAACAGCTTACATCCTGCAACAATATCTGTAACAAACATCCACATCTGCCTATCCCATGTCCTTGGAAAGGACTCATTAGATAGACAAAAATGCAAAATCCAAACTGAACATCTGGCTGACGATGCGACGAACCATAAAGACATAAAAGGACCTGGAGCACTTCTTGAGCCCCATTGGCATTGACAAATTCACCATCAGTCAATAGCAAAAGGCAGTTTTACTCGGAGCAGCTTACATCCAGCAACGATACCTGATATTTTACGGGGTGCAAAGTATCAACATCTGCCTATCCCAGGTCCTTGGGAAGGACTTGATTGATGGAAATAAACCCAAATCCAGTCTGAATATCTAGCTGACTCTGCAACAACCATAATAAAGACATAATATAAAAGGGACTGTCTATTTTTTTCCACAGTGCTCCAGAACCATATAGTGTCCTCCATTGTGGAAGATACAAAATAGTGAGAAGTTCTGGATGTTGCTCTTTCTATATGGCACTATGACAGCCTAAACAATGAAATAAAAGTACTAAAATAACAACATAATTCCCATGCTCAGGGGAAAAAGTATCCTTGATGAGCTGAGCTACCATCATTGCAAAGCACAACTCATGAAGAGGTATTGAGGAATTTCTCCTGCTATGTGTGTGTGAGAAATGTGTGAGAAGAATCCCCTAATTTCAAGAGGTCCATGTGTATGCACTAATATTGTACTGGAAAATTCTTCACTTATTTCTGGCAACTCATGTAATAAGAACAGCATTCTCGTGGATGAGTGTGCAGAATTCTTGTGATTGTCGGGTGGCCAAAAGTAAGTTCAAGTATTCTGTCACTGTGCACTTCTCAGAACAACTTCCCTTGTTTCCATAAATCCAAAGGGAACCCATCATGCAGGAATGTCTCCTAAGTGGCTCTTTTAAATCCGATGTGTGGACAGGCAGAGAAGTTGCAAAGTCGTAGAGAGGCTGAACAGAACCATTGCCTAAAGCTTCAGAACAATACCCTAGGCACAAAAACAGTCCCAGAAGAGATTCAGAGTAAATTCTAAGAGAATGAGATACAAAAAAGAAAAAAAAGAAAGCCTGGGGGAACTTGTAATGCTGTTTTTCATGTAATAATACTGACTGTAAGGATAGAAACAGGGGTGGTATTGATCTACAGACAGGCAAGGTAGTCCTTGAATTACAATTGTAATGGAGTCTTCCTATCATTTGTTGTCAGTCATGTGATTGACCAGATTTTATGACATTTTTGCAGCAGTTGTACAACAACCAATAATTTGCTATGTGTGCAGTTTTGCCAAAAAACAAAGCAACCAACCCAGAAGTGCCATATTTTGACAAAACTATTGTAAAATGTAGTCGTGTGACTGAGGGACCATGGCGTGGGGGAGGCAATTGTCAGAACTTTGAACCCGGATTGAAAGTAGCCCCAAGGTAAATTTGTTGTAACTTTGAACAGTTGCTAAGTAACGAGTCATAAATTTTGGACTACTTGTATCTTCCATTTGCCTAGATTAACTCTCCAATTTTCCTTGACGTCTGCCCATATTAACCAGGATTTATGGCTGTTGCAATAGGAACACTCCAAAGATTTCAGGCTATGTTCCTCTCTGCTACAGTTTAAATTGTAGAGGCTTTGGAATGACTCTACACATTCTTGAACATGGGTGATTGTATCAAGGGAAGATCTACTTTCTCATCATCTTGACCAGGGTTGCTGTAAGTGTGCTGCTGCTTTATGAAAGCAATTCTTGTAGCAATAGATGGAAGTACTCATGTCTGCATTGGAGGAAGGAACATTTCAAAGGAAAAAGGGGGAGGGTAAATTCCAGAGAAATTGGAAACAAATCGAGAAAATGTTGGGGAAAGAGGAAAGGGAAGAAAATCCTTTTTCTTTTAACATTTCCACCATAACAGAATATATTTTAGTAGTTTGAAAGCTTGCAAGAAATTGCAGAGCTTGTTTGTCAGGGATGCACACAGAAATCCTGATCCAGTTAAAAGCTTTGATTTAATCTGGTTAATCAATCTGATTTGGAAAACCGAATCAAGTGCACAAGTCAGATCAATTAACTGGACTCCCACACTCAATTTTGTCCATGTATAGAAATACTCAAGTCATTCACAGTGATTCGAAGGAATCTGATTTCAAGCAAAAACTTTTTTTTTTCAATTTGTAGATTCAGTTGGATCACCTGTGAGATATACTGTATGTCAAAACACCATGGAGCCCTAAAATAGTTGAGTTGAGAAAGAGAAAAAGTGGGAGAAGAATATTTGTGAGTTAAGGATTCTGTAGAAGTATTTCTAGCAGGACTACCCGATTCTGTAATAGCTTTGTTCCATAAGCATCCGTCTGGTAAACTTGCAAGATTTGTTTTTCTCACCATGCACATGTATACATAACCCGAACTAGACTGTTTCTCTGTGTCATATCATATATGTGGGTATATGCATAATTCTGTATTTATTTATTTATTTAATTTATTTATTTTTGTCATATTTATGTAGTATATATATCGGAGGTGGTGACCCTTTGAGAGCTGAATGCAACGAAGTTTCATTTTAATGTATGCCGATTAGTGTACAATAAAGTTATTATTCTATTCTATTCTATTCTATTCTATTCTATTCTATTCTATTCTATTCTATTCTATTCTATTCTATTCTATTCTATTCTATTCTATTTCTATTTCTATTTCTATTTCTATTTCTATTCTATTCTATTCTATTCTATTCTATTCTATTCTATTCTATTCTATTCTATTCTATTCTATTCTATTCTATTCTATTCTAAATTGGCAAGCAGTCTGAAAGGGAATCACTGACCAAGATAAAGACACTAAAGTATCCTACTCTGGATTTTAACATCACTTCCTAGGCGACATCTCAGGCTTACATTTTCCAGTTATATTTTCTGGGTTATCATTATTAATCCACATTCAGAAATCTAGCCATTCTTAAAAATCGTCCCATTATATATTAAAGGAATCTAAGTCTCCTTTACAAGTGTGGCCTTGAGATGCTCTATTAAAAGGCATTTGGAGGGGTATTTAGGATAGTAAACCCGGCCTCTTCACTTCTGCCATTGCCTTAATTCCCCAAATCAGTAACAGAATTGAACATGATCCTTTTGATCCAGGCAATAATGGCCACAGAGGCACAGAAATGTATTTTCTCAAGTGCACAGCTCCTCTTCTGCTGTAGAGCCTTCAGCTTTCTCATAAACAGGAACGAAGGAGTAATTCATTTAGTTCATGTTTTAGTGTAAATATACATGCTTTTGCACTTTTGCACTAATACATAAATAAAAGCGGTTAGCTTTTGAAACCTATCTCTTTGCAGGGCATTTAAAATAACTCAGCACAAATGTACAGAGCCACAGAGCAAAGCATAAAAAGGAAAAATAAAACAAAACCCTGGCATTTGAGATCACTGATTAATTCTGGAAGTGAGGCCTAGAACAGAGCCAATTCCAGGGCAACTGAACCCCCTCTGTCCAAGAACATAATGGCCAGCCAAGTTACAGCCTGAACGTCTCTTTGCTAAGGCGGACGTGCTGGGTCACAATTCGTTGACCATGTTTTGCTACCAGCCCAATTCTCCTAGAAATGCACCATCAAAGTGTCACTTAGAACCAGAGCTAAGTGCTGTTTGAGGTAATAGCTTTGCCCTTGGAGACCTGTGGTTCTTGGGCTGTGGTAACATAGCAAAACGTGTGAGGTCAAAATAAAGACACGACATCAATAAAAATAAACAGGCTGCATGCCCGGAGGGTAGCTACTCATTTTTTCTTGAGGCAATAGGCCTCCCTTACAAGAAAAAAAAAAATTAGAAATAGATCTTAAGGAATAAAACGGCAAATTCTCAAGTAAATAAATACATTTTCTCCCTTTTGGAGTTTACAATTGACTATCAAGTAGGAGGGCAAAATTCTAATAGGAGACCATCAAACAGAACATGCGTGCTAAATTATATAATCAATTAAACAGTCTTGGTTGACAAAGAAATCTATTTGCTCTCAGCCTTTATTTCTAAGCCTTCAATAAATTCTAATGTGAGAGATTGGAACTTTTCCACATTAAAAAAAAAAAAAAGAATGATGCCACAATTGTGAATTAATTTCTCCCACCAAAACAGCTGGATGAAAAAGAGCTTGCTCTTGCATTAAAGGACTGAAAGAAAGTCGCAAAATCCCACCCAGCAGATCATGTAATCAATTGAAATGAAATGAACATAATGGACATGGAATGGACATCTTCTAATTAAACCAGATTGCCAATTGGATTGCTTTACTTGAGATTCTCACTGGGGCAAATAAAGGGCTCCCATTGGTTGGAATGAATTGTGAAGGCAAGAGACAATCCCATTGGCTAGCCAACTCAACCATCAATGCTAGACAAGCTGCCTCAGCAACTCAGAGACTATGTCTTCTTCCTAAGATTTTGAATTGTTATTTCCCCCCCAATTCTTTAATTCTGAATTATGTTCTCAACAAATGTGAAAGATAATGTTTCTGTCTGGGGTGGGATGGGGGAGATAGCTTTGTACTAAGATGAAATGGTATCTATTAGTAATTGCTGCTGGATACAGTGGGTTACTATGATAGTATGCTGAGGAACAATAATCTGTCTAGGAATACAGAGCATTTGAAAAGCATTTGAAAGCCATGGTGGATCTATCCCTTGTCAGAAGCAATATGGTTGTGACAGACATGGAATCATGTAGTGGATGTTTTTAGAGTAGTACAAAATGGTAGGGAAGGATCTTTATAGGCTATAAGGTAGCAAACATATACAAGCAATTGGTTTGGTCCTAGAAAATGGACTTAGATGTTACTAGCAAGGAATTAGGTTGGAATCACTGCTCTCTACAGCCACATAAATAAGTTGACACTTTGAGACAGTGACCCAAGGAGGCAGCAAAGCCACAAAGAAAGGATCATGAATAGCACTAGACTTAAAATAAATGATGCAAGTGGCTTAATGATCTTTGCCTATCCTTAAGCTGCCCATAGCTTGTGTGAAAGGACAAACTGAAATGATAATAAATAAAGCTGATTTACAGTAGGAGATGGGCAGAGAATGTCCAGCTGCATTCAACTATTCAGTGCTGCATTTGCAAATTAAGCTATCCTTGGAATATGCAGGGCCAAACTTTTTTTGTGAGGTTCTGAGGGTAAGATATCAAGTCAAAACCTTAAGAGGTTAATTAAAATCTCACTTTCACTTCCCAAGCCTTTAGTAGTCCTTTCACACAAAGGAATCCTCACACTTCCTGGGCCTATATGAACTATGTTGTCAAGGTCCTCGGTTCTCACAATTGTAGTACAATAAACAGAATGCATACATGAATGGGTTGCCATCTGTGCTGCTGCTTATTCAGTGTTTGAGAAAATGTGCATGATTATCAGAAATTGGAAGAGAGAGGGAGAGAGAGAGAGACACACACACACACACACAGAGAGAGAGAGAGAGAGAGAGAGAGAGAGAGAGAGAGAGAGAGAGAGAGAGAGAGAGAGAGAGAGAGAGAGAGAGAAGGCTAATGATTGCAAGGAACTCAGACTGGGTGGTGGTTGTAGCCTTCTCAGTATCCTATTGAGGAAGATTTTGTCCTCATTTCACCCTGAATCCTGACTGTGCAGGCTTACTTATCTGGGTGGGAGGGCAGAACCTCGGTTGCCAGTGTAGCGTTGACTGTCCTTAGAAATTCTGATATCCCTACCATACCAGTATAACTTCACATTATTATGTGGTGGTGCAGTGGATAGACTGCAGCACTGCAGTCTAACTCTGCCGACTGCCAGGAGTTCGATTCTCACTGGCTCAAGGTTGATTCAGCCTTCCATCCTTCCGAGATCAGTAAAATGAGAACCCAGATTGTTGGGGGCAATATGCTGACTCTGTAAACTGCTTAGAGAGGGTTGTAAAGTACTGTGAAGCAGTTTATAAGTCTAAGTGCTATTGCTATTATTACTAATAATGCAAGAAAAACTGGGGACCAAGAGGGTTCTACCTCCCTGCATCATTTGTAGAGGTCGTGTTTGGTGTTCTGGGCCTTTCGTTTAGTGCTATGAAAAACTTTCTATCTGTATTTCTCGTGCTGAGTTTTTAGCCCCCAAAGTAATTTATGAGATTATAGTGGGGGTTATCAATACAAAACCACAGGATCTACACTTGCAGAAATAAACAATATCCACCAGCTTTTGTTTTGGTTTAGAAAAATGGAGCCAGAGGCACACCTCCAGGAATTTATGAAAATGGGTGATGTTCTGTTTCAGCCGAAGAGACATCGAGGCGAGGCAAGAGTAACAAACACAAGTCTTTATTGAGATCACGAACAGAACAGAAGACAAAATGGCGCCATGGCCTTTTATAGCCCCTTGCAAGGGACAGCATCAACCAATCAATGCAAGGCTAGTCTCCTGCCTTGCGCACAAGGCTGGAGACAGCCTGTCTGGTCCCGGGCAACCACGTGGATTGCCCGGGCCTTCTGCAGCCTCCTGAGTCTGCTGAGTCATTCAGCAGTCCCAGGACATAACAGGTGAGATAAAAGTATTTTGCACATTTAACATATGTTAGTAAGAATGGATGTCTTAATGACTTGGAAAAGTGATAGCAGATGCAAATGACTGGAGCAATTTAAGTTGCAAAGTCACTGAGCCATAGATATTGTACTTCCTGGTAAGATAAGCCTATCTGCTGCTTTACCTGTCTGCTGTAATAAAGAAAGGTTTTTTCCTGATATTTTGCTGACATAAGTCAGTTGAATAAATTCAAAGGATAGCAAGAGTGATGGATTAAAAAAATAAGCCTTTTATAGGTTTGATACATCATTATCTCTGCCCACTACACTGCCCGTTTTAAGGTTTTCCTAAGAAAAGCTGTTACCAGATGTTTCTGTACATATTTACTAATTGTTGCGAGACTGTTGGAACAGTTTCTGTCCATTACTAACATTATCACAGATGCAAGCTCTTCCTTAAATGGAAATGTATTCAAACAGCAGTCTACACACATAGTTAGAAAACCATTCTTTTACTCAAGATTCATTATTTCAGAATGCCAAAAATATTCTGCTTCGGCAATTACTTCACACACACACACACCACATATATAAGTATGCCACTGGAAAGAGAAGGAAATAAATCATTTTAATTGGTTCCCCCCCCCACACTGTTGAAAGAACTAAAGGGGCTTCAGAATGAGGATAACCAATCTGTGTTAGTGGCAGAAATATCCTTCATTGTGAGCTGTTCCAGAGAATAACAAGCATCATAAAAATACAACTGCTATGCTGAGTTTGAGGCTCCCAAATCAATATTTTGTTCAGCTGTGAAGTAAACATCATACTGTTAGATCACTTAAGACAGAACCAAGGCAGCATGTTTGCATTTTCAGCACCTGTTTTGATTAGGCTTCAACACTCAAGAATTGAATATGCACAACAAGCACTGTGTACACTTCATGGAGTGCCTGAACAAAGGTCCTGGATGAAGATTCTCCAGCCGTTCTTCAGAGGTGGTTGGTTTCCTAAAATACAGATATCTTGACAGCCTGAGGCATTTGTGCTAAGAAAAATTGGCTTCTGCATTTCTGATGCAGCTGCTCACATTTCATTATTTTTTATTATGTGCATGTCCCGTCTTATTGACCAAATAAGAGGTAAAGAACCCCTTTAACATTATTGCATTAAAGGCCAATAGCTTGAACCATTCCTTGTGAAGCCTCTCTACAGTTTTGTGCAGAGAGGCTACCTTAAAAGTTTATTTATGATTGTGTATGTAGGTAATCCACACTTGTGGAATTTATTTATTTCACAGTATCAATATGCTGCTATAATCCCTAGACTCTGGGTGACATAAAACCATACGTCTGTTCTAATATCAGACTAGTGTTTGCCAGTTTTAAGACTGTCCTCCTTTGAAGCAATGAGCTTCAAACACTGTAGCAGATGAACATAAAATCCGTATTTCATAGGACTGTAGCTGTAGCATTTTATGTTGCTACATAAAATCTCTTGTCAAGAAAGCTTTTCCCCTTCTTATAGGAGGAAGAAAATCAAGCTTTGGCGAAAATGATATACTATCTAATTTAGATCAAAGATATTCCCTATTACCAGAGGTTATGCCTGCAAGAATAAGAAACTGATGAACAAATTTGGAGCCATACATGGCAGATAATGTCATGAAGGCATTGTCTTCCACAACCCAGAAAATTGCTTCAAGATATTGCTGTCCTTTCAAATGGCAGCTGCTTTGCTAGTGAACTCAGGCTGTTGTCCCTGGTCATTTTTTAAACAGAGTATTTATTTTAGCCATTGGTCAGAAATACAAAAAACACAAATATAAATAACCCACAGATCATTTTCAGCAATTTCAACAAATTTACGAGCCCTGTCCTGTGCTCAGTAATATCTGGTGAAATAAAAAAAGAGGGATTTCAAAAAGCAGAAGTGTGAGAAAAGACAACCGGAGTTGCGTAACACTGACATTTTTATTAGAATTCATTTGTAACAAATGGAGCTTGTGTCAGCAAAGAACTGATTTTCATACAGACTTTCTTTCGCCACTAATGTAACGAAGTAAGAAAATAAAAAGCACGCCTTTCATTCTGTAAAACATTTACGCGTACTACTGATTAGAGGTAATTGTATTTTTTTTTTAACAAGCCATTTTACAAGGTTTTTTTGTTTGTTTTAATTTTTCAGTCTAGGCATCCAAAACGAGAGCAGAGAACACAATTTGTATAATTTTTGTAAAGACACTCCAAGCCTGAATGGCAACGCCACATAACAAGATGGATGACGGGACCGTCAGCCCTCCGATAGTCTTTTGGAGTATCAGGGCTCTTAAAAATTAAAAGATTAAAACCAGAAAAGGGGGGGGGGATAAAAAAAGGGGGAAAATCTGTATTTCATTGTTGCCCCTGCAAACTTTCCCCCTCTTTTACCATGTTTTTGTGTTATTTACATACACACAAGTGGATTTTCATAATCGGTTTTCTTACAGATGGGTTCAAGTAATAATACTATTGGGTGTAGAATCAATAGGGCAGTGCATAGTACAAAGATATAGAAAGTGCAGATCACCCTCCTTTGCCCATCCATCCTCACCAACGGCTAACCATGCAAACCATTTTTTTTTTTAAAAAAAGAGAGCTAAAATAAAAGTTCTGTACAAATAATTCTTATATAGTTTGTGTATTTCTCCGTCGTTAACTAATTACAAAATTATACATAACTACACATACATAGGTAAATAATAGCACCATACTGATTATGCCGAGGAAACAAAATTCCAACTATGGTGAATGACGATTCACGAGACCGACTCATTGAAAAAAAGAAAGAAGGAAATGAGGGGAAAAAGAAAAATCACTGCACCACAAAGAAACCCAAATGGAATGCACATCAATGATTTGGATAGAAATCTCTTTAGAAGCAACTCCTGAATAGTCGCTTGGAGAGGACTGGCTATTTGGCTGCATATCGGTGACGCGCTCGCCCTTCCTACTGATTTAGCTTATAATCTTCTTTTACAAAACAAATGATTGTTGGAGAAAGGCTGGCCTGAATCTGTAGTGAGCCACCTTAAGGCATGCCTGCACAAGATGCCCACAGATACAGCTGTGGCACAATTGGAGTCCTCCTAGACCACGGGTCTTCAAACATGGCAACTTTAAGACTTGTGGACTTCAATTACCAGAATTCCTCAGCCAGCCAGGGCTGGCTGAGGAATTCTGGGAGTTGAAGTCCACAAGTCTTAAAGTTGCCAAGTTTGAAGACTCCTGTCCTAGACTCACGGCTTCTGCTGAAGAAGCAGGTGGCAGTGACAGTGGAGGACAGCTTTGCAGAGATCCAGCTTGTGCACCAATTGCACCCTGCCCTGGACCAGGAGGTCTTGGTCTTGCTCACCTATGATTGATTGCTTCCTAAGCCCCCACATCCTTCTGCCATTCCTTGCTGACAGCTCTACCCATGATTACTAACTCCTTTGTGTCCCAGTTTCTGTAAGACCCAACTGATCCATGTCATACAGCCCTGCTCTTTGGGGAAGAATTCTATTGCTCTGGCCCTTGAAGGTTTGTGCTTGAATTTAAGCCAATTCACCCAAAGCATTTGTGCAGCCATGCCTCTTGAGCATTGGATGGCACATCAATCTGTCAAGCCATCCTTTTGATTCAAAGCGCGAGTTCAGTATGTAGCCTGCCCCCCCCTTTTTTTGTCTTTGACAGGAACAAATCAAAAGGAAACATGCAGTGCACACATTCATGTTGGATTCTGATGTAGAATTAAAGAATCTCACTCTGAGGTAGCCTTCTATAATGCTTATTTAAAAACTATTATACATATGTATGTGGATTTTTTTTGTGTTTTTTGCGCTTTTTAATTGGTTTTTTTAAAATATATATATATATATATATAAAAGTGCTCAAATAGAATGCTTTCTAGTGTTTGGTCTTTTAATATATTTATTTCTGGTAGTGGTGGAAAACATGGAAAAATAAATGCGAATGTAAAAGCAACACTTGGTTGTTTTTCTTTATGGAAACACATCTAAAAACCTTTCTTTGTGATCTATATTTTGATCCAACATGGCACCAGGTTGACCTAGCCCAATATAAGAAACAATGGCTTCTGTTCAACTGGCATAATCAATTTCTTCAGTTGTCATTAGATAATACCACAATAGGTCCTTTGTCCAATCCAGCTGATTTCAGGAGGCCTCCTAGCTTGAGTTAAAAGAACTTGTTGTGGCCTCCAGTAAAATTCACGTACATGAGTAGGGATCCAAACCCAGTCAATTTGCCATTCCTAAAGTATTAGGAGTATTTTATTATATTTTTAGAATAGCATGTCTATAAAACAAAACAAAACAAAACTATAGTTATGAATGCCAGCTGGGAAAAAAAAAACACATTTTTGAAATAGTTTGCCTGTGGCTACAGGGTGCCTGACTACCCTCTGCTTTGGATAAAAAATGATCAATAGTGAACACTTGGAATGAATATTGTTAAGAAAAACTTCACATGCTGAAAAGAGACTGTTTTAATTGAAAAAAAGGTAGACGAGAAATCACAGAGATCCTGTTGGGGCAAACAGAGACAAAAAAATAATAATGAAGCAATGCTATCAAAATAGGCATCAAATATAAGGCACTCTAAATGCAAAAATTAAAACTGAAAACAGCATTTCTAACTGGTGCTGTGCGCCAGAAAATATTCTGACCTACAGAGCAATGCGTGTTTGTCTTTGCCCCATTATACTTCGTTATTCCAAATAACTTATTCTATACGGCGGACAATTTCATAAATGGATATATTTTTAAAACTCTTGACAACTATTATAACATTAGTTAGGGGTATGCACTGACCTCCTTCATATGCCTACTTCGTATACTTATTATGGATGCTATTGCACTAAAATGTTCCAAATATGAAATCTCACTGTGAGCTATAACATGATATGCAATGCAATCCCTAAGCAGGTTTATTTAGAAGTAAGTCCCACTGAGTTAATCGGCCTTCTCTTCTAGTAATGGTGGACCAAACCTAATGTGCATGGGTGATGAGTGATGTGTGTGCACATGATTTCTACCCATTAAATTTGGGTAAGGTTGAATTTCAAGTATCACTGATGTGCATTCCTCATTTCCCCTAGGAAATTGAAAAGAAAGCAAAAGATAAAGATAAAATAAACACAAATCCCTCAAAAGCAAACCTTGAAATGCAGAGACGTGTAGAAATATTGTATGATCTGAATGTATCAATTTGGATTTTTTCCCCCTACTACTTCAATAAATCCAAGTCATGGAAGAACTGATACATGTATATTTATATATTTATATTTATGTGCATTTCTTTCTGTCTATCTACATATTATTTGTTGTAGATGGATAGAGAGAGAATGAGAGAGATATACATATATTTATAATAGAAAGAGAAATGTGTGTTAGTAGCAGCTTTATACTTGCGCTTCCCTGTTGATTCCAAAAGAAATAAAAACAAAATCTTCCATATGTCGATTAACTGATTTATATTTCATTGGAAAAAAAAAATCAAATGTAAAAGCAATATCTAAATGAGAATGTGGTCCTGGAGATAAATATAGGGTTGCACAAAAATGTGCAAATTGTCAAAATTATTTAACATTTCTACAGCGAGATATTACAGGTAACAGTTCTACAGCATAAAAAAAAAACCTTACAATTCAGAAACAAACAAACAAAATTGAACAGGTATGCAATTTTTGTTTGAATTTACTTGATTGAATGATAAAACTTTTGTGTTGTTGTTTTTTAAAAAAAGGAAAAAAAGTTTACACAGTTAAAAATGAAGCACAGGTCAGCAGTATCTTTACAATACTAGAAAACTAAATCAAGGACTTTCTTTTCAAACATTTGCCCTTTGCCCTCCCAACCCCAAAGGTTACTGATGAGCAATATGGTAGGAAGGGGAGATGTTGGAACCAAGAGGTGGTTTTGTTCTGGAGGAGCCAGGATGGGTCTCCCGACGAACGTCTGGCGCTGAATTGCAGAAACCTAACGTTGGCATCGTTCATTATCATGCGGTCCTGAACGAGATGATCGTCCTTGGAAGGAATGTCCTCTTCCCCTTTCATTCAAATCCAATCAAAACGGAATCTTGGGATCTCTGTAAACTGAAATCCTTCCGGTGCCTCAATCCAGTCAAGTTTCTTTAATTATGTTTCTGGTTAAGTTTACTGATGACTGAATTGTTGGTTCACCCGGCAGTTTTTTTCCCCCTGTTAATATGTCCCACTAATTGGTCTTTAATTTAAAGTTAAGTACTTCTCAAGCACACTGTATGGCTCAGAAGAGGCTCTCTGGATCTTAAAGGGCCTGTAGTTAACAATCCAGGGTGGGTCAGCGTTTCTCCATTTGTTTTTACGTTGCATAGTGATCAAAGCTGCCCAGATATTCTAGTGCAGCTCGATAGCAGAACTGATACTGATCCTTGGGGAAAGAGAGAGGAAGAGAGACAGAAATTTGGGTTAAAATAAATGTATTTGTTCAGCAAAATTACATTGACAATTTTCTAATCCTGATTAAGAGAACAGAAAAAGGGGTCATTTTCTCTGTTTACACAAGCTCTGTGTTCCCTTACCTTTTCAGATTTATAGGAAATCAGGATAATTTTGGCTTAAAAGCTAATCAGAGTGGCTATTTCTGTGTAAACAAAAATGTCAAATCCTTGGCACATATATCCTAACAGGATATATGTAAATGTGATGTATATGCTTAACATTCATCTTCGTAGTAGCCACTAAAGAACTGTGTCTGAATTATGGAATTACGGAGTAGAAAGGGAGATTGGCCCTTTCATCCACAGCCTTTCTGTTCAGATCTACAAGAAGGTCTGGTATCAGGTAGTATGGGTAGAATGTCACAAGTAGAATGTCCAACTGGTGCCTGAAGTCACCCCGCCAGCAAGTGATCCATTGTTTTTTAGGTAGATTAGCTCAACGCCAGGCCCTCCAGCACTTTTAGGTGTAATCTTAATTGCAGAAAACACAAAAAGCAGCAGCAGGAAGACTACTTCAGAATATCCTGCCCTGTGCACCATGTTTCATCCTTGTGCTCCCAAAAGAGAATATCTCGCTAGATTGACTAATCACTTTCAGACAAATCACTGAAAGAAGATAAGCTAGATGGTTGAGTCTGAAAAGATATTTTTCATTTGGTCTAGTGGTTAAGGCACCAGGCTAAGAAGTGGGAGACTGTGAGTCTAGTCCCGTCTTAGCCATGGAAGTCTGCTGGGTAACCTTGGACCACTCATTCTCTGCCCAAATCACATCACAGGGTTGTTGCGAGGAAAATAGGAAGAGAAAGGTGTGTTGAATATGTTCACCACTTTGAGTTGTAGTAGATGCACAGAATATCCTTTTCCTTTTTTTCTTTGTTTTTAGTATTTAACCTTTGATAAATCTATCTATCTATCTATCTATCTATCTATCTATCTATCTATCTATCTATCTATCTATCTATCTATCTATCTATCTATCATCTATCTATCATATCTATCATGTCTGTCTGTCTATCATCTCTCTATCTCTCTATCTATCATCTATCTATCTATCTATCTATCTATCTATCTATCTATCTATCTATCTATCTATCTATCTATCTATCTATCTATCTATCTATCTATCTATCTATCTATCTATCTATCTATCTATCTATCTATCTATCTATCTATCTATCTATCTATCTATCTATCATCTATATCTATTGTCTCTCTCACACTACATAATTATTTAATGGAGACCTCAGTACCAGGTAACTAACTCATGACTATTGTGCAAAATTTACTTTGATGTAATCTGTATTATTTTTTATCTTAATATTATATTTAATCTTGTATGAAGAAGTCTAATAATTTTATGCTTGTAACATTGACAGAACATTTTTTTCTTTATATTTAAAATTCTAAATTATCCAACCAATAGAATCGCAATAACTTTAATTAATACTGTACAAATATCTTTGCCCCGAAATAACATAAGGCATTAACATATATAACAAGATAATAAAGAGGGAAAAATTCTTCTGGTCCCATAGCATTGTGGTACTTCTTCATTTTGTGGACTGTTACATCCACCTCCTCCTTTTCTTCTCCCTCTTTCCCTAAGCTGCCCCCTTCTTTGCAGCAACAGATTTTTGCTGAATGCAAAGTAAAGTAAGGGAGAGGATCTTTCGGCTGTTATTGTGAAAGCAATGTGTGAATTAAGAGAAAGGAATTCTAAGGTGAATCTAGAGGGCAAGGATTGGGGGTGGGGGAATCTTGTTTTAAGGTCTTACTTGGGTGGCCTTTTCAAATAAGAAATAAAAAAATGCAGGCCCTCGCCATTTTGTGTCTCCTTCGGGGATAACAGAAGCTCCCAAATAATCAGGAATTCGGACAAGGCAGGGATTTCCATCACACATGGGGCTTTACTTAAATGCAAGTGGACCCAATCCCCTGCATATATTTGGGCTCAAGCTGGGAGGTTCAGGAGTTGGAGGCTTGCTGGATACCTACGATAGGGCTAAACAGCTTACAGTATGCGAAAAAGCACTGGAGATTGGCATCTGCATGGATTTCTCTCACTAGGCAGAGCATATTTTATGAAAATGACTTATGTGGGTTCTCCTCTTCTACTTTGGGATTCTCCATATTGCAAGAATTATCATATCTGGTTTATCACACACACACAGAGACACACACAAATCAGCAATGTAGCTAGTATGACTTTGAATTCACATTAATAGCTATTGAATTTCTGTTATTCCCCAAAAGGTTAAAAAAAAAACCCCAAGAAAAACAAAAAAAAAACAAGCTACACAGTATTAAACCATTTCTTATATGTAAAAAGAAAGCATTACAAATCTCAGAGGAAAATCTGAGTCTTTTGTTACAAGGGTTGAGCCCATTATATACAAATATATCTCCTGGTTTTGTTTTCTTTCTAGAAGTTTTGGCTCAATGTCTTCCTCTGATAGTATAAAAATTAGGATTGGGGTAGTATGATATTGGTGTCCCTACTGGTATTATAGTAATAAATTTTCCTATTATAAAAATATCAGAGTTCTTAGGCATTGCCAAGACAGCGAAGTCCATAGTGAGCTGTAAAGTGAGCAGATTAGCTCTCCTCCTATGTTAATGAAGCTCAAGGACTGAGAAAAGAGGTGAGAAAACCTGTCAACTAAGGAAAAATAATAATAAACAGATGCAACTGCTAAACCAAATTTCTGGGGCAAGGTCTTCTTATTTCAGAGAACTTAGTAACCAAGACCAACTGTTGTTTCATCACCACATCTATAATACAATGTGGATCTGTTTTCCCCGCCCTCCCTCACCCCTGGTAAAGAAGCAGCAATGGAAAACAAAAATAAAATTAAAAAGGGCCATTATTTTAAACTTGGTGACCTATTTTTTTTTTTGTCAAATCGTATCATGTCACAGAAGGGTACTGACATTGGTCAGATTGATATCCACTTATTATATCTCTCTTGTTCTTTTTAAAAACCTTTTCAGTTTTATTAAAGTTCATCATGCCTCTTTTGTGAAACTTAAAATATAATTCTTGTAACTTCTACATTACACTGATAAATTCCTAAGAGGTTTGCCACTGTGTATGAATATCACAAAAGGTAAATCTTAGGGGGGAAAAGGACCTATGCCAAATGTTTTCCAAAATTTATTTAACCTTCAATCATATTTATTAATTTATATCCTGCCTTTATTATTTTTACAAACAACTCAAAGTGGTAAACATATCTAATATTACTTCCTCCTCCTAATTTCCCCACAACAACAACCCTGTGAGGTAAGTTGAGCTGAGAGTGTGTGACCGACCCAAGATCACCCAGCTGGCTTCCATGGCTAAGGCAGGATTAGAACTCATGATCTCCTGTGCTCTAGCCTGGTGTCTTAACCACTAGACTAGTGGTGGCGAACCTATGGCACGCGTGCCAGAGGTGGCACTCAGAGCCCTCTCTGTGGGCATGTGCACCGTCGCCCCAGCCCCGCCTCCCCCGCAGCCCCGTCCTCACCAGCAGCCTCCCCAGAGGAGAGTTGCCCCCGAGTGCGGTCCGTGCAGAGCAGCACAGCCAAGGGCATGGCAGCCAGGCAGTGGGGACAAGACTCTGCCCTTGCGCCCTGTCACACACAGATGCTGCTGCGGGGCATGGGCGGAGAGCGTGGCCGCCATGGCGCTGCTGGGCTGCCTGGGCGATCTGCTGCGGTGGGCCGTGGAGGCGGTGGGTGGCCAGGGCGCAGAGTGGGGTTAGGCAGGGCGGTTTTTGGCACTCGGTCTCTAAAAGGTTCGCCATCACTGCACTAGACCCTGGAAAATTGCAGTGGACAACTGGGTGATACTGAAACCATCCCCAGTTGAAACCCTTTTAGTCCCCAATCAGAAACTAAATAAAAATGTGCTGCTTTCTTTTCTTCTGATCCTGCCTTATATTTCAGGGGAAGTCTTCATTGCTTTAAGCATCATTCAATGAAAGAATGAAAATACTCCATTTGTAGGCTTCTATATTGGCTTATGTTACAAAATATAAATAACAAATAGCAAAGTAAAATATATATTTGATCATTACTATATTCATGTATATATGGATGGGTGTGTGTTTATGTAGAAAACTGTTTTTCCTCACCTCTGTTTGTACCATGGCTGGCCGCTGCGTCCTTAACATTTTGACAGTCTGGAAAATATCTACAACACCTTCATATCTCATTCGTTCCAACACAATACTTAGGGTTATGAACACTCCAGTTCTTCCAACACCCGCACTAAGAAGAAAGGAAGAAAGAAAGAAAGAAAGAAAGAAAGAAAGAAAGAAAGAAAGAAAGAAAGAAAAGCAAAATTTAGTTGAAAGCTAAACTGTGGATGGAATATAGCATATGTATACAAGTTCCATATATAAATTGAACATGTAAATCACATTCTTGCAAGGTGACTATTTTCTGCTAAGCCAAATTCTGAATATGATTTAAAGAAACTCAGTTTTTGATTGGGAGTAGAAGAATTAGGAGACCTTTATCAACAGAGATAATTGAAAATCATTTTTTAAAGCATACACCTGCAAATACAGCTGACAGCAGAAGAACTACATTTAGTTAAAAGATGACACACAAATTGTATTTGAAACTATTTTGAGAAAGCAATTTTTCTAGTACCAATTAAAAGGTTAACATTACTGGATGTTGGGCATCTCTTCCAAATTATTGTATCAGGCTGCTGGCCTAAGTGTATGACAACATGGCTAATAATGCAAAATATTAACTAACTGAAAACACATGTTATAATCTGATGAGATAAAATCTTGGAATGTTCAAATTAAAATAATGATTTCAAGTTATCACTGTTTATCTTAAATGGAAAGAAACTGAAAGCAGGATTTTGCCATGTTTGCCTCAAACCAGTCTATGTCAATAACTACAATAAAACGAAGAACAAATGTTATGATTACTTTTTCCTCTTTTTCTTACAAGAAATCTATTAAGGGGATTATATAAATGGTTGTATTGTAGATACAGTTTTTTGAACTGTACAAATAAACTAGGAAAGCAAACACTGTTGCTATGATAAGAGGTTTTCAGCTAATGATTTTCCTAATCTCTCTTTCTCTCTCTGATTATATGCCATGAATTATCAGTATGCATTTACTCTTAGTGATCTACTCTTTCGGCAGAATAATCTATCCCCAACCAGGTCCTTTGGATTTTGCAATAGTGTACCCATTGATGCTGTGATTGAGTCTATCCAGTTTGTTGCTGGTTGTCTTTTTTCTCTTTCCTGCCATTTTCCCTGGATACATATGCACAGACAATCACACATAACTGTATGAAGAAATGTGAATGCAAGTTCAACAAATAACCATCCTAGGAAGGAACAGTACATGCAACCATGTTGGAGATGTGACACGTTCACATAAATGAAATTAAAAAAAAAACTGGGACTCTATAGTGGACTTTATAATTTGGGACATTGGTAATGCAACTTACCATTGGAATATATGTTGACTATGCAGTTATGTCTTCAAGCATTAACTAAATAGGATCAGTACTTATCTTTTACCCTGTCAAAAAATTATTTTACAGAGCTAATCCTTTAATCATAATATCTTAATTCATAAGTCTGCTGTACTTTTTGGAAGGATGCAAAAATGAATTTTCTGCATACTATTCACATCTAATACATACTAGCTTGCTATGTATTCCTCCCATTGACTCAATTCTTTAGGCTATTAGCTTTTTCCTCCATGTATAGAAGACATAGATATGAAATCATATCACATCAACTGAATCAACATTTTTGAACAGGCATTCTTTCTATGGGTGCAGAACTGCTGTACACATTTTGAAAAAACCGAGAGAGAGATTATCTTTATTCTGTAGTTCCTGATCATTTCTATGGCTGTTTCTGTCCATTTTTATACAGCTGATAATCTTTTATCTTCTACTTCTGTTCCTGACTAGTCTTTCACAAAGACTGAATATTAGAGTTCTATAGTCCATAAGAAAGAATCTAGTTGCAGAATTGCCAGCACTGGAAAACGGGAGGGGGGGGGGTGTTCATTGTATAAGTCTTGCAATTCTTTGCATTAGGCTGCACACTCTTTTACTGATCATATGATTATGAAATTAAAATATTGTTTTTGCAATCCATAAAGCAAATTGATTAAGTAAAGACAAAAGATTACAATTATGATAATCTTTATTACAGTCACTGAGCTGTCCATAAGCAAAAGATGTTCTTAAGTATTCTGTAGGATTGTATTTAAAAAATGTTCCCCTGGCTTGTCCCGTTTATATTCAACAAAACAATGGAATACTATTTTTCTAAGCTTACTAGAGAAAATAAAGCCCAGAGATAATTGTCACCTACAACCTTTTGCTTCACACAGGGATTTGTAGGAATATTAGCAGTAGCATTGTTGACAGATGGCTGTCTGGGTTCCAGTTAAATGTCTCCAGCAGAAGAAAAAACTGTGTTTTTTTTCTGTTGACCCATGCTAGATCTACTGCATGGTTAACTACGCTGTTTATTGTCATACTTCTGTAGATGGGGAATGGAAACTGTCAGATAATGGCTTGAATAAGGTCACACTGTCAGCTCAATGCTGACATGACATTTGAACCACCTCATATTTGCTTCCCCATGCCTATATTTCTACTTTGGCATGTTATTACCATCATTAAACCTGTTGTCATTTTAATCATACAATATTTAGCATCTGCGTTTCTTTCTCTTACCTACAGTGAACCGAAATTGGCCCGTCTTGTCCAAACTGCTCTTTTGTTTTATGAACTTGGCCAATGAAGTCTATAAACCCTTCTCCCGATTTTGGCACTCCTTGTTCAGGCCAGTCAGTGAACTGGAATTGCCTCACTGTTCGGGACTGGCCATCCTTGAATGAAAAGCAGACATATCAGATGGAAAGTACAGCAGAAAATGAGATGTTTAACATTCTTTAGATTTTGGGATCATATATTGACAAGGAAAGTGACCTGCAATAAAATGAAGATAGCTTTCCTGCAATCTAACTGCAGTCATGATGAGGTTTGCCTTTTGCTCCTTTTTTTGCCATTAACAGAACCACAGTGACACAAGAGTGCAATTTCATTAACCACAGTGATGCTCAAATTATTCTCTGCCCTGGAGAGGATATTTCTGACATTTAAATCCTGGAAAAGCAAAGTCTGCAGACAGGGATAAAATCAGACAGGCCTGGAGGAAACTTGATTTTGAAGCAATACCAACAAACACAACAACATCTTTCTCAACTAGTTACTGTAGGGTCTTCCTTCATGTCCCTTTAAATGTGTTCCTCTGTTGGTCTAGCCAAGCCATTTGAATGTTTATGGAAAGGATTCTTTTGTTACTAGTTTGTCTTCATGCTAATTCTTTCTTTCTACATAGCATCTATCTCTCTATCAAAGCATCATGAAAATGATAGTGAAGCCAGCCTAAAGTACTAAAGAATATTCTTATTCACACAATTGCTGAAATAATTGCAGTTCTGGATCCAACTCGTAAACCAAGGTTTGAAGAAACTTCTTTGCAGGCAGACGACAGAAACAAAGTGAACTCATATAATTCAAGGTAGCCTTGTAAAATTAACATTGTTATTGGAGCATCTGCTTGCATATATATCTACCGGTAACAATTTCATGCATTTTGATATCCTAAGAAAAATATAAAAGAATACCAACTTTCTTCTTCCAGCTGACAAGTGAGTGGTTTTTTTATATCTTAGTCTTTTGATTAGTATTGTAAATCATGAGTGTAGTACATAATAGTGGCTTTTGTGACATGGACACCTGTCTAACTAAGGCTGCCTTTACATGTCTCACTTTCTAACCATCCATAGGGCCGCTATCATTTTTGATCGCCATAAAATCAATTAAGTGACCCAGCAACGTGAACTAGATCTTATCAAAATGAAGACATCAACTCCTTTATAATTTGTAGCATTATCCTGGAAAAAGTTATGGTTATAGTAATTGGCAGCAAGAGAACAGACTCATGTATCAAAGGATTTGACCAACCTGCCTCAACTGCTGTGCTGACTTGTCTTCGTATACTGTCAGACTATTGAATCTGACATTTAATAGAAATGACACAAATTGAACTATTGCTGTTAACCTTCATGCCTTCTGGATACCTTCTACATTCTGAATGCATCCACTTTCTAGCCATGGTAGGAGAATCTGCAGATGCCGTGTCGCTGTGCCTGCAAGCTATAATTGAGGCGCGGTGCACAAGAGGAGGAGGGGGAAACTACTGCTAGATGCCAATTGCTTAAAATGGCACTTTCCGCAGAATGAAACCAATGAAGAATCTCAGTGATGAATGGGAATTCTTATAAAGCAGATTGGAAGCTGTAGGCAAGGGAAAAAGAAAACATTCTCCTACCAAAGCTTTCAGTTATGATTGCCTTGACACGGAGGTGAATATAACTTGCCTCAAATTGAAAAGCAACACAAAAATGATACCTTGCACTTCGTGCCATTATTATTCAAATTCTGCAGTATGTTATTCAGCAACAACATGTAGATGAAAAGGGCGCCATTATATTCCTGTAATCAGTAGAGCCCAATGAAATATGAAAAGCGTTTCTGATTCTGGAGAATAATTTAGGTGAATTTGATTTTTGGACAAATTCTCAGATCTCCAAAAGCCAGATTAACAAACTCTCCATCTTTAATTATTGATTTTTTTTTAATGCTTGTATGGTGCCAGTAAATTAGCACAAGCACGTAGGAAATAAACATTGTTCTCACTGATGATGAGAAAAATTACATCCTTAAATTTAATGAGATGCTAACTTTTAGTAGTCACCCCTCAAAATCCAAAGATTATATTACTTAATTTGGATGAGATCCTCTAGCACAGACATGTCAAACGCGCGACGTCACGTGATATCGCGCAACGTATCGGGACTGTTTTGCCATTGCCAGCAATGGGGTGGGTGCGTGATGCGTCCGGCCCGTGGGCCGGCAGTTTGACACCCCTGCTCTAGCACTATTGTGGAGTTTAGTTCTACCTGACTCTAGGACTTAGGAGGCCATGTTAACAATGTGCACACATACCTGATTCTATTTGAAAACCAGCCTGATGAACTAGAAGGTTATTTGGATTTGGGTTGCCTGTTGCTATGACCAATGAAATGCCTTTGGAAGAGATTATACTAATGACAGAAAGTGATTTACTATTAACATGTTGTGTGCAGCTCCTCTGACTCACTGGTCCTGACCGCTTACAAGGAATCTTAGGAATGTTTAAACTTTCCCAAGAAATGCAGACTGCATCACAAGGGCTAATACAAGACTTTCTCATTAGATGAAACTATTTTCACAAGGGCATTATATTCTTCAGTTATCATAGCTGAAAGAAAAAGATTGACAATTCACTTTTATGAGAATTTTGTTGCTATTTGCAACACATGTACAAACCAGAATAATGAGCCCAATGATGGTGTACTGCATTATGTTAATCCTTTAAGTTTATGCATATGCAGGGTTTTCTGTCATTTATGATCCATGCTGAACAAATGGTGAACTTTATCCTCAATTCCTAGCTCTAGCAGGGCAAAGAGAGGCTTGAAACTGACTAAATAATTCTTGTTAGGAAAATCTATAAAGTCAGAAGGTGACAGAGGTTGAGAAAGGTACGATCATTGTGTACTTCACTCAGAATTGAAAGTGCAGAATAATTATGTAACAATGGTTAATTTCACTTTCCTTATCACAGAATTTTAGTTACTTACTTTAGCGTAAAATTGAGGACAAATGTGGCTAATCTTTTGGAATGAAATCCATTTTAACCTAGCAAAACTCCATATGCAAAAAATGTGAAATATGCATGTAATAACCCCTTCTGGGCAGCTCTCTGCATAAAGGCACATGCGTTAGGATAGGAGAAACTTTCATTCACAACTTTGAACTGGGTAGGATTCAATTAAATCATCCCCTTCAATCTTGAATCTTCATTTTTAAAGCCTTCAAATTACTTTTGTAATTCAGTGGTCTTTAGCACATGCATACCTCTATGTGTTTATCAAATAGCATTAACTAAATTTGCACATGTGATAGCTTTGTAGAATAACCTTCAATATGGTCTGGACATTCAGTGAAATATTGCTCCTGCTGCAGTTAGTATCCCAAATGCAGTACTTTACATTCTCCCACAGAAACCAACTCTAAGGAAAACAGAGTTACATCAGGTTAAATTTATTTGTAACTGAATAGCCACAACCTAAGTTCTGCTGAGAATATTTTCTCAACTTATACCAGTACATTCTCCATAGGAATCATGCTGTGCTGCCATCCTTACTACTGATTTGGGGAATATGATAAAAAGGTCCGCAGGACTTGATTTCTTAATGTCAGAAGGTATATACCAGTGATGGCGAACCTTTTAGAGACCGAGTGCCCAAACTGCAACCCAAAACCCATTTATTTATCGCCGGGTGCCAGGTAGGCATGGCCCACTGGGTGGGCGTGGCTGTGATGGTCATGGGAGACTGGGTGGGTGTGGCCAAGGTGGGCGTGGTCACCTCGATGTTGCTCGTGGGGACATCTGTGGGGGCCAGGCAGAGTTGGGGGAGATCCAGGGGGTCTCTGGCAGGTGGGGCGGTGGGCAGGAGGTTCGTCCTGCAGGATGAGGCGAGGCAAGGCGAGATAGGGTGGGGGTGCCATTGTCACAGGGCAAGGTGAGGCAGGGGCCAGGGCAGCTGCTGCCTGACACCATCGGCCCCCGCACACAGAGGCCAGCGAGCGCATGGGTGCTGGGATGCATTCGGCCACGTGGGACCTTGGTGAGTTAGCGGGCGGCTGGTTGAAGAGGGATGGTTTCCATCTCTGGGGCATGGCACGCGTGCCCACGGAGAGGGCTCTGAGTGCCGCCTCTGGCACGCGTGCCATAGGTTTGCCACCACTGGTATATACAAAGGTATAGAAATGTCATGACACTCGGATTTTGCCTTACTGAGCCAGTTTTCACAGTGCCAGGTTGGTTTCAATGTCAGGGGTGTGCAATGTCCATTGATTGTATCCTGCTCTGTAGGGCATGGGTGGGACACTGTCCATTTTGGGAAGGAGCTTTAGGAAATTAATAGCAGTAAAATGGGTCTCAAAAGTGCTTTTTTTTTTTTCTTTCTTCAAAAGGCAACTGGACTGTTTTTTTTTCCTTGAGGAAGAAGAACAAAATATTTCGTTTCTCAGCCAAGAACCTTCATCCGTTGTGATGGTGGGGAGGGATGGAGGATAGGTGCTGACAAGTGAGACTTGGTAGTGGGAGATAGAAGGATAGATTCTGACCAGATGGTGATGGTGATGATGGGGAATGGAAGGATTGTATTTCTTGCAATTGGACTGCTAGAAATACAATCCTTCCATTTCCTCCCCCCCCCGATCACCCGCCTTCTGAAAAAAAAAATACTTTTGAGACAACTGATTTGGATGACCGAGTATCTCCACTGAGTAAAATGGGTCTCTTCATTGGCTGCAAAGCTTCATCCATTAAAGCCTTCAAACTAATGCCTTAAAAGGTATTCTGTATTTGGCCCCCACTCTGTAGGGCTATCACAAAAGGGAGGCTGAGGGCCATATGTGGGCCCCAAATTGCACTTTTTCCACTCCTCGTTAAAGCTTTCCACAATCTTTATGAACATTATACTGTAAAAGCCAGCAAATATGTTTTTATCAACAATTAATTCTCGTTGTAGTGGTCCCCTAAATGTTAGCTCAATGGGCAACATAGTAATAATATTTTATAGTCATGCAATACCTTTCAGGTGATCAGAATGATTTTCATACATAATTTCAGTAACAAAAGACACATAAACATTTGACTTTAATAGTGTATTTCACTGCAAACTTCCATTGCAGCTGTCACTACAAAATATGTAATCACCACTCTCAAAAGCTTGTAATGGGGATGTCTGTCCAAAAGACTGATTTCATTTTATTTTCAGGGTAATTAGGACTGCAACCTTTAAAAGACAAAGCTAATTTAAACACTTTGAATGAGCATTTATTTTTAAGGAGAGAATGAAGTAGATGCTAGGTTTCAATGTTAAGAAAATAAATCCAACCTTGATTAAACTCATTGGAGCCTTATTCTACAATAACCACCTATGTGAAAATCTCCCCACTGAAATGAACAGACATCAAATGCTTGGCTTTGGCTACGGGACTTTACTTCTTATTCCTTTTGCCAAGCAAAACTCTATTCTCTAAGCTTGAAATGGTGGCTGGAAGATTCTTTCATGTGGCTGTCTCTTCTTTAGGTTAACAATAACAATAATAGTAATAGGGGTTTTTTTGTGGCAAAGAAACTGGAATTTGCGGATGGCCTTGCAAGCAGAATACTCTGGTAAGTTTCTCTAATCATCATTATTGCTACAGGGCTTCCAGAGATAGAGAAGGGTAAGGATTTATCCTGCCATCAAGTGTGAAGTATTACATACAAATCACAGCTTGAAAATGGCTAGAGCCGGGTCTATAAAAATGTTTATATACAGTTAATCTTATATCAGCGATGAACCTTTGACTTAGCCTTTCAAGATAAGAAACGTAAAATGAAAATTAGCCAGTTGGGGTCATGGCATTGTAGCTCTTCTCTGCAGACAGATTAGAAAGCTGAGGAATAAGCTATGCCAAGAATCAAATTATAATGTGCAAAGCCTGTCAAGCTTCCCTCAAGAATGTTATTTGCTCTGCAGATTTTAAATCACATCACATTAACCTTCAGGCTCACATGACTTAAGGGCTGTTGCTGAACAGTAACATCTTTGCAGTCTTGGACAAAGATTCCTAAAAAAAAGTATTGAAAAATAAGCCTCACCGAGGGAAGCGGTGGAAAGGATGAATAGTAGCTCGGTCTTTTAATTAGTCAATCCCTTTCCAGACCTAAACGTTACATATTTTTTCACACTGCTTTGCTGAACAAATACTATGAATGAGAATCATTCATTTCCCTAAAAACCTCAGTGTTTTGGAAATTGCCTCAAGCTCAGTATTGACCATTTTACAGCACTGACTGTATGGTTTGAGATCAGAAAGCCCAATATTATGGTGCTACCAGACCTTCCTTTATACAGTAGTAAGTAGTGGCAGTACTGGATCATTTTTATTCCATCCCAGGGCCTTTGGCTTCTGAAATAAAAGTAGTGGTCTAATTTATTCCTCTCATCCGAGACATCCTTCGACTTATTCATTTATGTGTTTAACACAAGTAGTGAGATTCTTTCATATGTATCAGGAAAGAATTGAAAAAAAAAATATGCTGAAAAAGATAAAAGACCTATATAGGCTAAAATGGTCCAAATCCTGGGGGTCCACTTTCCTTAAAAAATCAGCATGTTGATTCACAGCTCTGGGATACTCTTGGACTGTCTGGTGAACTACAGATAATTAATGGCTGTGACCTGGCTTCTCTCTGCTTGTAAATCATTCTGCAACTATCTGGAGTATGGTGTATAATAGGCTCTGTAGTTTCCTGCAAAGTACATTTCTGACATATGCTCTGCATTGGATTGTCTTCAAGAAGGAAGTGAAAGTACAGCTGGAATCAACTGAATCATATAGATGCAGACGAGTTTCAAGAACTCTAAATATTTAATTCCACATAGGCTGTAATAAATTTTAAACTGTCCAAAGTCCTAAATGACTTGGGACCAAGTTATTGAGAGGATAACTTTCACTCGGTTCACACTGCCAATAGGTTAAAATTGATCTCAGCAGTTATTCTCAAATATCTAATGTTAAAACTGTCCAGGCTGACATGCAAAGAAAATCCCTATGGGGATCCCAAAACCATGGAATTGCTTTCCTATTGATTTTTGCTTCACCTATGGGTTATTCCCTTCTCTATCGCTTTTGATCAACACCTGACTTAAATTATGTACTACAGAACAGCTTCTCGTGTTTTGCTATTTTATTTTATTTTTTTACTAATTATCCCTTTTGTAACTTACATCTTTGTGGATGTTGCTTTAAAAATACGAATACAATATGAAGGAGGAAGTAAATGCATTTCCTTGACAACACTTTGTCAGCTTCTCTTAGATGAACATAAGATGGGGTTCCATGTCTTCCCTCCCTCCGTCCCATTTCCAGGGCTGGAACAATTCTTCTCCTATCCCAGAGTGAACTGGCCAAACTAGGGAATGCCTCTTGCTTTCTGTTTAGATATGAGGCTGCAGTTCTAACGATATATAGTATAACTAGTTTACTGACCATGTGTGTGAGGGATTCCAAGAATATTTCCATTCCTACGGGGATAATGATTTTCACTGATCAGAGACTGGGACAAAAAAAAAATCGGCTTCTAGATATGTTACAAAATACTGTTAGTAAAAAGCAAAACAAACATGTATAACAACAAAATGAAAGATATTCGTAACATGTTGTCTTACCCGGGCATCTGTGACCTTGAATTCTCTTAGGATGTATTGTGGCATATTATATTCTGCCATAGGATCGACCACAAAATATTGATACCTGGCTGAGCGCTCTGCTGGCCAATACTGGTGGCACTTTTCCTATAAAAGCAAAAAATTTCAGTTCTTTGTTTAATTTACAGTTCTGTCCAATCCTGTTTTCCAAGGAGGCATATTTATTGTAATATTCAGAGTATTCCTGTTCTGAGGAAAAGGTTAAGACTTGTTATATTAAAGTTTCATCTTTCTCCAGTTTCCTAAATAGATTTTTCTGGGAAGACCTGAGACACAAAGTTTTTCCCTAGCTCTCCAAAAGATTAAACAGCTTTCTCAAGATTTTAAATGCTGCAATCAAGTGAACAATGGGCAGGAGTGATCGAGTAAATTAAATCCATTACTATACTAACTCTTAGATTTGGGTTACAAAAATGTACAAGGTATCTTTGAATCTGTGTATAAATCCTAGTACTTCTTGCAAAGTGAATCTATTGACATATTATCAGCAGTCCATCTGTCAAATGTTACTAATTTTAGTGTGAAGTATATTTCCTAGGATTTCTATCATTTGAGATTAATTTCCGATTTGCCTTTTCAAAATTCATCTGCATTGAGTGCTTGGGATGATGTTCAGGAAATAATCTGGAAAGTTCTCTTAAAATATATTCACATCAAGCATCCGGAATCAATGCAGATTTTAGAAGCTACTAGACACACCACAAAACCTCCTGAAAACACTTTGTATACACATTGGCTTGATTATTTGAAGACCTGTTACTGATGATTGTTGCTGCTGCTGTTATTATTGTTGTTGTTATTTCTTTTTAGCACCTATTTAAAGATGCTGATTCTCAAAGTCTTGATGATTTTATGTAACTGGTATCCAAAGCAAACCAAATCAAACCAAACCAATAGCTTAAGTCAGCAACTTTATAGATTTCTGCTTATATTATAAGAATATCTCCAGATTGCTTGCTTTCCTCCGGGAACAAGCAGATAAGGTTTCATGGGTCTGGTGGAGGGATGAGGAGGTCAGGCTTATGCCTCATGTGGCTGGTAATTTCCCACTTGAATCCTCCTTCTAGCCTTGGCTGGCAGTTTCCCAACAATCTGCTACTATGATATTTTAAAAGATAGCAATTCTGTCTCAGTTCTGATGAAGACCAGAATAAGCAAATAATATATTAGAACAATAATTTGGGACAGTGAAATTAAAGAATTCCACAATACATTTGTTATAGGAAAGCAAAACGTTTGGCTGAACGTTACACAGGCACAAAACAATTCTTCCTGGAAATACCTACATAGAGCAAACAAAACTTAGAACAGCTTTTTGATGATGAATCTGAGTACCGTTGCTAAGACATATGGGAGGGCTGGACATTCAGATTCAATGGTTTCAAAGAGACACAGGCTGCAATGGGAAGAAGGCGATGAAAAAATAGATGCAGCTGAATCACACCTGTTTGAGGTTAGGATTTTGTTCCTCTTGCTTTGGAATGAGGTTGGTACTTTTTAGAACTCAATGAACCCTAGGCAGCCCCCCACTCTTATATTCTTCAGCGCTCTTTATCAAATTCTATTGATGATAAATGCTAAATTCTATTTAGCAACTCAAGTATGCCAGATTTATATATATTTCCTGCCTAAGCAGGGGGTTTGACTAGAAGACCTCCAAGGTCCCTTCCAACTCTGTTATCCTATCCTATCCTATCCTATCCTATCCTATCCTATCCTATCCTATTCTATTCTATTCTATTCTATTCTATTCTATTCTATTCTATTCTATTCTATTCTATTCTATTCTATTCTATTCTATTCTATTCGAAGGAAAATTTATGCTAACACATTCACTTCCTGAGCAGCAAGTTGGGAGCCTAAATCCTAATACTTGACTTGGAGATCTTTGAGTGCTGTTTCAGAGTTCTGACTAAGAATGTCTACACCAAGTTTTGTACAAAAGATTTTCTGAGTAAGTTGTAAATTTGAAAATTGATTGAGCATGGTAAAAATAAAATTAAACACGAAGTCATTTTTTCAATATTTAAATCATGCACATTGTTTCATTTACAAGAACTGTAGTTCTGTGACCTTTCTGGTAGAAAAAAAGAGATATCCTTGTAACATTTAAACAGGTTGTACATGTTATAAGTTACTAAATGTTTGCCTTCTCCAAATACTGTATCAATAATGGCTCTAGATCATTGTTTGTATAGAGTGGAAGTAACATATATATAATAGAATAGAATAACAGAGTTGGAAGGGACCTTGGAGGTCTTCTAGTCTAACCCCCTGCTTAGGCAGGAAACCCTATACCATTTCAGACAAATGGTTGTTCAATCGCTGCCCGTCTGATGTAAAAAAATCCTTAAAGAAGGCAAGAAACTAATATACTGCAAACCACATTAGTTTAATTTCTTAAGAATTTGGTGGGGTGGTGGTGGTCTAAAGTAGATTCTATATGCTTTCCTGGAAAATAATGTGACCTTATATAGATCAAAAATATGCTCATCTGCCCAGAACAATAACAACACAACAACAACAACAAAAGCAGATGTGGATAGACATGTCCAACAGACGGCTATTGTAAGACAAGTCATTCCTATGCAGCATATTCAGTCCTACAGTATGTTATGTCCCCATTATGACAAGCAGCCTTTATATATTTGTCAACCTGGTGCAATTGTAGGGTGGGTCAAATACCACACATAAAAGGGGTATGACTTTGCTTGCATGACAGTGACTACCACCTTGGCTATTTTTACTCTCCTAGTGGATACCCCATTGCGATAGCCTTTTTGTTCTCATCAATCTATGTTAATTTTACCAGTCCAAGGAAGCTTAGAAAGCTCTGGCTAGGACTTGTTAAGGGCCAACTGGCTATTTTGTCCCTTATCAAGCTGTGCCTCAAAAACAAAACACTACTGATTATCTTAGACTGCATGCCTGAATGTGCCTTTCATCAAAAGTACTTTCTGCCTAAGAAGCGATCTATCCTTTTATCCTGACATGCTAATTTTCAGTGTATAGTAACATTCAGTAAAGTGATTCTTAAATCGGCGGTCTGGCTGACGAAGTGCAGTCATGACCTTACTTTTGCACCCCAAACTACTGTTTGGGAGAGTGAAGGACTAAGCTTCTTTTGTGAATTAAATGTCTGCCGTTGTCTATACCAGTACATCCCTGTAGCTGCATGCTCAGGTGTAAAAGGGGTCTGAGCAATTTGCTTTTTATTTTGCTTAGTGATAATTAGCAATAGCACTTAGACTTATATACTGCTTCACGGTGCTTTACAGCCCTAAGCGGTTTACAGAGTCAGCGTATTGCCCCCAACAATCGGGCTCCTCATTTTACCGACCTCGGAAGGATGGAAGGCAGAGTCAACCTTGAGCCGGTCAGAATTGAATTCTTGGCAATCAGCAGAATTAGCTTGCAATACTGCATTCTAACCACTGTGCCACCACGGCTCTTCTAATTAACAACTACATTAATAGAAACCGATCCAATAGAAGTAGCTGGGAGAATTGCTTGTTCTTCCTATATGAATATAATTTTTGACATTCTTTTTCTAGAATGTAAAAAAAAATATATGTAAAAACTTACTCTGCCCATTTCTCGTAGCTTAGTAAGCATGACTACAATGGTTGAATTGTGCTCCCAAAGCATTCTCCAGAAATCTTCTGTTGTTTCTGCCAAAGGTCCCTGTGTAGCTACATAGGCTTTTTGCTGCCTAAATGTAAAAGGCAAAAATTAATATTTCTCAATCAAAAGATAGCAGGTTCTCTTGCTGCATATAAACATTCGACTGAAACATCATTCTAACAAACATATGGCTGCAAATTATTAATTGTAAGAATATTAAAACATATTAAATGTTATTTAATCAAACCATATAGTTATTTTATTTTAGGAAGTTTGTGTAGGCAATTGTTCTGTTAATATTGTGATTTATGCCTTTATCTTATTTAAGATTTAATGCAACTCTAATAGCTCAATTTTGTGTGTCACAAAAAGCACTTAGGAAACACTTAGTGGTACAGTTCCATTTTTACACTGAAGGCTGACTGTCACACAGTCTATTGAGCTTATGACTTATAGCTCCAAAGCAATTCCTTGTTAACTCTTTCAGTGATTCAAGAACTATAGCAAAAGTTCTGAAATCAGATCACAAAGATGGAAACGGAACAGGTTAGTTTATATTTTTAAGATGGCTAAGACAAATGGACATAGTTTTCCCTACAACAGAACTTTATTATCCACACCATTTGATCCATATAATCAATAGTTACACAATATCTTTGGTGACCATCTAATGAATTTATCCTTAAGTCATCTGCTTTCTGTTTTATAGGAAAAATTCTGGAATTGGGATCTGAGTTAGATGAAACGTCGATAGATTATATGTATAATTACAGGTAAATCCATAGTTTATTGCTATGTATAATTACAGGAAAATCCATAGTTTATTGCTATGATTCTCAGAAAGAGACATGGGCTAGCAAAACAAACAACAGCAATGTGAGCTTCTTCTATGCAGTTAGACATTAGGCACTGTGGAAAGTTAGGGGAAGGAACTGTATTGCTGGACAGATTACCATAAGAATATGAAGACAGCCAAAATGACACTTGCATAATGGCAAACTATATTTATGACCACTACAACATATGTAACTAGTACTTTTTTACATCAAAGAACTGGTTCTGTACCTGTATCCATCGATAAAACTGGCATTGATATAGTCAGAGCCTTCTACTCCTCTGATAGGTTGCAAACATATCCTTGTGGATTCATATGGCATAATATTAACAAGGCGATTTTTAAATTTATTACATGGAAGATTGGCACTGATAAATCTTGAAGTATGAGCTTTAGAGCTGGCTAGCCGCTGCAAGAGACAAAGACGACTTTGGAATTGCTTTTGATAAAAAAAAAATGGGACATTTTTTTATAAATACACATTAGAACAGGTTCTGTATGGCATTCCACCAGATACAAATGAGATCTTCTAGTTAAATCTATAAAAGCAGCTGCTTTAATCCTAGAACAGTTTACTGTTGATTTTTTTCCAATGCAAAATGTATCACTATAAAAATGTGGAGACAAAATACCTTAAATTCCAATTCCATTCCTGTGACATTCTCTCCTGCTTCTATCTGTGTCAGCTTCTGAATATATGCATACAGGTTTCTGGCTGGCACTTCGGTATTTCCACAAGTCACTGCTTCAAGCAGTGCATCATGGATAAAAATGTATTGGTCCTCTGTTTGAACCATGTAATTTCTCTGGGCTCTCATTAGAGTTACATGGCCATAAATATCTACAGTTTTTTCATGTTTTATTCTCTCTAGCATGGCATCTATTACAATGAAACAGCCGGTCCTGCCAACTCCAGCACTGGAATAAAAAAAAAGAAAGAAACCAACTTAAAAAGGCATATAAAGACTGAGAATATTTCAATTCATGATATATCTTGTCATATTGTCATGGCAACCACCAGCAGCATCACCAGAACCACCACCAGCAGCATGGCAGTTCAGCAGCAGAGCTGTAATTTAAGATCCCAGTTCCAGTTACTTCAAAAATCTGGAGAAGAGTTTCTCATTATAAGATGCTCATTCTTCCCAGACCTGATCAAGCATTTGCATTGTGCACACAACTGTCCCTGGATTCTACCTGTTCCACCTGAAATATGGGGGGGGGGAAACACCTATTGAGGATTCTTGACTGGACTTCCCACAACCATGAATAAAGTCCTCATTGAAATGCAAGTGCAGGTAATCCTCATTTAGCCACTGCCTCATTTAGCAACCATTTACAGTTACAACAGTGATGAAAAATTAACTTTATGACCAATGACTTTCACAAGTTGATAAAGCCATGCTAAACTAAGGACCGAAGCATCGTCGTGATTGCTCTTCGGAACTGCTTTGCTTAACAAATGAATTGCCAGTTCCAATTGTGATAATTAAATGAAGGTCACCTCTACTCTCTTCCCAAATATTTTGCTCTGAGATTAGGGATAAGAGGAGTGGGGGGGGGGACTGCTAGGCAGATGACATAGACAGAAGGTGGAACAACTCTCTGAAAACACAGCCCAGCTCTATCTGAAATCAGTTCTAGTTTCTCACACGCCCTGAACAGAACGCAAGATTTCAATATTCACTTGAATTATCAGATGAATGAAATGCAATACAATTTCATCACAGGGAAGCAGTTGCCATGCCATTTTTCTAAAGGCGGTATGTCTGCCGCTCCTTCCCACGTCACACTGAGAAATTGTGAAGCAAAACCTGGAATGTGATTTTTATAATGGATTTCCCAAGAACACATCATATGTTAGGCTTGTAATTATACTGTGTAAAGTTATATCACATGATTTTTTTTCTTCTTTTAACGAGTCTGTAATCTCTTGCATCAGGGTGGAGTTGGGGCTGAGCGTTTACTGGCGGGATGCCCTTCCAGACGCCTACGCAAATTCGCAGTACATATTTTCTCTTTACGCCCAGAGAGAAATATCTGCCACTACCTAGGATCGAACTTACAGCTTCCTGATTGTGAGGTGAGCGCTCCACCGCTAGGTGACCACGCCGCTTATATTGTATGAGAGATATCACTTAAATAATGTGACCATGTGAATATGTTTTGCATTGTTTTAGCTGCATGAACTATTTTTGTTTATTCCAACTCAGTGTTACAATGTTACATACCCACTCTTATTAGCCATTTTCCTGAACTGCTACTTGAAGTTTTAATGGTTCCAGATTCCAGTCCTGGAACTTATCTCAATGAAAATGCAGTTTAGAAATAAACTAATAATATATAAAAATGTTTTAGGGAAAACATGCCAAATATTATGCATTCCATGGCTTAGGAAACCTCTTCTGCTTCTGAAACAATAGGAAGAAATCACCTCCTGTGGCCATTCAAACTGTTTGGAAACTGCAGATCTTAACAAGGATTATGTAACTGAAAATGAAAGTCACAGTGGACAGATTGGGACAATTTGCAGAATCCAAATTTAGTAACTTGATACTAAATTCCTGAGCAAATACTTCATTGATTTACCCTCTGAGCATATTTATTATCAAAATTCTGTGTTGCAGCACCATATGAAAGCCATAAAAAATTGTTCAACAATGTGACTAAAAGGTTCTTATTGTGTACACTTTTTCATATATCTTACAAATAGGTCTTGTTTGATGCTGGACACTGTTCTGTTTTCTGCCTCATAATGAGCATATTTTTATTAATGCCTTGCATTAATAAAAATAATAATTAACCATTAATTAACTATAGGCAAAAAATGGCAAGTGAGCACCTGTCTACCTTAGATGAGTTCAAATCACCAGGACCAGATGGATTACACCCCAAGGTTCTGAAGGAATTGGCAGACGTGATCTCAGAACCTCTGAACTATATTTTTCAAAGATCCTGGAGCATCACTGGAAACTACCAGAGGACTGGAAAAGAGCTGATGTAGTTCCCATCTTCAAAAAAAGGGGGAAAAAAGAGATCCAGGAAACTACAGACTTATTAGCCTGACCTGAATACCTGGGAAGATTCTGGAAAAGATAATCAAGCAACGAATCAGTGAACACCTAGAGGCAAACAAAGTCATAACCAAAAGCCAACATGGATTTGTCAAAAACAGATCATGCCAGAAAAATCTTATTGCATTCTTTGACAAAGTGACAAAATTAGTGGACCAGAGGAATGCTGTGGATATTATTTACTTGGACTCCAGTAAGACATTTGATAAAGTAGACCACAACCTACTACTTGATAAGATAGAAAAATGTGGGTTAAATAGCATCACCACCAGATGGATTCTTAACTGGCTGACCCTATCTAACAAAATGAAATTCAATGGTGAAAAAAGTACTACATTTAGGCAAAAAACCCAAATGCACAGGTACAGTATAGGTGGTACCTGGCTCAATAGTAGTAACTGTAAGAGAGATCTTGGAGTTCTAGTGGACAATCACTTAAACATGAACCAGCAGTGTGCTGCACCTGCCAAAAAAGCCAACAGATTTTGGCTGCATTAACAGAGGGATAGAATCAAGATCACATGAAATGTTAATGCCACTTTATAATACCTTGGTAAGACCACACTTGGAATACTGCATCCAGTTTTGGTCACCACAATGTAAAAAGGATATTGAGATTCTAGAAAAAGTGCAGAGGAGAAGAGCAACATAGATGATCAGAGGACTGGAGGCTAAAACATATAAAGAATGGTTGCTGGAATTGGTTATGTCTAGTTTAATGAAAAGAAGCACTAGGGGTGACATGATAGCAGTGTTCCAATATCTCAGGGGTTGCCACAAAGAAGAGGGAGTCAAGCTATTCTCCAAAGCAACTGAAGGCAGGACAAGAAGCAATGGATGGAAACTAATCAAGGAGAGGAACAACCTAGAATTAAGGAGAAATTTCCTGACAGTTAGAACAATTAATCAGTGGAACAGAAGATGGAATGCTCCAACACTGGAAGTTTTTAAGAAGAGTTTGGACAACCATTTGTCTGAAACGGTATAGGGTTTCCTGCCTGACTAGGGGGGTTGGACTAGAAGACCTCCAAGGTCCCTTCCAACTCTGTTGTTCTGTTCTGTTCTATTAAGTGTCCCAATGGACAACTGGACTTTCTTCTTGTTTACTTGAGGATGTTTTGCTTCTCATCCAAGAAGCTTCTTCAGTTCAAATTGAAGAAGCTTGAACTGGGGAGGCTTCTTGGGTGGAGGAATGGGGAAGATCCAGTTGCCTTTTGAGAGAGCACCTTTGGGACAACCATAACCTGGATGACTGAGAATCTCCATTACAGATTTTATTATAATTTGCTTTCTAAATAAATATTAGAGAAATTGAAAGAAGAGATGCATACTGTCAATAGTTTTCTATGCCGCAATCATTATTATCAACCACACTCGGAACTAAATCTCAAGAGCAAAATATTATATATTTGGCCTCTACTACAGAGATTTTTTCATAGATGCAGCTTTATGAAGCTCTTACCAACAGATTGTGAAGAAAAACAATCATTGTGCTGAAGCTGGAATAATTATAGGATAAATAGCTTTATTTTATTCCCTGGAGAGCTGCTGTATATAAACTTGCTTGCCTGGGATTTTATTTCTTAGGTATAATGGGTGGGCTGGGGGAAAAGACCACATCATTTTTGAGATACTTCATTCATTCACTATTGGAAGTTACTTTCCCTGAGGATGATATTCTTAAGATCAGGAATATTATTCTATTATTATTTTTTTCCTCATTAAAAACAGCCTGCTTAAAAGGCACCATTGAAGCATCTTTTTTTAAAAAAAATATAATACAGATTCTTTTATATAGAGCAGATGGGGTATAGCAGTTAAAGTTCTGACCAAGAAACCAGGAGACTGTGAGTTCTAGTCCCACCTTAGGCATGGAAGCCAGATGGACGACTTCATCCATCTGGCCAGTCACTCTCTCTCTCTCAGTCCAAGTTGAGAGGTTATAGATGTGAAGAAAATAGGAGGAAGGAGTATTATGTATGTTTGCCACATTGTATTACTTAAAAGTAGTAAAGGTGGGACAAAAAGTGTAAAAAATAAATATAAATATCTGTGACTCATTTCTAGAGCCTAGAAATCTAACACAATCAGTTTCAATTAATTACTTATTAGAGAAATCATTCCAAACTATTAAAAAAATGCTCTAAATGCTTAGATTTTATCAGAAGTGGCATCAAACAATAATTACTGGTTATTAACTCAATTAAATGTGGGGATTAATTAGCCATATTTCTCTTTTTGTGCGGGTTCAAATAAAATTTCTAGGCACAGAAACCCCTTTTCAGTTAGCTTTCATTCATCTAGCTTCTTAAGTTATTTATTTTCCATCCACCAGCACTGACAGGGTATACATGATTTAAAGGAACAAACTGAAGGATTTGTTCTCTGTAATACAGAAAAGGGAAGTTCATCTTTAGGAACAGAGATTCTTGCATGATAATAACGACAAAACAGTCAATTCTCCTCCTTCTTCCCATTTCTATAGAAGGCAGCCAAAAAGCTAACAGAAGCAGGACAGCTGATAAGACCATCTCTTTGTTATCTTACTTTTTACTTGTCCTGGTTGCCAAGTATTAAAGAGAAAGATTTAAACAAAAATCTTCAAAAGTAATAGGAAAAAAATCCAAAGCAACTAAGTTTGTGGCATTTATATTTGAAAACTTTGGAAGAAAAGGAAGAAAATAATCCATGGCCCATATTTATTTAACATATATTAAATCTTTTTTTAAAAAGATACTGATTACACTTTTAAGACTATTTAACAACTGCTATATTTTCCATGGAAAACAACCACAATTTCTTACATTAGTACTAATGCAATCAGAAAGCAAGTAACAACAATTAGAAGAATAATTCTCTCTATATGGGTCCATTTTTTTCTTGCTCATTTGTAACTAGAGTTATGTATATGGATTTTAAAAGAGAGAAATAGAAGTAGCTTTTAAAACTATGTAGTTGGTTAAGTTAACTTTAGTTGGAAACATTTTGTATTTCTCATAATTATTCACTGTCTAATTAAAAGTCCTGTGAATCACAAAAAAAAAATCATTCTGTCCCTTATAATGCACATTTTATTGCTTTTGGAAATAGCTCAGGATTATGGAAATGCATGATGCTGCCGATTTCAATTCCTTTTTATTCGAACAAAGGGAACTCTTCAATATGGTATTTTGGTCATTAATTTTAGTTTATGTAACGCCTTCCCTTGATTTACTTTACTGATACAAAATTGTTTCCAAACTTCAACAGTGGGGGGGGGGGGAATCCTTCAATTTATACTAGGAGTAGAAATTGCAAAGTTTGTACCAAAAAAACCCCTATGCAAACCATCAACCAAGTATGCCTACTAGGACATAGTTATTGCTTCAATATTATCACTCATCCAGTTCCAACATTTGTTTTCAATATCTGCAAACACATCCGAGCCTGGCCTATGAGCTGAAATATGTTTAATATCCCATGATGAAATAGAACAACAGTATGCAGAAAAAGAACATTAAGAGACACTTGGGGGGCATTCCATATTGAAGCCATTGTGTGAATGTGCATGGAGATGGAGTTTTCTGATTAATTTGTTGTCGTTATAATGCCGACCCTTCTCTGATATTTCAGTGATCTGGCAAGGGAAGTCATTGTAATTACTAGATTTCACAGACCATTTATCTGGAAGAGCAAAGATATTAAAATATGGGCCAAAACCATTTAGAACATTTTTGACATATATCAAGGGATAATTTGATTGAATATTGCAGTTTTGAATACACTGACTCTGGCATTTATGAGGTGTAAGTACATAAAGCAACTGTGACAAAAAAAATGAAAGAGAAGGAAACTGATAAAAAGGTATTGGATTTATGAAAATGTTTATAGGACTAATTAAACGATACTGCCAAAACAGTTCAGCACAACAGAGATTATTGTGATTTTAAAATGTGAAAAACAAAACAAAGCAAACCAAATACGCAGCCAAGCAAATGGAGGGTATTTTCCAATGGAGATCCTAAATTAGCTATACCTAGCTGTTCTTTTTAGGGTTAGTTAGCGGAATTAATTAGCATGCTTTTTCAGTTTAAGATAACAACAGGATCACTATGAAAGCAACCTGGCTGTGGAATGCGTTGAACTCATAGAATCATAGGGCTAGAAGGGACCTTAGAGGTCTTCTAGTCCAACCCCTGCCCAAGGCAGGAACCCTTATATGATCCTGAACAAATCTTTTCTTGAAAGCCTCCAGCAATGGAGCATATACAACTATTCCATTGATTAATTGTTCTCATTGTCAGGAAATTCTTCCTTATTTCCAGATTGGCTTTCTCTCTAACAAGCTTCTGCCCATTGAGTCTTCTTTGCTTCTTAAAGAGTTCTTTGAGAAGGGCACACAATTGTTAAACCACTTCTCATATTCAAGAGACAGTACACATTACCTGTACATCTTCCATCAATGAAATGACTGCACTGGGGAAATACCCAGGTATCTCCCCATCCTTACATGGATTAGATCTGTACCTGCTTAGCTACCATACTATAAACAGTGGGAGAATGAAGATTGAAAATTAATTGATAGAGAGGAATCAATGTCATGCCATTCACTAACCACTATAGATTGGTTCCATCTGTATTTCTGGTAGACAGGCATAAACAATTAAGACATTTGTGACACTAGCAGTCTGCTGGGAGCCATTTGCAGTGTATTAGGAGCAAAATATTCTTTTAAAAGGTTTTGCGATGGATTTTCATTTACCTGAATGAAATCAATGGATTTATGTTGGCTTGCATCTGCTATGGAGCAACGATTTAGTTCTGTTCTATGTTGCGCACATTAATGAAAATGGAAAGATAATGAATGTTTGTAAATAAATCTGTAATACTTGCAATGACAACAGGTGAATGGCAAAAGAAGTCTGAGGAAACAAAGGGATAAGCTTGGCATATTTTGTTTTTACTGGTGAGTGTTTATTTCAAGTATTTGTACAGATTTTGCTATTATAAAACCAGAGCACTATATATTTTTAATATAATTATTCTTCCAATAAGTGAAATAAAAGCATTATTCCTTTCATTATATTGATGAAAAAGAAAGGGTTCAGATGAAAGCAGTGGAGTGTGAAACTGAATATCCTATGACAAAAAGCGAAAGAAATTGTACTCTTAATAGTGGGGAAGAAAAGACAAAATTAGACTGAAATGAAATGAAAGATGAAATGATGAGTTGTTTCCTGTTTATTTAATGCTACACTAAATAATATGAAGAATAGGTTGCACTGCTGTCATTATAACAGTACAAAACAGATATTACATGACATAGAATATTTCCATACTGTAAATTAAATTGGATAAAGCAGCAGCAGATATATTATATTAAAAAAATATTATTATTAAATTTATTTGGCAACCATCTTGTGGTTCTGGATGACTGTTAGGGTTGACCATGTGCTTTAATTACTGCTTTTGGAATATCTCCAGAAAGGAATGCTAATACTTGCACTCTGTACACTAAACACTTCAGAGGAAATAATTGTACCTACTACCAAATGTAAGCAACCTACACAGCAGGTTCCTTCATTGCCATGTATACTTATAAGATTTTCAGCAGAGCTCTCCCCAACTCATAATATTCACATAGAGTTGGCTGAGATTACACTTATTATTGCTTTTCACCTCTGTAGTTTCAAGTCTTTGAGGAGTAAGATCCAATTGATTTATGGAGTAACTCATCTATGTATTTGACCTGGTTTTAAGGATGCCTGACAAATGTTACCTTTTGAGAGTTTCTCAATTGTCCTAATCAACATAATCAATGAGAGAAATATAGATTATTTAATATTATATTATAACATAATGAAGAATAATTTATTGCTGGATGAGCTTATCCATTACTAAGGGGTAAATATACTGACAATACCCAACTATATATATATATCTCATAAATAAAATGGTTATAAAATCACTTAAACAAGCTGTATCTTTATGGAAAAGATGGTAATTTTCATGCATTCTAAACTTCAGTTCTAATCTACAAAGGAATTGAGCAGCAGAGAGGCACAATCTTCTCTAAGTAACTGATTATCATTAGTAGCTATTTACAGATTTAAGAAGAGAGCAAAAAGGAAAGGCATTATTCAGGTTTAGAAGCAAAAGACTTTGCATAGCTAATTAGAACATAGTGAAATTAGAAACTAAGGATCAAAATACCTGAATAATACAATACTAAATAATTAGCCTTTTACAATGTTATTTTACTCGCATACATGCATGTGATCAAGCTGAGAAATAATCCTTTAAACTAAACTTTTGCATTTATTAAGATGACTTTTTATTCTTAAGCATGCACTACAGGAGATTATAGTAGATTTTATTTGAATTATTTTTTTAGAATTTTACAGGTTATCAATGGGGATGAGGAATCTTTATGATGAACTGACATATACAGGTAGTGCTCAGGTCTCATTGCAATTCAATCAGAGATTGTCCCAAGTTCCGATGGTGCTAAATGAAGGAACATACATACATACATACATGTTACTCGGAATTCTAGCCATTGCAGTGTCCCTGTGGTCACGTGATTGTGATCTAGCTACTCAGCTTAGAGTTATGATGTTGTAATGAACCACAATCATGTGATCATATTTTCCAACTTTCCTTGCCAGCTTTCCACAAGCAAAATCAGTAGAGAAGCCAGCAAGAAGTCATAAGTTTAGATCCTTCACTTAATGGCAACTGGGACAGTAGAACTGCCATCACTAAGTGACATGACCTTGTATTATGCTTTATGACTATGTCCCTTAGTGACAGAAATTCTGGTCCCAATTGCTGTTGCAAGTTGAAAATTAGTTGTTGTATATTAAATCCTTTGTATTCCACCAATATGTGCACAAGATACATTACTAATATTCCCTAATGTTACTGTTCAGCCTTTTTTAAAAATTCACATTGACCTACTTTCTGATTTCTTGAGATACATGTGGTGTCAACAACCATGAAACAGCAAAATCATACTACATGTATATGTGAATGCACTCTATATTTTTTGTATATGCAAAAAATATTCTAGGAACTACATGCATGCATATGAACAAATAAGAAAGCTGGGGTCAGTGGCAGTGGTGGGATTCAAATATGTGAACAACTGGTTCTCTATGTGGATGCCATTTCTGGAAGTCCATTCTAGGCCTGGGCAACAAAAAAATTAGCTACCGGTTCTGCCAAAGTAGTGCGAACCGGCTGAATCCCACAACTCATCAGTGGACAAGACAAAGTTGGTATCTACTTTTATGTACTCTTGCAAAGGACCTGGCCTTAGGGATGTGGAATGAATGAATAACTTGTTAAAAGAAGAATTTAAATGAGTACTCTCCTAAGAAATAAGAAAGAACCCTGGCTTGTTTTTGTTAGGTATAAACTCTGCCAGGTTTTTGAAATTATGTTATTGTACTCTACAACAATCAAGAACCCTCCTGGAATGTAATAGTCACTTCTTGACTACTCTTGTAGTCAAGAGGTATTTTGTCTTCTAGACCTGGAGTATGATAATAGGTCCTCAAGATACTTAGTTGTTTTCAAGTGGACAAGGGATTATCACAGCATCAACAACAGGTGGATAGGCAAACAGCAAACCTGCACAATATTCCTATGAAATAGCTAGGTTCATGGGACAAGGTTTACCTGAGCTGGGAGTGGTTCAGTAAGATACCATGGTCAATGATATTGAAAGCTGCTGAGATATCTAGAAGGGCAAGAGCAAATGTACCACTCCCATCTCAAGTCCCTCAAAGATTATCCACAAATGCAACCACTACTGTCTCTTACAACCTGCCCTGAAACCCAAGTGAAAGGAATTAAAATAATCCCCTGAATGTGCAATTACTATCTTCTCAATAACTCTTTCTAAAATATATGTCAACTTGAGGTGTTGAACATTCCCAATACTCCTGCCTCCCATTTTCCCACAACAACAACTCTGTGATGTAGGTGAGAGAGAGTGATTGGCTCAAAGTTACCCAGCTGGCTGGGTCCAAGGATGTCTCCTTGACGAGGGGAAAGGCTATTGCTCCCTTGAAAGCAGGTCAAACCGGGGAAGCATTCACCACCACTTGGACCCAACTATGTGCTACCTCCCAGACAACCTTGACCATCAAGGAGAGACCTGAGTCTAAAAGAAGGTGGCAGTGCTACAAGGATCTTGCCCATTTCCTTAAGGCTAACCAGGTGAAACTCAGCATAAATAAGTCCACTCAGGCACAGTCTGACTCAAAACTGTAACCCCTCATGCATTCTAGGCAACAGCTAAGCTTTAAACAAAGCTTCAGGAATAGCCCCAAGTATCCTCTGAAATCCAACTAGACCCATCAGTGGTTGGAGTGGACCAACTGAATTGATGCTTTCTTCCCACAGTAAGGGAAAAGACGTACAGAGCTAGAGGAGAGTGATCATTTGTGGATGATAACAGACACATCCTACCCGTCATGGCTGCTGCCACATTTAAAACCCAGCAAGGATACATTTCTGAGACGTACATCCCGCCTCCTCACCTTTGGACCCAGGTTTAAGTAATGCATCCTAGTCAGCTTTCTCATCAGAATTACATCATCGATGAGGTGGAATTAATTATAGGTTGATCTGTAGCAGCAGCTAGAGATTAAGGCCATTGAAACTCTGAAGACTAAAACTTGCAGCTGAGTAAAGAAATGGAATAAAATGCTAACATAACTATATAACTCTGAAAGCAGTCCATTCTGGCTTCTTACCTTATCTGCCTATGTCCATCACCATCCTCATATTCCTGAATTCTCTCCCAATATCCAGGCCCTCTGATCTTGAGCTCTCCCCTCCAGGTGATAAAGGCTCCATCATAACTTCCCTGCTATAACTGATGGAAAGCAGAAAACAGGCAGCAACTCCAATATCTAGGTGCTTCTGTCAATTATTCAGCCCTCAAACTAATGGATCCTATCTATCTCCCATTGGAGGAAGAGAGAAAAAATAATCCTCAGCTCTCAACCAAGCTAGATGTTCCCAACCTGCACCTTTGATCCCTCATTAAAGAGGGATAAACGTTTCCAGTTCTACCCCGCTTCCCCCCCCAAAATCATCTAAATTTAAATCTCCTATCCTTTTGTCGCGCCCTCTAGAATCCACAATGTACAAACCAAAGTCCTGAATTTAGAGAACAGAACAGAGGGGATGACAAAGATGGTTGCTATAATGAGTGGTTGAAAGGCAGCTGCAGAAAAGGCTTTCTTTTCCTCAAAGAACATGCAACCTGTTTTTGTTTCACTCCTGGAAGTCCAAGTCTTCCACCATAGCAAAGGTTGCCTTGCCACCATAGTGGCATCAATCTAGCCAGATCAATCACCACTCCATCACTGTAATCACCAGCAGGAAGAAAGGCAAAATGGAGGGCAAAATTATCTCTTTGGCACTGCCACCGCTTCTTCATAAAGCTGATGCTACTCCTGCCCAAGGTCAAACATCTCCAGCCGGTTGATCCAAGAACAGTGATGATACTGAAATTAACTGCCACACTGTCAGCTCCAACACAATTTGTGGCAGTTCTTCAAGGTGAAGAAGCAGCTAAACTCTGGGGCCAACCACCACTCCATGATCCAGCTGTCCAGCTAGACTGATCTGTAGCTCTGATCTTCACTAGCCACTCTGCTGCTGTTCTTCCTGTCACATTGGACTTTGATCCAAAATAACTCACAGGACAAACTGCCCCAACTGCAATTCAGCTAAACCCCAAAAACCTCCACAAATCATCTTCTACTCTACTAACACTATGGAAGTCAAGCTAAGCTATAGCAATATATTAAGCTTCAGCAATATATTTTAAAAATCCAGTTACATGGCAGAATAACCAATTTTGGGAAGGACTTACATTGAACTGAAGGATGAATAAGTAAAACAAGTCGCACCACAGAATTTGGAAGAACTGTTTTAGCATTGTGTGTAAATGGATAGGCGATTAGGGGAGTTTGAGGCACAGAGGAAATAATTGGAAGAGGTTTTGCACATTTTCTTTGCCCCTACCCATGCCCTTATGACTTCCTTAGACTCCAGTATTATAGAACCCATGCAAATAAAGAGATTCTTGTTTGCAGTGGAAAAAGAAAGAAGAATGTTTGGGCTTTTGCTGTAGACAAAGTAACTTCTAGAACACCTAGCCATGGCTTGTCTTTGAGGAAAATTCAGATTCCCTTCCCAGAATGTGGGCCCACAGACAATTAAGATGGCCAATGATGCCATCTTATTTTATTATCCCTCCTACCTGTGCATCTCTCAGACATAGAAACAGAACTCTGAAACATAGATTCTGGTGCAACCGTTAATTTCATAGATAAAATTACATTGCATCAGTTCAAACTGCCCACACAGTTATTAGAGAAAACTCTGCTAGCTGAGATAACTGACAGGTAATCACTTCAAGTCAGTCCTATTTTGCCACGTGTGACTCTTCTGCAGTTGAAAATAAATGATCATACAGAATTCTTGCCACTCAAATCACAATTTTTTTTAATGTCCCATAGTATTGGGCATAAACTGGTTATAGCTTTCTGGGGGAACAAGGGTCAATTTCTTTCTCCTCTCAATAGCACCACTCTTTTCCTTTTTTCATTGTTGCCTGAACCTCATCTCTTGCCAGGAAAGTACACAGATTTTGCTGATCTTTTTGGGGAAGAAGAAACCCTGCTTATTGGACAGTGACTGTATCATCAATTTAAAACCCAGTGTCCAGATCGCAGATAAATGGCAATATCATCGGTTTATTCAAGAATTAGTTACTTTAAAAGCAATTTGAAGAAAGGATTTATACTTCCTTCTGCATTTCCACCATCTGCACCTATATTATTTGGGGGGGGAAAGCTGTTGTTTGAGAATTGTTCATGATTATAAACTTTTGAATTCTATAACCTTTAGGAACTATTACAATATCTGTGGCCTTTTATTTCACATCTGCACGTTTGCCTTCAAAAGGCATGCATTTTTACAATTGAACTTGGATGGAGCTTACACTTTGATTTGAATGAAAGAATCATGAATATTTAACTGCTTTTGACATCCAATTTGGCAAGTTTGAAATACACGCTTATGACCTCTGGCTTGGGTGATTACCCTATAGTATTCTGCAGGCTCATGAAGGAAATATTTTCTAGTATTTTAGACAAATATGTAGCAGCGTGCCATGTCAGAAATGTCCTAGAATGCCTTTGAAGGCACATCTTAAGTTTTGGGAAGCCCTTTCCTAATTACTGTACATTTGTGTATTCATTTATAATCCTCTCATGATCTAAAACCAAACGGATAATTGGAGAAGATGAGCACCTTACTCAAATACTATTTGCAATGCTCTGTGTCTTCTCAGACTGAACTATTGTGCCTCACAGAATTTACTTGCATTCCTCCATTGGCATTCTTCATTTCAAGAAGTCTGTGGTTATCACACCTGCATCCTGTCTTCCAGAGTTCCTTTTACTGCTTATTTGAGTCCCTGACTTTCTCAAAGGGAGACAGAATTTATTTATTAAACGTATATGCTGCTCATCCTGCCTATAGGCACCTCTAAGCAACTCTAGGCTGTTGCAGCCAATAAAAGCAACGTGATAAAACATTGAAACAATAAATATTAACACTAAAATTGACTTAAGAATTAACAAAGAAGGCAAGGAAGGGAGGAAGATAGACACAGTCTTTATCTCATCTCCAGTATGACAGCCCCCCCCCATCAGCCATAGCCAAGAATGCCCAGCTCCTCTTAAAGGAACAGTTAGATTTGATCAAGGTTGCCTATAAACATGGAAATGTGCATAGGAAAGAGGTTGCCAAGATTGCAGTGGGAGGTTTGGTGTTATTCTCCACTAAGTTGTTTTCCACAAAATTTGTTGGAAACCCCAGTGGGCTGCTGTCTGCAATTGCTACTTCAGTGAAGATACATCCAATTTCACTGGTCACTGCTTGTTCAAGAGATGCTCCTCCGTTCCTTGTATTATGCCTTTTCTTACCCAACTGGTTTAGGTGGATGGGAAATGAGCTGGAATTATTCTAGATTATAGATGTGGAAGGAGTTGCTTACATCTTATTCACTGGAAGGGCTATCCTGAATCAAAGAGGCTGTGGAAAGAGCAAAGGATGTCCACATGCCATAACTTGTCTGCGTTTGTGGGTGCATGGCTTGAGTCAGAACGTACTATATATTTTGATATTCTCTGTGTCTGTGGCTATTTGAGAATTCACTGAGCTACAGCTGGGAAATCTCATGGATACCCTTGTCCAGATCTCAGCTACTAGGATTATAAAAATATTTTCACATTTCCTGCAGATGGCTAGATTCTTTTCTTTGCTCATAATTCTAATTCAGAATCCATTATAGACAGCTGTTGGCTCTGATAGAAAATAATTGCTCTTTTACTAGATTCAGCTGTGAGCAGTCAGGCTTCCTTTGCCTTATAATGTATATATAAACACAGGGAGGAATAAAATTAACTAAATACATGTGAATAAAATGATTCATTGAGAATGCTGATCAAATAATGAACCAAACCACAGCGCAGGTCAATGGAAATTACAGGTCTCTCAGGACATGATAAATGTCTGGAAATAAGGATATTGATATTGTTAAGTTAAAGAGGGGTATTTCTGTTAGGTTAAGAATAGTCAGGATTGGCATTTAATATAGTATTAACTAAGCTCACTAAATTTACCATTGGTTCACAGAAAAATAATCAGGAGAAAATTATGTTTAGAAGGAAACTCCTCCTCAAGCCAGAATTCTCTACTTTTTCCATTCCATTTTCCAGAAATCAGAAAGTATATATCTCATGCAAACAGCAAAGATAAGATAACCTTTTATTGTCATTTTTTTTCTGTGGGCACAACAGCACACATAAAAAATGAAATTTAGTTTCCCACTCTCAAAGTGAAACACATACATGACACACACCTAAACATACTATATACAACATATGTATAGACCCATACCCCTACATATACCTAACAAATAAATATTAAATACTGTCCATCTTGAATATATAACGGAAGGAGGAAGCTTGAGAGTTCACAAGGTTAATGCTGTATGGAATGAAACTATGGCTGAATCTGGATGTTCTGCTACGGATACCACAAAGCCTCCTCCCAGAAGGTAATAAGGAAAATAGGTCATGAAAAGGATGTGTATTGTCCCATATAATCTTATGGACCCTGCTCAAGCAACACTTCTGTGCTATGTCCTGGATGGGAGGGAGGGAACTGCCAAAGTCTTCAGATGTTAGAAAAAAATATTCAGAGTAGGAAAATGGAGAAGCATGTGAACATGTTACTGGATGCTCTGTGTCAGTGCAATTTGAAGCAATGACATCTACCCATGGTTGGCTGAATGGACTACTGTTTCCCAAGGATTTGTGAATCCTTCCCAATGAGGGTTCTTGATTAGATAGGGAACCCAAGTCCATAGAGATTGTAACTGTGTTCAGCCAGGCATGATTATATTCCCAATTCAGCCCTTCCTTCTTGATAGAAAGAAGGAAACTGGGGTAGAGTGGCTAGAGCATGTTGGATAGCAGTGGAAGTCCACATTTTAAAGTAATTGAGGTTAAGAAATGCTGCCCTAGACAGTCTCTCTGAAATGCAAGGCAGCTTCAAAGTGGGTTGGGAAGGATGATCATGACTTCCTTTGTCTGGGAACATAAAGCCCTTTTCTTCAACTACTATACTGCTGGCCAAACAACCAATCAGCCACACATTGAGCAATATACCATAATTGCTCGAGGCATAGAGCCCAACAAAGGGAAAGATGAGAGGAAATCAAAGACTTGCAAAAACAAATTCAGGAAGGGAATTCTTCTATGGATGCAGAAGTGAAGGTGCTTAATGGAAAAAGAGAGAGGCAGGAAAAAGATCCTTCTTTGAATTGGTTACTCAGACCCCCAATGAGCTCAGAAAAGGGGCTTGCAGCTTGGAGGGACAGAAATGGGAAAGCTATCTTAACTCTGATACGTTTTCAAAGGTATACTGGATTACTAGAATGACCCAGTGACATGTCACTGTGTTGGAATGGATGCAATCCAATGAAAGCATTGGCCATTTAGCCTGTGGCCCCAAAAGCATGATATTAGTAGCAACAACCCAGCCCCCATCCTAGTAGTACTTAGTTACTGCCAGTGTAGGATGCACAAGGAGAAACTGCTCTACTGAAAATGATTCCACACCCATCTCAAAAAATATGTGACATTAAGCCATAACATTCTGGACTACACCTGTCTTTGCTTTAAAATTCAGCATTTTTTTTGACTTAGTCTCTTACTGAGCAAACAAACAAGCAAGAAACCAATTAATTTTTTTCTCTGAATAACTTTAGGCTGCACAGATCTCACCATCAAGAAAACCTGAGGGATCTTCTGAATGGTAATTAGGCAAATTCAATTTCTACTGAGTAGCTTGCAAGTGTTATTGAAAGATATAGCCTCAACCATTTGCATATCTGATGAAACAGAAATTGTAGTGCAGTCTTCCTCAATATCACTGTTTTCTGCATGTGGTAGGATTTACAGAACATAGTAATGCTCTCAGGGACCAGTGTGTGCAGGCTGAGAATTTTGGGAACAGTGATCAGAAAATGCCAGGAAGCCATTCAGGTTGTAAAATATTTCCATTATAGAAAGATTAAAAGCCATATTTTTTACATTTCATCCTTCAGTAACGAAGTATTCTGATAAGGTCTGTTTCTGATTCAGCCCATTCCTAAGTTGTCAAAAAAAAGGACAGAGTATTCACAGTGATTCTAAACATTTTTTAGAAATAAATGGCACGATTTATTTCTTGGTAAGCACAGTTTGAATTGCAGGTTATGTTGTTCGTGTTGGGACATTATATGAAGACCGTAGAAAATGCAGCATGTCAAAAAAGATATACAGATGTTGGTATCGGATCATCGCCACCATCTGTACAATGATTTTAATATTTCAAAATGAAGATGAAAGAAAATTGTGCAGCCCAACCTTTCAGAATGAAGAAAAATAAATAGGATCTGCAACAGAATGCACACTCCATTGTAGGGCTCAAATCTATTTAATTTCGTTATCTTTGTATCCCAGTTATCTAATTCTTCCTCTTCTCTTCCATAATTCATTCATACTGCATAGTCAATGACTAGATTGAATCCTCACTGGTAAAGAGTTCCTGCTGTCACATCTTTTTTTTTTACATCATCATCATCATCATTTTATTTCTCTAAATGCTGGATTTGCCCCTGCTACTACCACGGTTGAGTTGGGAATATTGAAGTGCTTTGGGGTTGAAGGGATTAGTGGTGACATCACCATTGCCTGGAGGATACCTAGTTGGGGGCTCCTTTCATGTCCTTATTAAGATTCCCACTGAAGTGGTACCCATCTATCTACTCAAGGTTGCCCACATTTGAACTGCTAAGTTGGCAGGACCTGGAGAGAGTGATGGGCACTCACCCTGCCTTGCAGCAGCAATGAGGTCTTGAACGTGAGCCTGCCAATTGTCAGCCCAGCGTCCTAACCATGTGATCCACTGCACTACCTTGCCTGTTTCCATTGCTCTGGGTATCAATTTTCCTATTTTTAACAGGAACAACAATCACACCCATATCTTCAAATATGGAAGTAATTGTACATAAAACATTTCATTCCCACTGAACAAAAACAACAAAAATAAAGTTTCTTGATGGTCTGAACCTAAATTTATTGTTCTACGCCTCTGTAATCTGCATCAAGGTATTCTACAGTTGTTTAAAAAAACCAACAAAAACAGCTGATACAAAACAGGACAAGGTGAAATGCATGAGGAGAAGTACATGTAAAATGATTGAAAAATAAGAAGAAAAAAATTAATGAGTAATAAATAAAGGTGAGAAAGATTGAAAAGTAAATATTAAATTGAATGAGCAGAAGCCAAAGAAATCCTTAATAGAAAAGAGCATCATGATAAAAAAAAAAATGACAAGAACAGAAAGTAAGATGTGAAAAAACATTTATAACAGAAACATGAGAATGGATGGATGTGATATCAAGGTAAGCTAATGAGAAGCACATTACAGAAAAGCTAAAAGTAGAATAGTGTTAAGAATGAGCAAGCATTTTAGAATTAAAACCTGAAGAAATAGAAACAGTTGTATTAGGAAAAAGAATGTATTATGTTTACTATCAGCACAAGTATTAGAGAAAGAAGTTAAAATTGAATAACATTAACTGGATATTGGGAAGACATCAACAGTGATTTTAAAAAATAAAATCAAAATGGCAAATTCCAGCAATCTTAACCTTGAGCAATCTCATGTCATGCTTTCTAAATTAATTCCTATGAGAACACCAACATTTCTCTAGATTTATTACTTTTAAGTTGTACTGCTTTCAGGAATTTATTTTTCTGTTTTAAATAAAACCTTGCAAAGTTGAGATTGTGCAAATGCCATTTCAAGGTAGTATTGTGGCTTGTCACCACTGCATTGTTAACATTGTTTTAAAAAGATATACTTTCATTGTTTTAGATTTAAGAATCTGAGAAAATGGTTCTTATACTAACTGGAAATGCCAAAATTTATAGAATAATTTGTAATTAAAGCTGTTTGGTTGACACGCAAAATACCTGAATGTTCAAGTATTTTTTGGCAATATTAAAATTCTCTGTAAAGATAAAAACATCTATTTTGGCCACATCGTTTTCAGAGTTTGGAAAGCCATAAGGAGGACATGCATCCCAATAGCACCTTCTCACATATGTTGCTCATGGATTAGCATTGAGAAGAGATGTCTCCATTTTTACTATGTGATTGCTCATTAGAACAATCAGTGCTCACAACCATCATTATAGCTCCTCAATGTGATTATACAAGTGAATACTACTCTACTTGAAAAATGCTTCCTTTTATTAATCTTTACCCCCTTGAAATTCTGCTTGTTAGATATCCAGTATAGCCACCTTATTTCCTTTATTTTTCTGCTCTAAAAATATCTAAATGTTCCTCACTGGGACTTGCTCCAGCCTCTTCATCAGCACATTTGAGCAGCCAAGAGAAGATGCCTGGATCAGATGTAAGCAAAGAGGAACATAATCATTTAAATGCAATTATACTGGGTTCTGCAATTAATGCCATTGTTTTAAAATTTTGGTTTCCTGTAGAAATGGCCATATGACAATTGCCAGATTGCAGCTGCTTTTGCTTTTGTACTCTTGGTTTGGCATTGTAATTTGTGATGGGTCACAATCATTAGAAAATTTGTTATATCTTAAAGCCCTTTGTACTCAATGGGAGAAGATAATCACAACCATCCAATCCCATTGATTTAAATGGAACTGAAGAATGACAAACTCTTTGGATCGGAGCCACAATTTTACTACACAATCAACATTTTAAGGGGACAGATTGTAGCAGGCCATTCACATATCCTTTAGAGTTTTAGTTTGCCTGGGTAGCCAATGACGAAATCAATTCATTCAGTACTGGCTACTATATAAGATGTAACTCTTCGTTCTTACTTTTTAAAATATGTCAGAAACTTTTTTTTGCGTTCTTAAAATTATATCCATACGTTTCAAATAATTCTTTTGTGATATTAATACTCAGGATTCCTACTATGCTCCTTAATATTACAAATATGCCTTTGTATGCAACCCCATGAATGTAATGCAAGTAATAATACTGTGGGGTCAGAAGGGGTAGTGGTGTAACAGTTACACCAGGAGTGAATAATGTTTTTGAGCTGCAGTGGCTGGGATGGGAGGCAGCATGTCCTGATAAATATGGTAATAAAAAATGGTGAGAACTACACTTTTCAGACCTGTTTCCCCTCTGGGAAGTAGATTTTTGGCATGAAATATTTACTTTAACCCTCAAGCTTAAATGCCCATTTTCAGGGTATCTTTTTATATTGGCTAAAATTGCCATTAAGCTCCCTGTTGGCCTTTTGGGAAGCCCTTAAGTCCAGGCATCTGGGTTAGAAAGATAGTTGAGCTCCTGTGTGTTGGTTGCATGGCTTGTTTGGTGGCTATTTAATGCTCTTATTCATTTGTTTATTATTTATTAATCAAATTAATTATCAAATAATGGGACCCTACCATCTTTCTAGATAAGTGATTTCCCCAGAACATTTCATTAGGGGAATCAGTAGTATTTCTCTAATTATAAATGGGATCATCCTTCTTACTCTAAGTACAGCATTTCAAGATGCTAAAGAACTGGTCTCAGCTATCAGCTACTGTATGACAGTCCTCTCATTATTTGAAGAAGGCCATCATATTTTTTCTTCAGACTTCTTTTTGAAGGTAAATATACACATATCCTATTTTCACAATATTAACTCTTAGTAATTAATTAATTTTTGATCCAGCTATGTTTCTACCTTATGCCATCTAGCTCAGACTGAACAATAATGTCAAGAATATTTCACCAGATGTTTTGCTATAATTAAACTATACTGTGTCTAAAGAATTCGCATTATCTGCTATGGAAGTTATTAATTAAAAATATGTTGCCTTGAAATAGCTTTTGAAAAATCAAAGCTTGGAATAAACACCTTTTTCTTGGAAAAATATTTTTGAAATCATATATCACATCATATATCGTATATCATATCATATATCATATCATATATCATATCATATCATATCATATCATATCATATCATATCATAAACCTTTTAAAGATGCTGCAGCAAGCAGGATCTGCTTCAGGATATTAGGCATGCTTGCATATGCTGATGCCATTCCTGTAATCTTATCACTTTTGTCAGAAATCTGAAAAGCTGCTTCAGGAATGGAGATGTGGCCAGGGAGGGGTATTTTATAAGAAGGACAGTAAGAAAACCAGAATATGCCTAGTGAAAGTTTTGCATGAGTGGACTCTATACCTCTATACCTTGATGTAGATCTAGAGAAAACACTCATTAGATGACTGTTAGGAGATGATCACGATCCGTAAAATCACATTTTAGAAATTACTCTAAGTTTCTAAGTGATTCCTAGATGTGCATGCATGGATTACATCCTACCTGTTTTTGTTCTGCAATTCTGCATGTCTGTTTTTGTTCTGCAATTCTGACTTCCATAAGTAATGAGTAAATTTGCCAGATAACAGGAGAAAAATAAATGAAATGCAATGTACCAAAATATTTAGAATCTTAAACTGTGAAATGATGGCTTATGAGAGCTTCATAATATTTGGCAATGTTGTTGATGCAAAATTTGCACTTACCTGCAGTGAACGACCATTGGTCCAGCATCAGGAGGATTACAAGTTTTAACTCTACGTAAGAAAGCTAGGAATGGTGTTGGATGTTCTGGAACGCCATGATCTGGCCATGCGGTGAACTGGAATTGCCTAACTTCTCTCTTCTCGCTCGATCCATTCTAACACATAAGAACCTTAGTGTAAATTATTTTTAGTGCCAAAACAATGCATCAGAATACAATCATCATGAAATTAAGTGAAACAAATTTATTGTTAGTCTAAAATTTTTATTTTTATTCTTTTTTTATTGCAGTAATTAAATATTTGATTAGAATTAGCACAAGCATGGCATTAGTATTCAGTATTTTTGTCTATAGGTACGATATGAAAAATGATTTTATATAAGAAAAAGGTCAACAAGCTAGTCTAGTTTTGGGGGGGGGGGGAGGATGACAGGAGAAAAAGAAGCCATGTACTGTGATTGTCAAGAGGAGAACAAAAAAGAATGTGTAATTTTTTTTTACAATAGTGTTTTAGATTTAATGGTGGAAGTGCTCCATAGTTGTAAATATGGCTTAAAACAGCAAGAATTTTATGACATTTTCTTCAGTGGAAAATTTGGACAAAAGACCTCCAGAACATCTGTTTATTTCAAGGAATTTTGCTATTGAAAATAACTGAATTACATATCTCTTACACATTCTTTCTGTAAGTCCACAGTTTGAACATCAATGTAAAGACCTTTAATTCTCTTTATACAGAAATTTGAAGACTTGCTTGTGATACTGCCAAAACTTAAACAACAACCTTGTTTCATCAAAAGATACTCAAAGCTTGCATAACACAAACATACCTTATAAAGGGCAAATGTTCTAACACAATATGTTGCCAATTCTACGGTGTCCAGCAATGTGACTTGAATCAATCCGTATGTTTCTGTTCCTCTGCTTGGCCAATACTGATCACATTTAACCTGCAACAAGCAAATTAGGTATGAGGGGAAAATGAAAAATAAAGCGAGTAACGTTACATTACTATAAAGGCGTGGAAAACAAATGGAAACCAGCTAAAGAGAAGAATACTAAGTTGAGACAGGAGAGAACCAAAAGACCCCCTAGCTGTCGTGCAAATGATCCAGATCATCCAGAAGGAGAGAAGGAAGGTATGGTTCATTTGGGGAACATTACTGAAATAGCTTTTACAGCACTCAGCATGTTGTGTGAGTCAGTGGGAACTCAAGTCAGAATACTATAAGTTTAATAGGGGATTTCTTACAGTGAAGCAAGACCTTTAATGAAGCTTTATGAGTACTCTTGGAATTCCATGGTCCAGATGATATGTCTCAGCACAACTATATAAGAATGGGATTAAGAAAAAGAAGATTCATGAAACTACTTCCTCTGATAAAAGACAATGTTTCCCCAATTTACTTTCCTCATCCTTAGCTGATAGGTGTCCACTGGAAAAAAAATAAGGCATGTTTAGTTATTATGACAAGAAGTATGGTATATTGTTATAGCTGAAGCAGAATTGATTTCTAATTGACCTCATTTTTATTTTCACCATGAAATAGATCTGACGGCCTTATTGAAATTTAGACTGTCCACTTCCACCTGTACCTTATTCACTGTGCCTGCCTGCTGATAGTTCTGGTTATTTTTTTCCAGCTCTTGCTACCTGTTTGTCCAAGAAGGCCACTTCATTTGAAGACGTCTTTTTATCTTTCATGTCGGGAGACAGTTGGCATTACTCTGCTATGGCAGGGAAAAGGGCTCCCCCCCCTTCCCTCTTAAGAAGCAGACAGAATGCTTAAAAAATATTTTTTATATATGTGTCCAAATGTATTGGATATTAGACGTGCTTTCATGAGTAGTAGTGCTACTGTTATATTAATCAGATCATAGAATAACAGAGTTGGAAGGAACCTTGGAGGTCTGCTAGTCCAACCCTCTGCCAAGCAGGAAACCTTATAACATTTCAGACAAAGATAAAAGCTCTGCTCAGATGTTACAAAAGGAAAAAAAAATCAAATACACAAATAACATAGATGAAATCTGTTATTCTGAAGTCATGCTAGGCAATATAGACCTTGAAAAAAACAGGGCAAAATTAGATAGGATGACTAGACCAAAAACCTTCATATGTACATCTGTAACGGTATAATTGTAAAGTTATACAACCTATGCATGACAACTATGTTTAATGCAAAATGAAGCAGCAATATTGCTGTGTTGGTTAAATAACTGCACTGAATATAGATTTGCAACCAAAGTGGTTAAAGATTTCTATATTGCTCAACTTTTTCTAAAATTGTATTTATTTTTATCTTACATTTTTAATACACATGATTAACAAAACAATCTCTAAACATAAGGAAAGAATAAATTAATACAAACCAAACCAAATAATAAAATAGGAAAAACAAAACAAAACAAAACTGGACTACCCCAAACGAGGGAAAAGAAAAAAAAGGAAAAAAATACTTTTTATATTATACTTATCAATAGTTATTGTTTTACTACTAAATATACTACATAATATAATCAATATAAAATATAGTTGTAAAAAATCATAAAAACTCTGCTACAGTAAGACATATTACTGCATCCTTTGATTAGAAGATACATCTTTTCCAAAACAGATAGATCACGCGTTACCTTCTATATTATCCAGTAATGTTCTATAGGGAGTAGACTATTTGAGAAAATATCTAGCTCCATACAGAACACTATTGAAATCATCCCTGCAGTGCCAATATTCATTTGACATCAACCAAGAAGACTTTTTCCTATTGAGACTAACCATACATGAATGAGACAAGACACCCTGAAATTATGGGATACTTCTACAACAGCAAACCTAATGAGAGGAAATATATGAAATGTATGAAGGAACGATGAATGCAGAAAAGACTTGCATCCACACTGAGAAACAGCTAGTTGACCAACACTTCAACACACAATTTCACAAATAGAGATTGAACAACTATTCATTACATACCGGTCTCAAGAATACCGGAAGAACAATGATTATGCAGCCAACATCTGAATGTGGAACCTGAGGGTTACATCATTGTAACCTCCTCCATTACAGGGCACAGAAGCTAATATGAGGTTTAAGATCTTGGATAAACTAACTACAGTCAACCCTTGAGACTAATTACCAAGGCTCAGTGGAGATGTATTATCAGATACTATGCTAGGAAACGCTAATAAAACCCTTGTGACAATCCCGATTGCCACCATAATTCAGACCAATGAACTACAGCCACTGTATTCCTGGATATGGTTGGTTATGTGATCAAAGAGAATAGAGTACAAACCCCTCATGAAAAATGAGGTTAGAAGCTAAAACCAAGGCAACTTGGAGAGAGATTAGTCAGTTGGTGGAACTACAGAAGGATGTGAAGATTAAGGATAAGACTTAGCTACTGAAAAAAATAGAAGGACTTGACTGCATCTGAAGCACTAAAGACTGCTAAACAGCACTGGCTATCAGGCTAAAGAGGTATGCTAAAGAAGCAGAGGCCAAGAAGATATATGCCCTGTTCTCCAAACAACCATCCAAGATGTACTTTCAACTGCCATGCAACAACACCGTAACAGCACAACTACCAACAACAGAAACTGAACAGTATTGGAGGAACATGAAGAAAAAAGAGAAGACACATAACTGTTCCCACTGCTGTTCTGGATAGGCTTGATTTCCCTCAGCAAGATAATCACAAGACTGGATGGATACAAGTTCAAGAGTGGAATTAACATCAACCATCTTTGCTATATGGATGACATCAACTGTATGCTAAGTGTGATCAAAACATTGATTCACTGATTCACCTGATATGGATCTACAATGAGATTATTGTAATGGTAGTCAAGAGAGGTAAGATAGATAAGACTGATAGAGTGGAACTACCAGGGAGGCACATAGCGGACATACAGACCAGCTACAAGTACCTTGGTATTCCACAGTCATGTGGGAACCACAATGAGGAAGCAAGAAAGATAGCAACATCCAAGTATCACCAAAGGATAAGACATATCCTAAAGCAGGGGTGTCAATCTCGCAACATCACGTGATGTGTCGTGATGTATCGTGACTTTTTTTCATTGCCGGCAATGAGGTGGGTGCAGTTTCGGCATGACGCATCCGGCCCGTGGGCTGGCAGTTTGACACCCCTGTCCTAAAGAATCAGCTCAATGGGAAGAACATGATCCATACCATCAACACATATGCCCTGTCAGTCATCAGATACCCTGCTGGTATAGTGAGCTGGTCAAAGGAAGACATAGAGCTTGCCGATGGAAGCTCCTCACAATACATGGAGGATTCTGCCCCAAATTCAACAACTGCAGGCTAAACACCAGCCAGAAAGTGAGTATATGGAGTTCAATGAGTGTCAAAGCCACTGTCATGGATGAATCCCAGAGCATCCAGGAGTACACGGGTAAAATGGCACCCAAAAAAAGCTGTTGAGAGAATGCCTGAGGCAGCAACAGACAGGAAACAAGATGAAGCAGTGATGTTTGAGATATTTTCAAAAGAATATGAAGTTAGAACTAAGGTGACTGTAATCTGAATATTTTCTATTAGGTTCGGTCCCGACTTGTCTGTAACTGTGGATGGTTTAAAAGACTGTAGCTATACTATAGCTAATACTTTCTGCCTTTCTTTTGCAATTATTTGCTTATGATAACTGTAATTGTTACAGTAGACTATATAAGAACAGCTACTATTGCTTGTATCACCTTAATGGAGTGCTGAACTTCATACTTCTTCAAACAAGTTAATTTTCTAAGTTTCAAATAATTAGGTTCATAAGCACTGAGAAAGTCTTGAACTGATATTATTGCTTGGTATTAAGACTATCAGATGAGAAATGCAAAAATTTGAACATCTACTACGGTAGATTCCACCAATGATATTATTATTGCTTGGTATTAAGAGCATCCAATGAGAAATGCAAAAATTTGGACATCTTCTAGATTCCACCAAAGAATATGAAAAACGTTTAAATTTTTACTGCCGTATGGTGGTCTTCTGGATATTTGTACTGCAGATCTGGTATTCCTTAATATTTTTAGGTTAACAAAATGAGAAAAACACAGTAATTGGCGTATATATATTTTCAAGATAATGAAGTTAATTCATTGGATAATGCTTAAAAATTATATAGCAAAAGGTTGTTGTTGGAAGAGATAATGAGAGAACAAAGTATTCAACGATGTACACCTGATGGGAAGTACATAATTCATTCTATCATTCCAAAAACAGTTATGTTATTATCTATTATTTTAATGATATCCTTAGAAATTCAGTTATTAACTTTATCAGCCAATATTAACAAAGAAACCATACAGCTGAGATCAAATTAGCTAAATTTCAAGTCATGAAATAATAATAAAGCACGTCCCTTTTAATTTTATACAAATTGTAATAAAATATTCTAGTAACTGCCAAATATGCCAAATGTCTAAACAACACTATCTTGTAAAGAGTCTCCTCTGGATTTCCTGCATTTGATAAAAAATATGACTACCTGCTGAAACAAAATCAGTAGGGGCTAAATGACTTACTTTCCCATACGAATGAAAGCTGACACCTCTGCAGAACTGAGGAATTCAAATATTACTAGAGAATATTCATGAACCTTCACACTCCAGCAAGCTATAAATTTGAATAAAGATGGTCCAACTTTGCAGCAGTTGTTCTCAGAAAAGAAATTTCCATATGTAAAACCTCCCCCCCATACACACACCTTGCACAAAAAATGATGAACATAATCCTTGACATTCAAGGATAGGCAGGCAATTTTCTGGTACAAAGATCCAGTCTTGATTCTAAAAGAAAGAAAGAAATCTCCTGGAGAAGTACAGAAGTAAGATTTTTATTTGCCTTCTTTTCTCCACCACCTTGGAGAGACCTCCCAGCACTACAGGGTCTCAGCTACTCTTCTCTCCCTTTAAAAAACTGTTTAAGTGTATTTTCAAACTGTGATCTGCTTCAGCCACCTGTTGATCTTACAAGGATGACTACTAATCACCTCCATGCAGTTTTAATATCTGCTGATGTATTTGGCATTTAGCATGACATTTTCTTTTGAAGATTCAGTTTGATAAGCTTTTCTGTGATTGGTTATTAACTACTAAATTACACTATCAGTAAAGGAATAACAGTAGAGAATTAACTTACAGTGTTATTCAGTAAAACAGCAGCACACCATGGATGTAAGATTAAAAATAATTGCACCATCCTGACTGTCAATTGGCACACAGTAAGGATTCTGTTGCACTGAGGAATGCCACTTGTACACAGTATAAAATGATTAACCTACCTCTAGATTAGAGAAAAATTGGCTTTCATACATGGACTTGTTATAAAAGAGCTGCACCTTTAGGAACATGAATGTGATGTAAAGATCAGTCTGTTACAATATAGCACAAATTGCTAGAAATCATCCATCTAATAGAAGTCTAGTTTTCAAAGAATTCTTGTGGCCCAGACTACAAATAATAATAATAAAAAATTCATGTAAATTGGTTTTTTTTTCCTACTGTGCAATGCTTTACCCAGCATAGAACTCCTCATACTTTTTTTTTTTTCAATTGGTACCTTATTTTTATCAATCAGAAGATAACCGGGAGGAACAAATTCAACTCTCTTTGGATAGTGAAGATTTTGTGTACATGTTGTAGTCTAGTTTTGTAAATGCTTTGATGGACAAAAATCTGATTACATATTTTGGTATTTTATTATGATACAATTTTACCTTGAATCAACATAATACAGCCCAAATAATTTCACCACATAGCTACTAGATTTGTATATATGTGGGTTGTGATCTGAAAATAGACTAGATCTACAAAAGGATAAACACAATAACTTGCCATACTAAACTCAAATCAAATCCAAATAGTAAGGATTCAAAAAATTATGAAACCAATTTCATGGCAAACAATGGATTTTGTCTTTTTCTCTGTGTCCTCTGAGGCCAAACACAAATATATAGAAATATTGATAGATGAAGTGAAAGCACGATTGGGAAAGAGCATTGTCCAATGAAAAGTTCAAACAGATAAACAGAATCCTTCCATTGCACTAGGACAAAATTAAATATTATTCTATTCTCTATGAGATAGAGGGAGTAGGATCTTGTTTGCCAGTATTGATAAAGCTAAAAAGAGAACAAGACAGCCAAGCTCTTTGGCTATCAAGCATCACTCTTAGGAACAGAGATTATTAGCACTATGTGGACTCTTGGTAGGAAGATGTCTGGAAGGAGTAGAATGACAATTTCTTTTTTCTTTTTCATATCACTCTCATAAGAATATTACTTTGGCAAAGCAGTATTAACGAAAGAGACATGAAAGGCCTGGAATGGGAATAGGAATGACACATTCTTGCTTATGAACACAAAAGGTATGTAGCCATCCCTGGATCCAATATCAATCTCTATTTTTATACTCTACTATGTAATATATGGACAACATATAGACCCAGTGGTTAGTGCTCAAGACCAATTTCTGTTACTGAAAATTATGCAGGTTATATAATGGTTCCAAATCACCAAGGGATTGTGTGTCTAATTTAATGTCTGTAGTGACTTTCCATACCTATGGAGTAAAAGAAGTTAGGATCTCTCAAGAAAGAGAAAGGACATGAGTTTGGTTTCCAACTTCAATAAATGGCAAATTAAGTACACGTTCTGGTGGGGAAGGTAACAGCATTCCGTGTACATCAGCGAACAGTGATGCTGACCACATGATCGTGGAAGCATCTTCGGACAATTCTGGCTCCCTCAGCTAGGAAACAGAGATGAGCACCCCCCCCTGGAGTCGGACACACCTCAACAGAGAAAATAATTACCTTTTTTTCCTCCCGGCTCTTGGCATGCACTAAAAAAGTGCATTATAGGCAGCAGCTTATCTAGTCTGAGATTTATGCTCAGAAATCTTTTATAGACATATTGTCTCCAGGTAGACAATCACAACTAGTTTTAAGCTCAGCTTTGTTGGTATAAGGACAATTGTATTAATTACCATGAAGGAGGGGGAAAAAGAGAAAGAACTAGAGCCATTCATCCTGGTAGAAGAGACTTGCTTATTTACCATAATATCTCTTTCACAGATAAGTGAAAGTAGGTAGCCACTTTATTACCACAGAATAACATCTTAGCTTTAACATGGAAACAATCTAAGATGAGAGTGAGTACACAAGGCAGAGTAAATTAACCATCGATTGTAACACTACACATGGAGACTTTGCAGAAAAGCACCTTGCCAAGAGTCACAAATATTAATGCTTCAAATCAGTTGGTGTATTCATGCCCTGTGACAGTCGGCTGCTCCTAATACTCTCTAAATTCTTCCTTTAATATTTTGCTTTCATTTTATACAAAAAAAAATCATGCAACTAACAAATATGTTATCAATATTCCTCCATGCATGGTTGTGTGCATAATCTTTTTTTTTTTGCTATAAATTATGCATATGTTATCAAAGTAATGGACTGATTTTTCTCTCTAAGGTCTGGATTAGGTCAGGTAAGATCCCACATCTTACCTCCGAAAGATGACATTTAAATTGAAAACAATAAAGTGAGAAGGGTTATAAATAAAAGAGCTCACCTTGCCCTGTAGCTTCCCCATAGGCAAATAAATGAATAACTAATTCACTGTAACAACCTCACTGAATGTTCTCAGCTGTTGAATATTTAAGTTCTCAAAGCTGGAGGTAGTCAGACTTCTAACACATGCTAATGAGCCAAGTAAGTTCATTTCTGCTGATGCCTCAACACTTCCCCTCCCCCACAAGGAAAAAAAGATCCCTTTATCTATGCAGCACAGGTTAGAAAAGCTGAAGCAAAGCTGCAGGACTGAGCAACAGGAAAGCAAATAAACAAAAAATGTAATGGAGCCCAGAAAGATGAAGTCCCACAGCAGACGGCTTTTGCTTTCAAGATCAAGTAATTATCAAATCTGCCAGTGGAGGAAAAAGCTTTTCTCTTTTGCATCTATTTCCCAAGCTGGATAGAATACCAAACGGATGAATAGCAGACCTTCTGAAATGTCATTCCTATTTTAATAGTAATTTAGGCTTTGATCCAATGGAATCCTTCCATTACGAAGATAATGGCTGTCCAGGCTTATCACATTACTGACTAGAGGCTCCTAAGACATTCTCCAAATCTGTTGTGAAAGGTTATGGTACTATCTGCAGGACTGTTGAGTGAGCAGAAGTTGACCTGCATAAGCATAATGTTCATTTAGCTCACACAGTTTATTTTCACTCTTTGTAATATCCAAAAAAAATTACACATGTTAAAGAAGTTCATTATCTAATTCTCCTACGTAGCTGGAGCCAACTAGATTGGCATATCTCAGTAATTTGGTTAAAATATGATTCCCAACAAACAAGATGTTTACTGAACATTGTGAAAAATAAATCAGTTGCAAACAGTAAAACTCAAGAGCACCAAAATGTTTAAGAGTGTTTACCGGGCTTATAAAATAGAGAAACTTCTATATACTGTACAAGTGCAGGAACAACAACTTGTTTGGGTTAAGATCACCTGATAAAACAATCTGTTTTCCTTGCTAAAGTAAGCAATACAGTTACAAAAGGAAATAGTAGTAGCATTTATTTAGATTTGTTTGAAATTCCTGAAAAGCTCGGAGTTTTTCAAGGACACTTCTGTAATTTTCAGGGAAAGCTAGACTGTTACCAAGGCTCCCATCAACTTCACCTAGAAAAATAGCTATGCCTGCACTTCTTCAGCTAGTATTGTATGTAGCCTGTTGACAATAGCCTGTCAGACTCTTTGCACTTCAGATTATGATGAAAACAAAAATAAAAAGTTGAAAATGCAGAATCAAGAAGTGGTTTGAGTACATCTTTCAGAGAATGGTCTCAAAGTACTCTGCACTAATGTGATAAGCTATGCTTGTTCTTCTATTGAATACAGAGATTTTTTTCCCTGTATAAAAGTTATATTTATTCCTGGAAATGAGAATAAGAAACAAAATTATATTTGCCTAGCTAAAACCAAATTCCTATGCTGGAGCAAATAAATCCTGTTGCACCAAAACAGAATAGAGATTGCTAAAAAAAATCCATCCTACAATGGAATCTACATTACTAATAGATATTTGAGAGTTACAATATTAATTCAGTTTGGACATGTATGTATACAGTACTTAACAACTTCATAATTATGTGTCTATATAGGCTGCCAAATTATTCCCATAAAATATATAGTAAGATACAAAGAATAAAAATGTAGAACACATTATTAACATAGTTTTTTTGATAAAAGCATTAACCATTCCATGATTATGATATGATGTATGTATGCATGTATGTATTAAATTTGTTGGCCACCCATCTTACCACAGGGCAACTCTGGATGGCCAACAAATGTATTTATTTATTAATTTTCTTATGCCACCCACCTCTTCTGTAAGGTGACTCTGGATGGTTATTTATGATATAAATAACTAGGTAGCTCCATTCACTTTTCATACTGTTTCCCTGCATGTCTCTTTATGACTGGTAAAACACCAATGTGATAAGGCTAGAAGCACTTTCAATATCAATAAATATCCTTGTTGAAAATTGGAATGGACTGTGGGGAAAAACTTTAGATTTATTAGAGTAAAATATACGTAGACTGCATTTAAAAATCTGTGTTATTGCATTTTCTATAGGAACTGATTTATCACGGACAAAAGAGCTCTAAGACTTCAAAGATGCTTCATTTTGTTTTCTTCTCCTACACAAAACCTCAATAAAAATCAGTTCTCTTGTGTCTCAAAGTTTCCATTTGTGCCTTGAGGACAAAGGTGATGCATTAAAATAAATGGGAACAGTGTTTGTAGGTTGAATGAAAAAAAATATTTAGAAAATTTTACAGTGTTGTCAACTTGAAAATTGCTGAATCAATCAAAACTGCAATCGGAAGATTTTATAGATCAGGGCTGTCCAACCTTGGCAATTGTTAATATTGTGCACTTCAACTTCCAGAATTCCCCAGCCGGTCATATATGTGAGAGACATTTTTTTAAATAAAAGAAAGCTTACTAAATTACATCAACCATAAAGAAGAAGCTTTACCCTAGATCTTTCCTCTAATTTGGTCATCATGACAACAGTGGCACTCCTTTGTTCCCACATCATTCTCCAGAAATCTCCAAAGGTCTCAGGAAGAGCTCCTTGGGTTGCGATGTAAGCGTTTTGCTTTCTGTAACCATCTATATAGTTAGCATTTATATAATCACTGCCAGGTATGCCTAAAAAAAGGGAAGAAAAAAGACATGATTATTGAATTCAACTATGAATAGTAATTTTTATTTTCATGCTAGAATGAGGTATAACTAGGGATTCCAGGAATGCTAATATATTGTTGCAGAGTATATAATAAAATCATGAAACCCTGTCCAAATTTATCTCTGCCCAACAAAATTAAGTTGAGCTTATTTTGAGTTTCTTTCTTACTCTCGATTTAATCTTTATACTATGTAATCACTTAGTGAAAGGAACTGTACATTAATTAATATATCAGGTTATTTCTCATTCTAGCCTTCTTTCCTAGTATATCTGTATGTACCTTACATCTAGAGATTTTAGTTTTAGTAGGCTGTAATAATAATAATATCTTAGATACTAAATTACATTATCTATTGCTATAATATATAAGGATAGCAAACTCTCAGCTAAAGTTTAATTCAAGACATAATCCCATTGCAGTTGGTGAAAATATAGTGCCATATACATGTGTGCAAAAGATTGTCATTCTATTTTGTAAGAGCTACCATTGGATGTGTACGTAAGACAAAATATTTTGAAAAGTAAATGTCAGCACAAAAACTCTTAAATTATAAATAATGGAGAAATGTTGAAGGTTCTGTATTTCTGATTAGGGTCTGATAGTCCTTGGGTATGCAGTGGTGTAGCCCAAGTAATATGTAGACTTTAGAACAAGAGTGTTGCCAGAGTCATGGGAATTGCTATCAGCCATTTCTGCAAATGTTTGGTACATATGGTAGCACAGATAAGAAAATTCTAAATATAGAGCAAAGTTTTTTGGGTAATAGCTCCCAGTTGATATACACTGAATACATTGTTTTATACTAGCCAGATTATTTAGAATGCAGCCATGTACATATTATGTAGGATAAATCTTATTGATTTAATTGAAACAATTACACCAATAGGTACCGTGTTTTCCCGGAAATAAAACCGAGTCTTATATATTTGTTTTGGTCCAAAAGACCCATTAGGGCTTATTTTTTGGGGATGTCTTATTTTTCCATGTATAGCAGGCGGTGTGCACGTGGGGGCCGAAGGCATCCAACAGCAGCCACAGCCCGCCAGCACCTTGGCCAATGCTCTCTGGGGCTATCAAGCCTACGCAGTGCAGCTCGAGGCCACAACAGGGCAGGAGGCCATGAAACGCACTGGTCCTTCCGCCACGAGGTGAGGCGAGGCAAGTGGCAGAGCTGCCCACATGCCCCACACCCGCGCACCTCAGGACCCCCACAGCCAGGCCACCCACGCCCTGCTACCTAACTCACCTCACCTTGTTGTATGGGTGGCAGGGCACCCTGGCTGCCCCCGCATGACACCTGGCTGCAAGCCCCTCCTGCCCAGTTCCTTTCTCTCTGGGGGTCAAGCAGAGCCGCCCAAAGTGGACCCTGTAGGTGGGAGGTCCTCTCCCGTGCAGCTTTGCTCCTGTGCTTGAGCGGTGCCTGCTGGTGCCCAGTGCTGCCCTTGCTGGGTCTCTGGTGGAGCCGGAATGCTGCTGCGTTTCAGCAGATGCCGGCCTTGCCCTCTGGCAGGCCTGGGCAGCTGCTGGAGAGAGACAGGCCCATTTCAGTGCCTGGAACCCTTGAGGGGTTTTCCTTGCCATGAGGTGAGGTGAGGTAGGTGGCAGGGGTGGAACTGCCCGTGCCCCGCATTCACGCACCTCAGGACCCCTGCAGCCAGGCCACCCACACCCACCACCTACTCTGCCTCACCTCATGGCAGTGGCAGTGACATCGGCGCATTGTGTGGTCTCCAGCCCTGTTGTGGCCCTGAGCAGTCAGACTGTGGGATAGAGTGGGTGGCCGGCCGTGCAGGTGCCTGCTGGATGGGGCTGCTGCTGCTGGTGCCACCACAAGGCGAGGCAAGTGGTGGGGCATGAGTGACCTGGCTTCAGGGGCCCTGAGGTGCATGAATGCGGGGCATGTGGGGCAGCTCCACCCCCCGACCTACCTCGCCTCACCTCGTAGTGGTGCCGCACACCTTCCTGCCCTGTTGTGGCTGTGAACAACCAGACAGTGGGACGGAGTGGGCAGGCTCTTAACTAGGGCTTATTTTTGAAGTAGGGCTTATATTAGGCCCACACATAAAAATAACGCTAGGGCTTATTTTCTGGTTCTTACTTTTCGGGGAAACATGGTATTAGACTGCTGTTTGATTACAACATTTTGATTTACTGAGGAATTGAAGATAAAGGATCATAGGAACTCTTCAAGTACATTAGGGCTCATATTCAATGCAATTGAACAGGAGATGGGGGATTACTGTTTTTACTCTTTTTATATTGGTTTTTTATTGTTTGTAAGCAGCCTGGAATTACTGAAAGTAAGAGGGCAGCCATATAAGTTCTCTAAAGAAATTCATAAATACATTTATTGTACTCTATAACATATTTCAATAATATTGCAGTTAAAAGTTTTTAATTGAATTAATAAACAATTAAAAAGTCTTATTGCATTTTCTGCATGTTATTTATAGTATTTTGAAAATCCATATAAAACATATTAATTCTTTTGCATGTTTCTTGTAATAAACAAATTTTATATGTGATATCTTAGCATATTTGTTTTCCTTGGCATGATATATTTTTATATTATGTGACAAATACGGCACAGATACTATAAAAAATAATAAGTAATGTGTATAATATTAATAATTGTTAATTCAAGTAATATCTCTGAAGTATATGCATTGTTACTTTTTAAAAATAATTTCATTTTATTAATTTATAGTTAAAGGCCAAATTATATCACAACAAAATTAGAAGTGCAGATACAGAGTATCATATCTATTTGGAAATATCAATTTTGGAGAATTTGCATTAAACAACAAACAAGAATGAACCTCCACTATCGCTATACTTTACTTCAAGCAACCTAGTTAAAAAGTGTACACTAAGCCTTTCAAAGCCATAATTTTCAACAAAACAGATTTTGGGATTTACAAAGTTTCTGGAGTGATAAAAAGCTTTTCAGGAATTTCCTAAATGTGGAAATACGATTTAATGATTCAGAAAATATCACTAGATGGACAAAATGCCACAAACCTTCCATCTATCAAAAATGGCAGAACATTTCTCCAAAAACAGATCAAAAGAAGAATGAAGTGAACAAGAGAAATATACATCTAGTGTGCATTATAATTGGAAGATATGGATTGGGCATTTATAAGAGAAACATTTTTTCTAGATAACTTAAGGGGTACATTTACAAATGTCTGGTATTGTCCTTTACTTCAAAATAAAATACATAAATATAAATCACTAAACAATGTACACATGGAATAACAAAAATCCTTCCCTGCATTAGCAAGATGATGAGACAGCTGGCATCTAGCCATAAACAACTCATATATTAACATCATTCAGCAAAGAAGAACATACTGCCAATGCTTATTATAAGATGCTCCTAATATTTTTTGAACCCACTGCTACTGGTATGCAAATGTGATTCATTTTTATATTTTGAATTCATTATGCTTTTCTTTAGTTACAATAAAAAAGTGAAAAAAGAAAAAAAGCCCCAAACAATTATATTACATTTAATAAACGATTTAGCCCAGTAACAATAAGATGATATTTTTTTTTTAAAAAAGTAAGTACAATTGAGAAATGGGTGATTTAATCAGTTATAGAGTTTTTGTATAATGTAGATTATTATACTTAGGCTGAAAGTCTGAACTTTTATTGTTATATTTTTGGTTATTTTGTTGTATTGTTTTTGTGTTTTTAACTGTACATCACCCAGAATCACATATGTTTAATGGGCAACTATATAAATTTATCAAAGAAAGAAAGAAAAGGATGAAATGAAATATGATTGCTTCTTTCCTGGGAAATTTTGCATTACATTTGGAAACCCAATTTGAGGGTATAGAAAGCCATGTTGATGCTATTTATTTGTACAAGAGTCGGTAGGTATATTTCATCACAAGCATAACAATAATGTGGATACAGTAATCAGATATCAATCATTTTAATTTCCAGGGTTATTTGCTGTTATTTTTATAAGAATGCAGTTGAAAAACGTTTCATGGGTAAAAGTTTTTCTTGAGTTAAGGATTGTGAGAATCTAGTAGAGGCTGTACATAACTTCTTAGTTTCTTGTATCTTATGAGCAATTTATGTGCCAAAATGAAATGTCTGAAATCTGGCTGTGAATTAGTTTAACAAATAAACATCTTAGTGATAAAAGAGAATATCACTGCTAAGATCCATCTCATTTTGCTCTTCATAGTGGAATGAAAGTAAAATATTAATTAGAACATAGTGTCTGGGCATTTTTTTTATCAGAGGAGGGCCACATAAAGAGACGGTGTCCCAGGAAGAATGCAATGGCAACCCACTTTCTAAATTATTAACATATCCAAATAGTTGCCAGAAATGAAGAGATATATATAGTCTCATGCTTGATCAGGCGGGTTGGACTGGAAGAACTACAAAGTTCCTTCCAACTGTGTTATTCTGTATCATATTTTCCAAATTTGTTTAATCCTCAGGTTTTGAGTTTTGACTCAACTTATATTTAGAAACAGATATATAAACACACATACTTCATGGAACATGAGAAACTGTGCAAAAAATAGCATTGGTTAGACCAGGGGTCCCCAACCCCCGGTCTGTGGACTGGCACCGGGCCACGGCATGCCAGAAACCAGTCCACGCAAACAAGCAAAGCCCCATCTGCAGGATGCAGGCAGTACATGAAACCACGCCCCCTCTGGTCCGCAGGAAAACCTCTCTCCAGGGAACCGGTCCCTGGTGCTCAAAAGGTTGGGGACCTCTGGGTTAGACAAGCCGGGCACCATGACATGAGCCTGTAATCCAGCTATTCTGTAGGCTAAAGCTGGCATGTCACTTGTGCTCAGGGGCTCTGGGCTGCAATGGACTATGCAGATTGGATGCCTGCATTACGTTTGGCATCAATATTGTGATCCCCAGGGAGCCGAGGGACACTAAGGAGAGGTGAACTGACGCAGGTTAAAGACAGAGCAGGTCAAAATTCCTGTGCCAATCAGATACTAGTGAACTTTCCTGCTGTTGTTACGATTTACATCCAGACATTCTTCATGTATAGTACTAAACACAAAAGAGGTTGAATCTGTACAAATGTAAGTAAAAGGGAGCTGTGTGGTGGGGATAGCACAGGCCTCAGTATTCCATTTATTTTATTCAGTAAACAAAGTTGTCAAATAGCTTTAATTAGACTTCACACTTTATTTGCAGAGTGAAATTGCATCATGGAATTGTTTCAAGTCTTGACAAAGGCTAAGTATTGCACAATCTTCACATTTAAGACAAATTAAACCATAAACCTTTGTTTTAGAGATGTTTTCCTAAGAAATGTGCCACTTAAGGGAATTTTTAAAAGAGAGTTAAAACTAATAGGATTAAGCTTCATAGCACTTGTAAATAATTATCTTCAGAAAATAGATGAATTCACAAAAGGGAGGAAAATGTACTATTGATGATGAGTGTATATGGGTGTGTGTGCGTTCACATTTAGTTTCAGTTGCAGAAAATTAAATTAGATGTACATAAAATGTTTTTCATGGTGAGATTAGCCTGTAACAAGGTCCATATTTGTAAGCAGATTAGTATAGTTAATAGTCAGCACACATACACAAAGGGAATAAAACTCATTAGAAAAAAACAATAGGGAGAACAAACTATTTAAATAATGAACAGTTACGGAATTTCAAAATGGCTTGCACAAGAGGCCAAAGAATGTATAAAGCAAAGTTGAATATAAAATATCATGAAGTATGGCAAAAAGAAAAGATAATAAATAAAGGAATTTTGTTAAATTGGTGACATCTAATCTTTTCTTTAAAATGGGTGTGGGAGAATATATATGGAATTAACTCATTTTATTCTTGTAATAATTTGTGAGAATGATAATGATGTGTGCAGAGGCTACAATTCTATACTGACTTAATAGAAATAAGCATCACTAAATATGTGCTTCTTTTTGACTTGGTAAGTACAAGAATGATAATGAATTTTCAGCTAAACAGAGAACATTATATTATCCGTATTTCATACTGATATTCTGATGCTGGTACAGAATTGGCTTTTAGAGCCAATGCTATTTCATGTTAATTCCTGCTGCGTTCTAATGAAATATTTAATGAAAAATAGTTTTTTTAAAAGACCTAAATCTACCCTTAAAAGGATAAAATTAAATATGCATTCTAGGCTAAACACATTGAAAAAAAAATTCTCTTTAAAATTTCTCTACCAAACTAGTCATTTCTATGGTAACATCAAACAAATGCAGCTGTGAAATGAATGTAATACAAGATAGCACGTATATTGTCATATTTGGAATGTTTACTGTTTCTTTGGAAGTTAGCAATAAAGACTTATTGCTTGGAAAACATATTCATAGTGTTATGACCCAGATTTTAAAGATAGTATTAGTATTTAAAATGTAGTATTTTAAAAATATAAAGGAGCGTTTTATATATATATAAAACTCTTATAAAGAACCACCCAAAAACAATCAAAAGGAAAAAAAGGAATTTATCTAACTACTTTTCAAGACATTTAATTCAAGAGTCTAAAACTGACTGCTCTCAAAATGACTGGATCAATGAGAATATGTCAGGGAAACTCAAGATGGAGCCTAATAATAATTTTCCTTCCATCAATAGTACAAGAAGGATACAATTTCTTTCTGCAATTATTTCAATATATGTGTCAGAAGTTGGTAGATCCTTGGGACGAGTGTGGTATATATATATATATATGTGGTATTACAAAGAAAGTGAAAGTGCCTTTCCACCACGGCTCACGGGAGGAATTTCACTGGCAGAAGATAAACGTTAGAAGTTATTTTAGATGCCACAGCAGATTGATCTGAAGGGATGTAATATAGTGATGCCTCCAATGATGCAGGTTCTGAATTTGAAACAAGAATGTTTGAGATCCTGCACCTATTCAATCAGGTGTCATTGGATAACCTTAAACAAGGCAGATTCTCAAAGCTATGGTCAATTATAGTCAGCTACATCTGGAGCAAACTAAGTTGGGATGGTGTATGATAAGCTGTTTAGCATGTAAATATGATTAGGTTTGGTATATTAAACGAAAACTGGTTTCCAATTTAATACAACCGATTGTGGGATTCAGTGATTTATAGTCACCAATTGTTGTCAAACCATATAGATTTCCAGGATAAGGTCCATGCAAAAAGCAAATCAAATATAGCAACTTTAAAAATAAAATTAAATACTATCTAACTAATATTTAGTTAATTAGAACCCTGAATATTTTGAAAATAATTGAAGTATGAAGGAACTTAATTTTAGTTCTTTGTTAACCCTCAGACAAACTGGACCATAATTGTAACTGACCAATACATAGTGGAAAAATGAGAAAAATGAACTTTCCTAGCCTCACATCCTCCAAGTAGGTGGATTTTGTGAGGAAAGGCTTATATAAACAGAAGAATTATAGATGAGGTTGGGAAATTACCGATGTGACTGGGCATGTTTTCAGATTGAAAGGATTATATTGTATGATGCGAATGGAGGGGAAACTGGATAAATCAAAGCCTGATATTAGGAATCCACAAAAATGAAAAGCAATTTAGAAAGCATAATAAACTGAGTTATATTCCTGAATATCCTAAACCGGGATACAATCTTCTATTGCAATACTTTACAGCTATTGCAGATACTCTTGTCAAGGACAGGACATTCAAAAGTTGATAAGGGAAAACACCAATTAATCCAAATAAAATGATATATGGACTTGAGAGTTCGATATGGAATAAAACTGACACTGATAAAATATCAGTTAAATGAGCACTATAGCTGAAAGAAGTATAATTACAGGTATTCTTCATTTACGATTGTTTGCTTAGAAACTGTTTGAAGTTAGGATGGTGCTGAAAAAAGTGCCTAATTACCTGTCCTCACACTTATGAATGTTGCAGTGTCTCTACAGTCATGTAACCATGATTTGAGTGCCTGGCAACCTACACCTATTTATGATAGGTGCAGCATCCTGGGATCATGTGATCACCGTTTGTGACCTTCCCAGGAAGTCTGCAACAAGCAAAATTATTGGGGAAAGTAAGATTCATGATTGATGATTGTGGCAAAAAAAGATTATAAAACTGAGTGTGACTCACTGAATCACTACATCCAGTGGTGGGATTCAAGTAATTTAACAACTGGTTCTGTTCGTTGTCATCACCGGTGTGACGCACCTCGCATATTCATCATCACCGCTGCGACATGCGTTGCATTGTCATCATCACTGGCGCAATGTGCATTGCATTGACATCATCACTGGCATGATGCATGTTGCATTGACATCATCACAGGCACGACATGTGTTGCACTGACATCATCACCGGCGTGACACGCCTCGCCACGGCAGCATCACCAGCACAATGCGCATCGCAGATTTATGGTAACCGGTTCACCGAACTCAACAAAAAATTAGGTATCGGTTCTGCCGAACCGGTGCAAACCGGCTGAATCCCACCACTGACTACATCCTTAGTGATGGAAGAACCGATCCCAACTGTGGCTATCTAGTTAAGGACTACCTGTAGATCATTCCATGAGATTTTAAAAATACATTTGAAAAGCTTTGTTATCAAAATCTCTGATAGTCAACTCCACAAATGGAGCCAGCCAGGACGGATGGCCCTATCACACGGTCAATGAGTAAGCAGTTAGGCTAACAAGGTTTATAAAAGTAATTTCCACCCCAAAACTTTACTCTGAGGACGCTGGCAGGGGACCAGCGAAAGCTAAGTTGTTTTAATATTGTAAATAGTTGTTTTTATTGTTTTAAACTTTTTAACAATAAACAGCTGGTTTATATTTCTCCCGGAGATTGAGGACTGTGTTATTGAACAGATATGCCCGGGATTCGTAATATATATATACACACACACACACACTCACACACACACACATACATACACACACAAACACACACACATCTATTTCATTCAACAGCAAGAAAATCCTGGTAATGTTATATATAAAAATAGAATATTAAACTTGACCAGTTTCCTTAGAAGGCTTTAAAAAGTCTGGGTGAATGAATTTGAATTTGAAGTCAGTGAACCTCACCATCTTTTTATGGCACTGAATTTCTTTTACTGCAGCAAATGCTTATAAACTAATAAGGAAGATATTTTAAACGGACCACTACATTTTGCTAAGGTTAAACTAGTTAAATTGTAACCTTTTTGGATTATATTGGTGTAGTTGTAAGCAAATTTGTACATATTAACAACTTTTGGGGCCAATCTGATTATTTTTTTGGTAAAAAAATGCTGAAAAAATATTATTCACGCCCTATGCTAAGCACATTGTTTACAAGTGTATTCTACAGTTCTTCATCCGCAGCTCACTTATTCTCTCTCTCTCTCTCTCTCTGTACCACTTTTCTTTAAAGAGAAATTGCTCTTATTGAAAACAAACATCTTTGAGGAACCCTACAATAAAAGAGAAATGTAATCATATTTCATCATCACTATTTATTTATGTGTTTTCTAAATCTATCCATCAAAAGTGTCTCAAAGTGTTATACAAAAAAGGATAAAAATACATTATAATAACAAGGTGGCTTATTAACTCAGATGATTGTTATTGGGTACATTTCCTTAATAGATTGCCTTCCTTCAAACAAGATTTATTTTGGACAGAAATTTGCAATTTAAAGTGCTTGCATTTCTCTTGAAAAAAGTGCTTTGATTATAAAGAAACCTTATTTTGTAGTAAAAAGCCACTATGAAACACTGCTCTTCTTTGAATCCATAAATCAGGATAGTCACCTTGCTCTGACCCAGATGTTAAAAGGAGTTTTATTTTATTTATTTAGAAAATTTATTTGCCGCCTAGCCAGTACCCAATGACTCTGCGCAACTTACAGCATAAAACAATATAGAAGAAATGACATTAAAATCGACAGTCATGGCACAGAGCAGATAAAATCATTCAAAATTACAACCATTAAAATCAGATGGGAAAGACTGGAACCGGACATACAGGGGGTGGGGAGGTGGGATTAGATTTTAATTGATCAACCACCTCCAGTATGAAGCTCCCCTGAGATGGAGGTGGAGATATAGAGCTGAGTGTCATCAGCATACTGATGATACCTCAAGCCATGGTGACAGATGATCTCACCCAGTGGCTTCATGTAGATGTTAAAGAGGAGTGGACAAAGTATTGAGCCCTGTGACACATTACAAAATAGTGGTGAAGGGCTGGGCCTCTCACTCCCTATTAACACTGATTGGGATTGGACTTGGAGAAAGGAGCTGAACCAATGAAGAACTGTGCCGCCCAGCCCCAGCCCCCCTACCCAGCCCAAAAGATACCATGATCTATGGCAAGGGTCCCCAACCCCCGATCAATGGACCAGTACCGGGCCGTGGCATGCCAGCAACTGGTCCGCACAAACAAGGAAAGCCCCATCCGCAGGAAGCACACAAAACCACGCCCCCTCCGGGCTGCGGAAAAACCTTTCTCCACGTAACCGGTCCCTGGTGCCCAAAAGGTTGGGGACCTCTTGTCTATGGTATCGAAAGCTGCTGAGAGATCAAGGATGCAATGATGGTTGCACTACCTCCATCCCACTCTCACCAGAGGTCATCAACAAGTGCAACCAATGCTATTTCTGTCCCATACCGTGCCTGAATCCTGACTGAAAAGAGTCCAGATGTTTCATCTAGGAACTTCTGAATCTTCCAGAACTCTTACCTTTTCCATGACCTTTCCGAAAAATGGAAGACTGGAAACTGGATGGAAGTTGTCCAAATGGGGGGGGGGGAGAGAGAGAGATCAAGTGACCATTTTTTTTAAAGCAGGGGGCAAATCAGGGCCTCCTTAAAAGGTCCCAGAAATGTCCCCTTCTGAAGTGATATATTAAACACTGCTTGAATCCATGTGCTAGTCACCATCCTGGGTGTTTTCACTACCAAGAAGGACAAAGAATTAATTGGCAAGTAGTAGCACTGATAGCATTGATGACCCTCTCTACTTCATCAGGGCCAACAGGATCAAACTGTTCTCAGATAATTGGACAAGACCCCTCCCCAGGCATCACACAAGACCTGTCTCAAAATGAGAATGACTCCAAGCAACTTTGTCTGTCAGGTGTTGAACAAATTCCTCCACACAGCCCTGAAGATAATTACATGAATCCGTCCCTCTCAGGAAGAATTGCATGACCTGGAAGAGGAAGAGACCTGGAGACGCTCATGCATAGAGCGAATTCTATTTCATAACAGTACCTGCGTGACTCAGATCCCTTCAATGCATATTGCCTTGATTTTCTGAGTTGAAGTGCTGTCTCAAATTTGGATGGTTCAAATTTGTGATGGTTCAAACTGAAAGGACATATGAGATAGAACATAATGCCCTAATTTATATCCCAGATTTCTTTCTCCTTTTTATTTTATTTTATGACTTTTGTTTTGTACATTATTTTATCACTGTATTTTTGTTTCTACAGTAATTTCTAAAAAAAGTGTCTTACCTTCTATTGCTGATAGGAGAACTCGAGAATGGTCATAAGCAATGACATTTGCATATCTGTTCTTTGGTTTATTTACTTCCAGGTTAGAGTGTTCCCATGTAAATTGTTGACCTGGGTCAATTGACTTGAAACAAAGAAATGGGAAAAAAGGAAATGTCATTAACATAATTTTTAAAAGAATGTTTCATAACAGATTTCCTTGTATTGTATAGCTTAAAAGAGCACATGAATCTAATTCCATAATAATTAGTCATTACTGACATTTAATCATTAATCTTGCACAGATTTGGGCTGATTTCATAAGAAACGAGACAAACAGTGTAAGAGATGCTTATTTTAGAAATTTGGAGGGGTGTGTGTGTGTGTGTGCGCGCATTATAAAGGAAAAATGAGAAAAATAAGATATGCAGAGAATAATGAAAGTTTAGTGCTGATTTAACCATAACAAGATTCCACTTCAAATTTTATATAACAAAAAGAAAAAAAAACCCAGAAAACAGAGATAGTTCCTTCTTGCTTGTTCAAATATGTAAGAAAGAACAAATGTTTATCCCACCAGAAATGCTGCTATAGAAGACATGCTGTTTTGGAAGATTTTGGCAATGCTGAGGTAATTCCATTCAAAACAGCAGGCTCCAGTTTAAGAAAAGTAATTCTTATGTAAAAACAGCTAGCATAAGAGACTTCTGGAATGCATTTGCTTAGGCAAGTAAATTTGGATGATATGTTTTCCACTGGGCTAATATAAGAATATTGAAAAGAACTTTGATATATAAAAAAATGCATTGTGTTAATCTAATCTAATCTAATCTAATCTAATCTAATCTAATCTAATCTAATCTAATCTAATCTAATCTAATCTAATCTAATCTCATCTCATCTCATCTCATCTGATCTAACCCAATGCAACCCAACCCAATTCAATCCAATCCAACCCAACCCAACCTACTGTTACATTAGTTCAGTTTTGCTCCCTCTACCTAAAATATAATCCAGTAGAACAGCAACCTCCAACCATTTGGGCTCCAGGGACTGGTTCCAGGGGGGGCGTGGTTTCATGCGTTGCCTGGATCTTGCACACGTGCAGATGGTGCTTGTGCGGCCCTGTTCTTGGCGGGCCGTGGACCAATAGTGGTCCACGGCCCGGGGATTGAGACTCCTGCAGTAGAATGTCTCTGAGTCCAACAAAATTCATAATGTTCCATTTATTCTTTATACCCAGTATGGAATCGGAAAAAAATCATACTGTCTTGAATTATATCTAGGTTCTTCCACCAATTTCTATGTCTGCAGTTTTGGCCTGTTGCCCCTCTCTAATATATTAGGAGGAGCCGATTTCTGCACTTTGCCTTATAGCATTTATTTTAAATGGATACAAAAGAGTTCACATAAATGTGATAGCCTTGAGTTTCTGGCTCAGGTTGTATGTTTCTTATGTTTGTTGATTTTTTTTTCTCCATTCTTTTTTTTTTTTTTTAGTGTACAGTACTTCTATTCTGGGACTATGTGATCTTAATGTGAATGGGTTTTCCTTTTAACTTATGTTAGGTATGCTTTCACCCATTTTATTCTACAATACAATTTTATATTCTGGAAGTAGAATTACATGTCAGATATTCTGGGTTTTGATAACAGTCTAGGACAGTATAGACATCTGCTTGAGGAATGCAAGAATAATTGCAATCATATGAATTTCCTTGGATCAGATTATTCATGTTTGGATATTGTATGAATGCATATTATGAGTATACGTGAATAGAACATGTTGAGAGTTTGCAGCTATCAACCTCCAAATCAGTATTCAAAGTCATAATCTGGTGTAGGGCTGATTTTTGGGAGGGGATGTAAAGTTTGCTGTCATAGCAGGATCATAGTGTTGACATATAACTAAAATTCATTTGACAAAAATATGGATTTTTTTTTAATGCTTGGGAACATTCTATCACAATGCAAGATCTGTAAGAACTTCATCATAATAAAGGCTGGTTCTCATCTCTCTTCTTCCCTTTCCTGTATAAAAAAATGCCCATTCAAAATAGAAAACTATTATTTTTTCTGGGGAAGGGTTTCAGTGATTTATCTCTCCCCTTCCCACTTAATAGATTTTCAATTTAATGGAACAAAAGAGGTAATAATAATTTGCATGCTGTTTTTAGTAAATAGAGAATATTTATGAAAATCCTAAATACACTTACTGGAAGATAATTGTCAATTAATTCAAGTAAACAAGAATTACAATGTTAATCATCCAAAAGGAAAATCAAAGATATTTGCTTATTATAGACAATAAAAGCTAAAAGAGAAAGTTGCTGATTATTTTTGATTAGATTACATCAATATATTCAGGCAACAATTATTTTTGTGAACACATGGACAAAAATATGTCTTCTAAAGCAGAGGTCACCAACCTTTTCATGCTGGCGGCCTGGGGAGAAAGGGAGCAGCTGGGAAATTTACATGTGTGTGCACGCGCGTGCATGCGGAAACGGGACCGCATGCACCCACACTAGTGGCCCCATTTGCATAGGTGTGCAGGCGCTAACTGCCATTGCTAGCCCCGCACGCATGCGCAAATGGGCCACACAACCTGCACAGCGCTAGCGGCCCCATTTGCGCATGCGCACGGATGATAGCTGCCGCTGCTACCCCCACACATGTGTGGAAACGGGGCCACGTGCACCCACACGTAGCTAGCAGCCCCATTTGCATAGGCGTGTAGGTGCTAGCCGCTGCTGGTAGCCCGTGCACATGCGCAAATGGGCCGCAAAACCCACACGGTGCTAGCGGCCCCCATTTATGCATGCACTAGCTGCTGCCACTGCTAATCCCTCCACGCCTGCGCAAATGGGCCATGCAACCCGCATGCATGCTAGCAGTCCCATTTGCACAGGCGTACAGGCGCTAGCCACCATGCTAGCCTCACATGCATGCGCAAATGGGTCCACAGGTGCTAGCATGAGTGGGGATCCGTGCACGCTTGTGTGTGTGCATACTGGCCAGCCTGCCCACGGCCCAGTGGCCAGTAGGCCGCAGCCCAGTAGTGGGCCACAGCCCACAGGTTGGGGATTCCTATTCTAAGAAACACAAGTGTTATATAGCTTCATAATTAATTATATCCACGCCCAGGAAAAATCTATTATTACAGGATGATATCTGAGGGATTGGTACAAACAATAACAGAAGAACTTCAGTACAAAATAAATCAGTGCTATGGTCATGTTCTTGACATGACCACATACATGGGACCACTATTACAAACAAATGTATTAAAATATTACTGTTTTAATTAGAGATAAGAAAGAGCTGAAATATTTGTAGTTCCTATTCTCTTAAATTTTACTACCTAACAATAAAAACGGTTTTTCCCCCTATATAACAAAAGGTTTTAATGTTGAAATTGGAGAATGTTGAAGCCCATTTTGTTGGGCCGTTCTTTCATCTAACACTTCCTCATTTTGACTAACACAGTTATTGTAAACAAAAAGTGACCCTGCTATAAACTTTGTCTCTGCCTTTAGTATAAAAATGAATTTATCTCCATATTATAATGGAAACAGGCTGCATTTAAAATCTAGTGGCATTATATCACTGATTAAGGCTAAAGGTCAGCATTTTCCTAATTCCAATAAAATATATTGGCACAATATCCATGAAAGAAATCTTAATTCAGCATCCCCCAACCTTTTGGGCAGCAGGGACCACTTCTGTGGAGAGAGTTTTTTCCGAAGACTGGAGGGGGTGTGGTTTCATGTGCTGCCTGCATCTCGTGGATGGGGCTTTGCTTGTTTGCGTGGTCCAGTTTTTGGCTGGGGGTTAGGGATCCCTGCCTTAACTGATGTCATTAAATCACCCATGTTTTCAATGATATTATTTAAAGCTCTTCAGGGAACATAGATAAATTTTATAAGAGTTAAGAAAAATCCAAAAGCATACAAGGCCTCAATAATGCCAAGAATAAGGAAACACTTGCTCATATACTGTACTCATTGTAGAACTAATGAACTTATCTAATGAACATTGCATTACCATTTTAAACCTCAGTTACAACTAGTTGTACCACATATAATAACGGAATCAAATATTTGGTTTAACTTTAAGGGTGAAAAATAGTAGCAAAATGCCCTCTGCTATCTGTTTCTAGTTCTTTTAGAATACAGAATATTTGTTATTGTCCAAATGTGACTGGACACGCAAGGAATTAATCTCCGGCGTATAAGCATATGCATATAACAAAGTGATAAGTCATAGATCATACATTATCTTATGATTTCACATCTAATTTTTAAATGGTTTCATCTGTCCACCAAATGCTAAGTGATTTCAATCAGTACATATTATATAATAGAATCTTATTAATTTTTATCATGTAAAATAAAATTTTAGGATCTTAAAAGAGTATAAAAGGGAATATGAATATTTAACTACATATCTACAGATATGCCCACAGAGTTGAAATGGCACAAAAACAAACAACAGAACCAGCAAATTGCTGCTTTAATCAAAACAAAAAAACATACTCAAACTATTTTAGGAGCAGTATTCTGATTGAATAACATTTGAAAAAGTTTCTACTTTTGGAGAAGTTAATATGCTAAAATACCATGCTACAAGCAGAAGTAAAAACTGTTATAATAAGAAATTAAAAGGAGAATGAAAGAGCCAAAGTGACTACACACCAACACATTTGGTGACAATTCCAAAAGAAGGGTGGAAAGACAGAGAGATTCCCAAGGAAGCATATACAGTGAAACTGTAGGAATAGGGTAAGGAAAGGTAATGTTCAGAATAACCTAAGATTGGTAAAAGATGCTAAGAATGAACAAAACTTCTTGAAATGAGTTCAAAATCAAAGGAAGAGAAAATAATGAAAATGGAAAAATATTAAGAGGCAGGACTTTTCTCGTACAAGAGCATCTGTGTTCTACCAAGCAATTATAAAGAGCAGAATGGAGTTTGAAAATTAACATTGAAAGAAAGATTATCATTAAATGTCTTTGAATTGAGTATATCTGCTGAATTAAATCTGAAGGGACTCATGAATGATCTCGCTAAAACTTAGTGCACTATCTTTGATAAATTCTGGAGAATGGAATACGTGCCAGATGACTGGAAGAAAGAAAATATTATCCCTATCTTCCAACTGAGGGAGAGGAATAGAAGCTCCACAGTACAGTGGAGCTGTACTCGACTTACAACAGTTCATTTAGTGATTGTTCGAAGTTACAACGGCACTGTAGAAAATGACTTATGACTGTTTTTAACAGTTATGACCTTTGCAGCATCCCCATGATCATGTGATCCAAAATTCAGATGCTTGGCAACTAGTTCATATTTATTCCAAGGTCATGTGACCCTTTTGCGACCTTCTGACAAGCGAAGTCAATGGGGAAGACAGGTTCACTTAACAACTGTGTTGCTAATTTATCAACTGCAGTGATTCACTTAACAACTGAGGTGAAAGGTCGTAAAATGGGGCAAAATTCACTTAACAAATGCCTTACTTAACAACAGAAATTTTGGGCTCAGTTGTGGTCGTAACGTATCACATATTCTACAGTAGTTCTAAAACAATTAATTTGTGAATATTTTTTTAAAAAACTGTAATTGCCAGAAATCAGCATGGTTTGGTCAGGAATAAATCTTGTCAGACTAATCATCACATTTTTTTTTTGTTTGGGTAGCCTCTGAGGAAATTGTGAAAATTCTGTAAGCCCCTTATAATTTCAATAAATATGTATTGGGGTGTGAATGAAGTGGATTCACAAATTGTACTGTAAAAAAAAAACACCTGATGGTTTGGTCAGGAATAAATCTTGTCAGACTAATCATCACATTTTTTTTTTGTTTGGGTAGCCTCTGAGGAAATTGTGAAAATTCTGTAAGCCCCTTATAATTTCAATAAATATGTATTGGGGTGTGAATGAAGTGGATTCACAAATTGTACTGTAAAAAAAAAACCACCTGATAAATAGTGAGGTCTCAAGTGAGGTGCCCCTAAGGCCCTGTCCTCTTCAATATTTTTATTAATTACTTGAATGAAGAGGTGGTAAGAATGATTATCAAATCTGCAGATGATACAAAACTGAATGAGATAGATGACATCTTAAAAGTCAGAAATAAAATTCAAAATGATGTTGATAAACAAGAGAAATGGACTGAAAATAATGAAATCAAATTAAAGAGATAAAAAGCAAACTTTTCCACTTAGGAAAAAATAATCAAATGCAAAGGAAGATGACTAACTTACTTATATTTCTTATGAAAAAGGAAGATCTTGATTGCCATTGACAATGCCAGAGGTATACTGTGGCTGAAAAAAATAATTTCAAAATCTGGAATACATCATTGTAGATGTAGGAAACAAAATAATGGATGCAAGATACAAGAAGGCAGATTGTGACTGAAAGTCAGAAAAACTTCCTAATAATAAAAGTACTTTGATAATGGAATCAATTATACAGAGAAGTGATAGGCTCTTCTCTGCTGGATACACTTAATGGAGGCTAGACAGCCATCTGTTGGGAATTATTTATTTTGGATTCCTGTATTGAGCAAGAAGTTATTCTCAATGGTCTCTTCCTATTGTAGGCTTCTACGTTTTCTGCCATAAAGAAGAATTGTAAATAGTAGCAAGCTCTTTGTTCCTCCCTTTCTCTTCCTTAAAATGCAAACATAGCCCAAGAAAGTTTAATTTAAAGAAATACATAACAATGGAAGGAAGAGTGAAACACAGTTTTTACAGTTAGTGCCTATACAAACCGCTAACTTTTTTGCATTTACAGTTGGCCTGAAGCTCAAGTTATAAACAAAACAACACTGTTTTGCAAAGCTCAACAGTATAACAATGTTATCTGGAATGCACATGCAGTATATATTTTTGCATTTTGCAAAGTGCCTAATAAAGAAAGGTCGCACACACCTAGGCATAGACAATAACACGCACAGGAGTGGCAGAATTAAATTAGAACTCAAAAATTCAAAAACCTCATTGAAAACAGCAAAGGAAACTTATCTTCCAGGCAAACGATATTTCTTTATGTATAAGTGAATCTCAAATGAATCTCACTGAATACATGCTTAAAAGGCTCTTTCTCTTACCACTCACCTCCTCCTGCCATTTGGCTACAGCCAATGTCAGCTGGTATGAAATTTGTCCCTGCTGTTTTATTGGCAAATCTACTTTCCAAATCTCCAAAATGTGAAGAAATTAAAATAACAAGCTAATTTGGAACAAATTGCCCTCTGAAAGACATAAAATGTTCTATTCAAGAACACTCAAAATGATGCATTTTGTATATCTGCAAAATTTAAATGGAGTAGCTTACTTAGGTATTCTTTGTCTGAATAAAATAAATACTTAGGGGAAGAATAGCAAAGTCTGATGGAAACAAATTTATGTTTTCTATTTGCACCCAATGTCAATAGTAGGATGAATGTTAGTTTGAAACAAAGCCAATTTCTGTTCATTAAAAAATATCACAGGAAGTGTAGAAGTAGTTGGGATGTGCAAAATATTGCAACCTCAAAATATTCAGATACAACTTTGTGGGGATGTTCTAGACATCGCAATTGAAACAAAGACATCTAGTGGGACCCAAGATATGTTCCTTGTCTTTCACAATCCTCGCCCTATGGAACAACCTGACAGTGAACAGTGAACAGGCCTAATATTCCTTCTTCCTCCTATTTTCTCCATAAGAAGCTTCTTGGATGAGAAGCGAAACATCTTCAAAGAAAAACAATAAAGTCCAGTTGCCTCCTGAAAAAGCTCCTTTGGGACAACCATGACCTGGATGACTGAGAGTCTCCATAGACATTTAGCTATGCACTTTGGGATGAACACCCTTCTAGTGGTCCGGGAGTATGGGCGGATTTCCACAAAACATTGCAGACTACAGGAACAGGGCAGAAGACATCCTGCAGCCAGAAAGGTCCATACACATTTGCACTACTCAGGTGAGGACACAGAAGTTCCCTGAGAACACAGAAAACTTCCAAATGGCCCCAACAACTCTTTAAAAGAATGCAAATGACCAGCTGTCCGCAAGGAATATAAATCCTTCCATCCTCACTATCCAGTCAGAGCTGAAGAAGCTTCCTGGATAAGAAGTGAAACATCTTCAAAGAAAAACAAGAAAGTCCAGTTGCCTCCTGAAAAAGCACCTTTCGGACAACCCTGAACTGTGCTGGGTTGAGAGAGAGTCCCCACAAAGTCTTTCATGCCTAAGCTGCGACTAGAACTCACAGTCTCTTGGCTTCTAGCCTTGTGCCTTAATCACAAGACCAAATTGGCTGCTTTTTCAATGTTGTCTTGTCATTTTAAACAGTTGTTATACCATAGAAGGCGATGGAAAGCCATTTTTGTTGCAGGAAATTACATGAATGTAGTCTTCAGGAGTCACGATTGACTCAAGGGAGTCTTTCCCTTTATTACACAAAAATGCAATGACAAGTATTAATTATCTCCATCTTCAAAAACAGGAACTGATTAGTGCTGTGTTGAACAGAAAGCATGACAAAGGACCACGTGGCAAATCGGAAGTTTTTAATTAATACCGAGAATGCCTTTGCTGAATGGCAATTAATTCTGAATAACTATTCTAGAAAGATTTTGGCTAGGGGTACTGCGGGGTAAATGCATCTAATTTGGTTTCTAGATTATTACAAAAATTCTTCAGCATTGTTAAAACACTGTAGTGTCATGAAGAGAAATTACCAGTAATTATGAAATTCAATTCATTGTATCCCATCATTTTCACAGATTTTTTTGTGATTATTTTCATGCTAACCAGTGTTGTATTCAGTGCAAAGAGAGTTGATGTATTTGTTATTTTGTATATGTTTGAATGATTGAAGTGACCACAGAAAAAGCAATTGTGCATCTAAGGTCGAAAGGCCAAGGATAAACAAATAGACAATTGGTCATGTTATTGATGTTTAACTATCTAGATATGGTCTTTCACATCACAGGCCAAAAACAAAATCAATCCACTGGTTAACCAGGCAACCTTAATTGATCAGGACAGCAATCTGGGAAAGCTTAAACGGAAAAGAAAGCAATATTATTACAATGACCTTAAGCTATTGGTGCCAAAATGTTGGCCTAAATTCTTTATGAAGATTGATTTAGCCCAGATATGATATTCAACTTTGCCGCTATAAACAGGTCTACTAAGAATTAAGAGATGGCTTTCTATCCTGAAATAATAATTAAAAATAAAACTGTATCCAACTAGCCTAACTTCTTTGTATCTCTGTCTGTCCATCACACAAAAGCAATTTAAATTAAAAATAATATGAGGAAATATCTCATTCACTTCTTTATATCTTTTTTTGTCTTTTTTCACATTTATCTTCTCCCTGCCAGCACTTTTTCTTGAAATTAAATAGTTAAATGAAACTTTAATCACATGGGATCATATTGTCTAATCTATTGTTTTGATGATGACCCAATTCAAAATTTGTCAATATATACATTTCATCAAACCAACCTTTGATGTCAGATACACTAGAACTTTTTCAAGTATGCCAAGCAGTCTTTTAGGCAACATTCACAGCAAAATAAATTCAGAATTCTTCATAAATAAGTTTCAAAGTTTTGGAATATATTTTAACAGCACACTGAAATCCTAATTATTTTACCAGAACCTGGTCTACCATATTAAGAATGTTTAAAGAGGGTAGACCCATGACAAATGAACAAATTCTATGTTAAAGCAGTTTCAAATTTATTACATAGGAAGGCATATAGTCACCTCAGTCTGAAGAACTAATATTGAATGAATCCAATATACCCAAAAACACTTTTTTAAAGAATTAGTCTTGCGATTATGACATAATTCAACTGTTTTTAAGCTGATGAACATTGACATTAAAACAGGAATCTTTAACTTTATCAGGTATACTCAAAATCCATAACTGCACAAGCCCAAAATAAGAACATAGAAATATTTTATTTAAATACATTGCATTCAGCAGATTTATAATTCACATAAAGACCTTGTCACATGGTTTTTCACTAGAGCTTGTCTTATCCATGGACCATGTGAAGGCTTCAGAACACTGTATACAATGCACCTTGGTCCTACAACTGAAAAACTGATCCTCAAACTATCAAATGCTGAGATTAAACATCCGGTGTAGCCAGCTAACCTGTTATTTTAAAACCTTGACTCTGTCTAATATTAGAGAGTTCTAATAAGAGAGTTCTTTTAATGACTTCAACTATTGCCCATCTGTTATGATACTAGACAAATGCAGTCATATACTGTACCATATAATGTCTCTATGCATCAGAAGTAGTTGAAATCACTGGATAACTTTTTATGCTGCTTCCATTAGTAAAATGATATACAATTACTATTTTTCTGAGTGCTTTGAAATTTGCCATTTTCTTTTTCTGACTAGAACCCTGGTTTCTTTTACAAAAAATTACAAATTCTATTACAAAAAATAATAAATTTTGGTTCTGGGACTGTGGAATCATTAGCAGAAATCTTAGTTTTTGTTGTAAATGGGTTATTTATTTTCCGAAGCTCCTCTTAGTTTTAAACTATGTAAAAATGTATGAAAGCTTGTCTTGGAGCATAAAAGTTGACTTTATGCAAAATCATGACGATATTGTGCATTGATAATATTGCTTCTCTTTTTCTTCCATGCTGGTAGGATCCTCATGTTCCAACAAAGATCCGTCTAGGGAGAGAAAACTAATCTACATTGCCTCAATCTAAATAATCAGCCTGGAACAAAGAACAAAATTGTATTGGCTGAAACATTCTACAATGTGAAAAATTGATAACCGATGAATAACTCAAGAGATAATAGTTTTAATGAGTACTCTAATGATTTAAATGAGGGACACTTAAATAAAATTCCTAGTAGATTCATTCTGAAAACCTACGTTCAATAAAACTACCATTAACATAGCAATTGGATTTCTTCAGAAAATTTAGTTGTATCACATTGAACTACTGTAATTTCTTTGAAAAAGTATTTGCAACACTAAAAAAAACCACATAAGCAAATGAAGTACATTATAGCAGCAAGGCAGAGAAATATAATAGATCTACTAGCCAACTAAAAGAAGTGAAAGAAAACTTAATTCAATGAGGATAAAGGAAATCAACACCATTGTTTACCCAAAACTATCTATTTAATGAATAATTTCATCTTCATGTACTTTCTCAGTAGTTTTCAAATAAAAGTTTTTGAAGAGTGTTTTATACCATAGAGATCTGGGGATCAAGAAGAAAAAGATCAATCTGCCTGAGATGCTAGAGCAGGGGTCTTCAAACTTGGCAACTTTAAGACTTGTGGACTGGACTGGCTGAGGAATTCTGGGAGTTGAAGTCCACAAGTCTTAAAGTTGCCAAGTTTGAAGACCCCTGTGCTAGAGCAAAGAATTTTCCAAAGTCAGTAAGTGCTATACCAGACATAAGAACAGTCAGGCTAAAAGAGAAGCCATAACGCAAAGAAGGTTTGATAGTTCTAGAAAAACAGTTCATATCTTAAGTTCCAAAATTGACTATAAGATGTACAACCTTAAGAAGAAGAAAAACTCAGCAACTGATCCTTCCCAGTTTAATTGGCACTCATGGTGGTTCTGTCTAAAGAGATATTACACTTAGGGACCCCAAACCTGAAATCTGGTACATCTCAATGTTCCAACCCTCTATTTCTCTACATGGAAGCAGGTCTGAGAGGTTGGTAGATTAGAAATTAACATTTGCCAGTTTACTCATTCTTAATCCCTCACACCACCTTATCTTCTGAGGAAGACCCCAAATAATTAGAGTTCATCAGACTACTCTAAAGCAATCCTAAGCACCGGCCAACATACCTCTATGAGCACTTCCCAAAGTAAAGATTTTCTATGCCTCAAGGAAAACTAATGAAGTATTTGCAATCAGAACTCTACTCCTAACCTCCCAATTGGGAGAAATGGACAATTTACTTTTAATATTGTGCTGTCCCAATATCAATAAGAAGGCATCATTTGTCTCAACAGCATAAAAAGAACATTTTCCAATTGCGCGAATAGTGTAAATGAAAAGCTATTTAAGCTCCAAGAACTTAATTGCATTTTAATATTACAGCCTTACAAATGAATCAACTGCTATCTGAAACTTAATCCAAAATTATACTTAATTTTTGCAATAGAATCAAGATGTAAAGTATACCAAATTTAATATTTATAATTTGTTATGTGCACATATCTAGCCAGGCACTGTGGTCCTTGACTTACAGTATAGGACAAGAGTGAGGTTAGAAAGCTTGTTTCTTGAATGCTCCTAGGAGAGGGGTCACAAACTAAGTAAAATTCTTTCTACATACAGAAAAACTACTACACTGTGGAGAATGTTATATATTTTTCTCTTTGATGTTGTGGTTTATGCGATTTAGAGAATATTTGTAAGGAATAGAATTTATTTAAACAACAACTATCGGCAAATGGCTTAAGGAAAATACCATGTTTCCCTGAAAATAAGATCTGGTCTTTTTTTTTTTTTTTTGGCTTCCAAAAGAGGTACCAGGTCTTATTTTTTGGGGGGGAGGGGCTTTTCCACTCACCTCACGGTGGTGAAACCGACAGCCCCGCCCAGCCGGTCCACTTCTTCTGCAGCTGAGAATGGAGCTCTGGCCTGCATTTCGCAGTCAGAGGCCTTTCCGAAAGGCCTCTGCAGCTGAGAACTATGGATTCAGCACTCAACACTGCTGAAACGCAAGTATTTTTTTGGAAGAAGAGCAGGGCTTTTTTTGTCATAGAACGCCCAGAACAGAGTTCCGGCACCTTTTTGGGATGGAACCTTATAGGGTAGGCAAGGCAGGTTGTATGACATGTGTGAGTTCCGGCACCTTTTCTTTTTACGAAAAAAGCACTGAAGAAGAGTATCCTCTATATCATACTATACAAGGAGCAAAATAATAAGGTTGTTAGTAAATGTCAAAATGAATAGATGGTGGGGATCTGGAAAGTCATTAACCACCAATGAAAATGAATAATTTGACCCTCTTTTACTAGTGTCAGCTATTGCTATGCGAATTTCATCTTTCAGATGAATCCATAATAAGATGCTATTTTCTATTCAGGAAAGTTGCCAATTGCTTGAGATCTGCATAGTTCATTAGCAAAACATGAATGCTAAATACTTGAATGCTAATACATTACCATGGCAGGTTGCCAACAGAATTTCATTTTTCTCCTATGTTAAGTCTTGAGCATCAGGAAGTAAAAGATGACTTATGAGAGAGGATTGTATTTCTCATGCTTACAAATCTGGCAAGGGTGACCACAGTGAACACAATAATAAAAACTATGTATTTATTCCTGTATTCATCAGTCTAAGGCCTATTAAAAATTTCAGGAAGGTTATCAGTTCATAATTCTTGCATTTAGGTAAAGATGCTTGCTACTCTCTCCAGCATTTTTATTCAAAAGGTTTGGAAAAACAAGATTCACAGAAAGGGAGGATAGCAGTGATCTGAATACATTAGCATTTATATTCTACAAGAATACAAACGTTTTCATGTAAAATCCTTGTCTTACCCTTTTAGATTTTCCCTTTTACATAAGTGAAAAGCAAAAAGGACTCCTAAGACAATCATCTCATTCATCAACAGGTAAGAGGCTTCAAGCATAACAACCAGAACTGACGTAAGAACCCAATTAATATTGGCTCAATTTTATAGCAGAATCCTATGCATATCTGAGAGGCGAGTCCTTCTGAAATTAATGGAATTACTCCTAAATCAGTGTACTAAAATTTTAATTCTCATGTAGCCGTGAGCATTTTGCTGCATACTGAGGCAGACAGGAATAGCAGAAGATAGCTGCTGTTATCAGAAGGACGGAAGGAAGGAAGGAAGGAAGGAAGGAAGGAAGGAAGGAAGGAAGGAAGGAAGGAAGGAAGGAAGGAAGGAAGGAAGGAAGGAAGGAAGCTATTAGCCTTTCAATTCAGGGCATCAGGATTTTCTAATACTAAGGATAGGCCTTCAAAGCCCATTCTTTCTTGGGGGCTGTGATTCCAGCTCCAGAAATTGATTACATAATTCCCAGTCTGTCTAAGTGGAAAGTTTCCTAAAACCTTCCACTTAAAAATACAAGGGGAAAACCTAAGATAAGTTTAGGTTTTTGCATTTTACAATACCAACCTAGTTAACAGTAGTGCCCAAGTAAGTCAAAATATTAACTACTTCTTTGGTTTGTATAAATTGAATATGAACTTGAATATGAATATGAACACTGAATAGATAGCCAGCCAGCCAACCAGCCAGACATAACACTTGTGGAAGAGCGATTAGATATATGATTTGGGATAAGAAAGGCAGTTTGAAGGGGAGACCAACATTGAGAGCCAATTTAATATTTATTGATTCAAGACCCTGTTAAACAGAAGTGAAATATAGTGCTTGTAGATTTCCAGATGTACATTTCTTTTCTAAAGATATTTGGGACTTCTTCACCTTATATAGGGATGACAGAGGTGCAATGTAGACTAGCCTCCTCATGGTGCACCACAGGCAATGTGTCACAACTGAATAGTCTACACATTCTGGCTGCTGGACCTCACAAGGATTTCCCAGCAAGAAGCAGCAGCATGAATAAAACAACTTAACGCTGTATTCTGTTATGCCATATGAAATAAATAAATAAATAGATGATGAACTTTTCTGGCCCAATGGATATACTGCTTATCTGACTGTACAGAAAGCCATATATATGCATGCATACTGTATATGCATGTCTGGATTTACACATACAATGTGTTAAAACCCTAACCCTGGTCTTACTAATTCAATATTGTCTACTATGCTAACTTTGCTGCCTAAGGTTTTACAGAAATATTTTTTTTCTAATTTGGTGGAACTTAGCTTGGGCCTTTTACTCTATGACTGAACCACATCAGTTGAAGCTTAAGTAGCAGGATTATTCAGATACTGACCGAAGGATAAAATACTCCATTTTCTACAGCAGCATCTTATTCATCAAGAATTGTTTTTTTTAAAGTGAAATCGTATACTGCAGCCGTACATATCCTAACTATAGAAAACACAGCAACAGCATTCCTCAGGAATTTAATAATACAGCAGGTCCAATCTGTCATCCTGACATGATATACTGCATAGCCATTACTGAGAAGCTTCTGTAATTAAAACCCAAAAGAAAAGTCACTCTTTCACTCTTACTTTATTTTCATAGTGGGCAAGAAAATCATTTAGAAATGAATAGGAACCTGCAACATGTTCATGTACTCCATATCATAATTACAAAAAAAAAAACAATAGTACAATTGTTTACTTGTCACTTTACTTGTTTTTTAATCATGACATCTTGCTGCCCAATACAGCCTGGGAATGAAGCTTTTTTTAACTTGGTGTGTTTGTGATGTGCTTTAAAAGTGCCTTTAGCTATTTAGATTGTTATTTTTAGTTGATTTAATTTAGAATACTTTGAAAAAAAATATTTTAAGTAAATAGAGCATTGTTGAATTTTTGTGGATAATGTCTTGGGTTAAAATACAATTTGTACAGGTGAAAATGGATAGTTTATGCCATTTTCCTTACCTGCTAGGTTGCATTTCATTCCATTCCATTTCACCTTATTCTGTTCAGGAATACAAAGCAACAGAAGGCAGGCAAAATGCCCTGAAGTATGCATATTTCTTTGGATCCAAACCCATTTTTTTACCAATAGACTCCTTTATAGCTGATGGGAACATGGAATACAGATTGGAAGGGCTGTATGTGTAACACATAGAATGGTTTCATGAAATGATTTGAGGAGAAGGTGATGTCCTTATTTAAAACTCTGCTTTAGGTTATTAAGCTGCTTAGGTTGGCTAATTAGTATTTCAAAATAAAACCTCAAAATTTAATTCACTTAGTAAATTATTTATGTCATCCATCACAAATCTGATGATTCAGTAATTGAGGCTGACAAATTTTAGTAAATCTACTAGGGTTACAGCAGCTTGGTGCAGAGCCAGGAACACGATTTCACCTTCACCAACATTAAATGTTAACGCAAAGAACTGCCTTAATGGACAGCGCAAAACTGGATGAGCAGAGCCATTAAAATGATGTACTGCAGTTTGGCAGCTAGGTTAATGCATACTTTTTCCTTATGTTTCAGTCTCTCTGGGACCGTTCGTACACTCACTTATTCTTTTCATAGTGGAGTAATAGGCGCATGGGAGCTTTTGCGAGAAAAAAGGAACCTGTAAGTTACACCCTTTGCATACAGATATGCACAAGGATCTTACCTTGTGTACAAAGCCATTTGTCCATTTGAAAACAAATGGGGAATATATTAACAAGTCACTGATTTTAATTGTATGTATACCTATATTCATATATGCAGCTATGCAACTCTGAAACAAAAACACAAAGAGAATCAAGTCCAAATCAGAAAACAGAAATATTCAGAAAGATCCCTATAGGACTTGCCATTCTATTGTATACATTTGCAGAGACCGCTGCCAATGAAGTAAGAATTTATACTGAAGTAGTACTATTATTGTGCTGAGGTAATCCTTGCTTAATGACCAGTCACTTAGTAATCATTTGAAGTTATGATGGACCTCCAAAAAGGTACCCAAATTCAAAGTTCTGACACAGTCATTTGATCATGTTTTAGGTGCTTGGCAACTGATTTGAATTTATGGATGTTTCTGACAAAAAACACCCATTCCAAACAATGGGTTCTCAAATCAAATATTTAGAACATATTTGACATAAGGCTGTGCTTTGTATGATACAAGATCATTAAAAAAAATCAACTTCAGACCATATTTAGCATTGAGACTGTATCAGAAGCATGTGAAAACTCATTGTAAATAACTGGACATTAAATTTTCAATGTAAGAAAATGGCAGCAGGAAAAGTGTGCTTGTTCAACTGTCCATTCAGTTAAGATTTACCCTACCCTAAAACAGCAGCCTAGTAGGACAAGACTGGTGCCTCCTGTCCCTTCTCTCCCCTCTTCCTCTCTGCAAATTGCTGTCTGGCATAACATGCCCGTTTGTCTGTTCCCAATCCTCCTTTCTTCCCTTGCCTCTCTTCCTTTCAAACACTGCACCTGCAGTAATTCAGCATAACTCTGTTGAACAGATTTTGCTAGATCAATTGAAGACCACAGAACTGAGATCCACTAATCAAAAGTTTCTGGAGAATTGCTAAATTTCAGACATACATTTCCAAGTCATTACGATGTATTGTTTTACTAATGTCAAGCCTAATTCTTAAATAGGGTTATCTATAAAACATAGAGGGCACAAAGTAGATCATGGGCTTAAGCACTATGTATTAGAGCTGGGTATATACTTCTAAGAGAGAGCCACTTTGGTGCAGTGTTAAAGCATCAGGCTAGAAATTGGGAGACTGCAAGTTCTGATCCTGTCTTAGGTATGAGGTTGGGTGGGTGACCTTGGTCCAGTCACTCCCTCTCAGCCCTAGGAGGGACACAATAGCAAACCTCTTCTGAAAGGAGTCAACACTGACCTGAAAGCACAAAACAAAAACCACTTACTCCAAACCCACACTTATAAAAGGAACTTCACATCACCCCGTACTGGTTATGAAGCAGCTCTTTTCCAATTGTTAAGAAGCTGCAGTTGAGAGTGATCAATGTTTTCAATGCAGCTTCTTGAGAGTTCTTGAGACTTGAGAGACCACTCTAAAGCTGTGCCTACCTATGTCATGTAAGCCTTGCAACCCATGCATTTGGAACTTCATATGTGGTCCTCTTTGTTGCAAAAAACCTCTTTAGTTTTATTATACATATATATATATATATATAATGGTATATATTGTGCGACTGTTTTTATATTATCCTATTCTATTTGCCTATATTTTATGAACTCCTAGAGTACAATTACATGCAGGTTGTTACATGTTTAAGTCTCTCTCTCTCTCTCTCTCTCTCACACACACACACACACACAGAGAGACATATACACACACTACAACACAGTATGTATGTATGTATGTATGTAGAAGTTTTTGTACAGCCCTAAAATCTAGCAGCTGATAATCTGATCTAGAGCAGAGGCGAGTAATTGGCTACTATTATTAAGTGGCAATCAAAGGGATATATATAGGTAAACATTATTAACAAGTACTACTAACTGCAAGAACAGAGAGAGAGAGAGAGAAGCAATATTTTGGAAATATGCCTTGTGAGAATGGACGATGATATAATTTAACAAGCAGCATGGAGTGCTATCTATAGCTCTCCGCTAGAGTTGTGTCAATAAAACCATGGGTCCTCATCAACTTTTGATCCTGATCACCAGTTGCATTTGTTTATTGTCTTCTCTCTCTTACTTCCACTAAACAACACTGTTATGGAGATTACCTCCTCAGCTGAAGATTTAGCAGAAAGCCTTTAGGAATGTCCTCTGTAGTTATATTACATCTAGCTATGACACTTTCTTTTATCATTTTAGATGGCAGGTAGAAAGCCTTGGGTTCACAAGGCTTCTAGTTTTATGATCTCTGGGTGCATATTGCAGTATTTTCTTGGCAGATAATGCAGTAATTCATGACTGACAATTTTCATTTGTTACTGACTTCAGTCCAACTGAAATTAATCATAATCAAGATCCAACTGAACAATTAATCAAGTCTATGTTATACTCCATTTGTTTCAAAGAACCTTAGTCATAATTCATTTTAGCTAACCTGAGGCTGATATATTTTCATATATGACGTTTACTGTGCCATTCTTATTGGTTTTATTTTAAATTTTCTATGAGTTTTCCCTTTATGTTTAGATTTTTAGAATCACTCAAACAGACTAGAGATTGGACCGGATTCAAAGAATTATGTATCTAACTCCAGCTCTCCAAAGGAGTTATGTTCTTCAAACAAGAATTTTCTACACCAAAGTCAAATCTCTTTTAAAACTTAAGAGAGAAATTTCCAAACATCAAAGACATTCCAAAATAAGTTATAGCCTAGGGTTTTTCAAACTGTTTTTCATGGAACTCTTGATGGGATTCCATAGAAGCAAGAGGAGCAGGAGACGCTCAGGGTGTCCATAGCAATTTTTCTAAGGAAAAGCAATCTAATCCCAGTCATTGTATACTGATTTGTTTGGATGATATATTAATATCCCAAGTAATTTTGAAATTCAATTTTTAATCTTTGTACATTAGAAATATTTTACATTCACAATATCAGTTTGTTTTTCATACTTCAAAATAATAAACAAAGGAACTTTCCAGGATGGTAATTGGAGCATCCATTTTTGTAAAATTCAAATTACTTAAATATATCAATTACTTAAATATATTTGATTACATAAATGACAATGTGTACAAGTTTAGTTTTATTGCCAAATTTCTATCTTTAGACCTTTGCCTCTTGATCAGGGTTCTGGGATTTTTTAAAATTAAAGTTAGCCTGAAAAAGCTTGAAAGCCTTTGTTAGATGGAATCTTTTGCTTTACCAAAAGTAGTGCCTTTTATTTTATCAAACTTATTTGATAATCTTTAGATGTTTAGACCATGGGTCCCCAACCCTTAGTCCGTGGACCAACACCAGTCCACGGCATGCCAGCAACAGGCCGCACAAACAAGCAAAGCCCCATCCTCGGGATGCAGACACAAAATGCCCGCTCTGGTCCATGGAAAAAAACCTTTCTCCACGCACTGGTTGCTCATGCCCAAAAGGTTGGGGGCCGCTGGTTTAGACAATTGATTCTATATACTTTGGAACAGACAACAAAAGGAAGTATAGATAACTTTAGAAATTTATACTGTGCAGAACAGCATTGTGAAGTTCATATAAAGGAAATAAATGAATACCAGCAAATGCCTCATGAAATACACAGTTTGCATGATCTCTGTGACTGTGAACACTAAATAATTACATACAATTGGCATAAAATCTCTGGCTAATTGTGTTAAGTGTCACTTTAAACCCTAACGTGACCTTCAAGTCAATATAATTTAGTGAATGTTAAAGCTGCATTTTCATTTTTGACAGTAATGAGATTATTTTTCAGACAAAGCTTAAGACCTTATCTAACACCGAATCATTACATGATAAGCAACTGAACATAAGTACTGTAAACATAAATATACAATTGCTATTTAAATGTCTCTTGCTTAAGATATTAGATATTTATACTCTACGGACTGAAATATTTATGTAAAGGTCAAATAGAACTGCATTTCAAAAGCAACATTTATTAAAGTTTCTATCAAACTATTCCTAATAAAGGAGGCATCCGTGCTTAATAGATATAGAGTACTAATTTATTTGCATTCTGTCAGTGTCACCTGACAATATGTTTCAAAATCATTAGTTTCAAAGCATTGAAAGGGTATTTTGAAAGCTTGAAAGCATAAATATATATTAATAAGCTGAAACTACCCATGTTTTAGAATAAATAGTTTTGCATCTTGGAATTTAAAGGATTTTATAATAGGGTCGAACATGTTAATATTATTATGATGCTAGATGAGCCAGCTGACAAAAATGTCATTGTGCTATTGCGTATAAGGAGTACTAGTATTCTAGTGTTAGCAGCTGTTATTTCTAGTAATGATTTGCATTTCTGGGGCACAATAAAGACAACAAAACTGTTACTTAATTGATGTCCGATGCAAGGAACTAGAATGACATTGTGAGCTGATTAGAGAATTTTCTTTATTGCTATTCACCTATTCATCTTCTTCTTCTTGTGCCATATCCGTTATCGGACGCTGGCGAACATATTGGCGATCCTGATTTTATCAGCAGCCACACGAAAAAGTGCTGCTGAGTTTTGTTCAAACCAGTCCCTTAGATTTTGATTCCTATTTATAGGAAGTGCATTTTCTTGGGAACAACTAGATAAGGGTTCCAGAATTTTTTTGGGGGGAGGGTGTTTCAGGTTTCCGTTGCTTCTTTCCCTGCAGGGGTTTCAAAGCTAGCCATTCTCTTAGCTCCACCTGCTCCCTCTAGTTGCGGAGTCTGCCACAATTAGTCCATTTTATCTTTATTGAGGACAATGCCTTTCCTTCTTGGGTGTGAAATTAACAGGTTTCAATATGCTATGCCTTGGGTGGTGAAGTTATAGCTTTGCTTGAATCTCAAGTCAGAGGCTAAATAGGCAGATCTGACAGACCATCACTTTGTGGCAGCTTCATAGGACATGAGTCTGAACAAGACTAAGTTCAGGTAATTGGGCAGGTATAGTCTGGAGGGTGCCTAATTGAAGAACACGTTGTACCTACCGAGGGCTAAGCAAGGAGATGATCAGCTCATCACCTTGAAAAGAGAAACATAATGTTTTTGATCCATTTCAAAACATGCCAGCTTCTGGGGCTATATAAAAGCAACCTCCAAGTCCTTGCCCTTCAAACAGCTGGAGTTGGTCCCAGCTCTTCATTTTGGCTAATCTTGACCTTTGTTCTGACTTGCGGAATTCTCTGATCCTCACATTCTGGTTTGTTACAGGGAACTCTTTCTTCTCCTAGCAGATAACTCATGTTACAAGGTAAGATATGAACCTTTTAAAGTCTTAAGTGCTCTCTGGTTAATTACTCACCTGTCACAATTATCAGAAATAAACCATAGCATTGAAAAGTATTTACTGTTCACTACAATACTAGCTATACATATTACAGCATAATTTTCTCTGAACATTTGGGTTTTCTCTTTTCTTTCATTTTTATTTTCTGATACAATGGAATGTTAGAAATAAAATTACATAAAGAGCCTTGGGATTATGTCTGTTCATTAACAGGATTTCCCAAGAACAGAATGGGACCAGATTTGGTGGTGGTAGAGGTGCCAATAAGTCAGAAAAAGAGTTTCAATGTAGGATGAGACTAGATGGGACTGTAGAGGGAAAAAAATATGGAGGAAAAAAATCCTCTAATGCTTTCCAATGGAAGTGTCATTGGGGAGCAGCTTAGAAAACTGCTGACCACCCAATTATGAAGCTCCACCTTCTCTAGTAACATGACCCAGCGTAGAACTGCTCTTAAAGGGGAAAAAAATCCGTCAGAATTCTGCATGCTTCCCATACATATTGTGCTTTTCAGGAACCAGCAATAATTAATGTAACTTAATGGATGTGGCCCTCTTGTCTTCAGCCACATCTACTGAGAATGATCTCTCAATGTTTGTGTGCATCCTGGGAGTGATAATCCATGGAATATTAAAAGATAATTCATAATAGCTTCCCATGATACTATTACAATGTGTAACTCATGAATTAATGAACAGCGAGGTAATAATCACTATACCAATCCTTAGTATAGGCAACATTTACTCTGTGAACCAACCCAATTCTGAATTAATTACTTAAATTCTTATGGAATTGTAAATTCTATTTGAATTACATTAATTTATGTTTATATTTATGGAGAGAAGTTGTGTCTACTGAGAGTTTATTCCAACCCATTAATATTGTCATTCTAAATTATCAATGAATCAACCCTTGAGAAACTTGGGGATCATTACCTCATATTCTTGGGAAAATTTCAGGTTGTCATTTGCCTTCAGTCTTTCAATGTGATCTGCAAGTTCCAAAATAGGTATTGGTGGATGGCTAGCCATACCTGTTAAAGTAGAAAAAAGATGAAATTGAAAAATAATGAAAGACAAGTACTAATATTCAAATTTTAAAATATAGCAATTGAAATGTCTATAAAATGTGTAAATAGTACAGATGTTTTAAGGTGATAGAAGCAGGCATATAGTTTAGTCACTCAAAGCAACACATGCTCTGAAGAGATGAGCTCTGAAGCCAGATTACTAAACAAAATAAAAAAAAATAATCAAGCAATTTCACCAAACAACCATTCTCTAGTGTTAGAATGAATATATACATATATATTTATATATATAATAATAATGTAAATATATATTATGCCAAAGCTTAATGAAGTTAGCTAAGTGCAAAGAATGAGATAGTTAGACCTTATGTTCATTTCTGTTTGAATAATGACTCGTAATATCATATATAACCCCTTGCCTTGAACTGTGTGAAATGGAAATGGTGCTGGACTTAGGTGAGCAGAATGTGAATCGAGGGCAAGGAGAAACCAATCAAAGAGTCCTAAATAGTTGAGAGAAAATAACTTATGAGGAAAACTAACTTGAAGAATGTAGGTTACCAGGGTAACCAGAGAAACCTGGTCCTGCAAAAAGAGATTTCAAAAATAAAACAGGGGAAGAAAAAAACAACAACTCATGTGTAATTATAAAATTGAATGAAATGAAATAAATGAATAGCTTGGTTCTTAATTATTGTATTTCAAGAATTGGAGAAGTTGGTTAAGGCAAAGAATAATCTAATGATTTTTCAAAACATGTTACAAAAAATTTAGGACATTCACATGCAGCTATGGATAGTCAGAGTAAACATGCACTGCAGCTTATAGACAACAGTCAATAAAGACAAGATTGTACATCAGACATTTAAAGCTTCAAAAATGTTTCCACTAGTAGCAGATTGTAGTGGCAGGGGTTGTACAGAATCAGTTTTGTGAAACACAAACATGCAGTTCACCCTACTTTCTCAGAGAAAAGATAAAGATCTCAATCCCGTCCCTTTATCAACCCCCAGAGATTACCTACAATCTACTTCAGGTGTAAACATCTTTGTCTACAGATGGAAAAACAGTGAGCATTGAGAAGGGTCAGGGAAGGGATGGAATGGAATAAGATGGGATAGAAAAGCAACAGGGTAAATTGGAGACAGGGTAAAGGGGCGAAATGGGGTCAACTAGCATGATCTGCCAGCTAAAGATTTTAGCAAATCCACAAGTATTTGCTCAAATGGGTATATTTTTTCAACTGCTCATGGGGGGGGGGGATCTTTTCACCCATTCAATGTATTTCCCATATTGTAAGCTTGCCTAGAATAGCTTGTCGTAGGGAGACTTAAAATTGGCTAGATTTTTAAACTAGTAAACCCCAGATGTATGGACATTATGTGTAAACAAAAGAAAGATGGCAACTGAAAGGAGGAGTGGGGAGCTCAAGCTGGAAGCCATAATTTCCACAGGTCAGGCTGTTTCACCACTGCAACTTTGAAAGATGTATTCTACAAAAGCCAGTTTGCATGATGCTACACAGCTTTATGTGTCATGATCAGGAAATGATAATATAAAGATAGAAATTACATTTGCTATGTTCTTACTAGGGTTACAGAACTCCTGGCTTAACGAAGGAAAGGTCATCACCAGCATGTCGTTTAAATCCTGCTGGTGGCACTGAAGATAGCACTATGGAAGGTAATATGATGTGGCAAAACTAATTAGATACATAACAGTTCTTTCGATTGTTTGGTAAGCGTATGAAGCCCACACATTATGGAAACTACTTTCAGAAAGGAAAATAAACAATATTTTTATTAATTTGGAAGATGTTTCAATATCTCTCATATCTTCATATGGAATATTTAATCTGGGTGGTTTGTTTTTTGAAATAGCCAACACTTTTTTAATCCAGATCGAGCATCCCAGTGACACAATGTAGAAAGAAAAAAAAAGGCACAAGAAAATGCTAGGCTTATTCAGAAATGGAAGTTGAATAATGGAACATCTAAAACAGTGAACAGAGAAAATAATAGACAAAGATGTTTAGACCTTTTCGAGCGAATCGTGGGAGAGAGTTATTATCATATAAGGATTGAGTGGTAGTTTGGCTAGAGAGGGAGGACACAGAGCCAATCAGGGAGGCGTAGGGGACTGAATTACTGCTCAAAGCTGTAAAAAGTAAAGCCAATTGGAAATGGGAAAGAAATTAGTAACAGAAGTACACCATCATATTAAGTCAATTTTTTTAAAGAGACCGAGGTACTATTCTGCATGCACAATACAACGTGGACATTCAGAACTCAGAAAAAGACAGAAAGGTCAGACTACTCTAATTTGTTCACATACAGAATCAGACAGCTGTATTAGTGGATCATATTATTGTAGAACTGGATCTCAATATTCAGTTTTATATTATTGAAAACCGAGATATCATTGATATGAAATACTAGATAAGTTATAAATAATAAGCCTCAAATGCAGGCTTATATGGAAATAACAGAATCTTCAATGCTGCTCAGTACTCACTCTTTAGTAGAGATAAATAGTCCAAGATGTTAAAATCATGTTCCATGATTTTAACTGTTTTTATTGTATCCATATTGAAACTTCTAAGACAAGAATTCCCTCTGTATTTTGCTATTTATATGGGCATCATCCTTCTACACGGAGACATTCGATTCTTATCAAAATGTGGTACACAATTTGTTCACTTGTTTAAGCAGAAGGGATAACTTTATTTAAGAAGAAAATTGAACCACTTCTTGAATCAACCATCTGATTATTATTATGTTTATGAATTATATAAAATGAATGCCTTTTCTCAAATTCCACAATAACCTCAGCAAAGGAAATAAATAGAAAAGTAGTACAAGTGTGTGTGGTTTCCTTCCTTCCTTCCTTCCTTCCTTCCTTCCTTCCTTCCTTTCTTTCTCTTTCTTTCTCTTTCTTTCTTTCTTTCTTTTTCTCTTCTTAATTCTCTACCTTTTATTTCATACCCACTGTTTGTTTATCATTTATACATTCTAAAGCATACTGCATACAGATGAGTATTGTTATATTTATTATTAACTTGAAAATGAAATTGCTTTTTTTTTGTGCTATACAACTGCAGCTGAAGGCCAAGTATTGTCCTCAAGAAATTTCAACTGGTAATGGGCTTCTGCATTCAAGAGTCCATTTTAACTTAAATACTGTAGAATACAGATGGCTTGATGTTATGAATCTGGAAAGCATCCACTGCTGATGCATATTTGCATGACAATGTATCCTAAGAGCATTTTTATTAACAGATATGGGTGGAACAGCATATGCCAATGTTTTCTTCCCTCCATACTGCCCCATTATATTAAAAGAGATATGAGGGGGGGGGGGAATCAAACAACACAGAAATGGAAATTATGTAGCCCTGATGCAAGCCACACAATACAAAAACATGCATGTATCAGATTTCATTGTCAAGCATCCCATTTGCCCAGGTATATTAGAGATATAGCATTCTTCAGTTACTAGTTACATCTAATTCTCTGGTGGTGCATGCTTCTGAAGAAAGTGGTAATTTTATAATGCACATAAAGAAGCTATGACATATGCGAACAAAAGCACATGAGCAGTAGTAGCATTCTTGCCATTCATCCTAAGGATTAAAAATGCTAAATATTCACATTTGCTCAGCTTCCCATGGGGAACAAAAGTAAGAAAGCAAATACACCTTAAGAACAGGTTCACTGAAGATGGGTTTAATAAATTATGTCATCTCTTGGGGTTAAGCTCCTTATTGACATATTTTCAGAAAATATCCTCATGATGTTGTCTTAAATTCTTCCTCAGCTTTTTATAAACTACATCACCTTTAACCGTATCAACTTATGCTGTATGAACAATCAGAGGTGCTTCCCATACAACATAGATTCTGACATGGTCCAAGGCTAGGTTCTGGCCACCTTTCATTGGCCACTTTTGGTTGCTGCAAGGATGCTTCCTTTCATTCAGGTTGCCTTAATGGCTACTTTAGTTTTGAGAGCAAATAGAGTGTGAGAACGTCTGGTTCCATAGAGATGGCTGCCTGACCAGGGCTTTTGCAATACATAGGTCAAATGTTATCTAAACTGCTTATATACATGTCATCTCTCAAAAGACCATCAAACTTGGGTTAAAAAATAGGCCCCCATGGCACAGCAGCATTGGCTTCTCCCTCTGGCTTCATTCAGCACTGCTCTTTTGACAGGTGTTTTCTTTTCTTTCCTTCTTTACAAAAAAGAGAAACAGACACGTGTCTGTTCCTGTTAGTTCTCCAATTGCATGGAATGATTTGTAGAATGGGAGAAATCTGCCATATGTGCCCCATTTTACATCTTTTGATATCTGCTCATTACACAAGTGACTTTGCATATGGACACGACTGGAAGAAACAAAGTAAGGTAAGAGAAATGCTACAATCATCACATCTGATCAAGGATTTGATCATGGTTTTGGTTTAAGAGGAAGGCAGCAAGAAATTGCCTTTGCCTGACATACCTTACATTTGAATCAAGCTTTTTGTATGCATGTAGTCTAGGCAGGAAGAGTCTAGGCATCATGAGACGACTGCGCCAATATGTATAGTCTCAAGCCTACTGCTCATGGATTCATTTGATATTGATTTAATATTAAGAAGAATAGGTTTATTAATTAATAACTTAAAATTTTACAAATGAGCTTTTCTTTTGTTTTTTTGTTTTTTGATTTTTTTTTTATTAAATATACAGTTGTGATGCTGCAAATATAAGAATATTAAAACATTCTGGTTACTTCTACCACCAACGTTTGCAATGTTTCTTTTTGAATTTTTTTTTTCTGTTATTTTCAATTATAATGGGTTCAAACTCCTATAATTTATAATGGATATAACCTCCAATAATGAAAAAGCTGCAGTTCATAGTATGTTCCAAAATTTAGTTGAGGATTTCTCTCACGGAAGAGACTGAGAAAATTATTTGAAAATTCTTCTTCCTGTAGTCATAAATGTCACACAGAATTGCAAAAGAAAGAATGAGAATTTGGATATCTACCACTGCAATATGGTCTCAACTATATCCTTTGTGAATACAAAGCTGGATCCAGCTTAGATATTTTTGAATAGACACAACTCAGCTGGCTTGCCATGCCCTTTTACTAGGATATTAGTTCTATTCAGACATTTGAAGCCAGTATAAACCAATATCTGAAAAGGAGGAGGAGGAGGAGGAGGAGGAGGAGGAGGAGGAGGAGGAGGAGGAGGAGGAGGAGGAGGAGGAGGAGAGAGGAGGAAGAAGAAGAAGAAGAAGAAGAAGAAGAAGAAGAAGAGGAGGAGGAGGAGGAGGAGGAGGAGAAGAAGAGGAGGAGGAGGAGAAGGAGGAGGAGGAGGAAGAAGAAATAGTAGTAGTAGTAGTAATAGATTGGACCTTGTCCCTATTGAAATGGGCAGAGAGGCCTTTACATTAATCACGCTTACTGTGCCAAAGAAGAACAAAGGGCAAATTTACTGACTGCATTCTCCTTTTCCCTTTTCATATGTTGGTTAAGTGAATTTCTTAATGTCTGAAAAGAGATTTTCAATTCAGTTTGTTAAAAACAGAGGTACTATATGGAGGAATACTGAGGAGAAGGCATTGTGTTGATTTACTCATTGAAAACATTTGTACATTACTTCCCATTAAAAAGTCTCAAAGTGGTATGAGATTTTAAAAATTCTGTTGAATTTCCTCCCCTACTGACATTTATTATAGAGACATAAGGTAAAATAAAATTAGAAAACTATGAAACGATCATTAAATTCAAAGCTGCAATAATTCCAACCGTCGCTGATAGTTGTTCAGTTGTATGCAGTGTTGTTCAACAAATAATTTGTTGCAATTTTGGTTTTTACTTTTCTTTTACATTAACTATTTTTCATTCATCATGTCTTCATTATTCTTTTTACATTCTCATATCAAAGTAAAATATGTCAAGGAGTCAAACTAAATTTGAGAAACTGAGAAGACAGATTGTCCTCATTCTCAGAAAACATATCTTAGGTTAAACTCAGGACAAGATAAAAGTGCATTCTGGATGATTTAATCCAGAGTACATACAGCTTGTAGTGTTACTGAGCTGCATGGGTCAGGCAGTTGATCTCAAACCTCTTTTGTATATATGTATTGTTTGCTTTACTTAATGTAACGTAAAAGTCATGCCTGTAGGATTTGATCTACGATGGTAGTTTACATACAGGCAAATAATGGAGTGATAAGCATGCATGAGTAAATGGATTTCCAACAGAGAACTGGGCATAAGAGAAGCAATGTAGGCTTTAACAGTATGCATATTTAATATATATTCAAATAGCAGATATCCAATGCTAATTATTCAATACAGAAAGCATACTTTACTTAGTACAGAAAGTTACTGTATTTCTATAAAAAATGAAAGCTACAATGCTGGTATAATACAAAGGTAGCCCTCAACTTACAACCACAATTGAGCCCAAAATTTCTGTTGCTAAATGAGATATTTGTTAAGTGAATTCTGACTTATTTTACAACCTTTCTTGCCAAAGTTGTTAAGTTAGTGACATTGCTGTTAAGTGAATCAGGCTTTCTCCTTGACTCTTCTTGTCAGAAGGTCACAAAAGCAGATCACATGACCCCGGGACACTGCAACTGTCATAAATATGAGTCAGTTGCCAGGAGTCTGAATTTTGATCACATGACAATGGGGATGCTTCAACGATCGTGAAGTGTGAAAAATGGTTGTAAGTCACTTTTTTCAGTGCCCTTGTAACTTTCAACAGTTACTGAATGAATGGTTGTAAGTCAAGGACTACCTGTAGTTATTTTTTAACTAACCACTTTCTTTTTCTCTTGAGCCTTTTAAATAGTTTTTCCTGTTACCTCTGGCTTTTTTCATTCCTTCTGGTGTTGTATATGTTTAAAGAATTTTAAATCCTCATCAAAATGAGAATTCTAATTAAGACAGTACATGGAACATTTGAGGAAGGAGGACACGATTATCTTGAATTTATGAATGACATTAAATACCCCACTAGTCTATCTCATAACTATGGACTTCTAAAAATAACATTAATTAAAGACAAAATATGATTAATTTGGTACATTTCACTAGCATAAAACCAACAGGAAAGAAGCACAGTTTGAAGTAGAGGAATGTTTCAAACTGAGCCTTCAGTAATCAACAGAAGCAACATAGTCAAAGATAAAAAAAAAAAATTTCAAACAGTATTTACTCCTATGAAACTATGAAACACCAAAATCACCTAGGCGATAGGTTGTTTAGATAATTAAAACAGAATATTTGCAAATTACCTGGAGTTTGAAAATTTAGGCGTCTTAGCTCTACTGGATCTGTGGGATGATGTGAAGGAATTTCTTTACTGTTGGGGATACTGTTCTTTCTAGAGTCTGTGTCTGCCCTTTTCCTGCACAGAGAAAGTGAATACAATCATTAAGGTTATTAATCAAGAACTTACGTATTTATTATTGACATCACTACCCCTCTTGCCAAAGCAACACTAACAAACCATAAATATATAAGTTCTAATATATTGTTTTCGGTATACACTTGGGATTTTAAAAGATCAACAGAGAAATCAAGTTCTGTCGAATCAATGAAAATGACACAATTATGTTAATAGAATAATCTATTATGAAACTTGTATATATTTAATTTTTTTGGTGAATCTAGGACAATCAAAAGATAATTAAATACGACTGAATACTGATAAAATTAAGAACAATCAGACTACCATTAAATGTTACAAGTGCACTGATTTCAATAAGATTTGTACATGTTTAATCTCTGGAATGAGCCCAGTGATTATTGCAATCCCAAATCTTACAGAATCTTAAATTTGGAGCTTTTCTAAAACTATTTAAAGAAAAGAATTTTGGCTCATGTGCAAACTATTGGCTGTTGCCTAATTTCACCGCAGCTCCATTTTCTGAATTGTACCATTTTATTTAAGATGATGCAAACTGATTTTATGCTAGCATTAGCAATACCCAAAAAGGTGAATATGTAACATTGAACAGGTTTTTTTTACAAGCAAGTTCGAAGAAGAGAATCTCTATGCTGAGTGTTATTTTATGGCATCCTTATTTTTTATACTATATTTATCTGATAATGAGATGAATGTTTTCTTTAAAAAAAAATACTTGTAAATTGGGGTCACCTTTTCTGTGAAGATGTGGTTGAAAAAGTGAATTAATACGAAGCTGAAATGTCTTCTGATGTTGTTACTGGGGGATACCTTTGAGAATATGATTAGCTGTGCCCAAGGTTAGGGAGGAAGCCCTCAACCTTACTCTGTCTCTGGGGAATTTCAATACTAAATATGCCGTCTTTCCCTGTCTATTTATTTAATCTCCATGTAATTTTGTTTTCTTCTTTCTCTTCGGTTCACATGTGTGTATGTGAAAGGATAGATGATATAGTAGAAGGCATAAATTAATTTTATAAATGGGATAGCTTATTTTACAGGCCATGAATTTTTAGTCAGTAGCTTTGAATTCAATCCCTGTAAGTTTGTTTAGCCCTCTCTTTTGTTATTTTTGAGTGCAACTTCAATCAGACTTTCAAGCAAATATATGAATATGTATAACATGTACTAAATTGTTGCATACACATATTTACCAGAGCACATTGGTTTCCAGGACCAGTTTCAAGTTTAATCTTAAATTCACAAAATGGGTATCTGGGCAGTGAACAAGAATTTTTTTTTTAGATTTTTTTCAGTTTAGCCTTTATTGTTTTTTATATTTTTCATCTTCCTTTGGGAAAAAAAACAACCTTAAACTTCAAGTGTGCCTCCTTTTCCAAACAGTTCATTTGTTTGGATTCCTTTAGACTGACAAATATTCTGTTTGGAAACTCAAACAAGCTATTTTTAAACTGTTTTCTCATTTTCTCTTTTCTGAGAAAACGGAAAGCAAGTTTTTTAAAAATTTATCTCACCTGTCAGGTTTACTGCTCCATTATTAAGCGGCAGAAAAAAAAGAGAGAAAAAAGTGGAATGTTAGTTGGCCAATGGCAAGGTAGGTTACCATGACAGAAAATGTTCTTTCACAATTAGGGTACAGATCTAGTAGTCACTTACACCTTACTGAATTTGATGTAAACAGTCTCTACTTGTAGGAAAAGATGAAAAAAAATCTCATCAGAGTAAAGAAACCGAAGTAATAATCTATTACATTTCTTTCCTTTTCTCTCTTTGCCTCTTATAAAAAACAAATAAAGCCATCTTCTTCTTCTTTTCTTAAGAATATATTATTTTCCCTGGTAGAAAGCATGATTTTTTTCCCCCAGCCAGTTCTCAAACATGGAACTATTTTATATAGCCAACATGGTAATGTCAAAAAGAACAAATAGCACGAAGATAGCAGTGTCAACTGATAAGAGATAAAACTAAAACAAGACAAGCAAAAGCATACATTGCAAAACCTACTTCTTGATTCCAAGGGAAAACAATTACTCTGACAATGAGATTGTATTCTTTCCTGAGAAATTATTGCTCTTGTACGTATTTTTTACAGAAATCTAGAAGAGACGCCTAGCCTGGGTGATCCCTTCATCTGTTAAGAATGAAACACTGATTTTATTCAATGTTTAAAAAGAGTCCTTTATGTAAGGAAGCTTCTTTTTTAATCTAAAAATATTTTCAACACAATTAACACATTTAAACCTTGCCCTTCTCTGTACACTATTTTGTAAACTTACCTTTTATAAAGTAGAATAGCTATAACAATACAGATGATAAATACAACTGCAAGGACTGGTCCTACAACCCAGATCAAACCCTCTTCCTCTTCTGTAATTGGCTGGGGATTAAGATCCACTGATACAACTGTGTCAGAATATGGGCTGGTTGCATACATGGTCTGAATGGGGACAAAAATCTGACTTAATAACATAGTGGTGAATATAAGACATTCTATTACATATATATTTAGAACTAGACACAATGAACTTTGTTTCCGTCTCAGTTAAAGATTTAGCTCAGCAAGACTTTTCAAACAAAAGTAGAAAAGGGATACCTTTTCTATAATTGTAAAAGAATATTAAAGTAAGACTTTTTGCAATTAACAGTATACCTGGGAAAAACAATTACAATAAGCCTTTAACTAAAATGAATTAAATTCAACAAAGCCAACCAAGTAAATACATGTGACAGGTTAACAACCAGTTTGAAAAAAAAACCATGTAACTTGTAAATTGAAATGTTAATATTGGCTGCTCTTCTTTCCCAAAAACCTCTTTCCCTTCCTTTTTTATTTTTTAAAAATATATTAAAGTTAAAATAATTCAAGCGTGTAACAAACATATGAAACAGATGAATTGCACAACAGTACAATTATTTATTTAAATCACTTCAGGAATTCTACTTTTTCTTACAATATTTTCTAAATCTGTTATATTTCAGTGCTGATCAGTGGCAAAATACTGTAATTAAAGAAGTCAGCTTTGCATTTCTTGATTAATTCCTGTTTTGCAAAAATGTTTCACAAAGAACAACATTGTCTGGACAATATGTTTTGAGACAGGAAAGAGAAACGATTAGATGTAAAAATTCATGCCTCAGTAATTATCAGATATTTCAAGAAGCAAAGCAGAAGATATACTATAATGATTAAAATGAGGATACCAACTGTTTACTTTGGGAAATGGAAATACTTAAGAGTTAAACATATTACTTTCTATGCCAATGTCTTTAATATATGTTGTAGTCAGTCATTACTATGTATAATACCCCTTCAATTTGGAGACAAACTATATATGTACATGTGAATGACATACCTTATAACTAGAATAAATGCACATATCATGGTCTGATGATGGCATGTCAATATGAAAAGTTAAATAGAGGCAGAAGCAGAGAGTAGAGTTGTTCACACTTGCTGCTCCATTGTATGTTGACCCAAGTGGTGAGATTAGCCCCAACCCTTATGGCTTTTTAGAAAGTCCTGAAAATGTGCTTTTTCCAATCAGGCCTGGGGTTCCCAACAGTAGAGAACCCGTATATTGGTTGCACCATATATGACATCTTAATTAACTCCAATCTTGGTTTTACTTATGTTGATATTTAATTGTTTTAAGTGATTATACGAGGGCAATTCAGAAATAAACCTCTGTTTAGTTATCAATGACAGACATTCGCAGATACAGAACTTTTATTATACACATTAGAAAACTGCAACATTACATTACTTTTCTACATGCTCGCCATTCAGACTGAGGCACTTGTCATAACGTCTTACAAGGTTTGAAATTTCTTAGTAGCAGTTGCTCGGCACCAAATCTGGGCTATGGAGGGGTGATCAAAAACATCCCAACGGAACTGCTTCAAAAGTTCTCGGGTGCATCTAGAGGTGTGTGGGTGAGCATTATCGTGAACCAACACCACACCGGAAGTGGTGCCATAGAAAATCCCGTCAAATGTGAAGATGCCAAAGGAGTACTGCTAGTGAAGTTCATGGAGCATGGGTTGACCATCAATTCAGAAGTCTACTGTGAAATGTTACGAAAACTCAGGCCATCCATCCATAATAAGTGTCGGGGCATGCTGACTTCCCGTGTGGTGTTGGTTCACGATAATGCTCGCCTGCACATTGCTAGATGCACCTGAGAACTTTTGGAGCAGTTCTATTGGGATGTTTTTGTTCACCTCCCCTATAGCCCAGATTTGATGCCAAGCGACTACTACTAAGGAATGTCAAACTTTGTAAGACATTATGACAAGTGCCACAATTTGAATAGTGATTATGTTGAAAAATAATGTAATATTGTAGTTTTCTAATGTGTATAATAAAAGTTCTGTATCTGCGAGTGTCTTGTCATTGATAACCAAACAGAGGTTTATTTCTGAATTGCCCTAGTATTTGCTTTTAATGGTTGGTTTAAGATTCCCCTTGTATAAGATGTGTTACCATCTAAATTAGATTAAATAAATAAATAAATCCAGATTGTTTAAAATGCAGATGCAAACATGTAACCATTTCTTAATATGTAAGAACATGGACAAAGTATGAGCTGTGTGGAGATAAGATAGAGTCTTTAAATACTACATTTAGGGGGGGGGGGAATCAAACCTGCAGCCAACTTACTGATTCTGAGTGTTCCATCAGAGCTAAAATAAAGACAACGTATTCTTGGCCGTTTTGGAGCTGCTTGTTCTCAAAACCACCATACTGTTTCTTATCTCCCAGGGTGAACTCAGTAGGAAGAACATCAAAGTGTGCTGCAATATATGGCTTTAAATCTGCTTCTCTCCCCAAACGAATGCTTCTGCGTTTTCGTGCTATCTCTTTCAGTAGCTTTAGGGTATAAAAGAAGAAAAAGAGAAGCAAAAAAAATTGGAAAGATAACTATAAATAAAATTAAACTAACACCACAGGATGATAAAAAATATTAATCTAGTTTTAAGAACCATGGATTTTGTAAATCATAATCTGTTTTAAGAACTATGGTTTTTGTAAACCATAATCTGATTTATAACTCTGTTGTAATCCTATGCACATTTACCTAGGACTATGCCTCACTGCATTCAATAGGATATTTTTTAAATAAATATAAATATAGAAATCTAAATGAATATCATACTTTCTTAAAAAGCCACATCAGATAAGAATCAAAACAGGTTTTAATACTGAACATTATGATCCCTTCTAGTAACAAACTATTAAGCAGTTTTTCAGAAAAACTGAATGATTGATATATTTGATGAATATGTGATTTAATTCTCTTAAATAATAGGCCACATAGTATTATATTCCTTTCATCACATTAATGGTTCTTGTTAAAAGAATTGGGGGAAAATATTAATAAAATATTATTCTGTCCATTCTAGCATTAATTCATTGTGAATTTTCTGAACAGTAGTAAATCACAGTTAAAACTGGCGTAACACTCCCAAATTTATCACAGGGGAAAAATGAAGATTGACAAACAGTAGTGATAGAGCATTGTCTCTGGAAGCAGATGTTGCTCTGTTTATTTAATAAAGTCTCTTTCATTGTATGCAACAGCAGGGAATAAGATAAAATATTAATACACCTGAGAATATAGAAAAAGAATGGGATTGTTGCAGAATTATCGTTACAGGTAGTCCTCGACGTACAACAGCTCATTCAGTGATCGTTCAAAGTTACAATGGCACTGAAAAATGTTTTTCTTAGTTATGACCTTTGCAGAATCCCCATGATCATGTGATCAAAATTCGGATGCTTGGCAACTGACTCATATTTATGACAGTCCAGTGTCCCACGGTCATGTGATCATCTTCTGACCAGCAAAGTCAATGGGGAAGCCAGATTCATTTAACAACCAGGTTACTAACTTATCAACTGCAGTGATTCACTTAACAATTGTGGCAAGAAAAGTTATAAAATGGGGCAAAACCTACTTAACAAATGTCTCACTTAACACCAGAAATTTTGGGCTCAGTTGTGGTTGTAAGTTGAGGACTACCTATATGACATCACTCTTATAGCTTCCTGCGTTCAGAAAGCAAAACCTGGCTCCAAACACAGATTGCTGGCTAAAAGTACATATTGTTTTCAAGCAGCTAATGATTTTTAAAAACACACAAAAATGTAATACATAAATATATTACATTTTTATTTTTTTAAAATAAAAAGAAAATATAATCAAAATAGCTTCTTAGAATGCCAACTACTTGCTTCAACAAAGAGCACAACATTTAAAGTCACTAATTGACAGGATAGTCTGTTGAGACCCACCAATAAGCTATCTTCCTTCAAGTAAGGGCTGCGACATTTATAACTAAAGCCATTCAGCTGAGAGCTTCCTATCTCGAGCAGATTGGGATCAATTTACCAAGTCTTACATAATCATTTCATTGAATAGTTTTTTATATCCCAACACATTGTATTATTTTATCTTATTTTCTATGATATGATCAATAATATAAATTGAACAAAACCAAAATATTAAAATCTTATACACAAAATAAATAAATAATGAAATGAGCAGCAGAAACAAGAAGACTGATTAGACTGCAAGGCTTCAGAACTGAAAGAACAGGGGCCTTTCAAGGTCTAGGAATACAAACAGAGCAACAGTCTGCAATACTTTAAAGCATTTCCATCAGATGTTACTGATCCAGTCTCTTTATAAATACATTATTCCTAAAGCTCTCCTAAAGTAGTCCTGCCACTTCTAATTTTTCCATTTCAGTCTTACATCACAATTCTAAAGGCAACTGCTTGAAAGCAAAGACAGCTGATTTTAGCAGACTTTCAATAAGTTGAAGCTAACAGGACAATTTGCTGTTTTGTTTCAAATGAAACCTAAGCCTAACTGATGTGGCTTGCTGCAGTATTTGCAGATTTCATGTGAACAGCATGAATGTACAGTGCCAAGATTAGCCTAATCAATAATATATTTAAACATTAAGACTGAATTGTCAAATATTAGTTCAATAACTGGCTGTTTTAGTACTAAGTATAATTTTGTCTTATGCCAATATTGTCCGATACATCGGTTAAGACGTTGTGAGGGTTGTAACCTCGGCATATTGGGAAATTGGAGAAGCCTGCTAGAATTGGAGATTCTAGATTAAAGCTATGGCAAAGGTTTTGTGAGACCTTGGGAAACAATGTATAAACATGACTTACACCAATGGCTTGTAAAATGGCTTTAGTCCTCACTTAATGACCAGTTGCTTGACAACTATTTAAAATTATGACAGACTTACCAAAAGCTACTCATGGCCTAGTTCCAGAGTTTCGACAGCTGCCACTCTCTGTGGTCATATAAGACCGCATTTTGAGTGCTTAGAAGCTGGCAGAACTTTATGGCTGATTGCAACGTTCTGCAGTCATGTAACCGCAATTTATGATGTTTTTTGCCAGTTTTCAGCCTCAGTTTTAAGAAAAGATTCAGTTTCAGAGACTAAGACAGGTATACAAATGTTAATGAGTGTCAATGTCATAATCTCTTGCTCCAGCAGGGTGGCAATTCAAATTTCTCTTGGCTTCCTATTTTCCCTGCTATTTTAATTTCACTGTGTTACTACAATATATAAATTCGAAAATTTGTCCAAAAATGCACAAAATTTCAAATACCTTTTCATACATACAGAAGCTTTCCTAGAACACTCACTCTTTGATTAGCGATATATGCCAAATTGTCACAAGCCCTGTACTGAGGGGTATCTGTACAATTTAACGCAAATACAAATGGGCCCCCATCATCTCTGCTGGTTGGAAGACTTCATAGGACTTATTATTTACAGAAATCTGGCCCTTGTGGATTCAGGGAGGTAGAAACTCTTGCCTATGTCCTTATGAGGTGTCCTTTCTATGTTGCCCCATCTGATCATATCAATCATTTCCAAATATGAAGGACATATAAAGTTTATGTTTATTATTTTTTAAGGAATGCTAACCTCATACTCTCATATCAGATGGTCAAACATCTACTATGGAAAACTTTAGATATGTTGGCATATTATTTTTTTCCCCAACCCCAATAACAAATTGCTGTGTTCAACTATTTCCCTTTCTATTGTATTTTTTATTGTAATGATGGTTATAGACGTAATAAAGACATTTCATAAGCAATATAAAAAAAACAATATATGTTTTCCTAATAGATGTAGTATTTTTCAGTTAGGATAGTTATAAAATTCTGAGTTTGGATATAGTATGGAGACGTATATCCACACAAAAATTGAGACAAAGTGAATTTTACTTTCATTCTTATGTTTTTATTCAGAAGTTATATTCAGCAAAGGTTCTTTTTAATGTGAACAAATGTTTTCTGTTTGGAACCTGTTACTGGGATAATTAATTTTGAATTGAATAACCTCTGAACTGCTGAAAGGTTTACTTTTGGTAATTACTGCTACTATTTAAATGAAAATACTACTGTATGTTGGCCAAGAATTACTGAAAACATACTTAAACATTTTCTATTTCTCTCCCCCCCCCCCCGCAATATTACCTTTGTTTCCAATTTTCTGGTCATTATTTTTTAAAAAAAATTATAAGAAAAAGAATGACTAGAAAATTGGAAATAAAAAAGTAATAGAAAACATTTAGGTATATTTTCAATAATACTTTGCCCATCTGCACCAGACTAGCTGCTGCTGGCACTGTGTTTTATTGTCCTCTCTTTCCCAAAGCCACAAATGAGATATGAAAAAAGAGTAACATCTGCCAGTGCATCTGGGACCAGATCAGTGCAGAGCTCCATGCAGAAAATAGGTTTTCAATGACTTTAGCGTTGAGTTTGAATTGATCACCACTGGCCACCTGGAATTCCAGCATTGACTATAGCATTCCTGTTGGTAGAAGAATGCCATTCCCATAGTATTACCCTACCAGCTGCTCTCTTGTAAGAAAGTAATCCAAAATAGAAGATTCCTCTTAAAGATTGTTTTTTTTTTGGTAGTTCCATAAAATGTTGTATTCTATTGTGAATTATACCTGGAAAAATATGGGGAAGATCCTATCCTTACTAAACGTTTCTGAATTAGTTGAGATTGTATGTTATTATCTTATTGTATGTTATTACCTTATTCTACTGCACCAAAAGGAGTCGGAAGTCAATGCTTTTCTTTTTCTTTTCCCCTTTATTCTACACTTTTTCCTCTTCCCCTTTTCCTTCCCTGTTTTCCCATTAATTTCATTTTTTCTTTATTTCTCTGTATTTTATATTTTGATAAACTAAAAAGATATTTTAACTTTTATGAATTAATATTCTTTGTCAAAGTACTATACTAATTAACACATCACAACATAAACAATTATGAAAATAATTTTGTTCTGAATAACAGTACCACAAATACAAAGAACTTAATTATACAGCAATTCAAGGCCCTTGAAGTATCACACTGTAATCTGTTATGACTGGTATATTAGTCAATGGAATTTGTTTCCCCCAAATATCTCATTATACGCATGCAAAACCTATACACAGGACTAGAAGCTGATGACTCGCTTAACTCCACCCATTTCAGCTCTGCTTGCTCTTCTCCTACACAATTATATCTTTTGACTCCAGACTGGCCAAGTGAGGCTTCTGAAGTTTTGTCACAAAATGGCTGGGGATATTAGCAAAACCTAGATCTGGAGATCTTCTAGCGCTGACTTTGGATGGGGTAACACTTTCCCTTTCAAGAGGACAATTTGAGAATTTCCCTGGATCCACAGCCCTTGCTTAATGAGCAGGTGGCAGCTGTAGACAGGAAGACCATTATATAGCTTAATCTAATGTGCCAGCTGTGCCCTTCAGAGAGCCCTAGTCACCTCATAGTACAATTATTACAACATATTCTACAAGGGATTTAAAGAGCCTTTGAAAACTTCAAGTAGTCAGAATGCAATGATATGGTTAGTGATGGACATGTCTCAGTACGCACATGTGATACTCCAGTTTTGTGTCCTCCACTGGTTACCAGTTTGCTTCCAGGTGTGATTCAAGCTGCTAGTTATGACCTATAAACCCTGTCATGACTTGTTATAGCCCTACACAGAATCAGGCCTGGTGACCTGAGGGACTGTAGAGTCTTCTTAGCCAGTCAGTATGGCAGGATTGGTGCACCCTAAGTTTGTTTGATTATGTGGTGCCATCAGGATGCTGGAAACATGCTTTTGCTGTCACAGTGCCTGCCTTCTAGAATTAGGTTTCCCCTGAAATCTGGGTGAAGTGGCATTCCTGAGGGCCTTAAAGACCTGGTTCTTCTCCCAGGCTGTGCCTGGAACTCTTTGCTGGATATGGGATACATTTTAGTTGTTTTTTTAATTATTGTTAATTATTTTATGTTGTAAAGTACATAGAGTCAATTTGAAGTTAGGCAGCAACTAGTGTAATGAATGAATGAATAAATTTAAATGTATAAAAATTATGCATCATGATTTTTAACTTTTAAAAAACCCCTCATTCCTCTATAGTATCATATTATATAATCTTTGAAATCAAGGTAGGTTAGCTTTGTTGATTAGATATACAAAACACTTCAAATTATGAGTAAAATCAGTAAACAATTGAGAAACAATTTGAGAAAACCTGAAGAGAAACCAACATCAACCAAGGTAATACTGTTTGAATCTGTTTTACTAGCCTTTGCATAATGGAGAACAAAATCACATTTGCATGACAATTGCATCTAAGACTTAACAAATTTATTTTTCAAGTACCTAAGAATACTAGTTTAAGTCCAGCCAGTCTTCTTAACTATGTAAAGTAATGAATTTCTGCCAAATGGATAATAACACTGTTTCTGATCAGCCTTGTACACAATTCAACCAACCGCTGCATAGATGTCCTTATTTGAATACTTTGGATACTGGATACCAAGTATAAAAAAAAGTGGTTAAAAGTTCATAAACCTTTACTTCCAGACATTCCAAAACTGATACTGCAAAGCTTACTAGGAAAAAAATTCTCTATTTTATAAACACAAATATTATTATGAAAGTTATCCAATTGCCTTACATGTAAATGTATCCAATTAACAAATTTTATCATAAGAAAAAACCATCAGAACATCCATCGCAGGGGATATATCAAAAATATATGAAAATATAAGATCATATTTCTATTCTTAAAAATGTGAAAATGTAATAAAGATTAAATGATTCCATACTTTCTTTGAAAATAGATGATTTCAAGAATCAATTTTTGTATCCATGTCCAATGAATATATAGGTGAATATTATACCAACCTTACATAAGTATCTCCTCTAGACAGGACTGGTATTTTTAAATTCTTCCTCTCTTTCTAAAGTAAGATGTATTTAGAAGAAAAAATGAAGAAAATCTAATGATCGCAAAATATCAAAATATTGGAAGATTCTAATGTCACTGACTAATTATTTTACAATAAGGATAATAGAAATTGACTAAATACATCTTCTGGCTCTACTATTTGGCTCTTATTCTGAGAATATGAAGGTGTTTTTTTTGTTTAGGTTCAATCTGGAGAGCAAGGAACAAGAGTTTAAAAATAATAGATACACTTTCTAATTAGAAGTATTTCAGCATAGCTGAAACAGGTAAAGAGACTGTGAGGGAGGTCAAATGTTAAACTGCAGAGCAAATTGCAATTTAGCATTTGATTCAGCTTTAGCAAATACCCCCATTAATGAACCAGACCTTTATTGGAGTTCATATCAATGGTGATTATACTTTTGCTGACAAGTCATTTCATTTTCTACATTACGCCTTACAATCAGCAAGGAATAAAATATTAATGACAACAAAGATCAGACAGTTTATGTGCCTCATTGCAGCTTAATGTATTTTAATTTACGTAATTGGCTTTTTGTTTGCTCCCAGAAACTAACTCCAATATAAATGACAAAGTATTTAAAAAAAGTCAACTTGCTGACATAAATACATTAATTGGACACAATCGTTAAGACTGCTTCAATCAAAAAAGGTTTCTCTGGGGAAAAAGAGCTAAAATAAACAAAGGGTACCTCATCTAATTCCATTTCATCTGGGTTCTCGCGTGGTTTCATGAATTTTCCATCTGATTTCTTTATCAAAGGTACAATTACTATATAGTAACCTCTGCAAATGAAACAAAATGTAACAGTGAGGTTTACATAAAGGGAATTCATTGGAAAGCTTCTATATAGAATAACTTATCTCTACAGCAGTAATAATACACTACTATAAGAAATTAATATTAAACACAAATATGTATGTACTGCTAATTGAACTCTTCTATTAGGTTTCAATATTGTGTTTAGCTCTTTGTAATAACAACAGAAACACTATAAATATAATGATAAACTTTGGCATAGTAGAAAGCAATATTTTCACTCATTTTTGAATGCTTACATTTTGAAGGATTTAGTGCTTGCAAAACTTAAAATTCAAGTGAAGCTAATTGGGTGGCTTTTCCTCAGAGGAGACATGAAGTTTGGAAGAAATCAAGTATTTTGGTAAGAATTTTGGTAAGTTATCACTTTATCTCAGAGCTTCCTGGGATAGTGGTTAAAGGAACAGGGAAATCCAGGTTGTGGTCCTTCTTTGGGCAAGGATGAGTAACCCTCCAAACTGCCCATTCTCGTGCATAATCCTGTAAAGCTAGAATTATATCATAGTGTACAATAGTCCCAAAGATAGTCTCAGAAGAATGCCTACACTTATTTTTGTTTTTCGGGTGGTGGCTACTATAGGAGCTCCGTTTCTATATCTTTTTGGATCCTTTCTCAAGATGAAATATTAATATTAATATTAATTCATAATATTAATAATATTAATATTCTAGATATTTTGGGAAAGTTAAATAGAGCAAATGACAATGCTAGTGCATTTCTTACCCCACTTATCCTCCTCCTTCCTTAGCCCTTGCAAAAGTAGCTCTGGTTGACTTTGTACTCTGCTAATGGCACAATTTCACAACAATTTAAATTATTATCTCTCTCTCAATATGAAAGAAAAAAGTGTAAGCACTATATTTTAATAATGATTTATCATTCTCTAATAGTGAAGTATTTTTGTCAATGAAAAGGGCAATATCAGGTATATGCAGTATAAATGAAATACACTTTTAAATTATAGGGGGAAAGCTAAGAGAGTCTGAATAGGTTCTGGCCATGCTGCTGAAAAAGCAGCTTGAAGGGAGAAATCATTCTTGGTATGCACTGATACACACTTTAATAGCTTTTTCCTTCTAAAAAGAATTCTATATCCATTATCATTTTCTTTCTTTTTTTTAACTCCATATCAGCAGTTAAAGAAGGCATATGAAAAGTTATTTTTCTTGGCAATTATTCTCTACAATCTGTTTTCAAACACAGCTGCAATCACTTAATGGAACCACACATTTGTGAAATCAATACATATATGTAGCCAGGTTAGACTGCAAAATGTTATAACTTTTCAATGAAGCACTGATAAGATTGCACCAAGCCACTTTAAATTAGATAAGAAAATTGAATCTTAAAAATTAAGAAATAATGCAATGAAAATTTAGCAACACACTGCTGCTCTGTTTTTGCCCCAAAAATATCAATAAATTAATAAATCTGACATTTACTATACCTGTATTACCCTGTATAAAATCTTTTTTTTATTATTATTGATGCAATTGACAATGGCATTATTTAAGTGACTACAGGTTGTCGTCCTTATTCCTTCATAAAAAATAATTAAAAAAAACCAAAAGTCAAGGACTTTTTTATATTCAGACTTAGAAAGCTGTGATTCAAAAGCTAGCCTTGTTCGTGGTTTCAGTGATTGCCTTGGACAAATTGTGAGCTCTCATCTTAAGTTCTCTACCTATAAATATGCCTCAGTAATTCCTGATGGTTTTGCTGCAAGCATAAACAAATGAATACACTATTTTTGTACAGAAATTGTTAATTGTCTTGCATGGAATAACACCTCTGGTAAAATTACTAGTAGCACTCATTCTCATGTCCATCATCTTAATATATTATTAATCAAAACATTAGAGAAACTAAAGCAAGGGAGAAAATAAACTTATTACCATTTTAGAACAAACTGGCAAACTGTGTAAGAACACACACAGACACACAAACCACACACACACACAGACATATCCTTTTTAAAAACTCTGAAGCTGTTAACTGCTATAGAAAATGATTTTCATGCTGAGCTAATTGTTCACTTGTGAACTATATTGTGTTATGCCAAACACTTTTAATAAGTTATTTTCATATAGGCAAGAAATGTTATATTATGAAACACAGATATCTAATGCTGTCAATGAGTATTTGGTGATTCATAATGCAACAAATCATAATCTCTCCCACACACTCTCTCAATTAGATATTCCTACAGGTAGTCCTTAACTTACAACCATTTATTTAATGACCATTCAAAGTTACAACAGCTCTGAAAAAAGTGACTTATGGCCAGTCTTCACACTTATGGCTACTGCAACATCCCGATGGTCCAGACTGATATTTGGGTGTTTGGCAACCTGTATGTGTTTACAAGGATGGCAGCATCCCAGGTGATGTGATCACCATCTGCAATCTTCCCACCTGGCTTCTGACAAGCAATGTCAATGGGGGGGGATACTGGATTCGCTTAAGGATCATGTGATTCACTTAACATCCGCAGTGATTTGCTTAACAACCATGACAAAAATATAAAATCAGGTGAGATTTAGTGACTGCAGCAGAAATTCTGGTCCAAATTGTGGTTGTAAGTCAACGACTATCTGTATTCCTGATTGGGTCAGTTCTGAGCAGACAATCCAAATATTACTCCCCATTCAGCATTTTGTCAGGGTATATTGTATAACAAGATTTTAATCTATATACCAATTTTCCTGAATATAAGACTGCTCTTCCTATGCCGTAATTTGATATTCATCATTGTATCTACTAGGTTCAGTACATGGCATTGATAATATTCATATTCCATAGCCCCACTCTGTCTTCCATGAACTTTTGATCACATTAGGAATGACTGCTGTGCTGAGAGGTTAAGAATCTACTCTGATATGTAATACTACTTCTAAGGTGTGTTGGCAATCTAATTAGAGATCATCAGCATAAATCACTGCTGTATATGTATGTATTCGTGTATGTATATATAATTGTACAGTTTTATTAGTTTTCCTTTAGCATGCTTTGGCATAAGTTTCTTTGCCAATAGAATTTTGAAAATATTTGCCCAGGGTTATGTACAGATTTTTCATGCATATCTGTTTAGAAGTTCAAGTGCCATAAGGGAAGCTTGCTTCACAATCCAGAGCAGAATTTTAGGGGGGGGGATCATTGCTAAAGGCAGAAAACTGGCTGGGTTACATCACCACCAAAAAGCCAAAGTTATTATTATTATTATTATTATTATTAAAAAAAACAAACTTGGGATTTGACATAGATTAACTGAAATGTAATTACAGATAGTCCTCGCCTTATGACCACAAATGAGCCCAAAATTTCCAGCAAAATAGTTGTTAAGTGAGTTTTGACCTGTTATGACTTTTCTTGCCACAGTTGTTAAGTGAATCAAGGCAGTTGACAAATTAGTAACACGGTTGGTTAAGCGAATCTTGTTTCCCACTTTGCTTAATCAGTAGGTTGCAAAAGATGGTCGCATGACCCTGGGACTGTGCAATTGTCATAAAGAAAGGCCAATTACCAAGCATATGAATTTTGATCATATGATCATGGGGATCCTGCAATAGCCGTAAATATGAAAAATGGTCATGTCATTGTTAACTTCAAATGGTCTCTAAACAAATGGTTGTAAGGCGAGGACTACTTATATCTGGCTATCTGTCAGTCCCACTAGATAGACGGGACCATGAAATAAGCTCCATGGGAGGATTAAAACTACTTTTATTGAGATTGGTTATAATAACAAACTGTTCCAAGTTTGCAATATTGCAAGCCTGATTGAGCCATACATCCTCCTCTTTCTTATAGTTCAATGACCTGCTCCCTTATGTTGTCTGGATGTAATCCGGATGTTCTGGACTTTAAAACAATGCTTCATACTCTTTTACCAAAGTAACAGTTTTCACATATTCTTGTTATGGTTATCTTCTTTACTCTCTATTTAGGTTGAGCTGGATATATCAAACAATCAGCAACACTGGAATTAGAAGATCGTGCTCAACTCTCTTGAAGAGGAAATTTTTATTGGCATGTATGGCATTTAAATTTTTCATCCTGGTTGTGCAGATGAAGATGTCCAGATGGTGTGTCTTAATCAGAATGTACTGTTTTTCCTGATGTAATCACAAACTCTCAGTGGATAGAATCTTTTGTCCGTGTGTGACAGAATTTATTTTCATGGAATTTAAATGAAAATTCTGTTGTCAGTAGAGATTAGTGATGGGTTAATAGTGTTGAACTCTGCTTTTTAGAACAGATTTCTACCCGTCCAATTTATAACAAAAATCCAAATGAAACTGTATTTATAGAAAATAATACTACTTAGAAAATCTATAAAAGACACACAAGAAATAGAAGGCATACAAATATGGGTAAAATAAATAAATTGTAACTTCTATCCATATTGGAGTAGTTCTGGCAGTTTCCCTTTTGGTCCCCCAAATTATGTGATTAAACTGAAAGGCTTATACCAATCTCTTCTTATCCAACACAAAAATCTTCCTTCTGATCTATGCTGATCAATGACCATAATAATGATTTGATTCCCTTTGATCCTTCCTTCCTTCCTTCCTTCCTTCCTTCCTTCCTTCCTTCCTTCCTTCCTGATCACTCTTATAATTTGATATTTGAATATTTATAGAAATGTTTTCCATTAATATTTACCTCTGTAATTCCATACAATGTTATAGAAGGCACATGGGCTTTGTAATCAGTTGTGCTTTCACATTCATGTCATTCAAAACTTAGACTAGTCACCTATGAGAACTATGAGAAGAATTTTGCTTAGTGGAAACACAGACAAATGTAGTACGATATTCTGTACTTATTGAAATCATTTGAAAAACACTGAAAGCCTTAAGAAGAGAGTATTATTGCATGTTTTCATATTTTCTTTTTCCTACCATGAAGCTCTTTATTGTACCTCATATTTCTTGTTGAAAATATATGTTTCAATAACTTATCAGCTATAACTAAAAATCTGATTAAAATGTGTGCATTTCATATGTAATTTTGTAAACAGTTATATTTTATCCTAAAATACATATTTATAAACAACGTTCCATTATGTACACTGGTTTTTAATATTAGTTTCCAAAAATTAATATATTCTTACATGTGTTGTAAAATTCAAATTATGGTGCTGTGATTATGGTATGTGCTACGGCTCCTAAGTTACTTTGGGAAGTTGTTTTCTAGACAGGCATTAGCTATCTGTCTTATCATGTTGTATTTCTGGTGATTTTAATCTGTAATGTTTCCATTTATATTTATAAAGTATGTATGTATTTTATTAGTAGCTAATTTTTCATACTTTTTAATGGTTTAGAATTTTCTTTCCTACAGCCCTCTTTAGAAGTTCAATAAAGCAGTAAAAATGGCTTTGTGTGAAACTTAGGATACAAAGGATTATATGAAAAATATGTTGCATACAGACCAATATTTCATTTTCCTCTCTTTCTTTTCTGCTATACACATCACACTGTTGTAATCAAACAAAGCAGTAACACTTATTGACTGCATAGTGTACAGTCTTTCCTGGGAATCTTTATTGTCCATCATTTTAAATCCCAATTGGCATTGCAATGTCAGCTTTTTAATATTATCCCTGTTTAATCTGCACAGACCCATTTAAAAAAGCATCGTAAACCATGTTCCAGGACTGTGAACAAAAATATACCTATCAAATTCATGTGTTGCAAGATTACTTTTTGGATTTAAATCACATCTTGCCTTTTCTGAAATACAGCTTTATACCGCAATGTTTGATGATAATTTTTATAAGGAAGACACATTAAACTACTGTTGCTGTATTAATATGATGATTCTGAACAGGTAAACATATAGTACATGATGTTAATGTTAATTTTAGGAATAACCAAGAAATTTCTTAGAATGAAGAATATATTTATCTAAATCTACTCATCATTTTAGTCATACGGTAGCCCTTGAGGTATGACCACAACAGAGCCTGGAATTTTATTTGTAAGTTATTGAGGTTGAAAGTAAAGTCACCCTGAGACTTGATGGAATTTTACAATTATTCTGGGGACATCCATAAAGCAAATTACTACAAATATTAAATAAATCATGTGGTTGTTAAGCAAATCTATTCTTCCAATGATTTTTTTTTTGCCAGAAATGGCACAAATTCTGGTCACCTTTCTGTGTGACACTGCAAACAGTCCTAAATGCAAGCCAGTTGAGAAGCACCCAAAAGTGAACACATGATCATGATCACATGGGAGGGATGTGGCAGTTGTAATTTTGAGGACAAAACGTAAATAGTTTTTTTAAAAAGTCCACAACTTTGAACTATCATTAAGTGACTACCTGTAACAGCACTGTATTTCCTAAAAAACTTTTTCATCCATACCAGTTATTCTGCATGAAAGTATCCCATATAGGTATGCACGTTACAGTAATATATTTATAACTCCCAAATTCAAATGTACATTTGAATCTATTCCTGATTTACTTCCCCCCCTTTTACGTGTGCGTGTGTGTCTGCATGTATATTAATATTACTGATACTATGTTTGTTAAATAACAAAGACAAATAGGAATAACTATTATATTTAATAACTTTTGATATGCCAGAAAATGGGATAGGAAGAGGGATTTTGCAAATAAAATGTATTTAGCCATAATGAGCTCGAGAGATGAATGTTATTGTATGATGAGAAAAGAAGGAAATTCTCTCTGCATGTATATTTATATGAATAGTGAATGTTTGAGGTATGGCTGTTAAGTAGGAAACTAAAAGAAATCTCTGCTTTTTTAATTGATAAACAATGGTTGTACATATTTATCTGAAATATATCTTGTGGAAAAAAATATTTTTGGCAATAATTCATAGAATCTTGAAAAACCATTCATGCTTTCATTGTATATTTATATGAATGAGTTTTTAAGCACTACTGAACAGTATATCCCTGATTCTGTTTCTTTCTATGCTAGTTTTATATTTTAAAATTAATTATAGATTATCCCATTTCATATTTAATATTTTACCCCCAAAAAACATTTTATACATTACCATGTTTTTTCCTTAAAGCCAGATATTTCTTCTCACTTCCATCCTAAATAGTTGCTAAAATTTATCGTCGGAACTGCCTTTGGTCCATTACATTAGATTGTCCCACCTGATCAAGTAGGGAAGGTTTGTTGCAGACCCCATTAGAATTAAAGAGCTGTGACTGGTAGGAAGAGAGCTTTCTCTGTCATTGCCCCTGCCCTGTGGAATATTCTCCCCTTGGAGAATAATACACAAACAATTCTCATGGTCCTAGAATTTGAATCCTACAATGAAGTAAAAGTTAGGGATGAAGCTAGATTTGCTTCATTTGAATAAATTTCTGGTGAAAGTTGGGTGAACTAGGTCAAATCTAATTTGAATAATTTGTTTTGAATCTCTTTATTGATTTACATTTACAAATCACATCAATAAACTGAATGAGAAAATCAGTGCGAATTGAAAAAAAAAGCCAATCTTTTCTATGAGTAATAGGCCAATGAAATGTATTGCTATTATTCAGTCTGAATTGAGGTCAAGCTAATTCAGTTCAGTTGTAGGTAAACAATCCCACTGTACTAGCATAGGGATGGGCAGAAAATGTTTCATGGCCTGCACACCCCTGACTATAATGCTGAAAAGTACTGTAACAGCAAGGGTAGTCATTTTCAGTTTCATGATTTTCTGCAGACTTTTGCAAAAATGAGGTGTAAAACCCAGGTCTGTTAAGGTCCTGTGATATTTTATTTTCCTGTTTTGCCATTTAACTCCTACTTATTTTACACCTTAAACCTCCCCCTTAATTCTTTTGATAATACCCCCTCTCCAATCTGTGGCTCCTGCTTCCCAATGAAGACAAAGTTTAAAAAAAATAAAAATAAAAAGTTAACACATAGTCTCTGGGTCACGTTTGAAAGACAACATATAATCACAATAAAGAATAAACTGTATTTCAAATCTTAAATTGCCTGCCTGTATACTGCAATGCCTGCACTTAAAGCAATGGCTAAAAAAGTAAATGCTTTAAACTACAAAAAATATTCCAAGAAATTATAAGTCTCCTTGAATTGTTATTACGCTCTCGCAATATTTGTTAGATGTAACTTACTTTATGGTTTTGTTTGCTGGTACTTCTGGTAGTTTCACTGTTATCATTCCATCTAGATTGGTCTTATCAATGAAAACTGGTTGGGCTCGTAGTACATCTGGGGCTGTCTTTGCTGTTACCCTGTGTTGCAGACCTCCAGCACTGTTCCCTCTATTGGTTAGCACAAATGAATAGGATGTCTCAGGCTTCAGATTGATGATCAGTTTCTGCGTGGCTCGGCCATCCACTTCAACTGCCATTTTCCCATCATCATAGAGAATCTAACAAATGGGAATTTAATAAAAGCAGCAAAATATTAACAATAACCCCTAGGGATGTGCAGGAGAAAAAACAGTTTAGAAATAAAACTTGCCTTTAACAAAATGACTTTGAAGTTAGTTAAAACAAATTACATGCCGGAACAAACAGATTTAAAATCTCAGAATCAAATGTATGAATGGACTCTTGGACGGAATGGTAAGATCACGGATGACTTAGTACTCCCACTGGGGTTTAATGGTCCCCAACTCCTTTCGTTGAATGATATATCATGCAGCTTCAATGAACGCAAGTGCAGATAGTACTCAGTTAACAACCGTAATTAGGACCAGAAATTCCATTGGTAAGTCACACAGTTGGAAGGGGAAAAAAATCATGTGACGACTCTGACTTAAGATGGCAGTTCGTTGCTGCCTTGGGATATGGTCATTATGTGATATGTCACATTGTCATGGCTTGAGGTTTCCTGCCAGACTCCTGATTGACTTTGCTTGTCTGTGGCGATACTGTAACGGCTGCAAATTCAAGAAAGTAAGCAAGGACTACCATATAGATCAGGGGGTCTTCAAACTTTGCCCTTTTATGACTTGTGGACTTCAACTCCCAGAATTCTAGGAGTTGAAGTCCACAAATCATAAAAGGGCCAAGTTTGAAGACCCCTGATATAGACTGAGGAGTAGAAATCCCATGTAATTGCTCCCTTTTCAGCTGGAATGGGATTGGATGGCATTCAAGTTGCAAAAAACATTTCTTTTTTGACTTTATATGGAAAATATAGTGCTACATTGATCCAAGAAATCTATTCTACTAATGAGAAAGTTGTAGATAGTTTTAGCTGAAATTGAGACAAGGGGAAAGGGAAGAGTAAAGGAGGCCTTGAGGTGCTAGTTTTAATCATTTGGAATATGAGGTTGGTCATATAATCTACATTTGAACAATAAGCTCCATTAGCAGTAATTTACTTTAGGGGTAACATTTTGTTAGTGATTACTTTCCTCTTATGAGACAATCCCCATGTTTCAGGAATTAGACTAAGCCTATTTGTTAAGTCTTCTGTTTGCTTCCTGAGAGTGATGGTTGATGACTTTAATGTTCATGTAAGACCTGATAATGATTTTCTATATGCCAAGTTCATTTCTTTGAAACAGATATGCTCTCTTTATTCTGATTATAAAAGCACATGATATCAAACAATGTAGGATTTTGTTCAGTCCGGATAATTAATTTGTTTAATCTCTGTATCTTAAACAATGCTATCGACATTGACCAACAAGCAGAATTCACCAATTAGGCTATCTTGAAAAGGAATGTTACTGATGACATTATTAGTAATTTTCATGTCATCTTTTAATTCATTTTTATGTTTTATTATGTTTTCAACTCTGCATTAGGAAGCCATAGGTGGTACAGCATTGCCAGTCCAGGATCTCTTTTATAGAATAGTTTGTTGTATTAAAAGGTTCCCACAATTAAAAAAAAACAAACCAAAGAATTAAGGAGCAACTTGTGTTACAGTAGAATATACAGAATATACACTTCTCTCTTATATCAGTGGAATCTGACAATTTAATTCTTCAGAACTATTTCATACTAATACAGGAATTACAATAAATATTAAACTAAATAACTGGTGTAATTATCACCAATACTGGTGAAAGCTACAATTTGACTTTTTGTGTAAGAGCTAAAAAACTTAATTCTTTGTTTTCCTGGATGTGCTGCTGGATTCTTCCCCCAATTCCCACCTCAAATGGCATCAGTGGGAGAAAAATGCATTATGCCATATTTATGGTCTGATCTAAAGCCTTGTCATAAGAACTGGAAGGCTCTAAATGTAGAGCGAAACAGCCAGGTTGATTTTTGAAAATGCCTTGGGTAACCCACTAAAAACCCACTTTTGCAATAGAAATACCATTGTGATTCTGCTGACAGAGTGCAATTCATTGCATACTAGTGTGTGACAATGCAATACAGAAAAGAGTAAGAAGAACTATATTATAGATACTAATTTTTCATGAAAGTTTCATCACAGGATGACAGGTAGGAAAAGCAGATTTTAAAAATATTGTTTAAAGAACAGTGATAATTTGGAAATATATTATCAAACCAGGAACAGAGAAAATAATCAGAAATATTTTCCAAAGCACCCAAAGGCAGGACAAGAAGCAATGGATAGAAACTAATCAAAGAGAGAAGCAACCTAGAACTAAGGAGAAATTTCCTAACAGTTAGAACAATTAATCAGTGGAACAACCTGCTTCAGAAGTTGTGAATGCTGCAACACTGAAAGTTTTTAAGAAGAGATTGGACAGCCATTTGTCTGAAATGGTATAGGGTTTCCTGCCTGAGTAGGGGGTTGGACTAGATGACCAAGATCCCTTCCAACTTGTTGCTGTTGTTATAAAATTAACACATTTTTTTTATTATACTAATAAAATGAAACAATCTCAGTTTTTTTATAATACTCTAAACAGTAAAAACTGTTATACTTATTTCTGGTGTTAATCCAACATCACTAATGCTGATACATAAACATAGAATTAATTAACATCAACTGTCAATCATTATCAATCAAGTATCAATCTTGGAGTACTGGTTCCATGATCTTCTGATTTAGTTCAAACTGGACAAGATTTAATACTACTAAATATCTGTTAGTAGAGTGAGTCTGTAAATCATTTAATAAAGACCTTTGTCCATTACAAGTCCTGTAACCCTTCAAGATTAAGAACCACTTACTTTGAAAGGCAGGGCAGAATTGTAATTCTCTGGTATATCCCAGGAAAGAAGAACTGATGTTTTCATCACTGCTTTGACATGAAAATTTTTTGCAAACACTGCTGGAAAAGTAAAAGTAATATATTTAAAGTACATTTTGATTTTGGATCCCATCCCCTTTTCACCAGTAAACATATTTCATTATATTCCTACCTGTTTTTAGAAACCACATTCCATTCTTACAAATGACATCTCGAAATAATTATATTTTCCTTACCTGCAATTATTATGTAGAAGTGAGCCAGACTTGTCTGATATGGGATAACTGAATTCTAGTGAATCCAAAACACATGAAGATTTACATACTTTACCTCTGCATCAGATGAATCTACTTATATGATGGTTTTGAAAATTGGAGCTATATTTAAAATATTGATATCCAAAGACTTGAGATCCTTTACAAGACAAGCCATAAGCAGACAAATCCTACCTTGATCCACAGGTAATGTCCTAAACTGGATACTGGGACTATATGGACCGGGCCCTTTGCTTGTATGTGCACGTATTTTTACATCATACGTGGTATCTGGTTTTAAGCCTGAAAGTGTCATAATAGTATCAACAGGAGTAACAGGGATCTCTGTTTGTTGATGTGCCACATTGATATCTCTGTACTGTAGAGTGTATTTGGTGATAATACCATTTCTCTCGGATAAAATGAGCGGTTGCCAAGTTAGTTGGACAGAAGTTGAGGTGGCACTTTCTGAATGTAGATTTTGAGGAAATCCACTTGGTAGATCTTCTGGAATCAAAATTTCTTTTACCATTTCTTCCCCAAAGCCCACTTTATTTCTAGCTGAAAGCCTGAAGATGTAAGAAGTCCCTTTATGAATATCAGTAGCCGTGTAGTGGTCATCTTTATCAGTAAAATCCCGTGTCGTAAAGGCATCCATGTCTTTGCGGCCAAACCTCAGGCGGTACCCTTGCAGGGGGCCATATGTATCGACAGGTGGGTGCCACTGAATTAGAGCTGTACCCATTTGTGTGTGGCTAATTACAAGCCGAGGTTTTCCTGGAACTGTAACATAACATTATTTCAGCACAGAATGTACCTTCAATATTTATTTCTAAAATTGCTTATTAGGTCTCTTTAAAAATTACTTGTGCAACAAACATACCATTTCTCTACTCTACCCCCATCCTCAAATATTAATTCAGACCTTGCAACACATTAAGCATTCTATTATCTTGCTTTATTCCCCTTCTTCTAGTTCCTAAATATAGCAGGCAGGCAATGAACCCCATTGACATGAAACCAAGCCATACATACAGTTATTGTGCATCTTTGTATATTAGACTTATGGACTTTACTTTAATATGATTAATTCAATCAGAGTATACAGGTAGTCCTCGACTTACAACAGTTCATTTAGTGATTGTTAAAGTTACAACTTTGAAAATGAAAAATGTGACTTATGACCGTTTTTCACAGCTGTGACCACTGTAGCATCCACGTGGTCACGTGATCAAAATGCAGATGCTTGGCAATTGGTTGCTGTGTCCCAAGGTCATTTGACCACCTTCTGTGACCTTCTGACAAACAAAGTCAGTGGGGAAGCCAGATCCGGTTAACAACCAGGTCACTAGCTTATCAAGTGCAGTGATTCGCTTAACATATGTGGCAAGAAAGGTCGTAAAATGGGGCAAAAGTCACTTAACAAATGTTTCACTTAACAAGAGAAATCTGGGGCTCAATTGTGGTAATAAGTCGAGGACTACTTTTATTCCAGAGGATGCATTTATATGTTGGGAAGAGCAAACTATCTGTATATAAAAGGTATCTGAATCAAGATGAATCAATCATCTTAAAAGCATGTGTTTGAAAAGAATGACTGTCTGCATAACTCTAGTCAGCCAAATCAAACTAAAAGCAGACATAGTTGAAGCCATTTTCCAGGGCTTTCAGGGTATCTTCCTATGACAGCTTTTGTACTAGTTATGTCAGTCCCTTGTTTAAATAAACTAATATACCAGATTTCATATCCTAATTTTATCTTGATTCTTTTATCAATGTTCTGGTATTAACATTACAGAAAAGGTTAGTTTAAAAGCAGGAGAATTTCATCCAAAATGGGGGCTGAGTGGAAAGAAAAAAAGAAACAATCGGCCTAATAAAATATATAATTTCACTAAATAATGTTCTGATAATGAACAAAAAGCTTACTCTGCTATATCAAGTGAGACAATGTCAGCATAAAAATTCCACCATTAAATAAAAATAAAAATCAGGAATTAAAATCAGGAAATTGTACATAAAAAGCTAACACACACACACACACACATATACAAAACACACACACACACAAACAGAGGCATTTTTATGTTTAATTTCAGACGTAAAAACTTCAACTATAGCCATATGGAAGTTTCAAACACAAAACTTTCAAACTACAGCTATCAGATAAATGAAAACAAAGTTGAAATCTTGCTAAGCAGTTTATTCTTGGAACACTTAAAATGAAGTCAAATGAAAACACTACTTAATATATTATTCTAAGAAATCATGCTTTTCATAGAAGAACAATTATTCTTTTTTAATATACAAAATTACTATAAAACTAAAGATTTTCCCACTAGACATCCTTTGATAATTAATTGCCCATGAGATCTACATGCAGACAAACCCCAGAAAAAAGGTAAATAATAATGAATGAATACACAGCAGATTGAGAATGAAAGGGTAGTCTGTATACCGGGGGGGGGGGGGAACAGCATTGTAAACCTAAAACCATTAGTTATATTGTTTGAAAGAACCAACAGTATCAAAACATTAATTAAACTTAATTAATATATGCTGTCTTAGATCCAAATGTTCATGAGTCAAATTCTCCATTTGCCTGCTGCTCCCTTTATTTTCCAGTCCTATCTGTAGTCCTGTAGTCTCTTTAGGGGTTTCCCTTCATTTTACAGAGATCTTTTCCTTTCCATTTTATGGATAGTTTACCAATTTTTTTAATGATTGGGTGAAGTAAAATAACTCTCCTGTATGTTCCCGAGTTTAATGAGGAATTCATTATTATTATATTAATAATGACAACTTGGAAATCACATACAGTATCTTTATATCTCTATCTCTACCTCTTCTGGTCTTTATTTTTTGTTCCCAACATTTTTTCCAGACTCTATATTTCATTTTCAATCTCTCGGGTTACAATTTCATGCCCTGTAGTTTGTTGGATTTTTTTTTAGTGTAACATGTGAAGTAGGCAAATATGGCTTATTCAACAAATTGTAATGGAGTTTTTCACATGCCATAATTTACATTATCTATACTGTGGGGCTATTGTGTTTCTTCAACAAAAACAGAAGGGCCTACAAATCAATTTGTACTATGCGTGTTGTGTCAGATTTTGTATTCTCCTATATTCAAACTCCTGGATGCATCTAAACCACGGGTGTCAAACTCGCCACGTCACATGATGTGTCGCGACGTATCACAACTCTTTTTGCATTGCCGGCAATGGGATGGGCACGGTTTCGGTATGATGAAACTGGCCTGTGGGCCGGCAGTTTGACACCCCCGATCTAAACTCTAAAAAAAAGTCAGGCATGGAAAAATCACAGTGAAAATCAATAATGCTTTACTATACATAATCAGCTAAGAACATTTAGCACCTGGTATCATAAATGATCAAAGCAGTCAACATTCATTTTAAGGCTTCATAATGGAAAGGATCATCAGATAGTACCTGCACCAGTAGTAGATACTAATCTAGGTTTGCTCCGCGCTCCATCTCCTTTGGTCGTATAGGCTGTCACAGTCAGGGAATAGGTTGTCTCTGGCTGTAATCCAGCTATGATCATCTCCTGAAATGATGTAATAAAAACATGGTACATTAATATATGGAATAGAGACACTTCACAAGTTTTTTCATCTTTCCATAAGTTACAATAACTTGCATTCAGTGCACAGAGCTTTCATGCTATCTGCAGAGATGACAAGCTTTTAGGGATATCAGAAGATGATACAAGTGAATAAGGTTTTGCATTAAGCCAGAAGAATGATGAATGTTCTGAGCAGCATGCCTTAAATATTTTTTATAAACGTAAGGCTAAGCACTTAAAGGGCACAACGTCACATGTTCTTACTATTCATTTTTATTACTGTAGAATGAGTGTATTTGGGCTACAAAAATAAAATCAAACTTGACACAATACTTGTCTTAGCCATTATTTACAAATCAGTCATACTGCTATCTTTACAGCAGGGTTATCTATTTTTTAAATTACAGAACCATGTTACATATAGATTGGGGTGTAAACTTAAAATGACTGCAAGTAGCCTTGGACACTTTTATTGTAACCACTGGACAACTGTCTGACTAATATTGTTGAAATCAGCATCTTTTGTTGCCATTTTAAGATGTTGAATATGTGACAATTGTAACATAAGCCTGAAAACTTTTTTGCTGTATTAATAATGACGATGATGATGAGAATAACAACAACAATAATAACAACAACAATAATAATAACAACATCTTCCTATCCCAGTTCTTAGACTTGATAGATGGATAAAAATGCCAAATCCAGTCTAAATTCCAGGCTGACCATGAGAAAACAAAAATAATAACTCAGAATTATTTCCTAAAATTTAGATTTTAAAAAAGAAATTCATATGTGCTATTATCAACTTGCTCTCTAAAAAAACGCTCTATGGTAATTTTGGTAATTTTTTGACGCCAAAAAGTTTTCCACCCTCTAGTCCTTTGAGATGGATCAGACTGGGAAACCATTATGTATACTAATACCAGTTTTATTGTAACAGAATCTGGCAAGTCTGAATATGCTTCTCCTCTCCCTGCTTTTATCTATAAGAAAATTAGAGGGGATCAAATCTGAGACAATTTCTCAAATTACATTTCTGCTTTGGATTCAGATTTCATTTATCTGACTGTCTTGGTTGCAGTTCCTGTTCCTAAAGGTTATTCTCCACGACTTGTCTTAATTTATGAAACATATGATTCCATGCACAGTTCCTTGGAATCAGCTTAACTGATCTAACAAATACAAGTAGTCCTAGACATATTACCATTATGGAGCCTGCCCATAACATTAAACAGTGCTTTAATGAAAATTCATTCTGGAACAAATTTTTGAAGCACAGTCCTAGATTTACTGCTTTCAAGTAAGTGTGTATACAACTTCAAATTTTAAAGGGTGAGCCTAAGGGAACACTTTAGATTTCAATCTAAAAGATTATGAAGCACAGCATGATCAAAATTCTACCGGTATTTGTCCACTTAAAATGGGTTGCTTAACGATCATTCAAAATTACCCGAAAAAGGAGATTTATTATCCAGATTTGAAGTTCAGATGGTCAGATCTCCTTCATGCTTACATGACCAAACTCTGGGACATCTGCAGTGTCCCATGGTCATGTGACTGTGTTTTGTGATGGTTTTTCTGAAAACTAGCACTTCCATTTTTCAGTAATAAAACTGACCCATTTTATGCTGGTTATGACCATATTGTAAAATAATATTAATTTAAATAATTAAATCTATTATTTAAAATCTAAAATATCATTAAATATAATCTGAATGTTTGATTTGGGACAAGAAATTATGAAAATTACATTAAATTCTATATAGTTATTCAATAGGAAATATAATAGGATTTAGTGAGACATAACTTGTAGCTTTTAAAATATTTTAAGAGGATGAAGATTAAAAAGAATCTGAAAGTGATTATATATTAGAAACCAACTGATGATTTGTTTTACATGCTGAAACTCATTTTTGAAATGATACAAAGGACTGAGCTAGCAAAATTTAAGCTTTCTAAAATTCCACTATTTTTTTATGCTTAATATGAACCACAATTCCACTGATTTGAAACAAATTATATTTGGCTCCATTACGTCTCAGCCTTAAACTGTATACTGTATGCTTTTTTATGTATTTTGTGCCTGCATGTTAATTTTAATTTTCAATGCAGTATTACTCAGTTCTTCATGGCTAAACTTTCCACTAGTTTCTCCTTCTGAAGTAGTATGTTTATTATTACAGCCATGGGCCAACACAAAAAATTAAAACATTCAAATAAAACAAAACTAAACAGAACCGAACACAAGAAGGCATAGCAATATATTACAATTAATGATGTAATTAATGGGTAACTAAAGTCTCCCTAATTTTACAGACAGTATAACAAAACCTGGCTACCTTAAGAGAAACTGAATCATACTGACCTGACAATAAAAATACACTGAATATGGTCTAATGATGAATATAAACACGTAATAAAATTAATTATAAAAGATTATTTAAAAGATCTAAAAATATTTATTTATGTTTCTGGCGAATCCCCAGTGCTGCTGCGCAGAATTTAGCCACCTGCGCCGTGATCACTGCCTGCTCGTCCTTAAGCAGCCACTGGAGATAAATACTTTTCGAACAACCAGGATACCAATCGATTATGGGGAGGATATGGTTTTTCCAAATAGCTCTATAGAAGGAACACCTTCTGAATAGTAAAAAATGGGAGAACTATAAACTTTAGCAATTGCGTCCTTTTTTAAGTAACGTATTAATGGGAGAAATTTGAAATTGAGTGATGAGGCATTTAGAACATACATGTGTACACAATGGTGATATGAGTTTTGCCTATTGCCCATTTAAAATACAGAGATTCACAATTGGCTGTAATATGGGACGCCATACTTTCCACCTACCTATCTTTTTGAATAATACAAATTAGTCATGCTCTGAGGCACACAAAACATGCTTTGTAAGTGAACACATGGGAAATGCACAATGGATTCCTTTTCTCCCTGTATTTCTCATGCTCAGAAAATAAGACTTTATTCCTAGGAAACTTCCATATGCAAATACTGAACTTCAGGTAAAAGGAATCAGTTGGCGGGTTAAATATATATATATATATATATATATATATATATATATATATATATATATATATATATATATATATATATATATATGAGAAAGATAAGATAATAAATTTTTAACAATGGATATGACTATTCAACATAAAATAGTTTCCATAACCATTCTACAATGCTATCCATTCTATAACATTCAAAGGAATGCGCAAAGTTCTGAGTTGTCACACACTCAATAGCACTATTGTGACTACTGGATCATATGAAAATATATTCACATCACGTTTTGAGAAAGACTGATATTTTAAATAAAAAAATCTTAATTTCAAATTTATATACAGTATATGAAGTAGTCACATGAACTGATAATGTCAACATATGGATTTGTAATTTGTCCCTTCACTAGTTTAAATGGTAAGCAGAAAAATATTTTTGTTTTTCCTCATGTAAATTAGTTAATATTGTGATAAATTACGGCCCAGGAATCATCTACATCAGGGGTGTCAAACTCAATTTCATTGAGGGCCGCATCAGCATTGCGGTTGCCCTCAGGGGGCCGAGTGGGTGTGGCCAGGGTGGGTGCGGCCTACTGGGTGGACATGGCTAGCTCTATATCGTTCGCGTCAAAGGTGCCTGTGGGGGCCTGGACAGGAGTGGGACAGATCTGAGGGTCTCTGGCAGAAGGGGGTGGGACCAGGGCAAGTGCCAAGGTATGGTCCACTGGAGGAGCTTCACTGTTCCTCTCAGGCCATGTGGGGGGGGGGGCTGAATGGTGGTGCGGCTGCCCGGAGCCCTGGGATATGTGAAATAGGCAAAAGCCATTTGCTGGCCACTTCCAGGCGATGGTGCATTTCTTCATCCCTCACAAAGGGTGACACCTCCCCAGCATGCACCCAGGGGGCGGGGCTGATGCAGCAGGGGCTGGTTCCTCACTGTTTCCAGACGGCCTTGTGGAGCTAAGACTCAATGCGTTTCAGCATAGATGGCCACCACAAAATTGTACATTGGCTCCTGGCTAGCCTGGGCCAGGGCCAAGGCAGCGGGGGCCGTTCCCTCACTGTTTTCAGGATGGCTTTGCGGGCCACATGAAACCACTTGGCGGGCCGCATCCGGCCCGCGGGCCTTGTGTTTGACATATCTGATCTACATCTTTAATTAAAAGTGTACATCTTCTCAACATCTGAAGAGCAGTTGAAAACTGACAAGAGTTTTTAGAAGAGAATGAAAGAGAATGTACCAGAGAAGCAGAATAGAAACAAAGTTATTTGGAGTTGCTAATTTTGTTAAAAGCCCTTTTCATGATTTACAGTCTTTTATAAAGATCACATTTATGCAGTTAAAAATATATATGGATATGGTGAAACAACCTTTTGGAGATGAAATGGATTCTTTAGATCAGAAAATTTCAGACTCAAAAGCAACAGTGAAAAACCATGAAAAAACAGTATCACCCAGTTTGAGAATTCTGATAAGCAATTTGCCATATATGTTGAAACAACACTGAAAGTAGATAATTGTTTTCAAAATGAATATGTTTTTAAACTTTCCTTAAAACACTGAGTGAGGTAAGTTTATGTTTCTTTAGAGAATAAGAGATAAATGCAATATTTTCACTAGAGCTAAAATACAAGCTGGAAATTGAATTTGCTTATTGTACTGGTTTTTATTTTCATCCAGTAACTCATGATTATCATATGATAATCTGACTTATAGATTTATCATTGGGTACATATTTTTGGACAAGAGCACCATTAAGGAAGGAACTTTTTAAATACTGATGAAAATATCTGATTAACAATATGGTAAAAAGCTCAGCTTTAAAAATGCTGACCCTGAGCCAATACCAATGTATATTTTCAGAAAAATGCATTTCAAATACATATTTAACTTGGCATTTCATCAACTGAAATGAACAACAGGTTAGGGACTAAAAGAAAAAAATCTGTTTGATAGCAAATACATAAAACGGCGGGCCTGAGGAAAGCTGAGTTAAGCAAATTAAAATGATAACTGCTTTCTTTTAAAAATATATTTTGGTTACACTGCAAGATCAAGTGAGGCAATTATATAACTTTAACAAAACTTAAAAAGCAAAAGCATTGCATCAAATCAAAACAAAGTTGGGTGAAAGGATTAATCCATGCATATGTGCAAGCAACCAAAAATTAAACATTAAAACCATCATACTTTTGGGGGGGGGGAGGCAATCAGTTTTACTCACATGTTCAGTAGTATCATCATATTCCCACTGATTGAGAGTAAAGAATGTTGGGAAGAAAAACAAAAGAAATGAGGAGATATTTGTAGGCTATTGAAGCATCTTTATCCTTCTCAGGATAACCATATATGAAAACTAACTATAAAATCAGTCTGAATTTAGAAAAAAATAACTATGAATTTCGGTTTCTCTTTTGATGGTACATGAATAGTGGATGGTATTTCTGAAAAAAACATACATCCTAGTTTGAAGTGTTGTTAGTTTATAGCAATGCTTTATGACAGCATTAGTTCAAACTGTTGAGATATAATGAAAGGCTACATTTTAGTTAATCATATGCTACTAAGCCATGTTCATTTCTATTTTACCCTGTCAAATTTAATTCAGCGCACCTGTTTAGATTAATAGAGGCAATTTATATGTACTTGATACTTCATACCAGTAATGGAACCATATGACCAACAGCACACTCTGCTCCTTCTATAATTAAAGAAAAAAGGAAAAAAAGAATTTGAACTAGAGCCATAAAGGGCTGCATATTTTCCAAGTGGGAAAAATCTGTTTAAAGAACAGAGGTACAATATAATCATATTGTTCTCTTTCTAATCCCTGGAGATTCACAATGATCCAAAAGCATTAACAAGTTGTTCTAAATGTGATAAAACATTGATATGAATAAGACTTACAAATATGTTAATTTTTAATACAGAAATTGGAGGGCGTTAAATCATTACATGAAAAAATGGTATTGCTTTCAGTAAAGTAATTTTATTGAATTGGAGTTTAAAATATTACAGATGCCATAAAGTTGTTCTATTTAAACAATTTAGTTCAACTCTAATTCTTTTTTGGTTATAATATATGATGGTTACATATTGCTACATTTCAAAACAGAATTAACCATGAATGAAAAAAGCTTTTAATACTTCATGGCTTACGATACTATCGGAATGATTTCAGGCTCCAAAGCTCATAAAATATATGTAATTAAAAATCTGTATTTTTAAAGCTTATTTATAATATGGACAAATTTGCATTATGGAAAAATAGGTTCTCTATGATTTTTTATATTCTGTAAGAAAGAATGCAATGTTGTTTCAGTTTATCAATATCTCATCCTAGGCTTTTCTTTAAAAAAACAAAGCATCTCATATACTATTAGATCAACTACTATTCATTTCAGGCACAATTCTATTTATTTTAAATATATCACTGAGTTCTACTATGTTATTTTCAAACCCTAGCTCACTTGCATATATTACATGTCATCCAACCAAATTGATGTAATTCAATGCTGAAATTTAAATGTGCAATAAACTTCATTTATATTAATTCATTCATTAATATAATTTAAAATACTTAACATTACCTGGATCATATGCACTGAGATAAAAATATAAATACAGAACAGAATCTATGCCCAAATCAAAATGAACTAAAAATGATTATTGTTCCAGGAAGAATGCATTAAATATGAAATAATGTCATTCTACTAATATATTGTATAGTTTAGCAAGTACTGTATAAATATGACACTGCCCAGATAACTGCAAACATCTACTGTGGAAGAACAAGAGAGCTTCCAGTCTGCACTGTGACAAACATGTACTTTGATTTTAAAATAGCATATGTTTCAGGTATGTTTTCCCTTCCATTACGACAACATATCCATATCTAGAAATAATATTATACACAGAATTGCATGGTAGCCTGATTATCTGGTTATAGACTGAAGCATTCAGAATTATTTTAACAATAATGTACTGAAATAGAAAGAAAACATTTAAACTGTTAATAAAAAAAGAAAAGGCTATTGCAGTGATGGCGAACCTTTTAGAGACCGAGTGCCCAAACTGCAACCAAAACCCACTTATTTATCGCCGGGTGCCAGGTGGGCCCACTGGGTGGGCGTGGCTATGGTGGTCATGGCAGACTGGGTGGGTATGGCCAAGGTGGGCGTGATCACCTCGATGTTGCTCATGGGGAGGGACGCCTGTGGGGCCCGGGCAGGGTTGGGGGAGATCCAGGGCGTCTCTGGCAGGTGGGGCGGTGGGCAGGAGGCTCGTCCTGTGGGATGAGGCAAGGCAAGGCAAGGCAAGGCGAGGCAGGGCGGGGGTGCCATTGTCACAGGGCAAGGCGAGGCAGGGGCCGAGGCGGCTGCTGCCTGACACTATCGGCCCCTGTACACAGAGGCCAGCGAGCGCATGGGTGCTGGGATGCATCCGGCCACATGGGACCTCGGCGAGTTAGCGGGCGGCTGGTTGAAGAGGGACGGTTGCCATCTCCGGGGCATGGCACGCGTGCCCACAGAGAGGGCTCTGAGTGCCACCTCTGGCACACGTGCCATAGGTTCGCCACCACTGGGCTATTGTATGAATATCTTGCTTTTCTTATCTAAAGAAACTGAATATAATTCATTACCTGTGCATCAGCCAACATGATATCCTTCAGCATAGGTTGGCCCCTAGGCTCTCCATTTTCCATCTTCACATAATGCACCTGGTAGCCTCGGATTTGGCCATGCTGCTTATTGGGCACTGGAGAACGCCATGACACTTTAACAGATGTAGAGTTGACAGCCTCAACCTCGACTTTGCGAGGAGGACCACTAGGAACTGGAACATATCAGTGGATAAAAGAATTACAGGCACTTGTCCCAAATAATCAGTCTTTTTTTTCTTTTTCTTTTCTTTTTAAAAGGAGACCCCACAAGCCTTTCTTGAAGAATACAAATGAAAACACTACAAAACTGTTCTACATTTCAGTGAAAAGATCAAAAAACATGACTGATGCAAAAATGGAAGAAAAAAGAGTATTAGAGAAATAGAAAAACATGTAAAAATGTACAAAAGCCAAGGAAGATGCTTTGAAACTCAAAGCATTAAAGCACAAAGAAGTATTTTAGTAATCAAAATAATACAAAACCTAAAAGACTTTTAAAATGCATTATTATATCATTATTTCTTCAATGGGGAAAAAGGCAATAGCAGTGTGCAATTTGTCTTCAAAGTTCAAAAATGAAAAACATATTTCAAAATATTTTAAAAATTGGGAAGCATCAGTTTCCTCAAAGATACAAATACTTTATAATATGTATAAAGACAGAATAAAATCAGAAGATTTTTTTTTAAAAAAGGGAAAAATCTAAAAAAAAAATCCATTTTTTTTGTATAGAAGAAAATATGTCATGCACATTGGGGAGAGCACTTTAAAGAGTTCTTTATGCTGTTCATAAGATTTCTATTTTTTGCTTTTTGTTGTTGCTGCTTTTAAAAACAAGGAAGCAGGAAAAGGCATTTTGGATTTAAAATATCCGTTGAAATAGTTCTGGGGAAAAAAGATGAGCAAGGAAGGGAAGGAATACTTAGATCATACAAAGATAGCAGATTGAGAGAAAAAGTCAAACGGATGGGGTGGAAGAAACATACCATCTTCATCTGTCCGAATAAATACAGATTCACTCTCTGGGCCAGGTCCGACATCAGTGTGGGCTGCCACAGAAATGCGATATTCAGTCCATTTTTCCAACTGTTCCAAAAGGTACTGTGTAGTATCCGGAATAATTCCCAAAATTTCATGGGGCTTGTCATCTTCTCCATCAGTTCCAGTGTACTTGATGGAATAGGAAGTGATAATTCCATTCTGTTTTTCCACTGGAGGAGGTTGCCAACTTACCAAAATACTAGTGGAGCTGGGGCTGTTGCAACTAATGTCTTGAGGAGGAGCTGATGGCTCTAATTTCAGTAGTGGGTTAAAGGAGGATTTGAGTGAAAGGAGAGAAGTGGTTGAAGAAAAAAATGAACAAAAAGAAAGAAAAATAAATAATAAAGGGCAAACCAAGGAAAAATAAAAATTAAATTTAGAAATAAAGTATTTAGACAGTCTTATGAGCCTTGGCTTATTAACATGAAACAACTGAAAATGAATTAACTAAAAAGTGGAAAAGGATGTTGGGGGAAATACATGAAAATGAGCCTCAATTTATTGTTACCTACCTGTGATTAATGATTCTTCTTGAAATAAAAACATCAAACATGATACTTCTATGTATGTATATATGTATATACATCTGTAATATTGCTTATCTTATGTTTACTAGTCTTTCTTTCTTTTTCTTTCTTTCTTTTTTTCTTTCTTTCTTTTTCTTTTTCTTTCTTTCTTTCTCTTTCCCTCCCCATCTCTCCTTCCTTTCCTTTCCTTTTTTTCCCATCTCTCTTTCTTTTCCTTCCTTCCTTCCTTCCTTCCTTCCTTCCTTCCTTCCTTCCTTCCTTCCTTTCTTTTTCTTTCTTTCTCTCTCTCTCTCTCTCTCTCTCTCTTTCTTTCTTTCCACCAATTTATCTATTGGCCAGTCTTTCCTGCACTGTTCAATTTTGAAAAATCAACATAGAAGTACTTGTATTTTCCATTTTTCCTTTTTCTACCTACTCTGCATTTTAAATTAAAAAATATATTTATTCAAACACAATTGTAGCCAATAAAATGTAAAACATGCAGAATCAGAAAGGAGTTTTCATTTGTCTTAATCAAAGATTTACCTACCATGAAAAAGTGACATGGCTGTTGGCTCTGACTGTAACTTGTACTTACCATAAATGAAGATACGTTTAATATTTTAGCTCCTCTTGGAAAAACCTTGGCTAGCAAAGAATTGAAATCTACTAGCAATTTTATAATACATACACCACCCACTCAACCCACACACAATACAAAATTACTAGAACATAAAAAGTCGATTGGTTAAAAAAGGCAAAATAATTTAACTAATATAATGCACTTAACTTAAACATTAATCCTTTCTACCCAAAAACTCAAGTGAGTATTTTTAACAGATAGATTTAAACTAGAGCTTTAATTTATTAGTGAAAATTTATTACTAAAAATTATAGGAAAGCCTTTATTAGCTTACTTACATTCATTCTTATATATAACATTAAACTTGAAACTGATTCCTGATCCCCAACTCTCAACATAATACTTAGAAGTCCCATTAAGTTTTGTGTGGATACCCCAACTCTGTTTTACTGTTTAATGGACAACAGCAAAGTAGAAATAGTTATTTGATGAAAATTCGTTATATGGACCTGGTAATTTTAAATAAAATGTTCTATGAATTGGTTTGTCCCTCAACTTAATTCTTCAAATCTTATTCCTCATGTTTCAGCACAGGGAACACAACTGCTGTTATTTCTGATTGGACAAAGTTGTGATGCTAATATCTGTTTTCTTATCTCCTAAAAGGGATGCATTAAATCTTTTTTTAAACTTTTGGAGCTACTTTTGTATGAAGCATATTTGCTCTTTATTTGGCAAGAGGTTTATATGGAAAGAAGCAAAATTTTCAAAGTTTGAACTAATGTTGTATCAGATGCCCTGCTGGAGGATATTAAATGTGTTATGAAATAAAACTATCCACTAGAAGACTGATATACCTACCTTGAAAAACTATTTTTCTATAGGTATTTATTACTGTCTCCACTGAGTAACAAAGAATGTCCTTGTTTCCAGTGATAGCCATTTTAAATTTCCTAAAAGATCTCAGAATGAGCTTCCTAAAGAAAAATAGCAGCGACAAAAATATTCTTAGAATAGCGCTTTGTGGATCTCTAAGGATAAAAAAAATAATGAAGAGCCATGGTGGCGCAGTGGTTAGAATGCAGTACTGCAGGCTAACTCACTCTTCATTCTAGAAGTTCGATTCTGACCAGCTCAAGGTTGACTTAGCCCTCCATCCTTCCGAGGTCGGTAAAATGAGGACCCAGATTGTTGGGGGCAATATGCTGACTCTGTAAACCGCTTAGAGAGGGCTGTAAAACACTGTGAAGCAGTATATAAGTCTAAGTGCTATTGCTATTGCTGTAAAAAAAAGTATCACTGGTAGAATATATTTTTCTTTAGTCCTGCAATTACCAGTGGATGTTGCTGTTTGGAGCCTATAGAGCAAATCTCCACACGTTACCAGAGATTATGGTGAACAAGGTGAGATGCCCTTATTTTGCATGCTTAGACTTCTTTGCAATGTAATAATGTAATAACCACACCTTCTGTGCTTGTCAACTAGAAGAAATATAAGGGAAATTAAGAAATCAAGGAGAGGCACCTACTTGACTGCATTGTTCTAGCTGAAATTTCTGTTGTTGATGCACCAAGACCTTGTGGAGATCTTGCAGCCAAACGAAAGTAGTATAAGCTATTTGGTTTTAGGCCTTGCAAGTGATAAGATGTAGCTGGATCAATAGAAATTCTCTGCTGAATGGTAAATATCAAAAAAGGGAGAATGAATTTATACTAACTTGTGATTCCAATCAAACTTTTTCTAATATTCAAGCATAATATTAAGTATTTTACAACAGAAACTGAACATTACCGAAACTACTATATATAGCTACAACTACATGCCTGAAAACCATATTACCTGAAATGCTGTTCTTGTACTAAGACCAACCCTGACAAAACTGCACATGGCTGGTAGTAAAAAGCACCAAGATGGACACATCTACATAATAACAATCTACATAATGAAAAGTCCTAAAGAAGCAATCACTACATTACTTCCATCTACAATTTATATAAATGGAAATCTCTTTCAACTAAGTCTAAGTTATTAAGACACGAAGAAACAGATTCTTCAAAATCACTGCTCTGTGAGTCACTTGCTCTGTAAATCATACAAATATACTTCTTAGAAATAAATTTATACACACAGAAACTTATATATATGTGTGTGTGTATATATATGCCTATATATGTGTGAATGTATATATATGTGCATGAGTGCATACACACACACATATATATATATTCACATACCTATACCTATATGTATACATATAACTACCTACAGAGAGAGAGAGAGAGAGAGAGAGAGAGAGAGAGAGAGAGAGAGAGAGAGAGACAGAGAGAGAGAGACAGACTAGATCCTGCAATTTTCTTGGCAAGATATTGGAAGTGGTTTGCCACTGTCTTCTTCCTAGGGCAGAGAATGTTTCATTGCCCGAAGGGCATCCAATCAGCTTTATTTCTATATATTATAATAGACTGGCTTTCTGAATAAAATATGTGGTATCAAATTTATAGGCAATATGCTGAGTTGGGCAGCCTTCTAAATAATGATCATCATTATCATTATCTTCATGTCTATGTCAGGATACGATATCAATATGCAATTCTATACATATGTTCAAATGTGTATAAAAATAATATAAATATAAATAAAAGTATTTATTGCCACGGTATTTGCATTTGTTACATAAAATCTTCGTTTAGTGACATAAATGGGACTGGAAACTCATTCTTAAGCAAAGCAGTCACTAAGTGAAAAATCATGCGACTGTGCTTACGATCTTACTTTAGCTTTCCTTTGATTTTCAGACCTGTGAAGGTGGAAAATGCAGGGTTTAGCTAGAAAATTACTTTTTTATTCCTATTTAGCTGCAAACTGTCACTGTCCGAGGCAGTAAGGATGACCTGTATACAATATGATCCGTAACATAACAAATTTAACAGCTGTGTTAAGAGTTACCATTGCATTTTATCAGATAATATTTGAGGAAAATTGTGTGGTAGTGCCGAGAAACAATACCTATGAAATGATGCCATGACAGTACACTACAGGCAGTGGCAAATCACTTCTGAAAAACCTTTACAAAAAAATTGCATGGATTTCCCCAGGCAGTCTCCGAAAATTAAATATGATTGAACAGGAGAAAAAACAAAGCAGAGAGATCTATAGTAAAGTAAAGTATTTTGTTGTTTTGAATTCAGGATAAAGAGGATAATGGTTTACTATTATAATTTATGCAAATTTTAAAAGAATGCAAGTGCAACTTTGAAGACTTTGCAATAGTTGCAAAATGTTTTCCAACATGAAAAATAATGATTTACCTCTTCACCATGTTCTCCATCCTTGTAAACAAGATCATAATTGGAAATTGTATCAGATCGTGGAGGGGTCCAAGAAAGTAGTATGCTTGTTTCAGATTCAGGTTCAGCTTTGAAGTTTAGTGGTTGTCCTGGGACTGAAAGAAGAGCACATAAGAACATTTACTCAAAAAACCCAAACCCTTCAAGGACTCTGCTTATATCTGTATAATTTATATAGACTACACTCATTTCCTACAGCCAAGTACTCTTCTTCATCACTGTGGTTTTCATGCCAGTTCTTTGTACTATCAAAGTATCATTACAGGTAATCCTTGACTTACGACCACAATTGAGCCCAAAATGTTGGTTAAGTAAGACATTTGTTAAGTGAGTTTTGCCCTGTTTTACGACCCTTCTTGCCACAGTTGTTAAGTGAATCACTGCAGTTGATAAGTTAGTAACCCAGTTGTTAAGTGAATCTGTCTTCCCCATTGACTTTGCTTGTCAGAAGGTCACAAAAGCTAATCACATGACCTTGGAACACACCAACGGTCATAAATATGAACCAGTTCCCAAGCATCCAAATTTTGATCACATGATCACAGGGATGCTGCAAAGGTCATAAGTCTCATTTTTCAGTGTTGTTGTAACTTTGAATGGTCACTAAATGAACTGTTGTAAGTCGAGGACTACCTGTATTTATCTGTCAAAATGGGTTGATATCTATTTATGCTGCCTAGAGAATTGTGGGACTTGGAAATCCACACATCTTAAAGTTGTAGAGGTTGACAAACACTTCTCTAGTCTAGATGACAAGCATAATAATCATCTAGATTAACATAGCTAGAAATATCAGCTTTCTAGCTATGTAAACTCTCACTTGAGGTAATGGCAAAGGCATGGTTGTGCTAGCTACTGTAACCCCAATCATGGGAATTGGTTTCTGTTTTAATACCACCTTAATTGTGAACTCTTTTATCTGCCAGTCATTTCCTAGGAGCACCCTAACCCATTGCTAATGTCTCTCCAGGCATTTGAAAATGTAAAAACTGTATAGCAGATTTCCATAATGACAATAATTATGTACATTAACACTTCATTCTGAAATGTGTAATTTTACAAACCCTAAGAAGCAAATGTATTTGCTTTAATTGTTAACCAAACCATAACACATTTTTAGACCTCATATCTATATCCAGAGAAAAAAAAAGCTGGAATATTTAACATTTTTTTTCTCCAGATCTTACAGCCAAGTAGATTTTAAAATGCATATAGTAGTTGTTTTTTATATCAACACACCATTATATCACTGATTAAGTTTAAAATGATGTTACAAGAGTTGCAGTCCTTAAAAGTATTTTTTTTTAGTAGCCATTAGGAGGAATCAACACTGGGACTGTGGCATGGCTGAGGGGAATAACTTTTTCTTTTGCACTATATTCCTGATTAAAATTGACCTTGCTGGCATAGTTTTACTTGGGAAGGAAGCACTTACTGAACGAATACAGGAGCTTCTTTCAGATCATTTTTTGGGTACCCCTATTTTATGTGACTGAATTTATATATGAGATAAATAAAATTTATGTAAATGAATTTCATTACTCTACTTTCTGCTCCAGAGGTTTTTTTAACTATCTGGAGCAGACATGTCAAACTCGCGACGTCATGTGATGTCGCGCGACGTATCGGAGCTTTCTCCCCATTGCTGGCAATGAGGTGGGCGCTGTTTCCTCGTGACGCATCCGGCCTGTGGGCTGGCAATTTGACACCCCTGATCTGGAGGATAGGGACAAGAGGACAAAATCTATTCCATTGATTGATCAATGCAACCTATTTTTTTAGAATGGAATAAAGTGTGTTTGTTTCCTAAAACAAAATGGCAGTAAGGGTGTATATGTGTGTGTATGGACATTCAACAGATCAGCAGATAAGTAATTTGCGTGTTTAAAAAGGAAAAGTATGATCAGTTATAATACATTAATTGTTGAAATGAAAAGAAATTCAAACTGAAGCCAAAGATAAAACAATTTGTTTGCAAGACCTAATTCATATAATCTAAAATAACCAATCAGTTAAGTAGACATGTCAAACTCGCGACGTCACATGACGTTGCGAGACGTATCGGGACAGTTTTGCCATTGCCGGCAATGGGATGGGCGCGGCTTCCAGATGACGCGGCCGGCCCATGGGCCGGCAGTTTGACACCCCTGAGTTAGGGTGATCTGGGTTAAAATTCCATCTGTTGTAACAATTAGCGTGATGACTTGGAGAAACTATGCAACCTAAATTTCAAAATAGGATGTCAGCTGAGGATAGAAAGAAAACATTAGAAAGAAATTTAAAGTGACTCCACCTTAATTATCTTGGGTATAGGAGGGAGAAAGGAAAAATGCTGTCCATTCTTTAACTTTCATTATTGTTTATGTGGAATTTGTTTGCTGATGAGACCTACTTTTAGGGCTAATATCAATTTTGTTTGTAATGGCCACTAGCTTCATTTCTGTGATCCCTTATGGTTATAAAGGTGTTTAAGTTATGTAAATCAACTGTGTTAACCAAATAACTTTAAAGTTCAGTAGAGATATATTTTGTCTACAATTGGGTATGGACTATTTTACAGTATTTTAAGCTTTTAATAGTGTATTAAATATGTTAGTCATGTAATATTTTAGATTTATTAGATATCCGCTTGTATATGACAGCTTATTTTGGGCTTTTTGTTATCTATACCATCTATTTTAAATATTGTTTTAAACTTCAACTTGAATTAGTATTATTTCTTTTTCCTTTCTTTGTAAATTGTAATACCTAGCTTGTAAAAAAAAATAAAACCAAGAAGCAAGTATTTTTGGATTGGCCTATGCAAAGTAATTATTTTTTACTCTACAATTTAGCATAAAGGAGCAGATGAGAAACTGTTTTTATTGTGGAGCAATAATTTTAATGTTTTTGGAATCCCAATTTCTTACTGGCTATTTTTTAAAAAATATGTAGAAACGTTTTTTTTCCTATTAAGGAAATAGGAATATAAAGAAAATGAACAAGCAAAAAGAAGAAATTGATGAAAAGATTCCTAGAAAATTATTCAGTGAACATTAACCTCTTTACAAATTAAAACCTTTTTGAAAGATTAAATAGAAAATAGATTATTTTTAACAATTATAAAAAGGATTTTAAAGATTTTTTAAATCTCTGAACTAAGTGCCAAAATCTCTACTACTTTGTTATTAAATGATAGGATAAAAAAGGGAGTAAGAACTACTAAAATATTATAGGTAAATATTTTCTAATTTTCTCAATATAATATAAATATTATATTGATATATAATATTTATGAACAATTCAAGTGTTCACGTATTCCTGATTTAAGTTCTTTGGTCAATTCTTTTTCCCCTTAAAAATCACATATTAAATGCTACATTTACCTTGTTGAATAATATGAAACATATTCTTCTTAAATTTGGTCAAATTTCTGTTAGGAATTTCTGTTATTAATTTTGCCATTCCTGAATATTCTCCAAACCTAGGTTCCCAATCTGATATAATCAATAATATCTCTCTTTTTCAATACTGTGAAAAATTTATTTCCACAGTTGTGAACATGTTTCTTAGTAAATGTCTTAATTAATTGTGGTATTTGTCATTGAGATCTCTTGGCATTATGCCTAATTTTGAATTGTGGTTTCATTTGATTTTTAACACTTTCTAAATAATGCCATGTATTTCCCCCCCCCCTGTACTTTTTTGGGGGGGGGGAGGGGAAGGTTTTGCTTTTTTATATATATATATATATATATCTGCTACATGTGGTAAAATGGCCTCATGGCATTTCCAGCATTTGTTACTATATCATGTGTCTGTCTTGACAATTACTGACAGAGTTGCATACAAAGTATAAAACAGTTTATACCAGTTTTCCTTTAAGTTACAATTCAGGGTAGAATTTTATAATTTGTTCCATTTATCTTTACAAAAAATATGTGGCACATTTTATACATAAAATACCATTGGTCAATGCTGTAACTTAATTCTTGAAAAAGTTTTATGTCATGGAATAAATTCTGATAGATCTCAGCTGTCAGGAATGTTTGAACTAAATTTATTGAATTTTTGTTTTTTTATGAACATATAATATACAGCTTTATAAGACTACTTATAATATAGAACCTTAACCACAATATTTTGCTGATTGGCTGATTTTCTTCCCTGTTTTTTTCTTTAATTTTCCTTCCCTGAGTTTCTTGGAGTTAGGCAGTATGATAAATTCTTCACAATGTATGCGGTACTAATCAAAACATTATTATTATTTTTCTTCAAATAAAATTATGTATATAATTATGTATATAATTATGTATATAATCATAAATAGAATGTGTTTTAAAGTGCTGTTTATTATAAGGTTTGAGGAATATGATCTACATTTTTCAGTGTATGGCTTATTTATCTTACATTATTCAGTTAAAGGAATGAAACAAAGAAACTCCCCAAAAGAGGAAAATTTCAACATACCACTACATAATTATGGTGGAAAAAGACAAAATAACAAAACAAAATAAAAGGTCAAACTTTAAAGTATGTTCTTATTTGAAAATATGTGCAAAGGTAAAACAAGACCAACACTAGAGACAACATTAACACATTAAAAGAAGTGAATACAATCATGGCAACAATTTCTTCAGAAAACCTTCTAAAAACAACATAAGTGCAAGACCAATGTTTCAGAAAAAACTATTAAAAACATAAAAACTCTGCACTGCAAACATTTGCAAAAATTTCAGAAGGATGCATTAGATATACATTCATAAAATCTAATAATTAATTTGGTGGATTTGATCAGTACAAAGACCTGCCAACCTGTCAGGCACAAGCAACCAGAGCCACCCTAAAATAAGCAAATTTATTAACTTCTACCTAAGTTATAAGAATCTCCCCAGACTCCTTGCTTTCCCTTGAGAATGACCAGATAAGTCTTCATCTTGGGAGAGATCAAGCTTAGAGGCTGCTTGCAGCTGTGCAAGCTGGGTCCCTGCTTGACCCTTCCTTGCAGCCTAGCTGGCAAATTCTATTGCCTAGAGCAATTCTCAACCCATAGCAAAACTGATTGGAAGAAATACCATAAATTCCCTCTTACCTCCGGTCTGAGTGATGACTTGTATATCACTGGAAAGTGGTCCATCTCCAACTGAGGTAAAAGCAAGTACTTTCACTGAATATGTTTTCTGTGGTACAAGATTCCCAATGGTGGTGATATGGCTATCAGCCACATTATGCTTTAACCAGCTGTTGACATGTTGGGAAGGATCCATAGTATAATACACTCTGTAGCCTTGTATTTGACCATTTGGTTCCTCAGGTTCTTCCCACTGCACTAAAATGGTGGTTGAGCTCAACATACGAGCTTGTACATTACGTGGTGCACTAGATGGTGCTTGCTCTGAGGTCCGTGTTGTCACAGGTTCACTGGGTGGGCCCCTTCCTATGTTATTCACAGCAACCACTCTGAATTCATATTCGGAATATGGGCTTAAGCCAGCGACACTGTATCTTGTTGTGGCTACTCCATCAATTTCTTTATATAGTTCCTCAGAATTCTTAGGTTTATGCTGGATTATGTAGTAAGACACCGGCTCAGGATTTCCAGAATCCCAGGTCAAAGTAATGCTTGTTGCTGTGCTTTCGGTCACAACAGGAGTTCCTGGAGGTTTGGGCAATGCTAGAAAAATATAATAAAGTTTATTCAACCAAAAATATATATAACTATAGAACAGAAGCATAAAAATAACTAAGGAAATCCATAGTTATTTGGAGAACAGAAAATATCTATTAAAATATATAAGAAACAAAAATATTTATTTATTTGTTTGTTTAATTTTTATGCCACCCATATCATTCTGCAAAGTGATAAACCTTAAAATATTAAGCATTTATTCAATATCTGCCAGAAAGAAAAACATTAAACTTTTCTAATCTTAAAACACATGTTTAAATGTGTTTTAATAGGCCTCATATACCGAATTTTATAGGAGAGGCGCATATAATAGAGAAGAAGAGGTAGGGCATCAGTGAAAAGGAGGGAATAGAAAGAAGTCAGGTTTTAATTTAGTTACACTTAGTTCCTACTTGAATAAACAAACAAGACTTAGATCATAACTAAAATGTGCCATTAATTTCAATGGATATTAAATGCAACTAGCATGAATCTTTCGACTATTGAAAACAAAAAGCCCTTTCAGAATATCTTGCTGTTTCAAAGAATGCATAGTTCTAATTGTGAATATATGGCTGAACTATAGGAAAAGCCCTTAAAATTGGCTGAGGAGAATCTTATTAAGTTTCTGAACAAACTGAGATAGAAGAATCTGGAAAACCCCACAAGAGTGAAGACATGTATATATTAATAGTCAAAATATTTGTGAATAGAATAGAATAGAATAGAATAGACACTGTTGAAGCATTCACAACCTCTGGAGGCAAGTTGTTCCACAATTAATTGTTCTAATTAATTGTGTCAGGAAATTTTTTCTTAATTCTAGGTTGCTTCTCTCCTTGATTAGTTTCCATCCATTGCTTCTTGTCCTGCCCTCAGGTGCTTTGGAGAATAGCTTGACTCCCTCTTCTTTGTGGCAACTCCTGAGATATTAGAACACTGCTATCATGTCACTCCTAATCCTTCTTTTCATTAAACTAGACATACCCAATTCCAGCAATCATTCTTTATATGTTTTAGCCTCATGTCCCTGATCATCTTTGTTGCTTTTCTCTGCACACCTTCTAGAGTCTCAACATCTTTCTTACATCGTGGTGACCAAAATTGGATGCAGTGTTCCAAGTGTGGCCTTACCAGGCATTATAAAGTGAGATTAACACTTCATATGATCTTGATTCTATCCCTCTTTTAAT